>JALMGA010000010.1:7220625-8424062 GCA_023333525.1 Aspidoscelis tigris stejnegeri
GACACATTAACAGAAATATGATTTTTAAAAATACAATACAGAAAATACATATAAGATTTTAAACTAAGTCATATTCACATGATTATGGAGTAATTTTTAAATTTGGGTAAGATGTTAATGTGATATCTAGACCAATCATCAAATCTGAAAATGTTATTAAGTAAGCCCAATCTTCTTTGAAGGAACTTACATCCAAAAATCTATAAAATAATGATAGAAATACAAACTGTGCAAAATCACAGTTTAAAAAAAATCTATGGGAAACTGACTTAAAAGCCAATATATCAAATCCAAATTGGAATACCATAATGAATGCCAATGGCGTACTTTGTTTACCCTAAAGAAAACATGCACAAAACTTTTATATAGGTGGTATCTCACACCAATTTGCTTAACTAGGATAACAAACTCACCAAATGCAGATCACTGTCAAGGGTGCCAACAAAGACCCACCTATATAAATATGTGGTGGACTACTTCCCCTGTGAATGAATTTTGGAAAAAATACATAGAATAATAACAAATAATACACATGTCTCCTTTTAACCAGATACAATATATTTTTATTGCACGAATGATCAAATCTAGATTTACATGATAAGAAGCAGCTAATATATAACACCAACTGGCCAGCATTGGATAGCTAAACAACAGAAATATGTTAATGCCTTAATTAGACATGAACGGTATAACAAAATATGAAAACTAATGAAAAATTAATATCTTTCAAATAGACAATCAAGAATGGAAGGACCAGCAGAAGTGAATAACTTCTTAGAAGTATGGGACAATGGCTAGAGGTCTTGATAACTTCTAAAGCAGGGATAAACTTGTATTTTTGTTAAAGAGGATAGGATGAGAACCATTGTTAGACAAGGTAGTTAAACTGAAAACAAGTTGGATATTTCTACCAGTTCAGTATCATCAGTCCAGAAGGAAGGGAGGTAAAGAAAGGATTTATAAGTGAAATATTGTATTTTTATTGTAATATAAACTAAGTCATTTTTTTGTGTATATCTGTGTGCATGGCTAAAATGAGTGTATTTAATGTTACATTGATGATAAATTCTTGCAATTATTATTTCACAGGTTTATTTTCTGATACCTGTTACAGCCTCCGTAGGTGTAGCTGCAGCTTTTCGAATACCAGCTTTCTTCAATAATAATAACCTATTGGCTGTATTCCTACTCCTTTTCCTCTTTGGGTAAGAATTTGGTTGTCCTTAACTTGTCTCCTGTCAGACTTTATGTCTGCTTATTCCATTGGTGTCAAAGCTCTGTACCATTAAAGGATTTCTGGATTGTTCAAAGGTGTTCAAGAATATTTTTATTCTTGTTTTGGGTCAGAACAAAGGTTTACTTTATTTAACATCCCCATTGGCAGTTGGAATTATGTAAAATGTTTCAAAGCTATAGATACCTACGAGGATTTATAAGCATACCATTTTAAAACTTTTTATCCTTTTTCTAATAGTTCATAGCATAACATTTGCTTTTCTCCCTCAAAACAACGCTGTAATATATTCAGGTTCAAACAGATTATATGCAGAAGTGTTTTTTTTAAAAACTGCACAGCCATTAATATTGTGCAATCTACAGATCAAGCAGAGAACAAATAAAAGAAAAACAACAACCTTTGTTAAGATTCCAATATGGAAGCAAAATTAAACTGAATCATTTAGTAACCTAGATTTAAAAACTATAGATTTTAAATATATACATGTTAACACTTCTGTCTGACCATATACCACAACTATATGGTTCAAGAGTGAACCATACACAACAAAGTTTGGTTCAATTCAAACAAAACATTTGGATTTGAGTTTCTGTACATTTCTCAAGATATTTTGGGCCAAAGCTATTCAGAGCCTCATAGGTTAGGACTCCTCCCTTTTTGCCATCCTCTGATTATCAGGTGAGAAAATACTTTAAAAGACGCTTTGGTTAAAAAGTTGAAGCTCTGAGAAGGCACACATGGTAAGAAAAATTCCCCAGGTCTTGTGAATAGATTGCATCTTGTAATAAGGGCACTTTAAGGAAAATGTCAGGAAATAAGTCTAAAATAGAAGAATATAATAAGTGCTGCAGCACAGATGCTAGTACTGCTGTTTCACCCACTGAGGCATTTCTTTTCTGGACTTTTGGCATCTTCACATCTTCCTTAGATATGTGAGATGAAGAATTTGGAATTTAGGCTTGCAGAATATTTACAACAGTCTCTGGGTATTCTTCCTTCTTTTCGGCTTATGAGAGCAATTATAGCTATTTATGCACCAGAGAATGCTGTGTCCATGTTGTGGACAAGTCCACTGGGAAGCCATGTCTCCTAGGAAAAAAACATGTTTTCTTTGGTGCGCTGTTAGAGCAAGTTCTGGGGATTAAACTGGTGCTGAAGTTCACTCCACTAGGAGACAGTTCAGAAACAGCCTTCCAGGTGTTCTAACCCACCCACCTATGCATGGATGTAACCAAGTGGCTGGTGTCTTCTAATGAGCACATGACATTTGGTGCCATTTTACTGACCTCCAAGCAGCAATGGATGATGGCCACTTCTGGTCACCTGTCTAAAGAAGCTACAGCCAGAAACATAGGAGGCTGGTCGTTTTTTGTTCTTAGCATCCCAAGTTGAGCGGCACTGGGCTATCTCAATATGGAACACTCCTCTCCTGTACTACTGACTGTCCCTTCTGTCTTGAGTTAGATTTCACAGTCCATAATAAGCCCCACACAGTGTAAGAAAGACATGTGTGTGAACCTTTGGTTTTTTAAAAAATAAACCTTGAACTTTAATCATTAAGGCCCTGTTTCCACTCAAGCCTCTTAAAATGGTTTAAAAATGAAACAAAACAAAAAAAACCAATTCAAACATGGATTCTGGCAGTCCCCACTTCAGTGGGTTTAAATCGCTTTAAATTACTATCAACCCCTCTGCTGTCCCCACCCAAAATGGTTCAGAATCGCATTAGGGACAGGGAATCTTTTCTTCCCCCCTCTTGCCAGTGGGGGCCCACCTTCTGCCTGCCGATTGGATCCCGCAATGACATGGCGGAGGGTGGGGAATTGCAGCTCCCCCCTCTCCTCTCCCCTCCCTCCCAGATGTCCTGCCGGTCCTGCGCATACACACACAAACACACACACATACCTTCCTCCCATTCGCTGTCCTCCCCTCCCCATCGCTAGCAGCACCGGCTGGTATACACACACAAACAAACAAACTCAGTATTGGTGCTTTTTCACTTTTCTGCAAATGCAGAAAAGTGAAAAAGGGGCAGCAGAGAGAGAGAGAGAGCTGCATGCCCACTGTAAAGGCCGCCTCTCCGCCCTTATCTATTTCATATATATATATTTATCTTTATTTGGTAGTGTGGTAGCGTTGTGTTTACTTGTAAATCAAACTCTGTTATTTCCTTTCAAGAGACACACCTTTCATTTGCCTTTCTCTGCTATTAAGTTTTATAATAATGTTGCCTCCCTTCTGATGCTGCAGCAGACAGCACCCTGCCCCCACTCTGCCAATCTCCAGCAGTGGGTTGGATACAGTTACTGTTTAGAACTCTGGCCCTATTTGGCTCCCTTTATAAACAGAGAACTCGATGAAGCTTCTTTGAAACAACAAGAACATGTGTTTATTGAATACAGTTAAGTCTCAAGTCAGCTTCTTCTCCAAGTTACACTTTCAGCTTCTGTTGTCAAACAGTTCAGTCCCTAACTTTCACACTCAGTTCAAAGACTCTTAAACTTCTTGAGTAAACTCTCAACCAGTACAATATGTGTTTGCTTGCCCTTATATTTTTCACCAGCAACATCAAACACGTATTAACAAACTCAGGACCCCAATTCCCAGCTTCCCTCAGGACAGCTAAAGGCCCGTTTCTCTCCTTCGTTAACCTCCCAGATTAACGACCCAAGGCAGAGAACCTAAATTATCTCCTCAGGCTCCCTTTTATATGGGCCTGGCTGGCTAGCTTCGCCCTGATTGGCTGAGCTCCTCCAGGATTCTATTTCACCCCTCCTCCTGGAGTGCTCAACTAGCCCCTCCCTTAGGCTACTTACGCGTGATAAAATACGCTTTGGCGACACTTTTAAACATCTGGACTTACCGTGTTCACCACACTTTGCATTTTAAACCAAAATAACTTAATTTGGGGGTTGAGGGGTCCTAGCGGTCATCACACCCACTCACCTGGCTGGCTGCACACACGCATGCTCAATCACTGGTGGGGCATGGGGAGAGGTGCTTCTCTCCTTCCCAGGGCTCAGCAAGGCAAAAGAGGTGCCTCCAGTGTATGCTTCTGGGCGAGCGGAAGTGAAAAATGAAAATTTGTTATCAGTGTGAACTGTGGAGTAGGTGAATTGCTACATCTTATCAAGCTGAATTGTTACTTCTCTGCTGAATATGGATCAGTCTCTTTAACAAATCTGTCAAGGGGCTGGTCCCTCCGCAGGGTGAAAGCCCACCCATTTCAGGACGTATTTGCCCAAATACTGCTGTAACGTTCCCACAGCAGTAAGGAAGAAGTGTTTTAAAAGCAAAAACGGAAAAAATCACACCTGAAAAACGTGTTTTATTTATTCCATTTTTTAGCCAAATAATCCTCAAAGTACCCCTGAAACTGATTGGGAATGGGGACGAAGAGGATCCAAACCAATGGGAACTGGGCCTAAGATGTTTTCTTTTGAGCTAAGAAACATTTTTGATTTAATTTTCTGATACTACGATTATATGCTTCTTTTCAAGCATAAGTAAGTCAAATAATACATCGAGCTCCTCTCAATGAAATGTTTTTAATTAAAATTAATTTAATAACCACTCTGGGTTAGACCTGCCCCAAACAACATGATTTGTTCCTTCTCTTTTTGCCAACAGAAGCTTTACTGTTCATTTCCCTTGTCAAACACAAAACAAAAAGCCTCCTTTTATCTTTGTGATCAGAAAGAAAAGTAATTTAGCAACAGGCTAGACTAGCAGTGATGGTCAGTAAATTATGTACCTTTTGATTTTGACAGCCTTTCTCCTTTTTGCACTTTCCCTTCTTGTTTATACTCCACAGATATGCAACATTTTCATGGATGTACTTGCTGGCTGGATTCTTCAAAGAAACTGGAATGGCCTTTATTGTTTATGTGTGCATCAACTTATTCTTTGGCACTAATACAATAATCACACATTCAATTGTGCTTTTACTTTCCCAAGAAAAGGCAACTGATCAGGTATGGGCTTGCTTATAAACTTCCACAAAGAACAAGGGTATCAGGGTAAAATATATACTCTGTAAGCCAGTTTTGTCCAGCGGTTAGGGAGCTGGATTCTTATCTGGGAATACCTTGTTTAATTCTGCAATCCCCAATGAAGCCAGCTGGGTGACCTTGGGCTAATCACAGTTGTCTTCTGAGCTCTCGCAGTTCCACCTACCTCACAGAGTATTCTGTTGTGGGGAGAAGAGCAAAAAGCTTCACCCACCACTTTGAGTCCCCTTAAATGAGTGAGAAAAGTGAGGTAGAAAAGCCAGCTCTTCTTCTTCTTTAACAAAACAGGATGGAAGGAAGCACTAACTGCAAGAGAACTGTAGATGTAGTTGAAAATATTCAATTATTCAGTCTGCACTTGGGGTCCATTACATACCATCAGCTAGACTCACGATAGTGCCTTCTTTTTATATACTGATGAATGACAGGCTAGTTTCTCACTATCTTAACTTATGAACATCTGTCAGGCTGACATAATCAGCCACATTCAAAATATCTAAAAGCAAGGCCAGTTTTAGCAGGATCCCAAGTGAAAGGTGGCTACTCTTTTGAGAACAAACCAAAGGAAAGGTAGGTAACAGATGTTTGTCAGAGGCATTTGGAAAAACGACTAATGGTAGACTAGTAAGTTTAAACTTTATGAGCTGGGTCTTCTAAGTTTTAGAGACCTTTTTGGACACTTGGTATGTAGGTGGTTTAACTACTAAATATGGGACTGATTTTTAAGCTAGTCTGTTGTGCTAGTAATTGTACAATATCATTTTTTTTAAGGCTGTCTTGGAGAAAGAGAGACTGCTTGTCAGTTTTCATTATGGGCATATGATTTTACTCAATATGCATTCAGTGTTTCCCTTACAGGCATTTGATCAGTAAAAGCAACAAAGAGTTACTTGATCCTTATGGCCAACAGCAGACAGCTGGCACTGATATGTCCCTTGCAGGTGTCTGGCTACATCTCTTCATGATAATTTATTGCCTCTCTGACTTGCCAGTACAAATGTCAACTACATTTCTCACTTTCCATGACAAAAGTTTATGTATTAGCCACTGCTCCCTGCTCTTCACTGCTTGTCAGATGTTATTTTCATGCAAAGCCTTCTTTGAAGTGCTGTAGAAAATTTGGGGGAAGGTTACAGTATGATAAAAATCTATAGCACCAGATTTTTACCATCTGTTAGCTGATTGAAAACAGATTATTTTTCGTGTTGAAGCATTGCGGAAATAAAGGTATATTGATTTTCTGTAAGCAACAATAGCACAGCTGCAATACCATAGGGAAAACTGAGTAATTGGTTTCATAGTTGTGAATGAGTTGCAAACCAGAGTAGCCAATCCCAGGCTTCTAGTCCAGTTGGATTCGACTCTCCCCACCTTTCAGTAAACCAGATGTGTTGCCTAGCAGTTTGCTTGAGTGGAGAGATGAGGAACTCGTGATCTTCTCTTTGTTTATGGAATTCTAGTCCTGTCAGTCCAAGCTGCAAATCAGGGAAAGGATGTGAACTGAAGCACAACAATATCTAAAGGGTGAATGGTTTTATTCATTCAATCATTTTGTCTGTATTCTGTCTTTCAGCCTAAAGATTTTCAGGTTAGTCACATCAGCTGTAGCATGTATAACACCACACAATAGCATCTCACCTCTGTAGAGATGAGAGACCCACTGAGATAACATGCCTTCAGAAACTTATGGAATCCAAATGTTTCATAAAAACCTGGAGGAAATTGTTAGTTGATGTGGACTGGCTAGACTGTAGATCCATGAAATGAGAAGGGCCTGCACATCATCAAAACAGTGACAGGAAACATCTTGTGTTTTTTACATGTAACAGCCCCAAACCCAGATGCTGATTTGACACATCATGCACAATTTACTTTACTGAAACAATTGCTAGATGCAGTTAGCTTGTGCTTGCTTTAAATAAGTAGCATGTGGTGGCCCCATGCTATTTTTTTTCAACTTTGCAACCCTCATATCATCATGTAATGAGAAGGGCAAGTCTGATAGGGCCAAATGAAGCATGCATGTTGGGAAATGCCAAATATACTGGGAAGCATGGTGTCAAATATCTAGGAACACAACCATAAGTAATAATGTTTGTCAGTGCAAACACAGTCATAATAACTCAAAGGCAAGAGGCAACATGAGATTTCACTATGGACTGCCAGAACACAAACTCAGAAATTTCCACATAGATTTGCTTATCAAGAGGTTTAGAGAGTTCCATAGGAGAGAGCTATTTCCAGGAATTCACTCCATACCTCCTTCCTTCCTTCCTTCCTTCCTTCCTTCCTTCCTTCCTTCCTTCCTTCCTTCCTTCCTTCCTTCCTGCCATCCTGCCATCCTGCCATCCTTCCTTTTTTTTTTTTGTACTTGGTGAGGTAGTATCAGATGGATATTGCCAGACATGTCAGTATGCAAAAATATTCCAGGAAATCTGGTTTTTACACAATAGCATTGCAACACATGGTGGGAATGGACTATGTTGTATAATACATGGATGCCTGACAATTCCAAGGCAATTCTGGTAAGAATTCAATACTTTTCATGTGTCTGGGAGAAACCAAAGACAACCCTGAATATGCTTTCTCAGCAAGAAAGAGCCCTTTGGTTTTGTGGTTAAGACAGTCAGATTCTATCTGACACTTTACTGGTTTGAGTCCACACTTCTCCACGAAGTCAGCTGGGTGACCTTGGGCTAGTCTCACCTCTTTCTCTGAGCTCTCACAGCCCCACAGGATGTCTGTTGTGGAGAAAAGAACAAGAACCTTTGTCAGCAGCTTTGATTCTCCTTAAAAGGATGAGAAAAGCAGGGTATAAAAGCGAACTGACTTGAAAGGTGTGCTTGGTAAGCCTCATTCTTCTTCTGCTTTCCAACCTGTTGACACATTTTTTCTCAAATAAAGGAATAATTTATCTTGGGAGCATCACTGTGGTGGGAAAACTCTGCTGAGATTGTGCCGAGTCTCTAGTGATAAGTGCTACTAAGAGAAACAAATTTCTTTTTGGTAGCAAGCTTTATGTAAATATTTGCCCTCTCCATCACTGTGTTGCCTAGCATGATGACATTTTCATTTGCAATAGAACTCAAAACCACATCCATAATACTTTAATGGTACACAAAACATGTTGTACTCTGAAGATTAAATGCACATTGACCATTAATATTTTATTTCTTTCAGGCCTTGCATGACCTTGCTGAAACTCTGAGGCATATCTTTCTGATATGCCCACAATTCTGTTTTGGATATGGACTGATTGAACTGTCCCAGTATCAAGCTCTGATGGGATTCTTAAAGGCATATGGAGTTGTCTACCCTGACAAAACCTTTGAGTTGGACAGAATAAGTTCCAAACTACTTGCCATGTTTATCCAGGGGACTATATTTTTCTCGATCCGCCTCTTGGTCGATGATGGGACCATTCAGAAAATCTGGAGCAATATATTAGAGTAAGTGTTCCACAGATAGGAGAGGGTAGTCCAAAATTGTAAAGCAATAGACTGATGGGGTGTAAAATGTGGCATACATTTTGATGTTTTATTATTATTTTTTACTTAACAGCAGGAATCTGGGCAATGCTACTGCAAACCGCTCAGCTAAAAAAGAAACTGAGGCAATTTGTTATTAGATTATAATTGTAATAGCAACTAAATGTGCTTTGACACCCTGCTGGGAAGAACTGTGTTCTTAAAGATTTAAAAACAGAGGAGGGCAGTTGAAATTGAGAGCCTCAGTTTGATCTCCCAGCAACTTCAAGCAGATTGTCCTAACACTATATTTCTTATAAGAAGTAATTTTATACCAACTATTAATGGAGGACTTGACATGAACTCAGTATTTTTTTAGTAGATACATTTAGAATTACACTGTGAGCACTATAATGCTTTACTGTTGTCATAAACCAAGTCAAATAAAAGTATAGCATTTCTTTTCATACACTTATAGCAAAACAATATTTTTCATCTTTGTAGAGAACAGTTGAGTTGTGCCAGTTAAAAGACAGTCAATGTAATCAGAGTAGCCCACCATTTATTTTTAAAGTTTCTGCTGCTGGTTAATCTGGAGATTAGTGGCTATTCAAACCTCCTGATTGTTTCTTACATTGAACCTGTTATTTTCATTTGGTGGATGTGTGAGAAGGAATGTCAGGTCTGCACTGCTCCTCCCACCCAGACTGGTAGGGTTCAGTTCCAACCCAAACACTGCAAATGTGCAAGTAACTTGGAACTTGACTCATTGAAGTAACAGCAAGTGTTTAAGAACATAAGACCATAAGAGGAGCCCTGCTCGATCAGGCCACAACCCATCTGGTTCAGCATCTGTCTCACACAGTGGCCCATCTGGCTTGCAGATCAGTGATAGAAATATATTGATAAATGCATTAGTTAACCTAAACTAATGTCTAAAATTAGAGATTGAATCAAATGTTACTTTAAATCCTGTAAATACAGCATGTAAGCTGGATTCTTCTGTTTTATAAATAGGTGTTATAAGACTAGGCAAAATCAAGGAAAGATCTACCTGATTAAATCTTGTTTGTTCCTTGTTCCTGTTATAAACCATTGAGCTTCATGTGAAAATGTTTGGCATATAATTTGATAAGACTCATAAGTCTGTAATGAAGGATCATTTTGATTGTCTTTTTGAAGATAGGTGCTGCCTCCAGACTTGCAGAATAAATCTGCAGTTAAACATTAAAGTGCAGAATACTTACTGTTATAAGTCCAATATATTTCTATGTGTGACCATTGCACAGACAAGACAAGATATTGTATTTAATAGTAGGTCCTCTTTTTCAGTAGGAAAAACTAAACTTTCAAGCTTCATAGATGTTTTCTCTAGTGAGATTGGAAATGCGACCTATGTTTGTCTAAACAGGTCTTGTTCTGAATACACTCACTGAACTTGGAGAATTCTGTTCTCTTTGTCATCTGGATGTATAAAGGTTGGAAAGCAGTGGTAATCAAAGAAGGTCAAATTCTAGTTGCTTCCTAATGATATTTTCCCTAAATGTTCCTTACTAAATTATAGGTGCACTTTATGCATCAGTGTGTGTTTTATGGCATGAAATATCCTAAATGTTAAAGTATTTAACCAGCAGCTGATTTAGATAAGCATAGGATTTCATCACAAAGTGTTGTTTGCTGGCAAGAGAGACCCAACTAAAGTTTTGGTTGATTGACTGGACATTTTCAAGAAGTCAGGAGCCCTTTGTGAAGGAGGGATGAAAAAGATACTGAATAGATGAAAGAATAGATGCATGTATAAAGCCAACTGGTTTCATAAAATTCACACATTAAATAATATATTGATTTTTTTTTTAATAAGTCTTCAAAATTTATAAATGTATCTTATAAAAATGTATGACCAACCCAGATACATTAGACCCAAAATTCATCTTGATTTCTATACTTAGCCCAGCCACGGTTAGCTAGGTGTAGAGGATCTATAGTGTGGATCACTTCATTTGTGTATATCCACATCTGTGCATCTGCCAGATAAGGTAGTGAAATTTTTACTAATACTTAGAGATGAGAGGCATTGGCAGATTATTCTGTCTGCAAGGGCTAAATCAGCACCTCTTGAATTTAACAAGTTAATCTACATTCATGTGAAACCACTTTGTGCCAGGATCAGAGTCCAAACACTAACTTCAGATTCTTAAGTTCCACTAGAAAGAGATAACAGATGTTCACAGCAACCAATGGTGTCCTTCCTGCAAAAGCTTCAGGGTTTTGGTACATGTTATTTAAGGATCTTACACCACCTGCTCTAAGACTGTAAAATTATAACCAACAGTATCTGTATTTAACTGTCTCAGATTCACCTTTAACAAAGTACATGGGAAGGCTCCACTGCATCTGGAAGATACTGATGAAGAAGTAGATAAAGATGTCCAAGCAGAAAGAGACCGAATCACATTGGGCTTAGGAGATTATGACATGCTCCAGCTGCAGAACCTCACCAAAATATACCATCTTCCCCATCGAAGGATCGTGGCAGTAAAAAATGTTAATGTTGGAATCCCAGCGGGAGAGGTAAGCAGTGACGGGAACATTGGGATAAATGCACACAATAACACAGTGGTATGCGGTGTTGCTGTCTATACTCCCAACTACTCAAACACTCAAAAACCTGGAGAGTATTATACAAGAGATTTCTCTAAGTCTAAAGAGCCAAGATTAGCTAAGTCCATCCTTCAAAGATACTCAACAACAGAGGACTGTGGGCTCCAAAACTTTATTATTGATTATCAATAATACCTCAGTTGGTCCGCAAACTTAAGGGATCCTGTTCCCAAGTGGATCCAAATACAGCTAAAAGAAGATAAAAGCTACAAAGGAATCCTACACAATAGACTAAACCTAACAATAGGTTTTTAATACCAATCATGGACTTTGTAGGAAAAAAAAGCCTGCATTTTTTCCACTGACAGTAATTAATTAATTAATTGTAAGTAGCAAGTTTAACTAAATTAATTAAATGTCTATCCTGCCCTATAATGAATTTCTAGGGGCAGGTTACAATAAATATCACAATAAAAACAGATTAAAAAGTATGAATAATGAGACTAACCACATCATTATCCCAAATATTTCCAGTAATGATCTGGGACAGATTTGAAAAAAATGGATTTACCATGATTCAGAACTTTTTCTTAACAAACATAATTTGATTTAATCCAGAAGAATAATTCTTAGCTATAGAAGGTAATTGTTAGCAAGATTATCACTAAAGAAATATTTGAACTCAACAGAATCAAGCTAGCAATACACTAATTATTATTGCCTTTTGAAAAGATCTTGCAGAGCATCACATACTTCCTTAAAGGGCTTACTTTAGAAATCTATAGGCTAATGACAGAAATTCAACTCACCCCCCCCCCATCACAATCTTTAAACTGAACTGGAAAATGGCAGGAGGGACAGTTGAGGTTAGGGAGGAATTCTATAATTTTCTAAGACATTATGTTGTACAAAACTCTGTTATTCAACTCTGTTACTAGATTTTGCATTTAAAAATTCATTTTTGTTTAGTTTTCAGAAGAGATGTACAGATATACTCTAATATGTTTATTCCCCCCCCCCCAACCACACAGTGCTTTGGCTTGCTTGGTGTAAATGGGGCTGGAAAAACAACGATCTTCAAAATGCTGACAGGAGACGTTGGGCCTTCTAGAGGAAGGTTGCTTGTTCGAGATGAAACCGGGTAAGGACTTGTGCAAAATAACTCAAAGGGTGCGTCTTCATGGCATGTGTTATTTCGGTTTAAAGAATTCGAAATAAAAGAAACGGAACAAAGCTGTCCAGACGACTTGCAAGTTGATCCGGTTCCGATGGCAGCCTTAACGCGGGATCAATACTCGGAGTCCACATGGCAGCATTGTCCTCCTGCCCATTGCCCGCACTCTCTCCTGTGATTGGTTTTCCCTGCCAGGATCCCACCCTCCCTTCTCTTTGCGTCATGCTCCGCCGTGAATTTCCTGCCCAATCCACCCTCCCCCTTCCCAGCAGCAGCAGCAGCAGCAGCAGCAGCATCCATCCATCCATCCATCCATCCATCCATCCATCCTTCCTTCCGTCCGTCCATTCTGGCGCTGCAGAGAGCGGGGAGAAAGTTCCCCAGGCTGCGAAAGTTCCCGGGGGACGGGCTTTCCTTTCCGTTACACTGTAGCAAAGGAACCAGCTCACTCTCTTAAAAAATGTTGCGAATTTCCGCAATTTTAATGAAAGGAAGTAATACAGCTGAGGGGCTTTAAATATTAAAGAGGCATATGGCTGTGGTTCCTTCTTTCCTCCCTCCTTCCCTCCCCCACCATCCCCAGGCGCCCTTCTGCCGCTCATCAGCTGGGGGTAGACCCCCTCTGCTCCGGGGATTCCTGCCATCGGGGTGCCCAGCAAGCGGGCGCAGAGGGGAAGGCTCTCCATCCATCCATCCATCCATCCATCCATCCATCCATCCATCCATCCATCCATCCATCCATCCATCCATCCATCCATCCATCCATTCATCCAGGCGCTGCGGCGCTGCGGCGCTAGCGGCTTCTCCCTGGGGCTCCACCGCCGCTTTTCCCCCGCTTTGCCGCCACTTTGCCCCGCAGAGGAGGAGAGCCAAGGGGTGGACAAGAGGGCGAAGGGGGCTCCTCGCTTGCTCTCCCCCCCCCCGTGGCCGGGAGGGAACTCCGCCCCCCCCACCTCACAGGGACCGAAGCTGGATTAAAACCTTGGCTTGTGGTCACACCTAAGGTTTAATCTAGCTTCACTCCACCTTCAGAGTGAGAGAACACATCAGCAAAGTGACCAGTAGTTTTCTTTCCACATTATCTAGTCTAAAGGTGGATTTTCTGAGTTATTAACCCTGAAAGAAAACCAGCTTGTCAGTTTGCTGGTGTATTCTCTCACTCTGAAAGTGAACTGAAACTGGATTAAACCTTAGGTGTGACCACAGGCAGAGGCAAAGTAGCATAGAGGGGGCTCAAAGCGGTTGACAATCTGTTCTCACCCTTCAGGGGACTAAGTGGCTGACAAGCCTCCCTTAAGGGGGCTGAAAGCCACTGTTCCGAACCTTCAAAGGTCTGAAATTGCACAAATTGCAACATTTTTAAGGTGTGAAGTGCTTAGATTGATACAGTGTTTCAGCTTTAAGGACTGGAGGTTTATAGTGGGTGTTTGAGGGTGGATTTTTTCAATGAAGGAAACCCTAAACATGACGTGCTTCTAATACGTTCAGCCATTGGTTACAGTGCGATTGGGGGGCGGGACAGCCTTAACACGGAATCTCATCCCGGAACGATACTGTCCACACAGTTAAAAAGGAAACACGTATTGACACACGATCCGGAGTGAGACCTGTTGAGATCAGGATTTATTTCTAATCGGGATAACGTCCTTTAACACGGAAATACCGTGTTAATCCGAAGTGCCGTCTGAACTGCGCGAACTCAAAACGTTTTGAATTCGAGATAACTATGCCATGAAGACGCACGCAAAGTTATCTGAGAAGAGAAGTCTGATGCGGCAATTCTTTGAATTCAAAAAAATTGAACAATAATGGGGTACGAATTGTGCTGTTGTTGTTTTGTCTGTGGCCTACATTCAGTTTTACTCTAAGCCCCAATTTATTAATGTCTAGTTAGAAAAATATGAAGTTGAGACTACATAATAAGAACATAAGAGAAGCCCTGCTGGATCAGGCCACAGCCCATCCATCACACACAGTGGCCCACCAAATGCTCATGGGCATCTCAAGCAGAGACAAGGACAAACATTTGCCTGCTCTCAAATCCTAGCAAATGGCCTTAGAAATGCCCTGTTTCCCCCCCTCCCTAGCCTGAAAGATGCACCTAACCCTACCTTAAAGCCATCTAGACTGGTAACGGTCACCACCTCTTCCAGCAGCACATTCCATAAACCAATGACCCTCTGGGTGAAGAAATACTTCCCCTTGTTGGATCCAAGTCTCCTACCCATCAGCTTCATAGAGTGCCCCCTGGTTCTGGTGTTGTATGATAGAGAAAAGAAATTTTCTCTATCCACCTTTTCTATACCATGCATAATTTTATATATTTCAATCAGGTCCCCTCTTAAATGCCATCTCTCCAGACTGAAAAGGCCTAGACGTTGTGACCTGATTTCGTAAGGAAGGTGTTCCAGACCCTCAATCATTCTGGTTGCCCTTTTCTGCACCTTCTCTAGTTCCACAATATCCTTTTTGAGGTGTGGTGACCAGAATGATATACATACCTCCAACATGTCATTGCTATTGAACATAGAAATCCAAAGAAATATATGTTCAATTCTCATGGAAATTCTGTGTTGAATTATTAGGCAACATGTGGTAAAACTAAAAACATCATTGTAAAGCCAAGAAGAATGGCTTGAATATTAAGCAGCAGATATGAGATGGAGTTCTCTTCCTTTGACCTGAACATTTCCTTGCAAGGATGATTCAGTTCCTGACTTCTTAGTCTTAATGTCTTGTACTTCCAAGGTACTTAACATAACTTCTAGAACTGGAACTTGGAACTCTAAAAATATATCCAGATGGAAGATTTTAGGTCAGAGAGTCCACACGTGTCACTATACTAGGGATATGCCCAATAGATTTTTTTTAGAACATCTGTATTTCTTCAAATAGATCCCCTTTGAATGTGGTAGGATTCTATTCGATATGAATGTATTCATACGAATCCATGCAAATATCCGATATGTATCTGACATGAATGAATACATATCCAATATGTATCCGATATGTATCCCGTAACATATCCACACTCTGAAAGTGTAAAAATCTGACCTAAATCCACTTTTAATCTGCTCTTAGTCCATGTCAGATGTAATCTGGATCTGTTGCAGATGTGTCTGGCACAGCCACTTTTCCACCTCCGCTGTTTAACGAGTGTCTGAACTATTCATACAGATGTCCAAAACATTTGTATTCATACGAATGTTAATATACAAATGTCGTTAACATTTGATTTGTGTACGAATGTCCAAATTCATATGAATTTGTATGAATAACGAATGTTGTGAATATTCATGCACATCACTACACTATACCATTATCAGTATATACCATTATCATTCTGCTAAAATAGTCCAGCTCCTGAAAAATCCAAGAAGGGGGTCTGATCTTGATTGTCACCACCACTGTCAAACAATAAAATACATTGCACTGAGGAAGACATTAAAGGGGTAAGTTGATAATGTTAGGATGAATTCCCACTACAAGCTTAAAATGGTTTTGAAACGGCTTCGATCCTTGCAGTCCCCACATCCTCATGTTAAATCGCCCCAAAGCGTTGTAAATGTTAACACTCATTTCAGCAGGTCTCGCTCTGGTTTGTGCGCTTGAAACGGCAAGTTTTAGTGGGATGAGAATGCATGTTTAGGGTTTCCCTCCCCCACTAGCTTGCTTCCAAAGATAGTGATTTCACTGTAAAAATCCATCCCCTAAGCAGCCGTTACACTGTAGCAATCCACCCACTTCACACCTGATAACAATGTTGCAATTCTGGCCAATTCTAAAAGTTCTGACCTTTAGAAAGGGAAAAGGGAAGAAAGCAGCTGAAGTTTTGGTGAGATGTGTGAATTTTTAAGCTGTGACTGTGGAGTGAGCAGGCGAAGGGGGCTTGAGTTGCTGCTGCTGCTATGTGCCCTGGGCAATGAGGAGAGGAGGGGAAAGAATAAGCTGGCTGCCAAGTGCCATTTTTCATCCATCCAGGCAAGTGGCAGCCACCCAGCCACCCAGCTAGGCTCTGTGAAGGGGTCTGTTATGGGTGCCGCGTTCACGCCAGGAGGAAGAGGGCAGGGCAGCCCCAAAAAGCAGCTTTTAGAAAGTAGCCACTTGAGTCCCCCCCCCCTTGAGTCATGTATGCCATGTACAATCCTCAGAATTTGGATCGAACGTGATTAAGTTGAAAGTAATGGGATCAGGCAAATTTGTGTTAGCATCCGGTTTTATTATTTTGGTTTAGGAAAACCGTTTTAAGTTTGTAATGGGAACCGGGCCTTAGTGTTTTTCCTCTTTTGCCATGAGCTAAGAGGGAGGTGAAGCTTTCAACAAGCACAGAACATGACATATTTTTCGCGCAGGAAGCATTTGACTATAGGTCTGCAGTATTCAGTTAATTAATCTTAAAGCACTGTTGAAATCAATTGGAATTGATTTTAATTAAGTAAAATTAAAAGCAGCAGATACAAATTATGTTTTACAGAAACTGCTTAGGGCAAATGCCATTTAATAAAAGGTATTCCTCCTGCACGTGGTTGATCAAATGCCTTGCTGTGTCAGATCCTTGGGCTATCTAAAATTATATATAGTGAAAAGCAGACTGTTTTATTCTTAAATGACGGTTTGAGGGTTTAATTAATAAATTGACTAAATGGGCTAAAACACAGGGACCCCCTTCATTTTTAAACTGGATGACAATAATACAGCCTATGAAACATCCTGAAAACTGCATGTGGATCAGATCTGTTGTTTTGCTGTTTGTCCATGTAAAGTTTTAACTCACTACATAGATGTTGCATGCACATAGAGCAAAATAGATCATGGTTCACTGCCTTGTTGTGACAGAGTGGCTTGTGTAACTCAATGAAACTAAGAGCTATGCTGTACAGGGCCATCCAAGACAGACAGGTCATAGTGGAGAGTTCTGAGAAGCCTGATCACAGGAAAAGGCAATGGCAGCCACTTCAGTACTCTTGCCAAGAAATCCTCATGGGAAAGAAATCAACCCTGACTGTTGAGTGGAAAGTCAGATATTGACACTGAAGCTCAAAGAGTTTGGCCACATAAGGAGAAGACCGGAATCACTGGAAAAGAGGCAAAAAAAGAAAGGGATGTAGAGAATGAGACATAAAGACAGTGTCAACAAAGCAACAGATATAAGGATAGGCAAACATTGGGAGGCAGTAGAAGACAGAAGGACTTGTATGCTATGGTCCATGAGGCCATGAACAATCAGACACAATAGAACAACAACCGCAAAATGGGTCTTATCCACATGTAGTTTTCAAACTGTCTTCTTTACTTAAGCTTAATTATTGTTACCAAATCTGAACATCACTTATACCAGTTTATCCTTTCTCATCATGTAAAAAGCTTATCAGCCATTATTTGAGGAGATGTGTCTCCTGCTCTGATAAACTTCTAGGAAATGTGCTTATAAGTAGGGTGCAGAGTTCAACAATACTCATGATGCTACTTTCTGCATGTTTGTAACAATGAGAACCTTATTGCCATATAACTTCACACAATTAGCCAAAGAAATCTTTTATTCACTACAGTTCCATTTTGTCCTTTTTTGCAGTTTTCTCCATATAGGAACATATTCCGGTATAAGGTCCTGCCATTGGCATGCTAGCCCAGACTACAGCAGGCCCCATCTCCCCAGTTATGTTTAATCCACACTGGATGAAGCTCCAATTTGGGATAAGTTGCCAAATGGTGTCTTATCCCAGTCCTTTAAAAGGGTCTCCAAAATGTCGTATTCCATAGTATGAAGGTCAAGTGTACAGCATGCTCCCTTGGGCCAGAATATGACAGGGGACTCTTTCCAGCAGTGTTCCAGAAAGCATCACCTAAAGCGAAACCACAAGTGGGGCTGTACAAAATGGATCCTCCAGGAAAGAGCTGTAGTTACATTCCTGGAAAATGCAATATTAATTAGAACAGAATCAAATGAAACCCACTTTGCTATGAGAAATAATTAAAATAAGGAACTCAATTCATCATTATAATGAAAGCGTATAGTAAATATTCATTTATTTACTTTATTACTTACTTACATATCCCACCCTATAAAACCAAAGGTCATAGTAAAAAAAAAAGTAAACAAAGTTTGAAAAGAAACCATTAAAAACAATAACAATGCTGAAAAATTACAGTGGTTCAAGAAAAAAGGAGGGGAAAGTGTTCCATTAGCCAAAAACCAAGGTAAAGATGGTAAAGATGGCAAGATGCCACAGCAATCCTCAAAGTAATGTCTGATCATTCCAAAAAGGCCTGTTGCTCATAACCTCTTCCCTCCAACTAGTTCTATAATATAGTCAGGATGTCTTTGTGGGATGTATGGAAGTGGCAGTTGTGTGTGGAGCAACATTATAATGGGTTTTATGTAATGTTAATTGAAGTCTGGTAATGCTTTGTGGCCAACTATGGAGCAAAATAACACTCTCTGGGCTACTTGTAAAAGTCAGCCAATTAGAGATTGATTGATGAAGTGAATGAAACATGAGCAGAATATATAGCAATGAGACTGAATCAACAGCAAATGGTTATTTGAGAGCCCTGCTTCACTGCCTTGACAAGGAAGAAAATTCTTCTTCTTCTTCTTCTTCTTCTTCTTCTTCTTCTTCTTCTTCTTCTTCTTCTTCTTCTTCTTCTTCTTCTTCTTCCCCATAGCTGATTGATGGTGTCCTCAAGCTTCTATAACTATCTGTCCTGTTAATTCTTCTGTACGCAGCTTTCACAATAAACGATTTGCTTCCTTCTCCAGGGTCAATTTAGCCATGGTTTGAGTTATGGTTTTAACTGAAGGGAGTTTGGGCCATGCTGGCCAGATAGGTTGGTGAATGTAATACAGAAGCCATACCCATTCCTTTTCCCATTTACAGTATCATTTCATCCTGTAGACAGAAAAATATCAGCCTATACTATATGGTGTGGGGTAAGATGCTGGCTAACTGGCCTTGCCAAATCCACTCACTACCAATGATGTTCAGTACGAGGGTCTTTCTCAAAGCTTTGTATTTATAGAAATATATGCAAATAGGCTTGGATGATGTCTGCTGGTTTTATCTGATCCCCAGACATCTAAGGTCTCTTGGTGGCAGAGAAACACATAGAAACACCTTTGTGCATGACCTCAGCTCTCCATGTTCTCCAGAGAGCCATGAATGCTTGACAAGCTCACACATGCTGAGATTTCTGGAAGTCAGTAGCAGTGATGGTACCGAGGCAACGACTATGATTGATATGGCTCTGCTCCACGCGCATACTTTTTTGTAGTTTCTGTGTACAGAGCTCTAAAATTGGCTTTTTATTGACTGTTGTCCAGAACTTGAAACACCCCCCTCAACATTTATTAATTGTTATGTATTCAGATCCTTGAATGACCTTGACAATACACATTGGTCACTTTTTGGTTACTGTCCTCAAGAAGATGCCCTGGATGATTTACTGACAGTTGAAGAGCACATGTATTACTATGCTCGATTGCATGGCATCCCAGAGGAAGACATTAAAGGGGTAAGTTGGTAATGTTAGTGTTTTTCCTCTTTTGCCATGTTACTGCTGTTAAGAGGGTACCCAAGCAGAATGGGATGGTGGGATCACACCTTAGGCCTTTCTTCATCCTTGTAAAGCTCTCTTGGTTGCTTGGAAAGTTATGATCCTGCTTATAGCAGAAGCTGCCCAAATTGCTGATAATAAGGAAGAATTCTCCCCTTACTCACCAAAGAAACTTTTGAAACTAGGAGAGGGGGAACTACACAAAATTACTTAAATAAATAAATTGAAGGAAGGAAATATATATGCATATTTTATGAAATGAATACGCACAGCATGCTTTCAAAATCAAAGAACGAAGAGTCTATACAAACCAAGGAAGGGAGCAGAGAAACACAGATCTATTAGCATTCAGTACGCTTTGTAGTCTGCAAAAAGATTGCTGATATGGGACTTGATAAAAGTAAATGAGCAAAAACATGATCATAGGCCCTTTCTGCATGTGCTTTTATTGCAATATAGGAAAGGGCTAGAGTCCTCCCTTCCACATGTTGGTGAGGGATGCGTTGACTCCTCATTTTCCACATAGGATGAGCATTGATTGGGCTAGGGCTCCTCAAATGACATCCTCATCTGTTTTATCCATGGACCTCACTGCCAAATTCTACAGGTATACTATGGGTGGTATACTGGATTACAGAGGTAAGCAAATAATACCCTTCAATGCCCTAGTATACCAAGTGGGAACCATTTTGTGGCGCAATAAAATGGGCCTTCCAAGAGCTCTAAATGTGAGAACCCCTTATCTCTGACTGTTAGAAGATTGGGAGAGCCCCACACTAGTTCTGAAGCTGATGCAGATGGTCTTGTTCCACACCAAGAGCAACACATTCTAGCTCTGGACAGACTCTGTATCCCAGTATGTGTCAGCCCACCCTCTACCAGGTTAGCCAAGTAAGCACAGAAATAGGGTCAGAGAAGAGCAGAGAATAGCATGAAAGCACTATTGCCCACTGTTTCCTTTGCTAACTCCAGATCAGTGAAATAAATAGGTGTGGGTTTCATTTATGCTAAGATGGCTACCAGAACACTTTGAGTTCAAGACCTAGGGTGTTTTCGCACTTCCCTTCCCATCCACTGGACAGGAAAAGACCACAATTAACCAATGTTGACTAGCACTCACACTCGGGGATGACTTTGGCTGTTCACCCACCCCCCAGGATTGAATACTTACCTGGAGCCGCCATTTTGGCTCCAGCACTCTCTGCAACTATGCATGCATCAGCGCCATTGCCTTGATGATGCAGACACTCTGTGCACATGCAGTTGCGTCTATGGTTGTCTGAAGTGCCAGCATGCTGGGTGTGGCACTTCAAGACCCCAGAGCACTGGAAGAAGAGTGAATGGTCGCTGCCCAGATCCTTAAGGTAAGTTTCTAGTTAACCTTGGTTAATGTGTGGAGCACAATTTTGTGCTCCACATCTAATCAATGATTAGTGAACTTCTGGTGAAGGTGGGCATGCTTGGAGGCTGTAACAGCCTGCTCCATGTGTGTATACCCTTCACCAGATGTTCACTTATCATGCACTAGAGGCCATAGTGTGAATAGGCCTCTGGAGCTTAATTTGACAAGCCAGAGATCTGTGCTTTCAATTAATTATAAATTTAAATTTTATTTAAATGATACACTCTAGTTGGTCAGAAAGAAAGAAAGAAACTGTTTGGCAGTCTTAAAGTGGCAGTAACTTATTTACCTGAATGTCAACTTTGAATGGATACATTGATGTGCCATTATTATGTCAACTAACTGTCAAGACAGTCGGTGACATTTCAGTACTCAATAGTTACTCAAATAAATATATATTCCCCAGATTGTCCTTCATCTTCTTTATCGCCTTAATTTGATGCCCTACAAAAACAGAGTTACTTCTGCATGCAGTTACGGCACCAATAGAAAGTTATCAACTGCTTTGGCTCTACTTGGAAAACCATCAATTTTACTCCTGGTAAGAAATTTCAGATTTATTTGAAAGATGTGGGAATTGGGAGAGAAAGAGGAGATTTGTATAGCAAGTGGCAAGAACAAGAAAGGAAACTGAATTTGTTGTTCAAGCTGGAGCGTCTGCTTGGTCCTTTTCACAACAAAACATATTTCTTAACAGTTTGACATGAAATAATTCCAGTTAAAGGAAGTTAAAATTCAATAAGTCCATATATTTTTATGAGGAATAAATCTGTGTTCTTGCTCTTTCTTTACCTATTTTAATATAAAATATTCATCTGTGCTGAGTGATAAGTAAGTTTCCATTGGATGAGAAAGCATTACCATTTCAACATTTGCTTCATCGACTATCCATATTATTTGCTCTTTGGCTTTCTTATTGTGTGAGGTGGCAGGGTTAAGAACCATGAAGCCATGTCTAAGAAACATGCATTTTGGAGCCTATAAAAAGGGTTATATGTCATTTGTGGGCTGCTGCAGACTTTTACAGGTCTGAAAATGCATGTTGGCATATCGTAATGTCAGGGTCTACCTCTTAAACCATAAGAAACTTCAAGACCCTTAAGAGAAGCAGGTAGGAACAGGTGAGGACTTTACCTTGCTTCTAGTAGGACAGGAAAGGTGGGTTTCCACATCAAATAGGGTATTCATGACTAGGGATGTGAACAAATGTTTTTGTTTTTTGTTTTGCATTCGATTCATATTGAATCGAATGTAAGAAAATTAGTATTCATTCAAATAGATCCCCTTCAGATGTCACAGAATTCTATTCAATACAAATGTATTCATACAAATTCATAAGTATATCCGATACGAGTGCGTATGCAGCCAGTATGTATCCAATACGTATCCATACATACCTAATATGTATCCCATAATGTATCTGCCCTGAAAGCATCAAATCCACTCTGAATCCACTTTGAATCTGCTCTCAAACCATGTTGAATGCACTCTGGATCCATTGCAGATATGACTGGTGCCACCTCCCCGTTCCACAAATGTTCCAAAACATTTGTACGAATATGAATGTCAATGTATGAATGTTGTAACATTCGATTTGTATACAAATGTCTGAATTTGTGTGAGTTTGTATGAATATCAAATGTTACAAATATTTATGCACATCCCTGTTCATGACTGTTCTGAGCAGTTTTGAACAGCATTTTGCACAGCATTTACAGAGAAATCAGATGGAAGACAATTCGTTCATATAATGAGATAGCTGATGGTGTTGAAAAGCCATCAGACTGTCCTCAGGAGATTTAGGAAGTTTTAAAACCACTGGTGTCTCATTTTACCCCAGTTAAGGTTATAAATGTGGGAGAATTGTAGGCGGTAGCTTAGGACTTGTTCAGTACAGCATTATCTGCAAGCATTAGAAATGCATATAAACTGAATCTGGGACTACAGTACTTCATAGCTTGGGCATAGGGAGTTTCCTTAGTGAACAACTGCAAATCCATCTTGGTTTTTTACTATCAAGCTTTATTCTCCCTTTGAATAACATCTTATCACTAAACAATTACAACTCAAGCAATTACAGAAGTATCTAGAAATTTTTGCTAGTGATGCCTGATGTAGGACAATAGCTCACCACATCTCATCTGGGGCCTATTGTTTATAATGCTCAAAGCAGAAGCCTTGTTTTAATCAGCAAATGAAGTAGATACTGCACAGAATGCAAGCAGATTGGCAAAGTGCCAATTTGTTAGTATTGCATCCTGTCTTGAATAAAGTATGATATTCTCTGAACCCAAAGGCCTGTGTGTAACTGATTCTGAGTCTTATGCACCTGAACTTTGATAATTTCCCTCAATGTTATATAATCTTCTCTGCATTTCTCCTATTTAGCACTTCTGTGGCAATATTTTTAATAGGTTCTTAATATTAATGGTTATATATATATTAAGGTCCTTTCCACACTTTCCTCACTTGCTACCATAGGCCACTTCTGGGCCTTTTTCATCTGTACCTTAGAACCGACCAGAGAGGGCTTGCTTCCTCCTGGTAGACTCTGTCCACACAGGATGGATCATAGACTGGAGCATAGAGACCAAAATGGCAACTTAGTCTGCTCTTGTTAAGAACAGTGAACAGGGAATGGTTTTGAGTGAAAAGCTATTCCAACCACCCTTTAAAACCAAAACCTTTTAGGCCATTGGCTTTAAAAATGGGCAGTTAACTGAGTGGTCCATTTCAAAATAACAGGTATAAAAAAGATCAAGTCAAAAACAGGGTTTCCAATTAAAAAAAAAAATTCATTTACTAGAAGCACAAAAAAGGTGGCAACAGAGCAAAAACGTAGGCAGCATCAATGAAATATGGCTTCAATCAGCTTATCACACAGCCAGGCAATAGGCTTCATACACACACATATATATGTATACTCTTTGTGTATTTATACTGCGTGTGTGATCTGAAGAGAAGAAATATCAAAGGTAAGAGAGCAAGGGGGAGGGGGAAATACAAACATTCAGACATACACAGGGTGAGGGAGGGAGAAACATGCAGCAGATCCACAAAGCAAGAGAGGGAGTTCCTCAAAGATTATGGATTTATAGTCCTGGGTTGGATGGGGGCTGGTCTGTGAGAGTGGAATGGTTTGTTTTTCTGGGCTTGGTGAAAAGAATTCTGGAAATGGAACGGACCCAGGTGAATGGACGCCACATGACTTTCTGTGCTACGATCAGACTCAGAGGACCAAGGGCCAGTGAATGTCACATGCTCAGGGTTACTGGCAGTCAGAAACTCATCATATAACTTATTAACATACAGACAATGGCTAGACATAAGAGACATAAAATTCAGTCAGAGATAAATAAGATATTTTTCAACTATTTTCTGTTAAACATTGCATTTTGCCAGTATGTTGCAACGACAAAAATGACACCTTCTAGTTATCTTTTGGAATTTTTTATCAGAGTTTGCCATTTATATACCAGGTCTACAGAAGATAATTGTTCAGGAGAAAATGAGGCCCTTTAACGTCGATATGCAGATGCACTTCCTTGTAGGCAGAATGGAGGGAGGGAGAGAGAGCCAAACAAAGATTTCTTAATAGCTTGTGCTTTTTAAAATGGAGGCTATTTCCCAGTATGGTCCCCAATATACCAAAAAGAATTCTGTCTGGCATGGGACAACTTTAAGCATATTTATCCTCAAAGTCTAAAGTCAGTATTCAATTTTCCTTTTTACACAGAAAGTCAATGAAGGGTTCCCAAAATATTTTTAAAGTTTCAGTATCTTCCCCCCCTCCTTTTTTGTCTTTTTCTTCAGAAGCAATTGATAAGCTACTGTGGGAGACAAGGTGCTGCATTAGATGAGATGTGGTTACTCTTATGTTCCTGTGTTCTTACAGAGGACACGTCTCCATGCCAAAAATACTTCGAATTTAAATTTGTTTTGTCTCAGAGTGTCTCCATGTACAGATTTACTCTGGGCTACATCAGGCAGAACTACCACCACCCCCTTTCAAACAGTACTACATCTGACTTAGGGGGAAACTGCGGATTATCTTGGGAGCATGGAGACGCACACAGATTTCTTTAAAGTGTCTTTCCAGCTACATTAATCTTTCTCGATCTTTACATGTGTGTGTGAAAACAATCCTTTCCTTGGCTGCCAAGATTTAAAAGCATAACCAATGTTTGTAACATAGTTACAAGCATAACTAAAAGCAAATCGCTCCCTGCAGCCTGTCAGCCAGCCAGCCTGCCAGGAGTTAAAAGCATAGCCAATGCTTGTAACATAGTTACAACCATAACTAAAAGCAAATCACTCCCTGGAGCCTGTCAGCCAGTCAGCTGTCACGTCCAGCCTCCCTCCATTCCGTTTAAGCACACAAACAGACCACTGAACTCTTTCTTCTTAAAACAGATGTTTCCCCCTACATAGTTAAGATAATTGGCATCACTTTCCCCTGATAGCAAGCACAGAATTCCTCTCCCCCTCCCAATAATGTGAAAGAAAGAAAGAGAGAGTTCGCTGGACAGCTTCTGCGCACAGGCAGCTGCAGGGAGTGAGCTGCTTTCAGTTATGCTTGTAACTATGTTACAAGCATTAGTTATGGAGAGAGCTAGCTGCTTTCAGTTATGCTTTTAACTCTTTGCAGCCAAGTAAAGGAATAATCTGTGTTGTATTGTGGAGGTTCAATTGAGATATTTGCCTGTCATCTCTGCAGGGGGCAGGGGGTGGGGGGTGGAGAGAAAAAGATACAGGCTCACAAAAAGTGGCTTGCATGGGGACAGGAAAGTACGTTTTAAGTCTGCGTTGCCCCAAACCACATGGGGATGCTTTATTTTGAATTACAACACACATTTTAAAAATCCAATACAAGAGAGAAGAAAAAAGAGACCATGGAGATGCGCCTATAGAGTCAATCTTTCCTAAACTTCATCCACCTTGTCACTTACAGTTCTTGCCTTCCATACCATATTGTTACTTGCCCTGTGGGCTGCACCACACAATCTAGCTATACTCACCATATAGGAAGCAATTTCTTCAGCATTTTTTTAAAAGTCCATACAATTTAAGAGTGTAAAATGGAGGCTCAAGCACTATTTCATGTACTAGTTTTCCCTGTTATAATAATGATATTTTCTAATACCTTTAGGTACATAATGTTGGTTAGACAGATGATAAAAACTCAATATTTTTATTTCATCAACACTATTTGATTATTACTTACTGTCTATACTTATTAGAACTGCTATTGTGGTCATTTCAAAGGAGAATTTATTAATTTGATTAAAAGATTCTTATCTTGTGTATTGTGTGTTTCCCTTTAAATTTCTTGCAGTTTTATTAGATAACTTTTGATTAGTTGAAATTCCATTTTATACTTAACATGTTATAAAAAGTTAAAAGCAGATACTAGTCATTTTAAAATAATTTTAATGTTTTCAAGTGACTGGAATGACACCATTAATAATAATTATATTGACTATAAACAAGTACCTCATAGAGATAATTTTGGATAAGTCATAGGCATATAAGAAGTACCATATAGGATGGGGCAGATGCCCATCTAGGCTCTAGATTTTTGTAAATAAAATCAAAGCCATTCTATAAAGTACTGAACTATTGTAAATAAAATATGCAATTTGTCTTTTTTTAAAAAAATTGTATATCCATCTAGTCCAACAACCTGTGTCAAAAACTAAAATGAGAGATACTACAAATTTGTTGTATTTATTCATTCTATTTTCTTCTAATTGTTTCATTTTAGGATGAGCCAAGCTCTGGAATGGATCCTAATGCTAAGAGACATCTGTGGAAAATTATCACGGAGGAAGTGCAGAACCAATGCTCAGTAATTCTTACTTCTCACAGGTAAAGTTTCTAAGCTAAATATATGCAAAATATGATAGTTTGGAATTTATATTCAAACCTAGAACAATACTATTCCAGTGAGGTGCAGATGAAGACAAGAGGGGACTCTCTGCACTTCAAGTGCTAGTGAAGTCCTGAACTGGACCAACACTTGAAATGTGGATGGCCAGGTATGCGAGTCAGCTACTGAAATTTGCAACTCATGAAGCTACCCCTCAAAACTGAAGCATGTAACTGATTCATTCATTGATACTGACTTCTGTTGCAAAATAGGTTTTATAGCAACTGCCCTGAAAAATATGTTGGGTTACTATTCAACTCAGCTTAGGATGCCCTGCAGAACTGGGATCAAGATGCTAAAAGTGTGATCTTTCCAGCTTTCTGCCAGAATATATGATTAAAACTGTAGGGGAGGCCTTACTGATGGTCTTGTCTACATCTGCAGCTTGGTGTTTGCATGGAGTAAAGTTTTTATCTCGTGCGATCCTAAATGTTGAAAGCCCTCCCCAGTGTTTATACTTACAGTGTTTAGACACTGGTAAAACAGATTTATCTTAACCCATTTTATGGAAATGAGTAAGCTACTGCAATGGGTGGTAGTGGGGAATAATATCTATATTATATCTATATTGACTTGTGACAAAATGGGCTTCGAGAAACAGGGTATTACAGATACCTGTTCCACAATTCTTGGAAGACATGGGGTGTTTTTCCACTGTCACTAAAAGTACCCATTAAGTACCCATTAATGGGTACGAAATGGCATTTTTGTACCCATTAATGGATACTTAATGGGTACTTCTAGTGACAGTGGAAAAACACCCATGGATAAATTACAAGTCATGATTCTGAGCTGAGTAATTTTTGGCACACTCCAATATCTGAACAACTAGCTGTTTCCATACCAAACTATGAATAAAAATATGCAGGAAAAACATTGCAAAATCCCTTGTTACCTTGGGGAATTTAGAGGATGGCAGCATGCAAGAAGGGTATCTCTGGGGTGACTTTGGAATGATCTTTCCTTTATATCAGTGCTCGTCTGTTATTGAGAGTTGAAGGTATGCTACTTTGTCTGATATATATATATATATCAATACCTGAATATTTTGTAGCTTTATAGCAGTTTAATTGCCTTTGCTTTATTCTGATGAAGTGTGTGTTATAAATTCAATAAATAATTTCTCACCATTCATCATGCTAGCTGGGGCCAATGAAAGGTAGATTCTAATGACTTCAGACTACCATAGGTTAGCCAGCTCGCCCTTAATTGCTTGGTGGTAGAAAGCCAAATCATTTAATTGTCAGTAATTGTAGGTTTAACTGCAGACTGACTATATTGTCAAGGAGAAGTCCTTTGTTTTTCCTGTCTCCTTTATGGAGAAAGGGAATAACAAGGTTGATGTAGCTCATTGCTTAATATAGCTGACCAATCCATAGCACCAGAAAAGAGACAATGGTTGCATCAACAGAGGAGTAAGAGAGAAGAGATGGATGCAAGCTGCCGCCAGTGTGGGAAGCATAGTGGCAAAATACTTCATATCAACTTCTAGCCTTTGAGCACTGCTGGAAGAAAACCATTTCTCAATACACTCCAATACCTGAACAACTAGCTGTTTCTAGTCTAGGCACAAGAGCCAGAAATGGCCCCAGAATTGGCCCCAGAAATGGCCGATTTCAATCCTTCCCCAGCTGAAAACTGTGTTGGTAGGCCACTTTTCCTGTCCTCTCTATTTTCCAAAGGTAAAGTTGAAGCTTGGCCAGCTCTGTAACTGTAGATATCTAGACCCTGGGGCAATTGGAGGCTACCCATATGGAAGTGAATAATATATTTTATTAGAGGAAACCCAAATATATTTTTGCTCATAGAACTTCACTTGTATTCAGACAAAGCAAAAAAAAAAAAAAAAAGCTCAAAAGCATCTAAGAAACAGACACATGTGGCCCTCATGTTTTCGTTCCACCTCTAATTCACCTTTTCTAACCTAGTATATTCATGAGAGCATCCTGGTGTGTGAACCATCCCATCTGAAAAGCATTTCTAAGCTCTGGGCTGTTTTTCCCCCCTTTTATTGGCTTACTGTAACTTCTGAGAGCTTTCATTCCGTATTAACACTCTATTGTTCAAAATACAGTCATCTACCAACAGCTTTTTTGTCAGTGAAAGGGCAACCATAGCAGTGCCTATTTCTTAAGCAACTATACTGCATAAGAATAAAAGATACCTGAATCTCACATTAGGCTCTTGCTAATAGCAGCATCAGAGATTTCGAATGGACGAAATTTACCAGCACTCTTTCCGATGTTCAGCAGGACACACAGAAGGGTTGTGCATGTTTCTGCCTTAATCTTGGGTGCTTCTACACTCAACACTCAAATACATTTAATCTACACCCTTTTTAAAAAATCACTTTGTAAGATGGAATGCCCAAAGACAGGTTGTGTCTTCCGTGTAGATGAAACACTGGAGAGAAATATAACAATGCTGGACATTACTGCTTTAAGAATGGGTGCTTTGCTAGAAAGAAGACTTAAAAGCACAGCTTGAACTCAAACCCATTTTATGTGGCACTGGTTGATGTTCAGAGTAGATTTTTTAAAGCAGCTCTTGGGCTATCATCCTTTCTCTTCCACTCTCATTTACACAAACATTTATATTATTGAAATTCTTTCTTGGTGACGCTGTTCCATTTCCTTGGTTTTCAGCATGGAGGAGTGTGAGGCTCTTTGCACCCGTTTGGCAATCATGGTGAACGGGCAGTTCCAATGCTTGGGTTCACTGCAGCACATAAAGAGCAGGTTGGTAAAATGCCCCCTTTTATAAGTTTCCATAGGTTTACTGTGGTGTCCTACTGGGAAGTGTGCAGTTAAGAATCCTTTCCTAACCATCCACTCAATGGTAGAGAATGATGGAAACAGAATAAACCAATGGCTGTGTTTTGCATATGGCCCTTTCTGGATTAGAGCAAGTCCAAAGGAAGGCTATCAAAATGGTTAGTGGTCTGGAAACCATGTCCTACGAAGAAAGATTGAAGGATCTAGGAATGTTTAGCTTACAGCAGAGAAGATTGAGAGGAGAAATGATAGCCGTCTTTAAGTATCTAAAGGGCTGTCACGGTGCACAGGGATTGTCCCTAATCTCACTGACACAAGATGGGAGGGCTAGAAACAATGGTATGAAAATTCCAGGGAATCAATACAGATTAGATATTAGGAAAAACTCCCTGACAGTGAGGGCGATCATTCAGGGAATAGGTTGCCATGGGAGGTAGTGACTTCTCCTTCACTGGAGGTCTTCCAGCAGAGGCTGGACCCACATCTGTCTGGGATGGTTTAGGAAATCCTGCATTGAGCAGAGGATTGGACTCGATGACCCTAGAGGTTCATTCAAACGCTATGATTTTAAGTTCCAGAATAAGCACTTGACATCCTCATGCTAATGCAGGCCTCAGGCAGGGCCTACCATAGTCTGTACTAAGATGCAGATGTCAAGGCCTTATTCCAGGATATAATCCAGAATAAGGTCCTGTGCTGAAAGGGGTGATGTTCTTTTCATGTATCCCTGAAAATAAATCCAGCTGGACTCATTGGATCTACACCTCCAATTATACGTGTTACTGTACCATCAGTTACCAACTCTGCAGCAATGTTTTTGCTGCAACACTGTTCGTCTAAGGTATAATTTGGGGAAGGGGTGCCGAAGAATCTTACAATCCTTCAGATAGTGAGCTGCAGTATCCATAATCTCTATGTCATTATGCAAGGTGAGTAGCTAATGGGATTAGAACCCTCACAACTGCCAAGACTTTGGATTATCATCCCTGAGGTATGTTCTGACACCATGTTCTGTCCTAGTACAAACACAGCATACACAGCATTCATGCCCAGTGTGATGAGTGAAGGCTTAGAACAAACTACTCATAAGTTTGTATTTTGTGGAGACCAATGCAATCCTCAATCTACACATGAATGTGAGATGTTTAAGAACTGGTATGTCCCTATATGTAGGGTCTATGTTTTGTGATGCGTGCCTTCTCACATGAATCACCTGGATGGAATGGTGGGAGAGAAGCTTAGTTGGCTTATGTTCTAATCCTGTTGATCACATAGTTGGCTAATTTTAATGGGGACTGAGGATTTGCTTAGAGTTGTAAGGTTCCAGACAGTCTTCTCCAAATTGATCCTAGTATCATTTTAGATATGTTAGGAATGCAATATAAATGTAATTTGCTTTTATAAAGATTTTACTTCATTCTAGTTTAAATCTTGATTATGCTTCAAAAATGTATATATGGTATTTCATCCTTCTAGGTTTGGAAAAGGATTCACTGTGAAGATGCATTTGAATAATAATGCAGACAACATAGAGAAGCTGACAGAATTTTTGCAGTCAAACTTTCCAGATACACATTTAAAGGTAAAATCAAAAGCATATAAACGGTACAGTATTTTATGGAGGAGTGTCGAATAATGTAAGCATCCATTAGTAGCCTAAAGCAATACACCTCAGACATGAGTTAAAACCAGACCAAATTCAGATAAATTTGAGCATTGGCAGAAATTCTTAGTGCCTTGGGTTATTTCAGGAATCCTGTCACTAGGGTGAATTAGTATTCTAATAAAACAGCACAGTGGAGCTCAGAATATAAGGTTTTACAGGGCTTTTTAGTTAAATAAAACCAGGATCTTCTGTGCTCATCATGAGAGGAGATGGCCACCAGCTGAACTCTCACTTTGAAGCAATGTGCACAAGACCATGAGACACAAGACACTTCCAGACTTACATTATGATGTGCAGTCCCACCGATGCTGCTTCTTGTCAGACCTGATGATTCGAAGCTGCACAGGGACAGCACAGTCACTTCCGGTGTTCCTGACAGGGTGATAGGAAGCTGCGCTGTCCTGTCGAAGTAGCTTCCCATCAGTCAGATGGGACATGCCATTGCCCACAGTGGGGGCACTGCATGTCCCTGAAAAAGCGAAGTGAAAAGATGCTGATTGATCAGCATCTTTTCACTTTGAACCCTTTAATCGGATTCTGCGCTGCTGCTATGGGGCAGAAGGAAGCTGCATTGTTTCCAATCAGGTCTCCAAGTGAGCACATGCAACAGAGCACATGCAAGGCTGTGCCATGCTGCTGTGCCATGCTGATTGAGCAGTAAACTACCCTCACATGCAGTCTCTTACGAAGAGGGCTTACGGTGCTGCAGTGCCACTTTGCGGCAGCTGGAAAGCCCAACTCCCAATTCAAAATGGCAGTCAGATGCCAAAGTCAGAGGACAAACAGAGCACAACAACAAAAATTAGGTGATAATGTCAATTCAAGAAAGAGGGCAGGGGAACATCCAGTTTGGTCAAGTGGTTAGGGAGCCACTGGAAATACTGGATTTGATTCCGCACTCCTCCACAAAGCAAGGTGGGTGGGCTTGTCACAGCTCTCTTCTGAGCTCTCACAGCCCCACCTACCTTACAGGGTGTTCTGTTGTGGGGAGGATAACAGAAAGCTTTGTCAGCTGCTTTACGTCCCCTTAAATGGGTGAGAAAAATGGGGTAGAACAGCCAACTCTTCTTTTTCTTTTTTATTATTATATGTGCAGTTCAGTTTCTGTTATCTTTTCGGTTGTTGCTTAGTAAAATCTTTACTTCTTCCTATTGCATTTGATGGAAAGTGGTTATGAATAAATGGGCTGTTAATGTTGTTGACTGCATGGGCATTGCCATGGGAACATCTGTGCAGTTCCCTTGGGAAAAGGTACAAAAATGCCTACTGAGCTGTTGGACCCTGTAAAGAGGCTAAGGAGGAGGTGATCTAGATGAATCTTGAGACTGGAACACCTCTCTTATGAAATCAGGTTGCAATGTCCAGGTTTCTTCTTAAACAGAGGGGACCTAAATGAAGTATATAAAATCATGGACAGTGTGGAAAAAGTGGACAGATAAAAATTATCTCTGTTGCACAACACTAGAACCAGGAATCACTCTATGAAGCTGATCCCTGGACAGCTTTAAGAAAGGATTGGACAAATTCATAGAGGACAGGTGTATCAATGGCTCTGGTCACACTTACATGAGACAGGACATCCTGTTCATAATTCAAACTGAGGTTATACCAGTTCTATTCACACCTAGGTCATTATAGGTCGTCCTCAGGCTATCCTTGCTCTGGGCTGCATCTCTCACACCTTTCTCTGCAATCAAGCTGAGCCTCTTCCACAGAACTCTTGGCTCTCCACCCCTTTTTCTGCATCAAATCTATCTCCGTTCTGATTGGATGTTCTATCATTCAGGGGAGGCAAGGGTGTGTGTTTGCAGTTCATTTTTAAGTCTGTTCCCGTGACCACCACATACCCCTTCCTTTTTTATGTGCTTTTCTTTTCTGTGTGATTAATTTTTAAATAATAATAATAAATTTGTGTAAAAATGCTAGATAGAGAAATTGTACACATAAACTGAGGAGAGAAGGGGAGGTGCCTCATGAACTCCTCATGTGCTGCCCTTCCCTAGACATTGGACGAAAGGAAAGACAGGACCCCACCCACCACAGCACAGTTCAGCCTCCTTTAGCCTTTCCCCCCGCTCACACTGAGGAAGAGAAGACGGCCTGGCATGCCAGGACGGGTTGGGTCCTCTGAAAAAGAAGACTCCAATTAAAGCAATTTGACAGGGATAGACCATCTTAGAAAATTAATTGAATAAAAATAATGTGAGTAACATGACCTGAAGACAACCTGAAGGCATCTTAAACTTAAGGTGTGACCAGGGCCAAAGGCTACTAGAATAGTTCTGCTTTTAGATTGGAGAGACATGCAGGATGCCTCTAAAGGCCATTTGCCAGGAACTGAGAGCAGGTGAAGGTTTTGCTTTTGTCTTCTGCTGGAGAATGCCCAGAAGCAACTGGTTAGCCATTGTATAAGCAATTTTTTTTTTTTAGAAATCATCCCAAACCTTTCTAAATCTAATATTTATTAATGCAAAATATTCTTATTTATATAGGACCATCAACTGAACATGGTGGAATATCATGTCCCCGTGTCTGCAGGAGGTGTAGCAAATGTGTTTCAGCTGCTGGAAATGAACAAAGAACTCTTCAAAATCAGGCATTTCTCAGTGAGTCAAACAACTCTTGAAGAGGTATGCAGTTATATTTGTCTATTCAATAAGAGTGCAATGGAATGGAATAGATAGAGCTATTACATATACATTATGGGAGATATTATTATTAGAAACATAGAATTTTGGAAGGTGCTTGACAGAACTTCTAGAAATATCTGTGATGTATGTGAGCAAAGTCCCTTTCGTACAAAAGCAGAAGAAAAAACTCTATAAACGTATACCTTATTATTTTAAACATTGCTATAATTAAGCCTCCAGCAGGACAAATAACTCAATAGATATTTATAAGTGCTCTAAAATATATCAGCCTGAAATATAAAGCACTTACAACATGTAAAGGAAGCTGCAGATTTGCTGTTAAAGGGCTGAAATGGATGACAGATGTATCACTGGGTACCTTGAAGGGATGCCTACATCTTTCAAGGTGGAGGGGCAGGCAGGATGTCTCTAAGGCCATTTGCTGGGTTTCAAAAGGCAAAAGGATATTGTGCACCACTGCTAGTAGATGCTGGAGTAGAGTCTGATAATGCAGGAGGTCTTTCTGGGTTGAAAACACCTCCTGCAAGTACAGATGCACCTTACCTGATATTATCCCAGCATCTACTATGAGGCCAAGGGTGAATTGGTCTAAGGTGCACCATGCTCAGGGATGATCATATTATGACCATCCAGATATTGATAACCTGTAACTCTTTCCTTGCCAGTGATCAGGCTTAGTGAGTCTTATAAGAGCTTCACTTCCTTATCAGCTGGAGGGCCATAGTTTGGCTACCCTGCTTTAGCACAAAGCACAGGAGCAATTTTGGAAGATACCAGACTGAATATAGATATGCCTGTGATGCAGTGTAAGCTATATGTTCTTTCAGATTTATTCTGGTAGTCAAGTTATGGATGCAAACAAACAAACAGAAAACTCAAGTACTGTTTCGCATGTCTGAATCCTGCACAGGTTATTTCTTAAACATGTTATCCTTAGGTATTGAAGGTAAAATGTGTCATTTTCCATGTGTGTTAGCTAGATCCAGCTACCAAACCACATCTTAGCAGTAACTAATAAGCCTAGCTAAAATAAACCAAGCAAGCACACACAATATTGTGCTTCACACATAATTTAGTATTTTATTTAAAGAAATAAATAAAAAAGATGGAAAAGCTCTGAGATATCTATCTAGTGGAAAACAATAAAATGTGTTTGGAGAATGTATGCTTTGAGCTGCGACTTCTGCAAATATTCACACATATTTAGTCTCAGGAAACAAGAAACAATGCATTGCGTTTTGTAAAATATTTTGTTTCTTTTTAGGTTTTCATCAACTTTGCTAAAGCTCAAATGGGCCCTGATGTTTTGGATGCAGGTTCAGATGCAACTACAAATGATTCCGATTCAAGCAGCCAAGTTTCTGATATAACTGTTGTCTACTAATGTTTATTTTTACAAAAAATCTTATGTATTCATTTTGAAACCTTAACTACTTGATACCTTAAAAAGATGTCCTTACATGTACATCAGAATGGGCAATATGTTGCTTCTATGTTTGGTTTATGCAGATCAAGACTTAGGTTTGTATAAGCAGAGTGGAACGGGACCCAGCAGAGAAAACTAAATGGGCCCCTTGTATGATCCAGCTGGAGGCCAAAACATGCATAGAATTGAATAATAAACACAAAGCTGAGCAACTAACCAAATGCTCCAAAATGGCTCCCCTCCTTTTCCTTCTTGAACCCTAGCAAGAAGGAAAGCTTGCTCTGTGGTAGCTTACACTCCTGCAAAGGTTTTGTAAATGCTTTACTGCTGTGATTGGTTTCTGGAATGTGTACTACTGATACCAACATTGCTTCAGTCTGCTAACGCTACATGTTGTCTGATATGCTTATATTCCAGAAATATAGTTCAGAAATATATTCACTAGAAGAAAATGGCTGCCTTGGCAAGATAATAGTCAGTTGTATAAAGACACTGGGTCCTTAGGCACTTTTCATTAGTGCAGAACAAGAAGGGTTCAACAGGCCTTTGTTGCACACACTTTGAGGGAAGCCCCACCCCCTCCTAGTATGCTTTGTCTGCACAGGACAGAGCATAGACCAGGCTAAGGCACCCAAAATGGCGTCCTGGCCCAGTATAGCAGTGTATTAGGATACTGGACAACAGAGACACACAAACAGCCTGTTTCTAAGGTCTGGTATACCATGAGGGATCCATTTCGGCAGTGCAATAAGGTCTGCTGTCAAAATGGGCCCCTTAGGAGCTCATATTTAGAGCATTTGGAGACAGCATGGGGGCTGGTGCAGAACAGGCCATCCCAAATTCCAGCTTGAAATAGATTGCTTATCCAAGTACAAGATAGTCTTCAATGTCCCAGGACAGCAAAAGTAAATGTGGAAACAGGCACTGTTTCAGTATTAAATAACACAATCTAAAATTGACCTTGAATTGACCTTGATGTAAACTACTGTCAATACTCAGATTATTTCTGACCGTTTAAGGAGAAAAATAATTTTCTAGTTCTTAAAAACTCAGCAAGCAGTTGAAAAATTTACAGAGTTCTGAAACTAAAACTATCATCTATCACCTTTCCTTTTGCCAAAGTGTTATGAATTCTAAATTCTAAAAAGCCATAATATTCCAACCAGCATATGAGCACTTAATCTGGCTAATCTATTCAGTCCCTTTGTGTGTGTGTGTGTAATGTTTCACCAACTTATTTCAAAGCAGTCAAACATTGTGAATTTTATGCCTGTAGAACTTTCGTAAGACTGCCATATTGCCCAAACCTGACCAACTAAATTGCATATTATACAGATTCCTACTTGGGCAGATAGGTTTTACCCCCAAGTTGCCTTTCTTTTGCATTGTAATTTCAGGTGGAAAGAAGCTGGAAATATGCTTTTGTTCACTTTGCAACACTAAGAGACAGGGAAATGAAGATAAAAATGGAATCTGGTGTACAAGGGTTCAGAAATGAGCTAAATATAGCTAAATGGGTAATATGACAATGCTAAAATTAGATAATTTGATTTTTGCTAAACAGCAAATGGGAATATACATTTTTATAAAACGTGACTTTAAAAAAAAAGGAATTATCCCTAGGGTAAGATCTTCACTCAGCCTTTGGAGAACCCTAGGAGACATTATATTCCAAAGAATATATATATTAATTACCCTTTAACTTCCAAAGAATGTCGGTTGTGCCTGAGATACTAATTTGTTAAGGCCTGTGCTGAATTGGGTAATGAACTCTAGAATATATACTCTGGAGGAGTAAGTTCTGTTCATACTCTTGTCCTGTTATGGGTGTTTTTTAAAACTCTCACCTCTGAACACTTGGATAAAACAAGTGATAGTTATGTTTAAATTGAAGACAAAAGATATGCCTAGGTTATTTTTAATAAATTGAAATTTTAACCAAGCATATATTAAAGGAAAAGAAAACAGACACAATGAAGTGTAATGTAAACAACAAAGATTAAGTACTCTACATTTAAATTAATTTAATTATTCCTGACTTATTTACATGATGATTGGAAATATAAGTGTTGGACACACAAGCTTCCTACCTCTTCTTTCTGGGTTCTTTCATATTAATGTCACTTTCTTGTAAATTACTGTAGTTTTCTTTTTTTCCTATACCATATTGCACAGTACAAAATGAAGCATTTCGTTGATGGTGGGCTTGTAGCTGCAAAGGGTTCAGAGCATGAATGCCAATTATTTAAATCCAGTCATTAATTCCAGGCATCACATTGTTTTATTATGTCAGTAGCCCTTCCTTCTTAATGCTCAAGGCTTTTTTACATTTGATTGAGGGGCATGGAGGCAAATCTTGTTTTTCCTTCTTCCTGCAGATTTCAACACTAAGAGACAAGGAAGTTATTTAAATGCTTTAACAAGTTGCAGTTTAGTAACTGAATTAAATAGTTACAATCCCAGCTTTAAAGAAAACATCTAATGTTTAAATATATGACGGATGGATTAGACTATAATTGATGCTTTTGGGAATCAGCAGGAAGCCGAATCCCTGGAAAGAGCATTACTTTAGTATTTAGTAGTTTAGTATTGTGTCTTCCAAGGGCACAAGAACCTCAACAAGCACTTGTAAAGCTTTAGCTAGGCCATCAGATACCCCATAAACTGTAAAGCTGATCAAGAAGTCATGTTCATATAGGAACTGATTAAATTTGGTTAATGGAGCTAAGTTATTTATTCATCCATTTGTATTCCATTTGATGTTGTAGCTAAAATCTAACATTCTTGCTTAACTGGGTAATGGATGGGGCATAAAATGTAAAGTCAGATTAGCCAAGGAACATTAATGTTATTTTGCAAGTCTATAGCAGTCTTGCACTGAAGTTGCTCTGAAGTTAACATGAACACATTTGTCATATAGTAACTCACCCCTGGTTATACACCTGATTTACAGTCTAAAATGATAATTTTGTTCTGGGGATGTTTTTTATATAAAATATATTCTTTTACAGAACGATATTTGATATCCCTGGTCTATAACATGGAACTCATTTTTAATTCCACCCCAGCCTCAAACCTATTAATTAATTAAAGTAGCACTCCCAAACTATGTACCAGATCCTTCTGAGAGAGTGCAACTTCTCCTATGGTATCCACTTTGGACATTCTGCACTGTGGGTTTATCCTGGGATTAAGGTGCAATGCCGTTAAAAGGCTATGTCATTAAAATGTTGCTGAAAAGTTTGTGTGAGGCATGAAACTTTAGTGGACACTATCATTCTACCCATGGATCCTTTGCTCAATCCAAGTCAAGACTCAACTCCAGTTTCCATACTCGGCTGGAGGTGCGTGTGTCTACATTTTGTCCAATTTTATACCATAGGATGGAAGGTTCATGACGTTTAATAGATGTTAGATGAGCTTTGAAGATTTATCTCTGGTAGACAGGGAGCATTTGAAATACAGAATCATAGCAATCTCAGTATAGCCCCAGGACATTGGGGTGATATCCTGCAATAACCTGGTTTTACATATAATGTTAGAGCATTTATTTGTCTGTATGATCCACCATGTTGGGAATCCAGTTCATGAGTGGATTATACCCATCTGAAAATGACAGCCATGTATGCACACAGGGTGGTGACTGTGCACTTTCACATATTAAAATATCTGGATGAATGCATTGCACCATTGCGGAAGCAACCACCATACTGTTGAGTGCCTCCATTTTTTCCTTTGCCATCTAGAACTATTCTGAAATTATTTTATTCCAGAATATCATTAAATAGTGATTTATTCAGGTGCCATCTGGAGGCAGCCTAAGTCTCAGTTTAGTCTTCTATTTCTCTCCCCTAAAAAATAAATAGGCATGGTGCTGTGATCTGCTTAAAGGCATCATACAGTATCACATTTATAATCTATGAACAACCAACCAAACACGGTAAGCTATGGCAGTTCTCTGGGATAGGTTGCTGTGAAGCACTTATGACATAGCTCTCATATATATGATTGTCCTCAGACAGATATCTTGAGTAAACATGTCTTTATTTCAGCACAGCAAGGGAAAAAAACATTCTCTACTGTGCATAATTCATCATTCACTCTCATTTCCCACCACTGAGGATTATTACGATAAGAAGTCCTCATTTCTTATCCATCAATAAGCTCTTGACCTCTGCTCCTTTTCCACATTATCTTGTTTCAGGACTTGACAATGCCATATTCTTTTCCAGTGAACATGAATAAAATGAGTCTCGACTGAATGAATCATGTGGCCTCTAAATGTTAATTAAAAGATGGTGTGTATGTTCTTGAGTGAAGGACACTCTTGTAAGTCACATATGCAAGTGAATAATACTTATAACTTGTGCAATGACTAGAAAGGTCCAGGCCAAAGATGTCAAGTAGACATTTAATAACTGGCTTACAATTCTGCATCAAATTGATTGAAGTTGCTTTTAATCCTTAAGCTAATTTATTATTTTAGATAGTATCTGCATGCTCGTACATTACAAGCATACCTTCATGTATAATTCTGGAAAACAACAATAAGGGGAAAGCATATGGGAAAAAGAATCCTATCATAAGATCAAAGCTTAGTGTCTAATAAGTGTGTGAATAAACCATTGTAATCTCCCAGAGCAGAAACCAGTTACCATCACAGAAACAGACATTCAACAACATGCCAAGCATGGGAAAAACTGGACAACACCAGAACTGGACATGATCCGCCCACACTGGTTAAAGGAGCTAACAACACTGAATCAGTTACCATCAGTTGGCTCCCATCATGACTGGCTAACACAAGGCAGGACAGTATTGGTCATCAAAGATCGCAACAGGGGAATTGCAACATTCAACTCCTCCAGTTATCATTGCCACTACAATAAGTAGGCATGGGTGTTATTACGTACATGTCAATGAATGAGCTCTTCTAATAGGAGATTAGAAACAACATCAGAGGCCCCAAACACCAGCTACCAATAGACAACTCACTCACTTAAGATGCAGAAAGACCAACTTGAACACAGCAGTAAGCGAGACTTGGACTTACTGATCCACCTCCAAGAATCTGAAGACATTGGGATGTCATTCATTCAGAAAAAATGAGGATGAATTATTGTGAAAAGGGGGTAGATAATAAGAACTGAAGGAATCAAATTATCTGTAGCTGCATAACAAATATGTGGGAATTCCACAGCCACATGGATACTATGATAAAGAAGCAAGTAAAATACCTTCAGAAGGTAGGAAACATTCTGAAATCTTCTATGGAAAGAACAAGATCTGTGATACTCTGCCAAACAAAAATAAAGGATTCCTTTAAGACTATAAACTTCATTCAGACATCCATAGCACAGAAACTGCTAACTGCAAAAGTAATTTTTTTTTCAAAGCATCCTTCTCTTCCATCCAGCAACCTCTTCCCTTGCCTTCCCAAGTCTTCTTTTCACACATAACATTAACTGAATTACAGCCATCTGGTGATCTTGACCATAAACCTCTGAGAGGAGACATCTAAAGGAACGCCTTCTCCCATACCGACCTGCCCGTGCCTTAAGATCAAGCAGTGAGGCCCTCCTGGTCATCCCACCACCTTCAGTAGTGAGGTTGGTGGGCACCCGGGAGAGAGCCTTTACTGTGATCATGGCCTCCAGACTATGGAATAGTCTCCCCCTTGAGGTGTGTCATGCCCCTTCCTTACATATATTTAGGAAGGCGGTGAAGATGCACCCTGGCCTTTGGCTGAGATGATTATATTTCCCATCGCAGCACAGATACCATCATTTTAAACATGCTGTGAATTGCTTTAGATTTGTTGAATTTTTTAAAGTGCTTGTAATGTATATTCTGTTTTTAATCTGTTGTTTTAACAGTTGTTACCCACCCAGAGATCTTTGGGTATGGGGCAGGATAGAAATGTAAATAATAAATAAATAAACCTTCTCCTTGACCCAAACATTCCCAGATTCCTTCCTCCCCCTCTCTCAACCTGATCCAGCAAGCCCATGGGTCTAGCTATTATCATTGCAACCCAAGAAAGGAGATGGAGGGCAAAATATGTGGAGTCTGAACCACCAATGATTTAACAGAGTTTTGGCAGAGTCTCACAGATTTTGTTCTAATGTTCATTTTCACAAGCAGGATACTAGTTCATTTTGGAGATGTGAAAAACTAGATGTCAATCCTGCCTATGACTGTTTTTTTTTAATTTGATTTTCATTGTGCTGTGGTCTCCTCGCCTCAAATCTGGCACAATTTCAAAGTATAAAGCCAGTCAGGTCTGATCTGCAGTTTATTTAAATATTTAAATATTGTCTTTGGTGAGCTTGGGATCTTATGGTATTCGTTACTGTCAAAATTAAATGACAGCTTAACAGTCATCTGTCTGCACTTTCACTTCAGGGCCATGTCTGAAAGAATTGTAAAATATTTGAATTCTGTACCAAACTAGAGACCTATTCACACTATGGCCTCTAGTTAACATTATTAGTGAAGTTCTGATGAAGAGCATATGCACTACAAAGAGGCTGCTCCAGCCTCCACACGTGTCCTGCCTCACCAGAAGTTCACTAATTGTTGATAAGGTGTGGAGCATGAAATCGTGCTCCACACCTTAACGAACGTTTACCAGGAACTTATCTGGAGTGTCTAGTGGCACGACCTTCTGCACCTCTTCCAGTGATCCAGGGTCGTCTGAGGTGCCTCACAAGCATGCTGGCACCTTGGACCACCATAGACGCAACTGCATATCCATAAAGCATCAGCGTTGTAATGGCAATGGTGCTGACACATGCCAAAATGGTGGCACCCAGAGGGTCCTGTGACTGAATCAGGTAAGTGTTCAGTCATTTGGGGGGGGGATGGGTTACGTTGACTAGCGCTCCAAGTGCAAGTATTAGTCAACACTGGTTAATTGTGCTCCTTTCCCATCCAGCAGACGGGAAGGGAAGTGCATACATGCCCTAGAATGCTTTATTACTGTTCTGAGAAAAGCCATTAATAACAGTACATTAATTAATGTTCTAATTTTCCTAATCTTGCATAATCCTGGATCAATTAAAACTGCAGGTGTACAAACTGTGCATAAAACTAGTATAATAGACATAACAATCCTACAGTCTTGGGCCTTTTCTGCACTGGGTTTGATTCCATATTATATTCTGGGATAGAGTCCTGTCACCTGCATCTACTGTCACCTGCTGTAATCTGCACCAACATGTGGATGGCAGGTCTCTATTCTGAGACATAACCCAGAATAAGGCCCAGTGCAGTTTGGCAGGGTGCTTGAACCCTCTCCTCATCACAGGAAATGGCTGCACTCATGACTCTTAACTGTGAAGATGGTTTTATGAAGAAAGGGATGTGCACAGATACTCATAACATTCATTATTCATACAAATTTAGACATACGTATACGAATAGAATGTTACGACATTCATCCATTGATATTTGTACAAATACAAACTTTTTGGAACATTCATATGAAGCTTCATTCATGAAATTGGTAGATGGGAAAATGGTTGTGCCACTGACACCAGCAGCTGATCCAAAATGCATTCGACACGGTTTGAGAGTGGATACAAAGTGGATACAGACGCTTCCAGAGCACCTAACATTTAAGCACCCAATCCAAAGACTGCAACAGAAACCAGGGCAGCAAAGATAGAATACAATGCCAACCCTTCATCTGCAAGATGAAATAAAGTTCTGTGAGGCTTCCAGACTTCAGTGGCTTTAGGAACTCGATGTATAAAATCGCAACAGAGCATGCTGCAAAGTTACAGTCAGTTACATGAGGATGGAATGTGTGCAACATGGCATAAAATTACTGTACTGTACTTGGTTGAAAATAGATTCTTTATATGTCCCCCCATATTTTTTGTATTTCTCAGGTAATACAAACACACTCTCAGTGGTTCTTTCATCTGAGGTAAAAAAACAGTGACAAACTGAAACAAGGACAGTGGTAGCTATTCATACTTTATCTCTTCTGAACCACCAGTGTTTCTTCTATGGCAATGGCTGTGCTCTGGAAATGGTGGTTTACAGGGAAGGGCGCTTGTTTCACAGTGTTTTTTTTCCATAGTTAAGGCAGAGTAAGTACACAATTAGTTAACCCTGTGCACTTTCTTCTGTTTACACCAGAGGGAACATTTGCTTGTTTTGTTAATAAACCTTAACAACTTAAATCAATGAGGCACAAACTGTAACCTCAGATTATGCAAGACATCTGTCTGAGAAATTACTTGGGGGGGGGGAGGTCAGGTGAGGCATTTTGCAGGTGTCACCTATAAATAAGGATAATAACTAATTCTGATATTTTCTTGTCTGGTAGAGATTTTGTGTGTGGGTGGGTGGACGCAATTTCCCACTCCTATCATTTAATGCCACCTTTGAATGAATGACCCATTTCATAGAGCAGACTATATACGTGCTTCTGTGCTTGGACTCAGTACTTTCACCAATTCAGGATTTGACTGTCAAATTTGACTGTGTTTTTGGAAAAGAAGGACATCCAGAAATCCGGGGAAAGATACTGATTTAAATGGTAACAGAACTGAGCAACGAAGTCCTCAGACTAATTCATGTCAATAATAGTGGGCATTGCAGTTGTTACTGGGCTTTTCAAAATATAAATATCATTCATATTATATAAATATAGCAAAAAAAGCACTATTTATATATTTATATATACAAAGAAAAAAAGACAACAAAGTATAGGTAGATAACTGCCAAAACACTGGGATGGGGGAGGAATCATGAGCCCACTGCTGTGACCTCAATTTCAAGCACAAGCAAAGATTTAGGCATAAAAGAGAATGGAAGGCCGTGTTTACACAAGGCTGCCCCAAGCCTTTTCCACATTGGGCATTATTTCAAGATATATCCCAGAACAGGGGCTTGCTGTCTAATGCTGGTACAGACTATGGCAGGCCTCGGGGTGCCAAAAATGACACCATAGCCAGGTATGGCTGTAGGCCTCAATTTTGGGGTGTTTAATTGTCCTATAATCAGAATATCAGGACCAATTCTCACTTGGCCTGGTAGTTCATGCGGGGAATGCTCCAACACGGAGCATCTGCACTTGAAGGAGCCATTTCTTTACCACAAATGGCTCCCTCCATGTGCAAACATTCCCCGCATAAACTACATGTGGTGTAGGTTTAGGTGCAACAAATGTGCACTTACCTTGCACCAGTACTGGAGACAGTAAGGCAATGGCCACTCTATTAGCACCCCTTCCAGTGCTGGAGGGACATGGGATGCACCATGCACAGTTGCCCGGATGGGTTGGGGGAGGGTTCTTATATGCTAAGCATCCACAAGTGCAGATGCTTAGAGTGTACTAGTGATATGCCTTGCAGTTAACCAAGGCATAGTGTGAAAAGGCCCTCAGACCATGGATGCATGTGGATGGCACATATTTGAGGTCTAGTATAGCCTAGGGAACCCATTTCAGTATTGCCAGAACTGTGCAGTCTCTGTGCTGCCTCCAAGAACTCCTAAAAGGCAGCGGATAGGTCTGGAATGGAATCGACCCTGTTCTGTCCTAATGGCAACCATCCAACCATGAAATGAATTGCTTGTCATGGGACAGAACACTCCAGAAACTGCAGAAAGGGCATTCAAGATTTTGGGTGTGGCTCTTGTGTTTTGATCTCATCTCCAGTTTACCATTTCCAGTCTATAATGTGCATGAGAGGAGGGAGGGCCAATGTGAACAATCTCACAGCACCATCTTTACGCTGTTTCAGAGATGCTATAGTGTGAGCTACAGAGACATGGGTCTATTGTATGGCCTGTGATTTGGCACAAGAACCACAGTCAAACTGAGCCAGATGAAGTTATAAAGTCCATCATCTACTGATCACTTGAAATGAATCACAACAACAACACAAAATGCAATATAATCTACTGAATATATTCTTGTATGGTTTTATCTTTGTACACTTGATACCTGATATGGTCAAGCGACTAATCAATAAAGTTTATTCTATTCTATTCAATATAATCCTCAAACATACTTAAAAATATAATCCTCCTTCACTGTTAAAAAGATAAGACAACACTGAATTTCTAGGGTATGGCACCATCTTGTTTTATATCAGCTACAGAAAGGGAAGGTGACATTGGTTACCTCCAGACTTCCTGATAACTGCATAGTCCCACCTCTGCCATGTCCCACTTGATAGATGGGATGGTCGGACACCGTGCAAGGATGGCACAGCCTCTTCTAGTCCACCTGATGGGCTGGTCAGAAGTTTGCCACCTTTCAACATGGCTTCCCATCTGCCAGACGGGATGTGCCATTGCCCGCAGTAGCAGGGCAGTGTGTCCCTGAAAGTATGAAATAAAAAGATACTGATTAATCAGCATCTTTTTACTTTGATGAATGCTGCACTGCTAGTGCGAGCTGAAAAAAGCTGGGCAGCTTTGGTTGCAGTCTGGGTGCAGCCATTATCAGAGCTCAGGGTCTAAGGAACAATGAAGGAAACCATTTTAAGCTCTCTGTCGCCTAGGGGCCCCCAACACAGATATGGGGGTGGTAAGGCACTCTCCTATGAAACAATTACCCAGTCAGGCTGCTATAAAGGAATTTAAGGTTTTACCATAGTTCCCTTAGAAACTAATGGGGTTCAGAAACTTTAAAAGAAATATTGCTAAATCTCTGGATTGGTCATTTTTTCGATAGATTGGATGGTGTTGCCTTTTATTCAGTGGTGTTCACTCTTCGTTGGAGGTACCACTGATGTTTTAAGAATTTTTCAAAACTTCAACACATGTAAAACCTTACCTTTTTTAAAAAAACACCACTTATTAGTTTCAGTGGAAGCTTTGGTAAAATGTGGGGGGAAATTAAAAATACCTGCATAATCTATTATTTCACTAGCTGAGTGGCAAACAGGTTAAGACCATTTGGACACATTTGAAAACAAAATGGCTGTTGGAGCATTTGAGATGTCTCACAGAGCTTAGAATAAGATCTTTGTTTCAAAGACAGAATGAATCCTTTTAAAGGGTTTTTAACATTTGCCTCACAGCCACCTTCACTATGGATTTAGTACTATGCAAAGTATTCTTGTGATTTACATGAGAACTATAGATCTTCTAATTATTGTCTTTTATGTGATCTGCTCATGTAGATATTAATCATTTGGAATTTGTTTAGTTAGGCTCTAGTAGTTTGAAGTTCTAGGTTATTTGGATATGGTTCCTAAGTAGTCATTCATTCAAACACTACAGTCAGCTTGGGGCACACATACCCTACTAGTGATGGTGGACCGTATCCTGAGGAGCTACTTGACTTTGCATTGGATGACTACTGGGCTTCTCTCCAGCATGAGAATTCCTGTCTTGTACGCCCATTGCCCAGGGCATCTGTCTCACGTCTCACTTAGAGCTACATTCTTAGCTGGTGTTACACAATGTTTTTAAAATCTTATACCACTTGGAAACCACACATAAAGCAGATTAACAATATTTTAACTTCATGTATCATTGTAGAGGACAAGGGTCCAAATCGGTTCACCATCGTGCCTACAAATGATAATCTTTAAGGCCTCATCCCCACAGGATGCCTTATATCAGTTTCATGAAACCAAAATAATTGAACTGGGTTGAAACTGTCTCCACGGCGTTCAACTTGATCCGGTTCCGTGGCATCCCGAGGGCATTCTGATTGCAACCTTATCTCGGAATCAATCCTTGGACTCCACACGGCAGTCCTGTCCTCCCCGCCCATTGCCACCCCCTGTCCCTGTCCCTGCTGTGAAATGACATTTGCATGGAAGCCCCCTCCCACAAAAGCTTGCGATTTCAAAAGATCCAGCCTTCACAGCAGCACTACACTGTAGCGAGGGAACCACCCCGATTAATAATGTTGTGATTTTGCAGAATTGCAGAATTGTGGAATTGCAAAATTGTGCAATTGCGCAATTCTGCAATTCCGCAATTCTGCTGGAGCAGAAGCCAGACGAGCAGCGCTTTCCCCACCACCAAGGTGCTTTCCCTCCTTTTCCCAGGTGAGCTAAGCCAGGCATGGAGGAAATGATGACCCACCGGCGCGCCAGCTTCTTCCTCCTCCTCCTCTTCCTCTCCCTAGCAGGGCCCTTTCGAGCAGCCGGGACGGCAGCGGCAGCAGCAGCGGCAGCAAGAACAGCCTGGTGAAGCCGCCCTACTGGAACATCACTCACTCACCGTGGTCTGGAGTCGTCCCGGAGCAGGAGCAGGAGCCAGACGAGCGGTGCTCTCCCCAGCCGAGGCCAAGCTGCTTCCCCTCTGTGAAGGCTGGATTTTTTGAAATCGCAAGCTTTTGTGGGAGGGAAACCCTAAACATGATGTGCCCAGAATACGGACAGCCATTGGATACAGTGCGATTGGGGGAGGGAAACCCTGAACATGGAATCTCATCCCTGAAAACGGTACTGTCCACCCAGTAAAAAATTAAACATGTATCGAGCGCAGGATCCAGAGTGAGACCTGTTGAAATCAAGATTGAGATTCAGAACGTTTTGGCGTGGTTTAACACGGGAAAAGCGTGTTAAGCCAAACTGCGGTGTGGACTTCGAGAATTCAAAATGTTTTGAATCCAAGATAACGTTGCCGTGAAGACACAGCCTCTGTGAATTCTGTAAGATAGGCTATTACCTTCATATTGCAGATTGATGGGGGCTGAAGATGAGAATAGACTACAGATGTGTTTACCTTCTGCATTTCACCTGTTGTCAGAAGTAATAATGGTAGTCATTATGTTCATTTTAACAGTAATTACTTTTTCCACAATTAAGTAATGAAATATATTGCTTCTTTAAATTTCTGAACAAATTGGTAATAGATGCTTTTTTGAAATACCAGGTTTCATGGAAGCCTTTCTTTCTAAGGGTCTCTTACAGTTTTTGAGGCTCTAACGTCTCAGCATTAATATCCAGGCTATGCTTGAGCAGTACAGGTGATAGATTTACTTGTCTACCTTCCCTGGCAGTCTATTTATCTCCTAAACAGCTGCATCACCGTTGTCTTTGTTTTATAGTTATGAATAATGTCTTCCTGATAAGGGAACTCCAAAAGTCAGGTAAGTTTGTTTTTCTTGCTCCAAACTAGTTTCTGTCTGATGTGCTAGTGGAGTAAGTTATCCGCATTGGCTTACCGCTTCCATCCCTGACAGCCCAACCTGAGAGTTAATTAGGAAAGGAAATTGGATCAAAAGGAAACATCTGTAATGCATTTCAATTGTTGGCACAAGGTTCCAATTGTCACTTTTCTCCAACGATTTAGCAAAAGAATAGATTCAAAGGTATCTCATGAAAGGTAACCCATAATTGTGGGACCATATTGAAACAGAAGAAAAGTTGTTATTTGATTTCATATTATTTTTCAGCCCTTGGACTTGAGTATAAGAGAAAAGGGATAAAATTATATCCCCATATTATATCTATCAGGCATTCTGCATGCTCCTCTGATAAATATTTATTTGTGTCTCCATATTGCAAGTCTCTATAAGATTACTTAAGTGTTGACTCCATTAGGGCTTTATTTCAAATGACCATGACAATTCTAAAATAGAAAAGTGGGCAATATTGCTCTAAAGAAATAAGCCATAAGACGAATAGAATCACAGAATCATAGTTGGAAGGGACCTCTAGGGTCATTGAGTCCAACCCCCTGCTCAATGCAAGATTTTCTAAACCATCCCAGACGGATGTCTGTCCAGCCTCTGCTTGAAAACCTCCAGTGAAGGAAAACTCACTACCTCCCATGGTAACCTATTCCATTGACTGATTGCCATCATCGAAGGTACTTTCTATTACACTGAAGGAAATTAGGGTGCCAAAAATAAGATGGGACATGGCAAAAAGCAATACAGATTATCTGTTTGATAGTGTGAATAGGTTCTCAAAACCAAGGCAAGCCTAGAGACTGTGTATTGAAACTGACTAAAATTTAATATTTCCACCTAACCTCTTGACTGTGTAGTCTAGCCATTTCTATTATAACAACTCAACATTTTCCCATTATTCTTTGCAAACAGTTTTTATTTTCAAGAACTAGTGGTAGTCAGCATTATTCTTATATATTTACTTTTATTTATTTAAAACATGTATATACTTCTTCCCATTAAAATATAATCCCAAAGTGGCTTATGAAACAAAAGAATAAAAACAACTAAATTCATAATCCTTATGTAGAAATATAATTAAAATTAAGAATGGGAGAAATAAACAAAAACACATGCACTCCTGCTGCAAGTACAATGAACTGCTGTATGTCATCTTTTGATCACCCGTACTCAGACCTTCTCTGATACCCACCCTATAGAATAGTCTCTGCTTTGGTATGCATAAGGCGCTTACACTTCTAGATTTTAGGCACCACTTGACGACCTTCTTGCAGCAGGCCTTCCCCTGAAGATCTTAATAATCTTACAGGCCCATAATGAGAGAGGCGGTCTGCCCAGTAAGCTGGTCCCAAGTTGTTAGGGGCTTTGTATGCAAAAGATAAAATCTTGAATCTGACCCAGGAGCTAACTGGCATTCAAATGTAGGTGCCTAAGTGCAGGTCTGTGCATAGCAAGGTGACCCATTCAGCAACCTAGCTGCCACATTTTGCACTACTTGCACCTTCTGAACTAGGTACAAGGAAAGCTCCAAATAAAGTACATTACAATAATCTAAACGTAATATTTCCAGTGCATAGAAAACAGTGGCTAAGCTATTTCTATCTAGGAATAGACATAGTTAGTACACCAGCCAAAGCTCACAATAGACACCTTAGCCATAGACATCACTTGGACCTCCAATGACACTATTGACTCAACCAGCACCCCCAAACTAATTACTTGTTCCTTTTGAGGGAGCACAGACAATTTCCCAAATACCTGAGCATGAGGGCCACATATCCACAGAGTCTCTGTTTTGTAGGGATTCAGTTTTAGTTTATTGGCCCTCATCCAGCCCATCACGGCATCCAGCACTGGTTCAGGACATTCACAGATGTAATGGATAAATAGAACTGGGTGTCATCTGCATACTTGTGACACTTTACTCCAAAATTCCTGTTGGCCTCTCCCAACATTTTCATATAGATATACTGTAATTATTTATTCATTTAAATTATTCCTATACCAATTCTCCTTAAAAATATAATCTCAGAGTGGTTTACAAAGCTCTGTCAAAAGCAACAACTGTAAAAAATCTTCTCATTGACACAGGACAACAGCGAGGCGTCATTTTTGCTTCTTTTCATATAAATCTTTAGAACTCTTTGTGTGTCCTTGTGGAACATTAGCTTCTGCAATCCAAACAGAGAAAGATCTTTTTAAAATCATGGGAAGCATGACATCCTCTCTGCCTTGCAACAAAACTAAGGTAATATCTAAACAAGCACAGAACATGTACAATGTGGATAAGATGGTGAAGGATTGTCTGCTTAAGCTATGCACCCAGACCAAGGCAAGCTTTGAGGTCAAAGTTCCTCAGTGTCCAAGGCTCTTTCCACACAGGTCTCCTCCTATCCTGGTTCAGAGTGGCCCATTGTCTGAATGGTCTGCTCTCTGGATTAGAGGCCACATCTCCTTAATGGTCCATACTCTGCCCAGAAGGTCATATTCGCTGCCAGCATGCTTCATCCACACCGAATGGTACCGTAGCCCACTCCTCTGATAAACCTTTTAAGAGTAGTCCACCAGCAGACTACAGGTCTATGAAGGTTGTGTGAAGAGCATACCACTTGGGCCAGTATATCTGGCCCTTTTCTGGACTGCACCTGGCATTGGCACTGGAAATGAACTTATCCTGGCTGCGTGGCTGAAAAAGCACAGGATGGAATGTTTGTTTTGAATCATTCCAGGCCTTTTAGTGTGGGGCAGCCTAACCTTGTAAAGTTTTTCAATCAGATTCCATGATGTGAAGTGCTGGAATTGGCCCTGAAAGTAGACCATTTAGGACACTGGTCCACTGAATCCACTGTGTTGTCTACTGCAGAGTTGTGTAAAAGGAGCACTCCTCCTGCGAGCTCACAAGTAACCATGCTTCAGGCCCTCTTCTGGTGTGGCCTCGTTGGACCATGTAGATCTTTTCTAAGTGTCCTTCCCACTGTAACATAAGAACTGGATCTGCTAATATTAATCCTAGACTAGTAATATGACCTTTAGAAACTACAACTGGAGTGAAGCTGGTGCAACTGATTCATGGTCTATGATTCAGCAATACAAGATATGAAAAACAGTTAGCACAGTTTCCTAATATGTTAACGTGAGCCTGCAGAATGAGGTTTATATAGTTAACAAAACCTGTAAATAAGGCTCATTAATCACACACAAAGCAATATGTGATTGCTCTTGCTGTATTTATTATACCAACATAAATCACAACATACTGCTTCTGTATTAATGTGGATTTTCCATGCAGTTCTAGATAGAAGACAAATGTGCTTAGTTGTTAAGGCATCTTGATTGCTTTCTTCCAAACCAAGAAATGCTCCATAAGCAAACAAATACTTTGGCATAAGTGCATGGAACCGCACCATTGTTTTGGGCTCCATTTATGCTACACCTTGGGATGTAAAACGAAGGGACGTTTTGTGCTTAACTTCTGTGCATAGTGTCCCACAGAAATTAAGATTAGGGATGGTGATGATTAGGTTTCACTGCTCCACAAATTCTGAAGATTAGAGATGTGCAGCTGTCCTGAAGGGCCAAGTGTAGAAAGGCCCAAAATCTTGCAGAGGGTAGAGTCTATTGTTCAATATGAATCTGAGGATATACAGTCTCTGCCGCTTTGTCTCTGAGGAGGTTTATATATATTTCTTGTCTGTATCTGTTTATTCGTATAAGGTGGGCCACAACACTGCCAGGATGATCATGATGCAGTTTGTGACACATCTATTCACAGTTTAGCATCCATAAGAGTTGTGAATGCTGCCAACCAAGAGCCCACTAGCTGCTCCTGGTCAAGCTGTGGTCAATGTTTTAGTTGTCCATGGTAGTGAAGACTGGTGCAGGCTTAGTGAGTTCCAGGTCAGCAGCAGCAGTGGCATGTGGACAGGGATCCCCAGGAGCAGGTAGAACTGCTCCTTGAGGAAAGTGTGAACTAGCCAGTAATATGGGGTGCGGATGCTGCACATCAGAATGCACAGCCAAGATAGAGCCGTCATACATGGCGGCCAATGCTCCATAGTAGTGTTGCATTATAGCAATGCTACTGTGAATTTACTTACTGCTGGTTGGACAAAACTCGCTCCTCAGCATCAAGTCAATTCAAAGCTTCCCGCCAGTCTGGACAGGGTGGCGAGAACTGCTGGCAAGAACAGGAACAGCAGCTCAACTGCGACTGGCTGCCTTGTCGCACGTGACGCATGTGCCAGTCTCAGCTCATGCAGCTTCCTCCTTGGAAGCTATGGGGACAGCTGGCGTCTGGATGCCGGATCCCTGCTTTGCAGCAGGTAAGCTACACATTTTTAAATAACTGTGGATTTAATCTGCTAATCTGGAAGGGGCCATGATATGAATGGACAAAGAAATTTTATATGCTTTTTGTTCTGCCTTGAGACTCAAAAGCAAGTCGAAACCCTTGTGAGACAGTTTGGTCTAGTGGTTAGGGAGCCAGACTCTCATCTGGGAATACTGGGTTTGATTATGCACTTCTCCATGAAACCTGCACAATTCTGCACAATCCTGGCTGCACAATTCTGGCTGTTTCCCTCCTTCCTTGATCTTTAAAAAGGGAAAGGGGTGAAGCTGCTGCAGGAACTGGGAGATGTGTGTATGTTTAAGTGTGTGTGCACAGGCGGTGGTGGCAGCAGAGCGAGCGAGCGAGCCAGGGTGCTTTTGTCAGAGGCAACCGCTGCTGGGGATGGTGGCTGTGGAGGTGGAGCAGGCAAAAGGGGCTTGAGTTGCTGCTGCTGCTGTGCACCCTGGGCAATGGGGACACAGGAGTGGGGAAAGGCTGAGGAAAGGAAAGAATCGCTTTCCGCAATCCATTTTTGGAAGCATTTTAAGTGTTTAAGAGTGGGGACACAAAATCAGGGTTGAATCTGATTGCCAGATGCTCCTTTGCTTCCTTTTAACGCGCTTTACATATCGATGTAAATCCGGATGTAAATAGCCTTGTATATAGCGCTTTATTCCTTGAATGGGAACTCGCCCTTGGTCTTTTTTATCCCATCCCAAGAAACAAACGCCTGCTACTAATAAAAAATGTGAGCCTTGCGGAGCTTTCAAAAGGCCCAGCATGGTGAGAACTCCCTTTAGCATGGAACAGTTTCAATGAGGAATTGATCTGCTGGTTTGCAGATGCAAAATCATCTGTCAGTTTAGCCACTTTTTAGCGGCTGCCATTTTTCTACTTCAATTTCCAGAGAGCACATCCTGACTTGCTCTTTTGCAGGAGTGTCCTCTGGATTTAGCAATTCATGCCATGAAAGCAGAACTGATGAACCACAAGCTCCTTGTGCTGCTGACTTTAATTAAAAATGCCATGTCTAACTCCAGCAGATGTTCCTGAGGTTGAGAGTAGACTAATAATTTAATGCTGTATAATGCGGTGCTGAGTCTGCTGCTTAAGCTGAGAAGAACGTAATCAGTCTTTCGCTTTTAAAAAAAGCATCCTTCTGGGATCTAAATCTTCACCGCTTTTAGTCTGGTGTTACAGAGCTGAACCAGTTACTGGCTAATGTGAGCTTCCTAAACAGCAGTCCAGGGACTTGCAATTAAAAAAGATGGAAGAAACCAGAACAATCAAGTCTATCCCTACACTCTGGAAAATACACAGTCATAAGACTGCCAGATAGCAGTTCAGATCTGCTGTTCTGAAATATTTAAAGGCTGCATTCCCCACTGGGCAATTTAATCTGGATTTAAATCAGGGTTGTTGTTTTTTAAAAAATTCAGCAATGAAGTTGGATTTTTGTGTGTGTGTTTCCATAATGCAGACTTACTTTCTATTCTTTTGTCCAGCAGGGGATAAACCCCTGGCAGCACTTTTCATTCCCTGTTTATTCCCATGCCTCTCCATACTGTATATACCTTTCCCCCCCTCTCCGCCTCCCCCACTAGCAGCAGCCTCCTGCTGATCCCCCCGTTTGCTTCCTTAAGGCAGAATCCATCCCACTGACCCCCATCACTGTAAAAACCGAATTAAAGGGAAATTTTATGAAAGAAAGTGATCCCCCCCCCTCAAACACAGCTATCCAAAGACGAGGGATGGGAGAAGAACTTTCTCTTTAATCTTTTTGCTGGGTATAATCTGGCAATTTAAAGAGGAAGTTTGTGGAGCTGCTGACTGGATTCCCCTCTCACAAGGAAGATCAGGCTTAAAAAACAAAAAGGTGTAGACTGGGAACGGAGAGAAGGAGGGAGCAGCCAGATCCTGTGGTAATTGCCAGCTTTGAAAATGAATTCAAAACTCTTTAAAAGTTGAATGGGGACACAGCCAAAGTGTGGAATAAATGCAAAGCAAAGGCAACGTCCAGACTGCATAAGTTGGCATGAAACATGGATCTCAATTCCTGGCCTGAATCAAATGATCTGGCCTGAATCAAACTACCTCAGGAATAGAAGGGTAGTGAGGACAAGATTGGCAGCCATCCACATGGTCTCTGAAGTTCCAGGTTAGGGAGATTTTTGTGATGTGCTGCAAATGGATCATTTTGGGACAGTTTCCAGAGCCTGGTGAAATGCCACCATATTCCACATGCTCCTGGTCCAACAGTCCACATGGCAGATGGTTAGGCCATCCCACAGTCAGAAATGTGTGGGAGACCATTTTGAAGTAGTCTTTGGCATGACTTTTGCACTGGAGAGCAATCGAAGCCACTAGAACATTTCCTGGCAGAAGCTGGCCCAGTTCACAAGGACCACATAGAAACCGCCAAAGTGTGGAATCCACTCCCCAAAGTGCTCAATTTGCAAAGTAAGAAAGGTGGTGACAGAAGAGAACCTAGCATTGTTTCACCAGCTTTGAGAATGATCCAGTTCCAGGACCATTTCCCTAGCCTGGTAAAATGTCCCCAATGTGCAATTCTGATGTTGAGGGACTTTGTTCTCCTCTTTAGGCTGGGTCATGTTGGGTGGCTAAAACTGAAGAGAAGCAGCCAAACCAAAGAGAAGAAATGAGCTCTCTTTTTTTCTCGTCCTAGGCTGCGCTCCCAAACAAGTTTAAATCTGAATCACATCTGTTTTCAGGATCAGGAGATCCCATTTATTTTTTTATTCCCAGACTTTTGACTATCCTGCAAAAAAGTCCAACCCTAATTAAAAAGTCAAGTGGGAACGCGCCCCTAAAGACAGAGCAAGGAATCTTTTCATTCCTTTCTCCTGCTAGTTAAGCAAGGAGAGAGAGGATGAGCAAGCACAAAGTCCAGAAGAAAAGTACTCCCTGAAGCATCTATTTCAGAGCGTCCATCCTCAAGCCTCACAGTACTGAAGTACTTGACAGTGACCATCCAGGAGTAATGCGCTGTGCATTTATTCAAAACTAAATCCTGCTGTGCTCAGTCAGGCTTTAGAAACAGCACATAGGTTGCATCTAGGCCTCTTGCAATATATAAGGATAACATAGCACTGAAATGTGAAGAGAAAAATGTTCATTGTGCTTCACACTGAATGTGTGCTTGGGTACTCTTTTATGTTGATATGCTGAGCTGTTGACTACAAACGTGTAACGATTTTGCTTAAAGAACATTTGCCTGATTCTGAGGCACAAGATTCTGAACAACCGGAGACCTTTCTGCTTGTTCTGCCAGCTGTGAAATCTGTGAGATATCAACAAGAGGGTAAGAATTAGAACCTTTATGGCACTCAGCTGTAGAACAGTCACCCTCTCTGAAATATTGCAGTTACCAGCTGTACTTAGCTCTAGGCATCTGCTTAAAATGTATGTATGCGCCAAGGGATTTATGAATTTCTTGGCCAATTGTTTGTTATATTTTAATGTTTTAATGATAGTTTTATTCTTTTTGTTGCTGTGTACCATTCTGGGTTTTATGAAAAAGAAAAAAAAGTAAATGAACCTGCAGAGCTGAGCTTGCATCCATGGGGTTTCCTTGGCAATAACACAGAGGTGGCTAGTTATTTCTCTCTCTGGGACATTTTCAAGCTTCCCAGTCAGGCCTAGGGCATCTGGCCTTGCCAGGTGGTGTCCATCCAAATGTATTCAGCCCTTGACACCTTCTTAGCCACTGGGAAGGGATGGTCTAAATGCTGAGGCTTCGCTATAAAAGATGCATGCAAATGTTTTTGAAATGAATTTTTAAAATCTTAACAGTAATATTTGCAATGCAGTCCTCTTATTATGTCTGGATTGTACACTGTGGACTGATGGCGAGACATGATACATAAGGGGCCACAGTTAAAAGCAAAAGCAAGCTGCTCTTATTAATACAGAATATGTACAGAGAAAGCCAATTCCCAGATTTATTTTCATATAAGCACTGCCGTTGTTTGAAGTCTCTGAGTAGTTTTTAATAGTAGTTGAGACTGGCATGGATTTTGGCATCCATGCACCTGCCTGTCTTCCTGTCCTGATTGTTGCTGTCTGAACCATACAACTACCTTAGTAAAAAGCTGTATGGGCTAAGGAGGAGACACAGCCTCTAACATACAATGGCCCACCAATTGTCCATGGCCATCTCAAGCAGAGACAAGGGCAAACCTTCTCCTACTCTCAAATCCCAGCAAATGGCCTTAGAAGCATCCTGCTTGTCTCCCCCAACTTGAAAGATGTAATTAGGCATCCATTCTAGGAGTCATTGATACATGTGTCATCCATAAATTTGTCTAATCCAGGACAGAAATGTGTGATGCTTTTAAACTCACAAGCAGGTAAATTCCAGGTGAATGCCAAACTGGCAGAAGGGACAGATGATCTGGCCTTTAGAAGTGGTGCTATTTCTTTCAGTCAATGTAACTCTTGTTCATACTATATCTACTCCCAGTTTGTCAAAGGGAACAGAACTTTTCACACACCCTGGCTGTGATCCAACATGACAGAACAAAACAGCATCACTGAGACACCTCTGAAGTGGCTTAGAGGAGGCTCTTGAGGTGCGATTGTTCACCCACCAGTCTGCCCTCCCCCTTCTCCTGAACATTCTGGGCTAGAAAAGGTGGATTAGAGAAGGGGACGTGAGGGCCACACACGGTCCCTCTCAAGCACCTCCGAGGTGCCCCTATTGTTATGTTTGAACTTAGCTCTTGGCTCACTCCTCCCTGCCCAAACTGCCACTCACCTGAACCTGCCTGTTCTTAAAGAGGTAGATGAATTGAAAGCACTGAGTTTCTTGTCCAAATTTTTTTTGGGGGGGTGAGCTCACAAGCTTTTGCCCTGGGGTCAGATTCTGTGTAGATGTGATCAGTAAGGTGGAAATAGACTCCAGATGACCTTTTGTGTGTGTTTGATTTCTAACGCTTTGAATTTTCCCAGCTTTGATCGCTGCATTACTGCATTTCTGTTTTATTTATTTTTTATTCCATATTGTAACCCACACTGGGACTTCAGATTAAAAGAGTGGATTATAAATATAAAAATGAATTTCGCAGAATTCATGAAGCCTCTCTTGGTTACAGCTGATTCAAACTCACAGTGCTGGAAGGTCGTAATAATTGCTTTGGGAAGTTCTATTAAGCTCTGAACTAGAAATATGAGGCCTGATCAAAGAAGTTAAGATATTATTTTGGTTTTGATTTTTTTAAAAAAAGTTTGCCTGCTTTGTTTTCTGGAGCATTAATAGAACTTTTGTCACTGAGGTCAATGACTGCAAGTTCTGGGAACATAGTCATTTTTATTTCTCCTTTGAAATATTGCAGTCTCCAGAGGTATCAGTGTTGTGGCTTGATTCAAAATGGGAAATGATGTTGTTTTAAAAATGTTGCTCAATATCTGATTTAGCAGAAAAAACTTCCTCTTTCCCTCATACTCAGGAAGGGGAAAGCAATTGACTTGTCAAAAGGAAAGGACTTGCTTCTGTTTATCACCATCTTTCTTACTGCGCTCTGTGCTGAGATATGATGAATACGGAAATAACAATAACTTTACGGAGCAGTTGGGAACTTTTGGCACCATATAATATTTCAAATAACTGCATATTTGCATTTAAAGGGCATGTCTTAGTAGTGAATTCCCCCAAAGGATGGGTGGTCTGATCACTTTCAAATGCAGTCAGACCTACCACTGACTGAAGTGGATAAGGGCTGATGAATGTTTACAGATATGCTTCATATGTTTGTAAGATGTGTAGTAATGAATTCCTGGATCTTTCACTGTGTCCTACTGTCTTTCCTTTGGGTGCTTCTGCACAGAATGGCTTATCTAAATACATTTCAGTCTACCTCCAAAGCCAGCTTTAGCTACCTTGCTTAGCATAGAGGGGCTGTGTCCATATTATTTCTGCTATACCAGTTTAGAAGAGGCTGCTAGGAGACACATGGCCATTAGGCTATTTGATGTTCCATGTATCCATCATGTGTCTAGTAGCTCCTGGATGAAATGTACAGATTTAGGAAACTCAGGTGTCACCAAGAAGGCCTGTATTTAGCTCTCAAAAACCCTTTCATGATCCCAGAGGGCCCTGGAAGAGGCCTGCACTGCCACTGGAGCAGGTAAGGGGCCCCAGGGGAGGCCCTGGGGGGAGGTCTGGGGGGAGGGTGGGCAGGGGGTAGCTGGGGGAGGGAGGCCCCGGAGAATACAGTATCCTCAGAAGCTTCTACAGATACTGGATTATCCAATTCGTGGACAGATAGGGCCCTTCTAATAGGGCCCTATCCGATCCATCCACGAATCTTGGAATCAAGATGTATTCATCCAGATTCTGAATGCACAAATAATTCATGCACATCCCTATCACCAAGATGCTGATGGCATCCAAGTTTTTCTTTCTTTCCTTTCTTTGTTAACTGCCATCAGTGGGAAACTGGATCTCCAGGTTGTCATGAGTGCATAATTTTGGATTCGACCCTGAATGCCCCTTGTAATGAAACAGAAATGCATATTACTCCCCACTCCAGAATGTACAATGATTCCCGACCTGGATAGGCAGATACTAAAGGGGAAAAGAAAGACCCTTTCTGAACCCCTTGATATACTGGATCAAGGGCAGCCTGAAATGGCCCATGGTCCGGCTGCTCACATGCTAGTGCAGAACTTCACAGGCATCATCTTTCTTAGATGACCTGTCCACTCTGGACCATGATAGTGTGTCAAAATGATGCCTTGTCCCTGTCTACTCTGTCAGTATGCTGGACCATGAACAGCATGGGGACAGCACAACCACATGGTCCATTGTGAACCTTTTCTGCTCTTATTTTTAATTGTGCTTTATTATTAGATACGTTTTATTTTTATTGTAACTGACCCTGGAACCGTTTGGTGAAGGGCAGGATATAAATAAGGAAATAAGAGATGAGATAGGTAGGTAGGTAGGTAGGTAGGTAGGAAGGTAGATGACACATGCCTTCTTATACCAGAGAAAGGGAGATTTTAACTTCCTAAAACCATAAAAGGAAAACTGGAGATTCACTCAAGCCCACCTGCCTGCCTGATCTGATCAATCATTAGCTGATCAATCATTGACTCACACACGGCCAGCTGCTTTGGGGAAATTTTTGCCTGTAAATTGTAAGAATCAAGAGTGTCCTCTTTACTAGGACATTTAATCATCTTTGCACCTTTAAGAAACATTTCATCTCCTCTATTTTAGACAGATTAAATATTGGCTCTGGAAAGAGGGACATCCTGACTCACGTATTCATAGAACTCACCACTTCCCACCAGTTAGCAAAACTATTTTACTAGCTTCCTGTCATACAAATTTATTTTAAAATATACAGGCCTTGTAAAGGCCAGGTATGTTTTGCCTGTGCTCTAAATACTGCATAAACTAAATCTAGTCATTTGTTTATTTTTTGACTCCTTCCTTGTCGCCATCACTTCTAGCTGTCTAAATGTAATCCTTGTGTTTTTAGTATCTGCACACTTTTAACCTTGTAAAATGAGGAATAATGATTCACTGAAAATTGTTGCAGCCTGCGTGAATAACACCGTTTGTTACCTCATAGCTGCCCTGTATTATAGCTTGTCTTATACTGCACATTCTTTTTGATAAACATTTCTGCACAACAGGGATTATTCAAAAATGTGCTTTACTGGGAAGGAATATGAACATATTTCATTTTGTTACATGGGGCAATGATGTTGTTATGTGTTTTATGAACCCATCCAACATATAGTAACATTTAGTATGTTGCAGATGTAAATGTCAAGTTCACTGAGGAAATCCATAGATCATGGATAGGGGAACCTGGAGACTTTGCTTCATGTACCAAACGGAATTGGCATGAATGTAAGCAAACAAATATTTCACACAAGTTCCCTTGTCACTTGTGAATGTCTGGAATTCTCCCTGAATATTAACTTGGTGGTAAATCTAGGTTTCTGTATCTGCAGAACCTGAAAATTATTGTCAGTAATTCCCAACATTGCTAAATTATGTTTTTCCCGCCATTCAAAAGGGGGAAAAAATCCATTACATTAATCCTAAATATCTAATACTTCTATTGAAATAAAATTTGGCAGTGAATTTACAAGTGCAGCCTTATTACACATTTGTCAACGTACACACATCTCATTTTTCTCATTTCCAAAGGGACAAGAAGCAAAAGGAAGTAGGGATGTGCATGAATGGGTTTTTTTGCCTTCAATTCGTATCAAATTGAATGTAAGAAAATTCGTATTTGTTCAAATAGATCCCCTTCTAATATCGTAGGATTCTATTCAATATGAATGTATTCATATGAATTGTACGGATATTCCATATGAACACATACGTATACGATATGTACACGATACAAATCCCATAACATAACTGCTCGGAAAGCATCAAATCCATCCTGAATCCACTTTGAATCTGCTTTCAAACCATGTCAAATGCACTCTGAATGTGTTGCAGATGTGACTGGTGCAGCCGCTTTCCCACCTCCCCGTATCACAAATGTTCCGAAGCATTCGTATGAATGTCAATGTACAAATGTTGTAACATTCAATTTGTTTACAAATGTCTGAATTCATTCATTCATTCATTCATTCATTCATTTGTATTTCTATCCCACCCTGTACCCAAAGGTCTCAGGGCGGGTTACAATATTATATTAATCTTAGACAGGTCCCTGCCCTCAGGCTTACAATCTAAAGAGATAAGAAACAAAAGGAAAATGGTGTGGGAGGGAAGAGGGAACAGCAAAAAGCAAGCATTTGAAGTCTTCAGTTATGAATTTATATTAATATTGAATATTACAAATATTCGTGCACATCCCTAAAAGGGAGTCAAATTTATTAGCTGATGTGTTCTTATTGCTTATTTACTGGTCCAGTAGGCATAAAGAGGTCAGTCATTCTATGTTGCAGTGCCTCAGTCCTATTAATGAAGGGTGAGGCAGTTGAATGGATTTCACGAAGACACCAAAGATCCATGAAGATTAAGATTATTGAACCCTTCTGTTCTCCCCAGACTTCTTAGTGCCCCAGCCTGATGCTGAAGGTGAGAAGCTTTAGGAGCAAAATGACTGAGGAAACAGACCGTGAAGACAGACAACCTGTTTCCCATTTCTGTTGTGCTATTCCCATCTCTAACATACATGTTTGTAAGGCAGGTGCATAAAGAACACGGTTGTTGCTTCCATCGGGTCTAGTACGTAGCATAATATAGGAGTCAATATGGAAACTCCACAGGGGTGTTGTGATAAATAGATCTCAGTTCTGCATTAAGCTGCCATAGAAAATTGCTAATTACTGTATTTGTATAAAAAGCAGAAAATATTTCTATCCCACTAAACTAAAATTAGTGGCTCAAAAGTTGCTGCCATCTGCCAAGCCTGGGTATCTAAGGGCATTTGGATTCTCAGGCTTGGCAGATGGCAGAGATGCTTAGCCACTCATTTCTGTTCAGTGGGACATAAATATTCCCTGTTTACTATATGAAAAATATGTGTTTCATACTTATTGAAGTATTAGCATTTGGGGGGGTTTGGAATTGCTCTTACTACTGTAAGCAACTAAGAGTAAATTCCCCCATAGCTTCTAAAACATAGTTGCTATAAATGATTAAAATATCATGTTATTTTTGGAGAATATCTGATAGAAAAGCTCAGCCTACCAGAGAAAATAATTGAAAGGGGTATAGAACAACAGCAGTTCATCCACTGTGGAATTATTCTTAAGGATAAACTCATGCAAGTGATTTTACATTATTCCATCGTATTTTGCTTGTTACTCAGTGTATGATTTAAGTCCCACTGCACTGAGCAGGGCTTACTTCTGATCGTGCATGCACAGAAGTACTTTCTTACGCTGTATTCAGACATAACCAAAGAAACATTACAGAGGCACCTCAGAGAGACCGTGTGTGGCCATGGTGTTCCCAAGTGTTTTCTAATCCACCTTTTCTAGCACAGAAGCTTCAGGAGAGGGGAGAGGGGCAGAATGGTGCATTGTTAATCCCACCTAGCAATCTATGCTACAAGGCATTAAAAAAAGAAAAGGAAGCTTTAGAGTAAAAAAAAAGAAGAAAGATCCTCATACTTAAAATTGGGCTCTATTAAACATTACGCAGTGATTCCATATTTTTAACAAGCCAGTCTGTAAGACTGTTCCAACATTTGCCCCCAAAAATATATATACTGCAGAAAAAATCACTTATATATTCTAGAAAAGTTTTACTTTCCTCCTGTATATATTCCACCACTGTAGACTGCCTACACAGAGGTTTCTTCCAGTGAAAACCCTAAATTCTCCTGGGATTATATTGGAAACGCTACACATAATTACGGGTTTCTCATAATAGAAATCACTTTCCTTCATCTGCCTGTTCTTTTCGTGATGGTCCTCTTACAAATACTCAGATTTCAGCCAAGCATGCAAAAAATATGAAAGGGAAGTAGGCTGGCATCAGAGTATTGGTAAAAAGAAAAAGGAGCCAGCAGGTGAAGATAAGACTCCACTAGTGCCTTCTGCGTCTGGTGGGAGTGACTAGAAGCAATTGCAAAATCTTTAGATTTTACAATTACCTCCTACCATTTGGAGAAACCCTGAATTTCTGAAACAGGTGAAGTAGTTGAGCAGTAACAAAAATTAGTAAATATCACTAGTCTCCTTTGGAACCGGGTTCTGGAAGGGACATCTGGATATCATAACTAAAAAAGAAAAGGTTTGCACTCAGTTTTTGAGAGAAATTTAGGATTCCATTAAAGTAAGGTATTCAGTTTTGGGAGGTGTGTTTACCTTTCTTCTCAACCTTCCTCGGGCTTCTTTAAACAGTCTCTAAGTAAGAAGCCAAATCCAAGGTTTAAAGATCTATTTGAAATACGTCAAACTGGTAACTTTAAAGGAATTCTAGTAAAAATAACAAAAATTCTATTCGATTCATACTGAATCGAATGCAAGAATATTTGTATTTGTTTTAATAGATCCCCTTCAAAGGTAGTGGGATTCAAATTTGATACGAATGTTCAATCCCATATGAATCCCATACAGATGCATAAGAATGCATACGATACCCATACAAATCCCATAGGAATCCCATACAAAGTTTCATATGAATATATCAAAACATTCAATTCGAATTTGAATGTCAGTCTTTGAATGTGCCGACATTCAATTTGAATACGAATGTCCGAATTCAGTCAAATTCATATGAATTTTGAATGTTACGAATATTTGTGCACATTCCTAGTATCATTTTGATTTTGTTGATATAAAAATTTTAAAGCTAAAGTGACCTGACTTACTATCTCAGAGCAATAAGAAAATGGGGTGCCTGAAGACATCCAAGAATACATTCTTCTTCTTCTTCTTCTTCTTCATGAATTATCATCTTCTTTCAGTGTGTGTCCCCTCCATCTTTGTTTTCAAGGGAAACTCATTTTTAGTGTGTTTTGCTTTATTTTTAATGCCACAACTAACATCTTGTTCTAAAATTGGTCTTTCCTTGGGAAATCTTACTGCAGGCCTGTGATTGGTTGATGGTGTTGTAGGCCTTTGTGACTGGCTGATTGACCTGCATGGCCCTAAAGGCAGTGGCACCTTTCTCACCAATCAGTATGTTTAGTCCTTTTCCTCTTGCTTGATGTATTTTCTCCCTGTCTCTTCCTTTTATTTCTTAAATCTGGATTCTTGGATCCTTGACTGAAGCGACTTCCCAGAACTGTTATTGTTCAAGCAGTTGAAGTACAAGTATGTACTTCACATCCAAATGGGAAAGGCACCTCCTTTGCACCTTCTCCTCTTCCCAAAAATTTAAATGTTGCTGTGACAGGATACAGAATCTCTCTCCTCTCTATACTTAGAAGAACCCTGCTGCAGCTAACATCGCCAGGACTACAATGATTTGAGAATCTGGATTTATTAATACACAAGATAACACCAGAAGCAGTGGCAAGTGGATAAAGAGGACAATAAAATCAAGGACAGTGGCAGTGTTTGAATAGTAGCAGCCATGTTTATTTGCAAGGTATAATTTACAATACTAAGTTTCAGAAGTAGTGCAAAAATTAATAAAACAAACCCACATACCTTAAAATACTGTATATTCTGGCATATAAGATTACTTTTTAACCCAGGAAAATCTTCTCAAAAGTCAGGGGTCATCTTATACGCCAGGTGTCGTCTTCTTATACAACGAGTATATCCCAAACTCTATATTTTAACTGGAAAGTTGGGGGTCGTCTTGTACACCCAGTCATCTTATACGCTGGAATATATGGTAGATTTCATTGACAAAACAATGTTTTAAGGCAATGTTTCCAGACTTTGAAACTTTGTAACTATACACACCCTTGAGTGTTTGGGTGCAGTTAAACCTATGTGAGACAGGACGTCTCATATAGATAATGGAATCCGGTGGATGTTAGAAATAAAATGGACTTGGCACAACAACAGTGTATATACATTCTCAGTTTAATACAATTGATCATGTATTGATAAACAAAGGAAATAAAAGTCAGATGAGAGAGATGGATATAAGGCCATATGGATTTCAGATCAGGCTCCTATAATTGTAATGATTAAACAAAAAGGAAAGCAAAATTATACAAGTTCGGAATTTGATACAATAGTAATTTTGAAGGAAGATAACATGAGTTCAGGAAAGAATTAAATTAAATCATTGAAATAAATTTTGAAATAAACTCACAAGGAACTGAGAGAATAACAACACTTTGGGAAATATTTAAAGCTGTAATGAGGGGATATGATTTAAGTGAGGAGAAAAGGAACAAGTGAGAAATTAATAAACCAAATAGAGGAGGAACAAAAGGGAAGTATAAGAAGAGGACGAAAAAAGAAATTAAAAGGGAAATTAAGAAAAATGGATGAAACAATTGTAAGTGTAAGAGAGAGAGTGTGTGTGTGAGTGAGGGAGAGTGAGAGAGAGAGCAGGTGGTCTTCTTGTAGTAGGGGCTTCCAGCAGAGCGAGGCCACAGGGACCAGCCTATACAGGCCACAGAGTCCATGGCTGATGGTAATGAGTGGCTCTGGCAGCCTTGGGCTCGATCCTGCCACTACTCCCTACTACTGGAGTCCCTGAGCAGCCACAGCAACTGTCCCTCAAATATGGTGGTCCGGAACAGAAGCAGCAGCAGCAGCAACAGGCAGGGCTTCACCACGTTGAACTCCAGACTCCCACTCTGGGGTACCTGGGAGCAGGTGGTCTTCTCATAGTAGTAGTCCAAAGACTTGCAAAGGTCAAGAATGCTGTGTAAGTGCAATAGCCAGGATCACCAGGCAGTTATAACAGGCATGTGTGGCTGCAGCGACCAGACAAGGCAGTGGCAACCACAGCTGTGCTGCAGGGTCCCACACTCCTTTCACATGTAAGAGGTGTGAACAGAGCATACTGGGCTGTGCTAACCTGGCAGCTAACATAGTTGTAGAACACATTTTGTGCTCTACATCTATATGGCTGACAGTCTGGCATGCACGGAATTACTTCCAGGATAGAAGGTGTTGTTATTGGGAAAAGTAGCAGAAGTAACTAATGCAAATGCTCTGAAATCTCCTTGAAAGTCCATTTAAGCAGCTTCCAAACAGTCCATTTGGACCACCCCTGTTCTCCCTTGGACTACAGTGTTCATTTGCCAGAGTGGTCTCCCAGAAGCAGGCTTCCCAAGGTATCCACTGGCCACAAGACTATGATAGTACTCCACATGAAAAACATGCTCAGAAGTGCTCCAGAAGAGAGTCACTTGCGTTCCTGGTGTAGAATTCATGCCAGCCTCCATCCTGCAGATGGAGCAACTGGAAAGGTCCCCCCTGGAGTGGTCTTCACGCATTACATGGAGCCCAGCAATATTTGCAAGTTGTGGACATTACTGGTTCTGGGACTGTTTCCAATAACGTTGGCCAAATTCCATCTAGCCTGCCAGCTCGCATCTGGAGAACTTTTGTTCCCCAGCCTCCAAAGATAGGCTAGGGCTGTCAACCAACTTGTGGACAACTGTTGCTGCATGACCCGCAACCTCTTCCATTCCTGGCCCAAATCACTTAATCTGAGCCAGGTGATCATCTTTGCATTGCATATCAGGGTCAATGGTATGAAAACAACTGTAGTGCTTTGGATCCCAACTAAATGTTGAGAAACTTTACCAGAGAACCACAGATTGAGTTAGTAATTAATAGCTGGACAAGGTTATACTGTATATAAATCAAAAGATCATTCTGACCCATATGTACAGGTACCACTGGTTGGTTTTGTGGACATTCATCTACCTATTAAAATACTAAGTAAGCACTGGAGGCACCAGGAAACAGTGATATAGAAGCTCTTACTAACATTGTAAGTCTCTGTGTGTCTGCTCAAAAGGAAATGTCACTGAATTCAGTGATACTAACTCCCAGTTAAATATGCTTACAAGTGCAGCCTAAAATTACTATAAAAATTGGGCCAAATGGTGAGTTTTATATTTTTAGAGTGCTATGGAGATTATATGGTCTCACAGTTCAAATGCAATGGCAGCGTACCCAGCAGAAACATATACTATAAAAATCATTCAGACCTGCTGTGTTAACAGCTGCAGAACCATCTGTAATTCTGGCTCTACTGGAAGACAGTAATGTTTAACAACCCTTAATGTAAAAAATTAAGGGATATGGAGAGAAAAATGGGACTAGGACTAAAGAATCAACAGTTTAGGCCACACTTGCTTCCACACAGGGATCTTAATTTCAGAGTAACTCCTCAGAGAATGCTAGAAAGATTATACAGAATCCTGGAAAAAACTAAGAGCAAGGGACTAATCCCAGTGTCAAGACCACCACCCAAGACCTTGGCTGAGACAAAGCAAAAACACAGGAAGCTTCATAGTGAAGCAACATGTTGGTTTATTGATAAGAAACCATGCTGTATAATTGCAGTTATGTGATTATATACTCCAACATTTATTCCTCCCATCTAGCCCATTCTCCCAGGCTCCTGTCTAAACATTTTTGTATCCTTTATTGACCTTGGAGAGCTCTCCCCAGCCTAATCACCAGTTACCCACCTCTCTCCTCTTACCATGAGAACTCAGGGTCAATGAGGTAAATCAGAAGGTAAGTGACGACTTGATTTGAAGAAGGTTGCTCTCCTGAGACTGAGCAAGAGGAAAGGTAACAGGAACTTGATAGGAGAGTTTAGATGGATAGGATCTTGTGTGTGTTGGAGAGTCTTGTTTGGCACTTGGTGTGTGGCTGATTTCACTGACGGGTGGCCAGTTTCTTTTCTCTTGAGGCCCAATCACATAGTCTAAGGGAGGAAGGGCTTGCAATTGCTAACACAGAAGAACTACTGGGAGGAGCTGCATTCCTCAGTGTGCAAAGGATAAAAAGGGTGGGGAACCACAAAAATCTAAGATAAAATAAACAGTCATGGAGGCAGATGGACAGGAGGGTGAGGAGGACCTCTCTGTGTTCACATGTATGATTATTTACCTGATGGGCAGGTCATGGTGTAATGAACTCCTGGATCTCAAAGAACATGTTTTTTCCTTTGAGGCCAGGGTAGATAGGCATGTGGAAGAGGCTGAAGAGATGAAGTACTGGCATTCCATTCCATGCTGGGCAACCTTACAACTGCCTTGGAGAGTGGAGGTCTCAGGAGGGAGGATACCACACTAAGTAAGGACAGACTCCTTTAGGCAGGCTTCCTTCCTTAGCTGATGTACCTATATCCTCTTGTACAGAGGATACTCCTCCACAGGTGATGTAAGGGAGGCTTCCTGTAGTGGGTGATTCCATTATTAGAAATACAGGGAGACGGATTTGTGATGGGCATTTTGATCACATGGTGATCTGCCTGCTGAGTGCAAAGATTGAGGATATAGTATGGCACCGAGATAGGCTAGTCAACAATGCTGGGTAGGAGTCAGTAGTTGCGGTGCACGCCAGCATCGATGATGCTGGAAAGGTTAAGTGGAATGTTCTAGGGATATGCACAAATATTTGTTATATTCAAAATTTCTATGAACTGGTACAATTCATATGGATTCATACATTTGCATTCAAATTGAATGTTGGCTACATTCAAAGATTGACATTCAAATGCAAAGCAAATGCTTTTATGCATTTGTTCGAAGCTTTGTTATGTTCACAAATGTGGAGAGGTGGCAAAACTGCTGCCCAGTCCCATCTGCAATGGATTGAGAGCAAATTCAAAGTGGACTCAGAGCGGATTTGTGGGGGTGTGATTTACCCAGTGCAGCTAAAAGCTAAAGAAGCAGTTGCTAAGCAGTTGCTAGGCTGAAAATATTAGGACAAAGGATAAAACCTTGGGTCATTGTAACTTTGATATATCTTGTCCCAAGAAGTCATAACATCGATATCACTTCCACAGTACATGTAAACAATGTGCAGCATCCAAGGATGCTGACACGGGATGTTCACATGCACAGAGACAGGCTTCTATTGGTCTTCACAATAACACCATATATGGCATTTCCTATGTAGCACTATCCTTACATTTAGGCTGTTATAACTGGGTATATACTGGTTCAGTCCAGTTCTCTTCTTGTAACCAGATATGGGTTTCCTGAATGTACTTTTCCATTGTTCAGAGAAAACTGTATAAAAGCCTTGGCATGTGTTAATAAAGAGGGCTTAAGGCTTACTACTTGCACTTGGCAACCATCCTGCGTGTGTGAGTCCCAATTCGTTACTACACAGATTCAAAGTGGATTCAGAACAGATTAGGAGGGGATTAGGAGCGATGGCAGGATTTTAATTCAATTCAAATAACATTCAGAGAACATTCACAGTGGATTCGAACCCTACCACATTTGAAGTGGCTTTATTTGCACAAATGAGAATTTTGTTTGCATTTGCTTTGCAGTGAATCGAACGCTCTGTGAAGGGCATCGGCCAGCCTCTGAGTCTGAACTGCCCCCATCTTGGGAGACAGGATCATTATGCAAATTTGACCCTTGAGGTGTGCCTTCTTGCACTTTGGCTGGCAGGGACGCTTCCCTTGGCTTGGCTGGCATGGGCAACAACCTCCTCATCCTTGGAGGAGGAGGCGGTGATGGCATGAGGCATTACACACTTCCTGAAAAGAAATGTAGCTGAAGCTGCAATACCTATGACAAGGCCTCAAAATGAAAAATGTGCACACCTACTCCTAATGCTCAGCAGTCCCAGCTTTAGATACTTTCAACTTACTTTCAGTTGTAGTTTATCCTCAATATGCAAACAAATCAGTAGTAAAAGTGAGACTAGTGAAGTTGTCTCAAATGACAGAATAAAGTTTGTGTCACACAGATGCTGAGAGGCCATTCAACAACACATGTCCTGTGTGTGTAGTCTGGAAGGTAGAGCTTCTTTATACAGTGGAATTTATCCCCAAGTAAGCATTGAATATAGGGCGTCAGCCTGAGATACAACACAAGAAGGAGATAAAAATCTTACAATAGGCAGACCTTTCTCTCCCAGCCTCAGCCATTCCTCCCAAACAAAGTATAAAGATGCCAATACTAACAAGGTAAAATATGTGAATCCTTTGAACACCATAAAACCAGTGCTAACAAAAGACATTTTTGTTTCCTATAGTGAATAACACTTTAAAAAGTCTTGTTGTACCATTATGTATATATTTTCTACCAGCCAAAGCAGCCTGACTCTTCTTTCCTGTAAGGCACAGTCTGAGGATGCCATGCAGGTGTGGATTTATTTCAAATACTGTACATATCCCAACCCTGTGTGACTTAGGCTTTAAAAAAACTTTGTTGTTAGGTACTACCAAGTCATGGCCAACTCATGCTTGACTGCATGGGCACCTCCATGGGCAACTATATACGGTTTTCTGACAGAGATACAGAAGTGATTTGCCATTGCCTACTTCCAGGAAGAGGCTGAGGATCAAACCGGCACCCCACCCCACCCCCCGCTGCTTTCCAGGCTGCTTACAAAATTATCTAATCAAACCACCAAGCATTGCAGGTTTTCAATAGATAGCACCTCGTGGAACAAAACAGAATGTACCTAGGCATTCTGTTGATCAATTTCAGCTGATAATTGCTCTTAGGTCCTGGTCACACCTTTAGTTTAAGACAACTCCAGGTTGTCTTCTGATTGCATTACTCACATTTTTATTCAATTTGTTTTCCAAGCCAGCCTACTCCCATTCGATCGTTCTAACCTGATTCCTCTTTTCCAGAGGACTCAGCCCATCTTGGCATGCCAGGCCGTCTTCTCTTCCTCGGGTGTGTGTGTGTGCTAAAGAAGGCTGAACCGTGCTGTGGTGGGTGGGGTCCAGCCTTTCCTTTTGGGCATTGACTAGGGGAGGGCAGCATGCGTGGAGTTTGCGAGGCACCTCCCCCTCCTTCCTCAGTTTATTTGTATGATTTCTCTTTCTATCTAGTGTTTTTCTGCAAATTTATTATTATTATTTTAAAAATCACATAAAAAAGGAAGGTGGGTAGCAGGCTTAGAAAAGAACTACGAACACACACCCTCGCCTCCCTTGAGTGACACAACCACATTCAACAAGAAAGGAGATAGATTTGATGAAGCAAAAGGGCTGGAGAGCCAAGACTTCCTTGGAAGCGGCTCCGGTCGATCGTGGAGAAAGGTGGGAGCAATACAGCCCAAAGTGAGGATGGCCTGAGAACAACCTATAATGATGTAGGTGTGAACAGATCTGGTACGGCCTCAGTTCAAATTATGAATAGGATGTCCTACGGTACTTCATCTAGGTGTGACAAGGACCTTAGTGTTGAAATTACCTGGAATAGAATTCAATTCTATTGAGAGCAAGGTGTTGATTTGGAGAAGTGACACTGCAGCTTTAGCCCAGCACTAGTGTGGCAGAATATGTTGTGTGGCAGAATATGCTCCCATTCCGCTTTCTGCCGACAGAGACAACAGCAGGATGTCTCTGAGCACCATTTTTGCAACAAGTTAACAGCCCATTTTATGCCTCCAATACATGCACAGGCAGTGTGTCCCAATAAGCTCCTTATTAAATCCAAAGGATGTGCCCTTGACATGGGGCCAGGGCTCCTTTGCCAAATGAAAATTTTATGGTTGTCCAAACAGCGGGAGAGATGACAGGAAGACTTAAAAGAAAAACGCTTATATGTTTTACTGACAGCTGTTTTTAATGACTTTTGTCAACCAAATTTTGCTGCTCTGCATCACAGAATTCTTTTATGATGAGGCTCCTTGCTCTAATCACGTTTGCGTGGAGATTTATGGCTTGATGCTTATTCAGTGTAGGACTTGATGACATGAAATGTCAGTGAGCCTGTTATAAATTGCTTCTGGCATCCCTATTCTATCTTTTATTTGGATTAAAGTAGTTCTACCTGAAAGTGATAAATTCCTGCTATAACTGCTTTATGTGCTTCAGTAATTACAGAAAGGTGTGTGTGTGTGTGTCCACGCACAGGTGCGTGTGTGTGAAGATTTCTGCAGAGGTTTCTTTTTAGAAACAGCAAGCAATAAAAAGCAGTGGAATGGGTTGAGCCCTGAAATGTTATCGAACACAAACAATGGCCAGTGAAATAACTGTGTCAGAAGGAATATGATAAATGAGGAAGATGTCTAGAAGGTACAGAAGCTTCTGAAGCCACCATAGGAACATGTTAATAATATCGGTTCTTCAAAAATTAGGCATAGTAACTGGACCCTTTTTTCAAAAAACATGCTGCCTTTTTGTCCCAATTCCCTTTGCTAATATGCACCTTGGTTTTGTTATGTTCATTTTATATTTGGCTTTTAATGATGTAACCTGCACCCAGACCTTTGGGTTTGGGGGTGGGTTCAAAATTCAAACAAACAAACAAATAATAACATTCGTACTAACCGAGTTGCTCTGCATAAACATGACAAAGTCATGCACTTAATACAAACCTCTGTATGCCTTATTCCAGGACCTTAGCAACATTTATGCAAATCTTTATATCAACCTTTTAAAAAATGGCAGGATGGGAGAATGAATCCATGTGCATCTTGGTTCCCAGTGCTCCTTTGCAGCCCTTTTTTACGGTCACTTCCAGCCCAGTCTATTTGGATAGCACATATACATGCCTGCCATGATTTGTACCAATAGGACAAGATGCCTCAAAAGCTGGAGATCCCTGAATCTGGCCACAAAGACCTGAAGGCTTCAAGCCAGTTTGGGGCAGGAGGATATGAAAACCTTCCTGCTGTGATGTGAAAAACCCAGCCTGGCTCTCTAGGGATAAATAAAAGCCAGAGCTGTGGTGGGCTTGTTTCTGAAAGTAAAAAATGCTGCTTCCGAACTTTGTATCGCTCTGAATTTTACATTTCAGAATGCCTTCTGCTACTATCAGTCTGCCTAGATATTAATATCTTTATCTGAGGCCTTTCTCCGTACCATTCCCCTAGCTGAAGTAGAAAGTGTCTAGAGGAGGCAGTTGGCCTTTTTTTTGGTGGTGGTGGTGGAGCAGAACTCGTTCTCCAAAAGGGCTTCCATGATGACCTCTTTGGCATCCTGCTGTTCCAAGAGAGCACCTGAAGCACACAGGGAGCCAAGAAAATGGCTTGTTCCATTCAGAAATGTCCACATTCCTAGTTCTTAGCCCACTGCAAGCTCTCCTTTTCCCATTTCTTTTTGACACACACATTGTATATCCACTCTGTTTCCTCCCCCACCCCATATCAGCAACATGATGTGATTTGCCATCCTTCACTCTCAGTCACTGATTTTTGTGTTTTTATTTCTTGTTTTCACTATCACTTGTTTTCCCTTTGTTTTGTGCACAGCTTGCACTCCTTAGTATTGCTGCTGCTTTTCCACTACTTTCCCTTTATAAAAACAACCAAGACTACTACCAGCATTACAGCTAGATCATCAGACAGTCCTGATGCTATTGGTCTATTGATCACTTAATTTGGACCAATATACCCCCTCAGTTACTCAAATGTCATACTTTCCTTACCACAATCCTCAAAAAGTAACTTGACCTTTCTAACTTCAAAGTTCCCACATTTAAGAAACAAATGGAAGATTTTCAACTGGAATATTCTCAAAACACCCAAATGTGAAACTCCTCCAAGCACATGAAATGCATGGAAGATGCACAGTAGTTTTCAAATGTAGAAGTTGTTCTTCCCATACCCTAAGAACATTGTATTAAAATTCAGATTCTGTTATCATCATGACAGAATGCTTTTGAGGGCATTCCTTGGGGTATACCAGACCAGCAAGCATTCTAAGGGATCCCATTCTGAACGCTGGTGCAGTCTAAAAGAGACCCCAACATATCTGCCAGTCCATCCTGACTACAGGAATGAATCATTACTGTGGCAAAAATAGATGACAATCATTAAATAACTCTTTTCTGACCATGCATTTTACCTTCCTTGAAAGACACCAGAGGTTCCCTTTATCAATAAAGCAGATTTAATTGAATTATTAATGGAGGGGAAAGGGCAGCAAGAGTCATTAGAAACACAGAGAAGAAAATTACTTAAATACGTAACAATCAAGAAAATTCTGTTAAACTGTACAACCATAAAACTTCCATGGAGGAATCTGAAAAAAAAGTGTATTATGGGAAAGGAAATAAATTCTTCTTGATTTGAGATTGGACTTTCCCTGACAATGTGGCTGGAGCATTGACCCTCTTATCATGGGGACCCCTATTAAGCCCTTGACAGGAGAGATGGTTTACAAAAGCAGATGTTAGCATACTGATCTGCTCATACAATTCATGCATCATATCTAATTGTTCCTTCCTGTTTGCCTCTCATGCATGGTGCTGGCTTGCGGGTATTTGTTCCTGTTTGTGTTCAAAGCACATCCGGTCCTGCTCCTTGCATTTAGCTGTCAAGTGATCCAACTCCAGGAATTCCTCCATGCAAAGCAAGATATTAGAATGGTTTATCCTGTGTCCTACAGGCCATCTAAGTATGATGCTGGCTACTAGTCAGCCATGTTCCTGGCACCAGAGCCCGCAATAAGGGAAAGAGTACATGTTGCAATGATTACTGAGCAACCCTCTGGCAAGCTGTACCACACTTAGCTATCACTGCACAGTAGAATGATGTTGGCACCTACGTACATTGGAATAATGGACTATTCTGCTATAAGTGTTATTTTCCCCACATAAAAGACATCAGGTGTTAATGACTGACCCGATTAGGCTAGAAACATAGATGGGGAATAAAGAGGCTGGAACAGAAGTCAGCAGGAAAAGAGAGCATTTAATTTGTGCCAGGGATTTTGATACAGTCAAAGAAAGGGGTGTGGGGAAAATGACTTCGATGCAACATCTGGAGAGGCAATTGGATGAAGGCTGGGGCTTTGCAGGGCAGAGGTCCTTGTGATGTCACATCCTGTGTTCAGAGGCAGGAAAAAATCTCAACAGGAAGAGAAGGGCAGCTGTTCTTTTTTCTCCACATGTGGTTGAGGACTCCATTATTGCCTGCAGGCATCTGCACACAAAGCAGCCCAGTGTATATGTAAGTCTACGGAGGAGAAAAATTTTGGTGCTTTTATTCTCGGGGCTTGTCTTTATCCAGCGAAGGAGATATATGAAGGACTGAAAATGAAAGCCGGGGGGGGGGGGGGAGGCTAAGCAGCCTAGTGGTTACTACAAACCATGTCTCAACGTAGCAGATTTCTCTAACAGAAGAGCCCCCCACCCAACATATTTTAAACCTCAGGCAGGTCTATATAAGAGGCGGCATTCTCTCAAGTATTGCGGTCCCAAGCTGTTTAGGGCTTTAAAAGTCATTACCAACATCTTGAATTCAGATCGGAAGTGTATAGGCAGCCAATGAAGCTCTTTCAAAACAGGTGTTATTTGCTGCCTATGAGACATGCTGGAGCTGCAATAAAGGCAGATCAGTTGGGGGATGACAGCCTTAGTTTATCCTGTTTGACCCATTTCAGGATGTGCAGCTAGCAAAAAACGTGTCTATGAAAAAACAGGCATACCCCTTTTTGCAGGTTTTCTTTGTAAAATTGCTTTGTGGCAATGTCAGCCTCTTTCCACAGCCTGAATACATGGCATATAACACCTACAAATCACCTCAGCGCTGCCAACTGTCACTATAAAACACCTCAATTTGTCAATAAATATTAAGCCAGGGTAGCAGAAGTACAAAGAGCAAGAGGTTTCTGGACTTATTTAACAGCGATTAACCACAACTGCTGTCTTTTGCTCAGGTACCTATTTGTTCTGTGACTCATTCTGGTCAACTCAAAAGTTTGACCCCATACTGTGGTGACTTTTAGCTTAAGACATCCAGCATTATTTTCCTGTATTGAAACCTATCAATATTCACTCAAGAGCAGCAAACCCCATGAAAAACAATAAGCCAAGCACGGGATTAGGCTCCAACTAGTCTGAAATTAGTGGCTATCTCGGGACTCATTTATTTTCTGTCAAAAAGCATTACATTCGGTCAAACAACCATAACAGGAACAAACATAATATATAAATGAGTTTAAAAACAATGTTCACAATAATAAAACATTAAAAGTTGGATAAAATAATACCAATAAAATAAAATAGTACTGATAAAGTAAAATAGTACCGATAAAATAAGGATAAATAAAGATAAAATTAAATAATCTTTGACCAGAAATGAACAACAGCAGCTGCATTATCTGTGGCATTGAGCAGTTCCTCCGTCATGACAGGACATTTTGGACAGGAATACAGATGTTGGGCTGTTTGTTCAGCACCACATTCACCTAAAATGGAAGAGTGTTCTAAATAATTCCGTTTAGCAAGATTATCTTTTGTTCTACCAATGCCACTTCTAAGTCTGTTTGGGGATATTAACCCACTATTACCCATTCTTGGTTTGCACCAGCGGGAAGAGCCTCACCAGGAATCATCCAGTTTTGGATTTTGCATCCCACAAAGATGCTCTAGCTATTGCTGGTTGTGTATTAAGGGGCGTGGTGGTCTTCATAAAGCTATTCCTTGATTCGAGTGTCCTTGGATGAGGCTGATAACCACAGAGTGAATGACTTTGGTGGGGCTCAGCTTTGTCTTGTAACCCACTGCAACTTCTTGCTGCACATCAGGAGGAGCGATACCAGCTAACTTATAAAGCCTGTCAGTGGGTGCGGCTTTAAGACATCCTGTAACTATCCTGCAGGTTTCATTTAGTGCCACATCCACTTATTCTATATGGGCACACTTATACCAAACAGGACAAATGTATTCAACAGCTCAGTATTGTAGGGCCAGAGCTGAAGTTCTTATTTGTTTTGGATCTGTACACCATATGCTGTCAGTGAGTTTCTGCAGACTGTTACTGCTTGCGGCTACTTTGTGTCTGATGTTACTCACTGAAACCTGAAATCGCTGAAGGGGGGGGGGACGACCTCCTAAATATCACCGCCCTGCCATCATATTGTGTAGGGCCATACTGGAAATAGGGCCATGAATGGAAATCAGTCCCCTAATCTTTAAAAAGTATTCCATTTCTCCCCCACTCCAAAAAACACGCACACACACCAAACCTCTTCTAAACTGTAGTCACACGTTTTAATCCAGTTTCAGTCCACTTTGGTAGTGACAAGAGTTCATCAGCAAACTGCCCAGTCCTTTCTTTCCACATTAGCTAACCCGAAGGAGGATCTTCTGAGTTAGTAACAATGCAAAAAGAGAACAGCTTGTCACTTTGCGGATGCATTCTCTACTCTCTGAAAATAGACTGAAAGCGGATTAAAACCCAGGGAGTGAAAAAAGCCTTACATGCATTTCCCCCTTTATCTCCCACCCCAAAATATGCAGCTAAGGTCGGCAATTCTGCACCTTGTGCCTCTTTTTCATTCCCAGTACAGACAGCAAAGAGACAACAACCACCCCATGCTGATTTAGTGGTTCTCAACCTGGGGGTCGGGACCCCTTTTGGGGTCGATCTACTCTTTCACGGGGGTCGTCTAAGACCATCAGAAAATACCATGCTTTAATTATGATCAATTTTGTAACAATCAAAACACATCCTGCATATCAGATGTTTACATTACGATTCACAACAGTAGCAAAACTACAGTGATGAAGTAGCAATGAAAGTAATTTTATGGCTGGGGGTTAGGCTTGGGGTTAGGTTGGGGGTCACCACATGAGGAACTGTATTAAAGGGTCGCCGCATTATGAAGGTTGAGAAAGAGAAGCAGGCGCTAAGCTACTCCCAAAAGGAAGCTGCCCCCAACCTCCCCCCCCCCCGGACAGCTAATTCCCTATTTAGAGGGCGGGACACTCCCTCCAGACCCTCCTTCTCCCTGCTTTCCCGCGGATTCGGCTAGTGGTCGACTAGAAGGCTGCACAAAAGGCGCCAGGAAGAGCCTGTATGTGTGTGAACCATAGACTTTCCCCAGCTGATTAGAAGGGAAGGTTGAGGAGGGACGAGGAGGGAGGGAGGGAGGGATCCCAACTACTGTATTACTGACAAGTCGAGCATTTTAAGTCACACCAAACAGCCCCCCCCCAAAAAAAAACCCCTCAAGAATCTCTCCACGTTTGCTGGAGCTGCGCGCATGCACGCCCGGCGCCTGGCGCACGCGTGGTACGTGGGCGGGCAGGAAGGAAGAAGGGGAGGGAGGGAGGAGGCGCCATAGTTTGAACTTTGAGGCCGATCCTTTGCATCGCGCGGCGGCTCTTGCGCGCTCAGCGAGGAGGAGGGAGGTCAGGATGCGACGGCGCCCCGCGCTGCGAGACCGCTCTGGGAACGAGCCCGCTGGCGAGATGCAGAGAGCCGCGTCGCCGCCGGGATGCCGGTGGAAGGAGACCCGGGCGGCTCTCGGGAGGTTGGGGGAGAGCCTGAGCTGTGCTCGCTGGTAAATCAATGGCCTCCAGGAGGAGGAGGAGGAGGAGGAGCAGGGGATTGGGCGGCGGGCTGTGTGCGCAAAGTTTCTTCCAAACGCGGGAAAGTGTTGCATCAGGCCTCTTTCGAGGTATCTGACATTGTAGTTGCTCGAGAGTACCCAAAAGCCATTGTGGTTGTGAGTCACACCTAAGGTTTAATCCGCCTCCGGTCTACTTTGAGGGCGAGAGAACACATCAGCAAACTTTTCTTTCCACATTGTCTATCCCAAAGGTGAATTTTCTGAGTTATTTAACACTGGAGGAAAACAGCTTCTCACTTTGCCGATGTATTCACTCATTCTGAAAGTGGACTGAAGCTGGATTAAACCTGTGGCTGGACTGGATTGGATGGGCTGTGACATTGTCTTAGCAGAGCCCCTCTTAAGTTCTTAGAAATAACTTCTCAAAGTCCTCCCCCCCCCTAACTTTGGGTGTTTTTCCATTGTCACTAGAATTATTCGTAAAGTACCCATTAATGGGTACAAAAATGCCATTACGTACCCACTGTCACTTTTAGTGACAGTGGAAAAACACCCTTCCTTTCCCCCCTAACTTCCAATGCACTTTTATCAGTATTGTACTATAAGCTGGAATATACTTGACCTGTATGGAGAAAAATCAATTGCTCATTTCTCCTCTTCAACCGCAAAAAGAGACACCCTACCCTCTGTAGTGTAATTGTAGGAGAACAGATGTAGCTCAGGTTCTTGCTTTGCAAGCAAAAGATCAGAGATTGACCCTGATTTATTTCTGGGAGAGATGACTAGTTTCCTACCTGTCACTTTTCCTTAGCATCACCTAGAAAGAGGGGTCAGTAGTCAGAAGCCATACAAAGTGCCTCCCTGAATATTTGACCAAAGTATGACTGTTCATCATTTTACAAGTGCAAGGACTTAGGGTGCTTCTGCACCTGCCGCCGAGAAACGGATTTAAGAAAATCTGTTAATTGGCGATCTGACCTCCCGGGGATCCATCTGAAATAGGGACAGGTCCACACATGCACAGGGAGGACGGATCGGGCCGGCCGGATTCCTTGGGCCGCAGCACCCATTCCAAAGGGAATCCAGCCCTGCACGCTGCTGGCGCCGCCCCCGGAGCCGCAGGACTGGAGCATGCAGCTGCCAGTCACCGTGCGTTTGTGGCAGTGCGTTGGGGAGGGTGGAAGGGGGCAAACTGGCCTGCTTCCGCCCTCCCAAAGATGGTGTCTGCTGGCAAATCAGACCCCTCACCTCTCTGTGTGCGGAAGTGTCCTGCTTCCGACCGGATCGAGGCAAGAGGCTGGATAGAGGACCTAACTTTTGAGGTCTTCCAGGAGGCCGGATCCTTGGGCGGCGAGACCCCATTAAGAATGGGTCTCGGCTGCCGGAGTGTGCGGAAGCGGCCGCACGAAAAGTCCTGGATCCGGCCTCCTGTAGCCTGGTTTATGGTCTACACTCCTCAGAGTTTCACATTTCTTGGACATGGGGATAGCTATAACAGTGTTTCTTATGGATTTCCTTTTGCACCTGGATGGACAGTGAGGACAAGATAAGCCACATGGACCCAATCCAGTAGAGTCACCACAATTCAGAAGGGATATTGTGGAACTGAAAAAAAAGTGCAGAGAAGAGTGATTAAGGGGCTGTAACACCTCCCTTATGAAATCGGGTTGCAAATTCTAGGCCTTTTCAGCCTTGAAAGACAGTGTTTAAGAGGAGACCTGACTGAGGTCGTGCATCCTGTGGAAAAAGTGGATAGAGGAAAAAAATGTTTTTCCATCTCAAAAACACTAGAATCAGGGTGCACTCCATGAAGCTGATGGGGAGGAGAGTTAGGAATGACAAGGGGAAGTATTTTTTCCCCTAGATGTCCAGGGAATTTATTATCAGAAGAAGTGGTGACAGCAACCAACCTGGATAGCTTTAAGAAAGTGTTAGATAAATTCATGGAGGACAGGAGTATCAGTAGCTACTAGAGTGGATACCTAGGTACTGCTTCCAGATTGTCTTTTGTTGTTGACAGCCCTGACAAGATGCCTGTAAAGGTCATTTGCAGAGAGTCAAGAGCAGGTGAAGGTTTTTCCTTCACCTTCCAGAAGCAGTTGGCAGACCACTGTGTGAGTGGATACTGGACTAGATGGGTTATGGCCCAATCCATCAGACCCACTCTTATAATTCCTATGTTCTTAACTCTATTTAATTGTAAATCCCTAGGAATTTGAGCTTTCTTAAAGCTGTTGTTTGGGAAACGAAATGTACATTGATAGCACATATATTACTGACTGCTCCTAAAAAAAAAAAATCTTGATGTGTAATAATTCAGTTTTTTATGATAGGCATCTACCTTCTCAGTACTAAATCAAAGGCACTTTTTAAATCCTAGGTGCTGAAATTGTAGATACCAGAAATGGAAACATTCTGCATCCATTCTGAATTCTGGATATTCTCTTGTGGCAGAACTTTTTGACTTGCAATAATAAAATGTCATGATCTGGAGGTTATTTTGCATGCAGAGAGCTTACCATAATAAAGTTTTTGTTTATTTCTAGGAACATATTTGGCAACAGTTTCCCTTTTAGAAACTTGCATTTTTGTTGGGTCTTTCAACATGATGACAGTAACACTTATAACTAGGAGTTTCCTAACATTGTATATTCCTTGGATACCTACTCCCAACATTTTCAGCCAGTCCAAAATACCTGGAGGGCACCAGGTTGCCAAAGATTGTATAAAGCAAAGCCTGAATGAATCAGTAGTGATGGAGCAGATGTTACAGTTTTCTGTTCTTGCAGAATGATTCTAGACAGCTTGTTGTTTTGCAAGTGGATGCATAGTACATTGTAAAAGTAGTTGCTTATAAATGTTTCCATGGCTTTGGGAGCACTAAAATGTGTCTTCTGTGTTCTGTTTCTGTACTTGTAAAAACCTGATGTATCTGTATAAAGTTCATTCACTTTGAATGGTGGATGTCTTGGAGAGTCTGATCTGTGTAGTCACCTTAAATAGTGTGTGATTAGAGGAAAGGCAGGACTTAAAATAATTGTTTAAACAAATATCTTATGAGTTATAGGCCTTGCACCATTGATTTATTTAAGGAGCTTTGATTCTAGTACTGTAATTAGAACCAAAGTTAACTACCTTAATTTCAGATATGGATTGTCTTTTGTTCTTGACAGCCGAGACGTTCTGAAGGAACCGGTGAATATAGGAGGCTGCGAACACGTCTTCTGCCTGTAAGTCACATTACCATTCAAAACTGCTTTTGTAACATTCAGATGGTGGTTGAGGATATTTTTTGTTCTAGGCTGCCTGTAGTCCATGCTTTTATTTTGTCAGTTTGGCCATTTACTTACTAACACTAAAACAGGTAAACGCTGAAACAGGATAGGGCTGTCTGTATTTCAGGTGTCCCATGCTGTTCCAGCCCTGGCCACCAACTGTGAAGGCTGGGGCCAGTCTTCAGAGTTCATGCCCAGCCTGGGAGGACTTGTGTTGGCTTCCACCAAAAAGAGTCCCATATAAACCCAAAGGTTTTCTAGTAGAACTCATTGTCAGGGCCTGCCAACAGAGCAAAATAGGGAGGCATTCTGGTGCCTTATCCTGCATTCTGGCTTGGTCCAATGTAGACATGAATCCTAGGAAGCAGGACTTCCCTATCCCTCACTAGAATACAGAAGAAAGGCCACTGGAGTCTTTCCTAGGCTGGGTGCAGAGTGCAGAGAACCTTTCCTAGAATCTTACTTCTGGATACCATATTCGTAAAGTACACGATTGTCCTTTGATTTACTTTATCTTAACCTTTGTAAACTGTTTTGTAGGTATTTTTAAAAGAATCATGATGGCAATGATATACTAATTCTGGTCACCACACTTCATTGTGAGGGGAAAGTGGATAAAAGGGCAATCAGAATGATCATAGGGCTGGAATACTTCCCATAGGAAATCAAACCTCAACTCTGATTGAAGTACCGTATATAAAATCTTGCATGGCACTCTATGAAGCTATGGACAAGAGTTATGACCAACAAGGGAAAGTATTTTTTCACCAAGAGGGTCATTGGTGTGTGGAATTTACTATGAGAAGAGGTGGTGACACCAACCAGTCTGGAAGGCAGGCAGGAAGGCAGGCCAGGTGTATCAAGGGCTACAAGAACAAGTGTCTTCAGATAGGCAGGGCTTCTCTTATGTTCAAATTCAGGAGTCATGATTGCATCCATAATTGCGTGGGTTGGGACATTGGTTTGGGCTACGGAATCATTGACATTATTGTAACTTGCTAATGAACTCATGTCAGAATTCGGAAAGCCTCTGCAGTCTTCCAGAAATTACATCACATATGGCTATTAACATCAGTCTCCGCATCCTTTAGGCTACAGGCATTTTACCAGTGGAACATGCACAACCTGGAAAATGTCAACAAAATCAGCACATAAGCTTAATGTTTTTCATCACCAGTTCCCAAGGAGGATTTTAAAAATAAAATATAACCACATCACCAATGAGGAAGTCTTACGAAGAAGTGTCCTGCATAACCTGCATAAAATTGTCGATGAAAGCCAACTATGATTCGCAGGGCATGTTCTATGGATGTACAATGTGAAAATCAACAAAATGGCAATGACATGGGTACCACCAGGTGGTCACAGGAAAAGAGCAAGCCATGTAAAAGCTGGCGTCGAACATTTCTAAAAGATCTTGAACAGATTAATGTAAAATGGGACGAAGCCACAAATCTGGCTGCTGACCAGAGTCGCTGGAATAATCTTGTTGCCCGATATGCTACTTAGCGTGAGAGGAACTAAATAACTACTAATGAATTATGTAGATTTTTTTATTGCATATCAGTTCAGGCCACCATTTAAACAAAGTTAGTTATACTGGATTGTAGAAAAAAGTGCATTTTTAAGTGCAAAGTAAGCAACTGGTTGTATAACAAATATTATGAATAGCATTGACATCCCATTTTTATCTCATAATTTACCTGGCCCACAAGTGGGAACATTTTTTTTTTAAATTTGGAAAAAGAAAATTATTTTCCTTTTATAATTTGCTAGTATGATGTGTGTGGAAAGAAATCTGTCAGAAGATCTTTTCCGGTCTGCATTGAACCAATGGTCAGACTGTTCTTGGTGAAGTACAGCTTTCTGTATACCTTTATGGGTTTGTAAATGTACGCTTGCTATATAACTCCTTGTAATTCAGGTTAAAAAATGAAGTTCAGCTTTAAGCTTTTGCCTAATGATCTTGGTCTGTTTGGTTTTAATCCCTCTTTCTGACTTTCTACAAAGACAGCACATAAAAGAGCATGTAAAATACCTGAAAAGTGTCTGTACTGTAGTACCATGACCCTCCAGTGCTTAGAGTGAGTAACCATAATTCATCTCACTGGTTGGCAGCATTGGAACCGCTCAGCCTCTGAGTTGACAGTTTTTATGTCATTAAAGCTAACTTTCAGACGTAAAGCTGCATTTTATATTTTGTCAAGTTGTTCCATTGTGGCAAGGGTTCTCAAATTGTGTGGGTTTCATCTACTGGGCGGGTAATTAGAGGAGAGAGGTTACAAAATGATAGTGGGTTCAGAGGGTTGCTGATGAAACAAAAATGAGATGGCGAAGCAAGAGTGGACCACTACATGGAATTTTTCACTTCTGGTTCTCGGTATACACGTGGATGGGTGAACATCTATGTATACATATGTATAAACTTACAGATTCAGTGTCACAAGGTGTCTGATGCTTGTATAACTTCGGGAAAGTGTCCATAGGAAGAAGTATGGCTCTGAAGGACAGCTGCTAGAATGCTTGTTAGTGGGACAGTGGCTGCATCCAGACAGGGTCAACAACTTGTAATTATTTTGTAATTGTACCTGGCTTGCCGGACGTGATCACAGTGAGCCTGATACAGTCTCAGAATGTAGATCCAATTGACCAATAAGATTAACTTTTCTGATGGCAGCTCTGTCTGAATTACCGTGTATGAAGTACACCAAGAGTTCAGAATGAGGTGTCAAAATCCAGAACTACTTTACGTGATATTATTGGTCACCTGATGGTACAATGGGAAGGTTAGGTCACATGGAATGAAAATCTTGCAACTATATAATCACTCTACTGCTGTGGCAAAAGCTAAAATGCAGGCCATCAATCCCATGTCTAGGCAATGTGTGATAATTCCAGATGTCCTTATACCAGTAATTTATTCATTTTTCTTTATACCAGTAAACTGATACATCACATAATAAATGATGGAGGCAACTTATGTGTATACTTATGTCCTGCCTGCGGGCTTCCATCTTAAGGTAGTTGCCATTGTCCTATGTATGTAATTTTTTATTTATTCAAAGTGTTACACCTTCTTTGTTTTTTTTAAAAAAGCTCAAAACAGAACATGGCAAAAACCTTGTAGAAATAATATTAAAAGGCCATTAAAACTGTGAGGAGACAGGAGAATCATATAGACTCATCCACATAGCAAAGGCCTGAGTAAAGGAATAGGTTTTCAGAGGTGTCCAAATGATAGATGCCCTCTGAATGTTAGTGATTTTAGGCAGATCATAGCACAGCATGGCAAAGTTTGAAGACTCCTGCATTGAAGAAAAAAGCTTTGGTATTGACACACACATTCTGTGCTCTGTAAATAACTTGCATGTTGATTTGTCATCCTGAATTCATACATTATGAGCTGCCAGAACAGGAACTTACGGTAACAGGAGTTGGTAGAACTTCATGGGTTCAATGTATTTATGTGAGTACATCTAGAACTTGCAGGGATGAGCAAACCATCAGCTATAAATCATGGTCTTCTCAAACCATAAGTTGGAGCATAAATTACAAAGTTAGGGAGTTTTCTAAAGAATATATACACAGTAGTTTACATATAAAGTAGCTTCTAGAACCGTTACAGCTAAAAGTAGCAATTAAATAGTGTTTCTGAAACATACAGCAGCATTTATCTTCCCCTTTTGTATAAGGTTCCAATATGATTCCAACTATGCTACTTTTTACCATATTAAGTAGTACAGCAATGCCTTGACACAGGCTGTTTGTTTGTTTCATGCTAGATTCTCAGCATTTAATATATTGCAACTATTACCAAATGCATGCAAATATAATTTAAGAGTTGTTTTTACAGCACTGGATTAAATGAACTATATATGCAGGAGAATTTCAGTTAATGGGTAGTGGAATTGTGTTAAGCTGCTTTATCCTCAAAAGCTCCTGGAGAGAAAAAAATTCATGAAGATTTTGAAGCCATGGAAGGAAAAGAAAAATGTTTGAGGGGGGAAAAATAGATTTTATTCACCAGGAAAAATGAAATATGTGCAATGACCACTAGCCAGGTCCCTTTGACAAACCAACAAACTCAATAGAAAGACTTACTGAAGTTTGCTAGGAAAGGGTTAATTGAAGAATCATTTCAGATAAAGTTGTGCTACAGTTATATTTCCTGTCTTTTTCTCATTCCTTCCTGTTCCTATTATCTTTGTTGCCATAGCAGTTGGTGCCTCCATGGGGTTGCAAAAGTTCCCAAACGTCTCCTATATTTTATGTAACCTTGAATACAAGCAGCCTTTGATAATCCCCAGCAGTTAAGCATGGGATGTAAAGTATGTCTGTCTTTCATCACAGCCTAAGGAAGCAATGAGTTTAACAGAAATAGAGAACATATTAAAAGACATTTGAAATTAAGTCGAATTTGTCCAAATTTCGATATTCAAATTTGTCCAAATTTCAAGATCTGAATGTCCATAAATTCAAATATAAACATTCAAATGAACTTTGGATTTTTGAATCTATCCATTCAGATGATTAGGACATTTGTATGTGTGCAGGTTCGTACACGATGCATACTTGCACATCCACATCTTTCCCACATCTGTACACATTTGTACTGATCCATATGGGATGAAAGCAGGTTGCCTATGGGATAACTACGGGATGCATATGAATGTGGTACAGATGTGTACAGGATGCATAATGATGCGTACTGGCACATATGAATGTTGTCAACATTTGTAAGTGCAAATTTGAATCAAAAATTTGAACAAATAGTTTCAAATTTGCTTAATTCAAATGGAATTTGGTTAAATTCAGATTTTAAAGATTCAAATCGAATTGAATTTTTGGATATTCGATTTGAATCAAATAGCAAAAATTGCATTTGTGCATACCCCTAAGAGTACAGCAGCTCACCACAAATAACTGCTTTTTTTTCATTATTCAATTTAAATTCAATCCATTTACCGTATGTACTTCTCTGCCCTTTTTATGGACTTCAGTGTGATGGGTCCAGGAAGATTAAAGGGGTTTTCCACTAGCACTAAGTACCCATTAAGTACCCATTAGGGACCTATTAAGGATCCATTAGGCTCAGAGCAGGAAGACCCCATTTCCACTGCAGACCCCATTAGAGCCACATTTGTTTCCACCTGTTCTAGGGAAATCTGGATTAAATGGGTCTTTCAGGACCTATAATCCAGATTTCCTGTAGACCCATCTACAATGGGGTCTTCAGGCATCAAATCTGGATTATATGGAGCGTGTTTCCACCTTGATGGGCAATGGGGTCTGGGGTGGGCTCCAGGGGTGGGCACCCATGGGGGTGGGTGCCCCGAAACCCGTGGGGGTGGGTGCCCCGAAACCCGAAGCTCCAAAGTCTGCATAATCTCCAAAGACAGCTCTGAAGGAAACCCCAGAGAATGGCACAGGCTTTGAAGATGTCCCATCAGTGCAATGCCATTTCTACGGAGCTTTGTCCAAAGCTCCAGAGAATCTCTGGAGCGATTTGTCACAATCTTCAGAGATTCTCTGGAGCCGCTCTGGAGGATCTTTGAAGAATCTCCGGAGCGTCTACAGAGTTTGCACACACACACCGTGGTGCACCCCCCAAAAGCATGGGGTGACGGGCAGGCCACATAGGTGCTCCAGTGTTTCCACTGTGAGCACGCTAGCACCCATTGCTCTTGGGCGCTACACCGCCCGTGGAGACGCATCAGGTACCTCCTTAGATCCGGATCTACTAAATCCAGATTAGTTGAAGGACCCATTCCTTAGTCCCGGATCATCTTAGATCTGGATTAAGGGAGGTAGGTGGAAACCCCCCCTAAATTTAACAGTTCTTAAGTTGGAAGAAACTTTGTTTCTTATCCTCTTTCAAAGCAAAAAGTACAATACATTCCTTATTTCTAATACCTAGCAAGTTAAATTTATGATGATGTTGATGCTGCACTCTTTACAATAAATGGATGATAATGCTTTTTCCTTAGTCTTTTGAGACTAACTTTGCAAGACAGGAACAAATCTGCCAAACTCTGGTTTAAAAACCAATAATAGGATGTGCACCAACAAGGGTAGCATTAAATCCTTTGTTTGCTCTGACAAAAGTGCCTGTGCTCCTAGGAACAAAAATGCCTTTTGTGCTTGAGCACTGCATTATACTTCTCATTTGCAGTGCATAGGAAATCTAATGATGTGATTGTGTAAACAAGTGTCTTAAAACCTTTCTGTTGTTCCATTGTTCATGAAAATCATGCTGAGGGACTAAAGCCCAGAATATCATTTTTGAAAATACAGATGTGTTTTACGTATTTTATTCATCACCCAAAAAGAAAATATTGCATATACAAAATTTTTTGGACTATATCCTTGATATACATCCCTAGTTTTTTCCATCCACCCCCCCAGCCCCAGGCGTTCAATCCATAGATGTCACTTATACTGTAGTAGCTGAGGGTGTTTTCCAACTCTTTTGTGATCTAATCAATATTAATGCAATATACAATTACCTCATTCAGTCAATAGGAACCACTTGCAAAGAGACTGGCCAGGTTCCGACACAGCTAGGAAATTCTGAATTCTCAGCAAATGAGCACTGAAAACGATTTCAGATCATTCCCACCTATTGCCTTGTAACATGGACTCAAGATTGACTTGCTTGTTCCCACTCTTCTTTCTCCCATGCTTGGCATGGGAAACCCCCTGCTTTCTCCCTCCCCTCACCAAACCCCCATCCCCCTGCAGCTAGCAATGGAGTCCTTTAGCAGCAGTTTTCATTCACCACCTGTTCTCTTCCCTCTCCTTCTTGTATCCACTGTAGTACAACTCCCCCCCCCCCATGTTTACAAGGCAGTAGAGCATCTTTAAAGACCGCTCTCTCCTTTTTTTTCTTAGAATAGTGGTTTTGCACTGTATTGCTATAGGAAGCAGCACAGTCTCCCTTTCTTTTTAGAATGGTGATTTTGTGTTAGATTGCCTTAGCATGTAATGTCCGAGAGCATAGCAAAGCGGGGACAACGACAGAAAAAATCAGTGCTTATCATTGGATCAGAGGGAATGGGGAGGAATGCCCCTAAAAGTATTGCCCCCTCCCCAATAAGGCCGCTTGCCATTCCCATTTTGCAAAATAAAACACTATAATCCTAAGAACAGTACTGAGAGCTCATTTAATCCCCGTACTCCATGTTTCAGGACCGTTAATCCACAGAAACTGTGCATTCTGTAAAAACAGTCGGAACGTTGAAGATTCAAGCCGGTTTCTAGACTGATTATATCCTGTGTTAGATTGCACCCACTGTGTAAGGAGCTTTCCTCAGGCCTGCATCCTAGGCCTCTGCCAAACTGGTGTGTGTGGTCCCAGAGTGGTTCACACATTAAAACAAAAATAAAATATTGCCTGAGTTAAAAATTTAAAAGAAGAAAAGCACAGCAAGCTAATGCGCTAGAATAGAAGGCTGTTCAAAGAGATTCATTAATTGGTCTTGTTTTATACCATGTAATTCTTAGTAGGCCTAGTCAAGGTTTGGGTTGACCTATTGACTGACATTGCAACCCTATTATATTCACTAGAAGAAACCTGGATATGTGAAGCAAGAAAGGGTGCTCATTTTTACAGAGAAGAAGTATATTGCTTGTAAAGGACCACTAGCCAGTGCAAGCAGTGGCACAATAGTACATATTGGTGCAGTTGCATACAGCTTTGTTTGGGTGACCATTTTCAAAGGATCATCTTGTCTGTGGACACACACACACACACAATGTGTCACACAGCTTCAAAAATAAGCAGCTAAAAGCCTTTTACCTTACTTTTCTTACTTGAGGGTGCCTTCTTTGCTTGCCACTCATTGGCCTGGGTTTCCATAACACAAATTGGTTGGCTGGACATAGCAGCTGTTTTCCGGTTGGGATTGGCTACAGTATTCTTTGTGGATTTCCACTCAATTTTCCTCAAACATTGTTCTAAGAGAGGGATTACTGTTGGGAAAGGGGCATATAAACAGAATATGCCCCTTTTGCGATGTGGTAAGTCTTTTTAGATATTTTCTGTCCCTTGAGCCTCCAATTCACCCCGAGGGTGCCCATTTAACTATGTCTGATTGAAGCTTCAGATATAGAGAGTATCTAAAAAGCCAAAAACTGCAATTTGAACTTCCTTAAGATAAGCTTATTAATTTGCAGCTGATTGTTCTTGCAGGGGAAAAAATAGCTTCTGGAAGAAGCGAGGGAAGGAATTCCTGCCCAGATTCAGAGTCCATTCCTGATTCAGTAACTTAAAAACCTATCCTTCTTGCTTTTAAAGAGAAATAATTTGTGTTTTTTTCCCCACTCCTGGATGCCAAGGAAGAGCTTCTCAAGGTCCCCTACTGAAATGTTTAGAAGAACAGAGAAAAAGCAGTTAGAACCTGAAAAATGCTGTCTTAGCCAAGAAAGCTGTGCTATGCTTTGTGCTCTTATTGCAGTGGTATACAAATTATAGCCGAGCCTTTCACAGCAGTGCACTCTGAATGCTGCTTTGGGTAGTTCAGTCAACTGCTGTTAGTTTCCAAGCCAAGTCAGCTGCAGGTCAGACCAAAATAGTAGCATGTTAATGTGTCTGAAGTGGAGAGGAAAAAAGGGAGGGCAAGGGGGGGGGACTGATGTATAGGGGAAAGTATGTAGAAATAATGTCACAGCAGTAGCTGGTTCATAAAGGTTCTTTGAGCACAGAGGGAGATGGACAGAGCAACCTAGTTCTGTTCCATTTACATTTTGCTGGCCCACATTTTCAGGCCTGCTTGGTCCCTTTGTGCATTTCTTTTAAAGGCTACATTATTGATTTCTTATGGAAAGTAGGTATTTTGTTACATACCGTACAGTAAAAATTTAAGTATTAATAGCATGTAGTGCCTCAGATTATACCTCTACGGCAAAATACATATTTGTGCGTGAGCAGGGGCTAAAAAACCCACCACTGTCATATCCTTGCTTTGGTTTGATGAGTTCACATCACTGGATCAAACATGATTTACTAAAATAATAATTTCTGGTGGGTTTCTTGGACAGCCATAGTTAAAGATGTTGCTTTGATGAGATCTTATCAAAGGTAAATTATGAAGGCTGAATGTTGTTAGCAATGCTTGAACACCTTTTGAAATCTAAAATATCCTGACACTTGACAGTCCTTGAGATACTGAGTATTAAAAAGTAAAAATACAGGGAGGTTTTATGGATGCTAAGAAGCACGAGCTTTCTCCAGAGAAAAGCCCTAGACTCAAAATCCAATTTGTTAAGGGAAGAAAAGCAAGTTATAAATGGTTAGTGGAAGTCAATGGCTAATAGAACTTTTGAGATCAGAAATTGTTCCTCTGGAAAAAGACTTCACGATAGGAGGTCTAAGGAACTTGTAGATTTCTACCCTAAAGTAAGTATTACTGACAAACATACAGCTTTTATAGGTAAATAGAATGAAACGTTTGGAAGCATTTTTTCTAATCAAGCGTTTCTGAAGCTTTCTGTCTCTACTTGGAGGGCTAGTTCATTGTCACATTAGTTAGGTTCTGTACATTTCTTCAGGTGAGATAAATAGATTCATGCATAGATCAGGCATGAGGAGACTTACAGGTGTACAGTTTCTCTACCATTATCCCACTGACTGTACTGGCTAGGACTGAAGAAGTATTGGCCTCTAACAGCATCCAGAAGGCTGTGGTAAGAAAACTGTGAACAACAAATATCTATGGAAAAGAACTTGACACTCAGGTGCCTTGCTGATGTGCATGGATGATTACTTCTAGCAATAGCAAACTAATTATGAAAGATTTAAGGTAGGAATCTAGATAAAATAAAGCATTTCTTAGTCTATTGATTTCCACAAGAGAAAATTAAACAGGTGCTTAATGGTTTTAGCAGGAGAATTAAGTGCCTGCTTAATCTTTTTCTCTAGACGTCAGATGGATTGTGTATGGTCTGCCAAAGGTGTTGAAGCTATGAAGGTAGAGAATTTGCTTAGTGAACATAAGAATATAAGAGCCTAAAAGGAGCCCTGCTGGATTGGGTCGCAGCCCATGTAGTCCAGCATGCATTCTGTCTTACACAGTGGTCCACAGTGGGCATTCTTAAGCAGGAGACAAAGGCAAAACCTTCACTTGCTGTTGACTCCCTGCAAATGGCCTTTAGAGGCATCCTGCCTGACTCTCCAATCTAGAACTGGTACCAAGGAATCTATCTTAGTAGCCATTGATAGGTCTGACCTCCGTGAATTTGTCTAATCCTTTCTTAGTGCAGACATATGTATAACCCACATAAAACTATGGTTTTGTGTTCTGGCCTCCACTCAGTCTTAACATTTCTCCGTGCTTTCATAGGGTGGGCAATTTTAAATCATGATTAAATAGTGAATGAAAAGTTCATATCATGGCTTAGTACAGCATGTTAATGATTTTTAAACATTTTTAGCTCTTATGAATTGGTATTTGAATACAGTATTTGCTTTTCTGTGTCATATACTATTTGCCAAGAACTGTTTCTGCCAGACCTTCCTTATAGTTGTAGTGAGGTATAAGTGGTTGTTTTTCCCCCCACTCATATTTGCATAAATTCTTTTTCCTGTGTGTCAGTGATTGTTGCCATTTGCCTAGTCAAGTGTGATAATTCTTGTGCTTACCTTTGACTTTCAGAACTTGTGTAGGAGACTGCATTGGTGTAGCCTGCCCTGTTTGCTCCATGCCCGCCATGGTGCATGACATAAAAGTAAATAGGCAGCTAAACAACATCATCAAACTGTACCACAAACTGCAGACCCTTCAGGGGAAGGATTTTTCAGGTAAGCAAAAATGCTGGCTCTTGAAATGTTTGCTTTTTGGTCCAAGTAGAAAAGCTCAAAAAGGGGAAGTTTTCTGAAGGAAGAGCAACATGATGGGAATTTTAGAGCAAAATTTAAATCTCTGGGTACTTTATGAAGTCCACCTAGACCTTCCCTAAAATGAACGGGGAAAGCTAATGCTGCTATCAGCAGTTCACCAGAATGTGTGCTGAATTTGGATGAAAGTGTCACTTCTTGTTCAGGCATGTTGGACTAGCTCCTGATAAAGTGCTTTTTGTAGCTTCTCTGCATCTTAAAAGTAGCTTGAAGTTCTGAAGGTAAGTTTGCTTATTATGTATTCCAGGCATAGACTTACTGCCAGAAGTCAATCCCTTGTCTCAGCAATTCTCATGCTTTTTGAACCCTTGGAAATTTTTACAGATGTCAGATTAAATCTTTGCTGTAGATTTAATAATCAAATCCACCACTATTACTAAAATCCTAGAATAACTGGTTGCATTTTAGGGAAAATGAGCATTATATTGGGAAACTCCTATACTGTTAAAGTATTTTGCAAATCCAGTTCTGGTCAGCCATATTACTTATATCCACATTATCAAAATGAAGATGAAACAAGTGCTCATCACGTAACCTTTGTGTGTGCCACCAGCACTCCTGGAGACCATATCTGGGGAATCTCCAAAGTTATTAACTTTATAATAAGCTTATGGTTTAGGTTGTGTTCAAACATTTCACATGCAGCAAATAAAAGTGCCTTGAAGGGAGCTCACAGATGATTCAGAGATGGCTTCTGCCACATGTCAGTTGATGTACATTAAAGGCCAGAGAAAGCACTTTCAAAACACATTATAGAGGTGGATTGGAGGTGAGTATAGAATACTAGAGCCACACACTACCACCTTTGAAACACCTTGAGAGAGTTGTTTTTGCTGTACGTGAACCCAGTCTTGGATAAAGCAGGAGTCCTTTCAACAGACCCTTATTGTATAGACATTTGAATGTTTATCCCAAGACAGTATTTTTACACATTTTTTCATGAACAATGATTGTGCTCTTTCGAGACAAGCAAAGAATATTGTGTTAGAACTGGCTTGTAGATCCCAGACTGTTCACAAGAAGTTTGTACCAGAAATTAGACTAAAATATGGTTGCATAAGGGGCCCCTTATCCTAGAATATATCCTTGTATTGTCAATTTTGTTAGTGTTTTCATCTACAAATCTGTTCTACTAAACCCTTCCACCTGGAGATGCCGATGCAAAGAATGTTGGTAGGAAATCCTTTTCTGCAGCCTTGAGAAGTGTGTTAAGTGGTATCACAAATGAGCTCATTCTGATGCAGCTAACAGCCTCACAAATGTTACTATTTACCTGCTGCTGATAGAACTAGTACATCCAATATTAGATAATTTGTACTTGGCAAATCCCTTGCCAAATGATACTGACTAGGTAGTCTGGCCCAAACCATCTTGTATTTCACAGTATGCTGTAAAGATGAAAAAGAAATGAGTCCCTTCTGAGCTCTGATTGAAGGAGGATGAGATATAAATTTATTACAAAAATGAAATATTTACTTATGGAAAACACTGCTTCTTTACTATTGAGTAAAAGTCCTAGGAATTTTTGCAAAAATCAAATCAAAATTCTACAATAAAAACAACAGTAAACTTTTGAGAAAGCATGAACCATATCTTGCAAGAAATAATGTTTTTCTTAGTTGCTTCCTTTTATTTTTATTTTTTAAAGGTTAACTGCACAGTCCTCAGGTGAGATCTGCTGGGCTATGAAAGCTTAAGATAATGTGTCAGTTCCAGCACCTATCCATCTCCAGAGGTTTTAAGAAAGAGTTATCTAATAAATGGGCTGGGGGGGGGGGGGAGCAAAAATGACGATGCTTCAGCAGCTTGCCCTAAAGGGGGCATTTCTGGCTTACATTGAGGTCATGGTTATACCTGCTGGGAGATTACTTGCATCACCATTATTTGCTGCTGGCAATGCTAGGCTCTGTTTAACTCCCACTGGTAAAATAGCTAGAGGGGAAGAAACATTTTTTTCTTCATCCTAGAGGAGGAAAAGGCAAAATCTCCATCTGTTCTTGGCTTCCTTCAAATGGCCTTTAAAGGCATCCTGCTTATCTCTCCAGCCTGGAAGCATTACCTAGATATCAAAACCTGGCACGCCACTGAACTGTGTCCCCTGGTAGTCTCAAACACTGGAAGCATGCCTTCTGCACACCTCCTGTGTTCTGGATCAGGTCTGCCGGTAGACCAATTAAAAGATTGCTCCAAGCAGTCCAATAGGGTGGGGGCGTGGCCTCACAGATCTGGGTTAATGCACAGGAAGCCATTTGCATTAAGGGTCTATGCAGAAAGGGCCAGTGTGTCTTCAAGTAGGAAGAAAATGTCCATGCATCTACTAGCAGTAGTTATGGACTGAAGTTTCAAAATCAAAATTCCCTGTTTCTTTGACCAGTTTCTTTATTTATTTGAATGTATATATCCTGCCATTCACCCAGAAATCCTAGAGTGGGTCACAACAATAGAAAGATAACAAACCACAAAAGACTATGAAACATACGTCCAACCAACCAGTTCTCCCTCCCTCTGTGGCAGGACAGCACTTATTCATTAAAGGCCTGGTGAAAATTATGTTTTAACCAGGCACAAAAACAACAACACCAAAAAAACCCTAAGTTGTTGCCTAGTATATCTCCAGAGGGAGGCTGTTCCAAACCCTGGGGGCACCACAGAGAAGGAGGGAGGGAGGGAGGGGTGTGCCATGAATCTCTACAAGGCATGAAATGGAATTTACTGGAGCTTCAAAACCAAATCTGTGTCACTAGGTGAAGGAGTGTTGCTGCTGAAGTTTAGGAATCATCAAGAATCTTGCAACTCCTGGCTCTTGTTCAGGATTTCCATATGGTTCTTTCACCCACACTTGATCTGGTTCATGCCATTTGACAGCATCACCAGTCACCCATCTCTTCATGGAATTGGCACAGGAGGAATACCTTGTCCCCTGTGTACATAAGAACATAAGAGAAGCCCTGCTGGATCAGGCCACAGCCCATCTAGTTCAGCATCCTGTTGCACACAGTGGCCCACCAAATGCTCATGGGCATCTCAAGCAGAGACAAGGACAAACCTATTCCTGCTCTAGAATCCCAGCAAATGGTCTTAGAAGCACCCGGTCCCCCCCTCCCAGCCTGAAGATGCACCCAGGCTTCATTCTAGTAGCCACTGATACATCTGTCATCCATAAATTTGTCTAGCCCTACCTTAAAGCCATCTAGACTGGCAGCTGTCATCACCGCGTATGAATAGATGCATAGAAAAGGCTGATAGTTCTGCCTTAAGACTCTTTCCTCCCACCTCCTATTTTATTTTGAGGAATTGGATTTAAAAAAAAATTCTGGGAGTGCTCTTATTGAATATTGTCATACCTTCTGGCATTATTTTTGAATAACTGACTAGCTGCATCTTAAACTGTTTAGGATTGTGCTGCTAATAAGAATATGGCTGCATTCACACTTAGGTTTTAATTCCGCTTCAGTCCACTTTCAGAGTCAAAGGGATTTTTTCCACTAGCACTAAGTACCCATTTACACATTAGGGACCCATTAGGCTCAGAGCAGGAAGACCCCATTTCCACTGCAGACCCCATTAGAGCCACATTTGTTCCCACCAGTTCTAAGGAAATCCGATTCAAATGGGTCCTTCAGGACCTATAATCCGGATTTGGTCTACCGTGTGGTCTTCAGGCATCAAATCCGGATTATATGGAGCACATTTCCACCACAGTTGGGCAGTGGGGTCCAAGGGGGCTCTGGGGGAGCACCCATGTGGAGGGGTGCCTCGAAACCCAAAGCTCTAAAGCCTGTGCACAATCTCCGAAGCCAGCTCTGAAGAATAGCACAGGCTTCGAAGTGTTCCTGCCCTCTCTCCGCATGTGAGAGCAGTGCCATTTCTATGGACCTTTGTCAAAGCCTCCGGAGTATCTTTGAAGTTTGCAGCAAATCACTCCGGAGATTCTCCAGAGCCTTGTGCCACAAACTTGAAGATTCTCCGGAGCCACTCTGGAGAATCTCCAAAGAATCTCTGGAGTGGCTCTGGAGATTGCACCCCCTGTCCTCCAAAAAATCTGGGGTGATGGGTAGACCCCATGTGGGTGGATCCAGATTTGCCACATGTATGCTATGGCATTTCCACAGGGTGCTAGCTAGCACCCATTACTATTGGGTGCTGCACCGCCCATGGGGACGCATCAGGTACCTTCCTTAATTCAGATATAATAGATCCAGATTAGTTGAAGGACCCATCATCTTAGATTCGGTTTAAGGAAAATATGTGGAACCCCCCCCCAAAAAAAAAGTCCTTCAGCAAAGTGACAAGCTGTTTTCTTTCAGTGATATTTAACTTTGGTTCTAGGTAATATGGAAAGAAAATGACTAGTCACTTGGCTGTTGTGTTGTGTTCCTCTAAGGGTGGACTGAAGCTGGATTAAAACTTAGGTGTGAACACAGCCCTCATTTAGATACTTAATAAGTTTACATTTTAAGCTAGATGTACTGAAAACAACTGTCTACCAAGGTTTGAGCTTTTCAAATAAAATAACTACAGTTGGTCCAATTGCAGTAGAGTCTTTCTAATAACGGGTAATGTAGCTCGGTATTATTGACCATAGGTAGGAGCAAGTGGGTGAAATTGAGCTAAAAAAGTTTGCATAGGGCTACCCGATGAGATTATGCAAATTAAAAAAAAACTGAGAATATCCTGAATCATTTTTCACTCAGTTATTTGAGTGAATTTTAAGTAAATTTTAAACCAGGCTCTCAAATTACTATACAATATACATTACCAAGATTTCCTGTGCTTGTTATTTCCACTGGATGAAGTAATGCTGGAATGCCTTGTCTAATGGCAGAGCTCATCTGTGTGACTCCCCAAAGAACTTTTTTCTTGAAATTATCTACTGGTGTTCCGGAGTGGAAGAGTTGTCATGCAGTGCAAATACTTTCTAGAAATGAGTTCTTGTGGTGTCAGCATAATGCATAGTGTGATCTCTAGACTTAAGCCACTTTTGAAAGCATGCAGGCTGAGAGGGCCATTGTCCTTCATGCATCTCTTGATTGTCTTTTTGTTCTCATACGAATCCTGTGGATTCTACAAAGGAGGTGGACAAGAGAGGTCATCCTTTAATATGAGATTCTCAGTCTTTGTCACTGGCAATCTTTGTCAGAGGCACTCTGCCAAACAAATCTGTTTTGGGGGTAATGACCTCCCTGCCTTTTTTTATTATTATTTTTTAAAGCAGCAGCTCTTTGATGGTACACCAGGAATCTTTTCTGATCATGTTTAGAACTATCCAAAAAGGTTGCTGTGTATTTTACTGGGGAAACCAAGTGCTAGGGACTTGTGGCAGCACAGAAATGAACAAAAGTTTCTAAATGCCCGTCACTGGATCCCTGGATGTGTCACCAGGATGGAAATGGGATCAAAGTATTATTGCATATTAATACAAAATAATATAAAAATTAAATCAATATCTGCACAAAATAAAAGGTTATAGAACCGTCAGAATCAGACATTTAGGAATTTAAGATAGTTGTAATTTGTTAATGTTTTGCAACTTTGCTGTCAGTCTTGTTCAATATGTTTTTATTATATAAATTGTGTTTATGAAATCAAAGATACGCTTCTGTTGACTGCTGTTAAATTTCATTTATTTGTTTATTTCTGTCCCTCCCTATACCTGAAGTTCTCCAGATGGGTCACAATAAAATGGCTACAAATACATATAGAATTTATTAATTAAACAATAGCAGTATGCCTGCATGGGGAAAGGATGCTGTTCGCTTAGCCAAAGGTCAGAGTAAAGAAATGACTTCAAACCAGCCTGGATATTTGCCCTTGAAACCCATGTTTGGTGGGTGAAGTCTGGGTGGAGGCCTGATATTCATTTGAGATCATCCAGACTGGGTCAGTATGGGTACAGATCAGAATTGGATTCTATGTCTGCAAAGGTATTATTTAGAGAACGACTCATGCTCAACGTACAGAAAGCTGAATACAGTTCCTTATATTACATTATGTTGCCCATTAATTTTCTCACTTCAGTTTTGGAAACAAACAAAAATGCTTTCTGCTAATGTAGAGATTCTAATTTTAAAAACTGAGAGAAAACAGGCATGTAGTATATTTGAATTTGCATGCCAGTTTTCTAAAGGTGGCTGCTAGGCAACTTGAAAATTATATCTTAGAAAGCAACTATCTTCAGGTGACAATCATAATATGGTAATTAAGTAATTGAAAAGGGAAGATTTTAATTTACGTGCAATGAAATTCAGAGCAGGAAAACTTAAATGTTTTTACCTAATGAACTAGTATTGAACCACAATGCTGCTGCTTTAGCAAAGAAAGCTACATTCTATCAAAACCTTTACTTTAGTTTTTTGCTGACATATGAAAGAGGCTGTCTTGCCAATGCAGTGATTCAAAGAAAACCTGCAACAGTTTCTGCATAACAATTGTTCCTTTTTCCTTATGGATCTATTGTCAGGCACCATTGAACCAAACTGATCTTTCAAAAGAAGTTGATTGTATATCGATAATTACGTTTTAAAGGCCAACATGACATGGGCAACCCAAGACTGCATTTCCTAAGTCCCTCTCACTTTAAGTCAATGATGCATGATTTTGATTTGAAGGGGAGGAACATTAACCCTTTTAATCTTAATTGTTCCTTAATAACCTGTCTAACATTGTCTTTGAACAATAGCAAAACTGCTGAATTGCAGTTTATCAAGAAGTTCAGTTGTGTTAACTCTGACTTCTGATCAAGCAACAGATATTAATTATCATAGTAATGTTAGGAGTCTTGTTTGGCATCCATTACTGCTGTTGTGAATGTTCATGTGTAGATTTGCATCTACCTTATATAAGCTGATGTCCTTCATGTATCCAGTGCATTCTGGCCCATGGAAACATAAACCGTTCAAGATACCATAAGACTTTTTTTCTTTTTTGTTAAACATTTTTTTTATTTTTCCAAAGCGTTTTCCAATCATTTCAACAACAATATTCCCCACTTCCCATTGTTACAATGCTTTGATATTTTCTGTGTGACTTCCTCCATTCCTCTGACTCCTTTTCTTATAATCATTTAATTCTATGCTCCCTTTATATGCCTTTTATTCTTTTCCGTATGTGTTAGCCAAAACCCTCCGTCGTCAGCTCCAAGTCCTGTAGATATTCAGCAAGGGAATTCCAGTCTTCTAAGAACTTGTTCACTGTTTTGTCCTTTAGTAAGTTTGTCAGTTTATCCATTTCAGCCATTTCAGTCAATTTAATCATCCAGTCCTCTGTAGGTAACTCTTCGTCCTTCCATTTCTGTGCTTATAGCAGTCTGTCTGCAGTTACTATATATAATACCAGAGTTTTTATGCTATTTAAACTATCACCAACTATTCCGAACAAAAACAATTCTGGTTTAAACCTGATATTACTTTTCAAAATTTGTCTCATTAGGTTACCTATTATCACCTGGTACTTTCTTGCTTTTTCACATGTCCACCACATAGGGTAAAAGGTACCCTCTACTTTTTTATATTTCCAACACCTCGTAGACATATTTTGATACTTTTTGCCCAACTTATGTGGTGTTAAATACCATCTGTACATCATCTTGTATATATTCTCTTTCAGTGACATACAAGCCGTAAATTTCAGATCTTTTACCCCCAATTTCTCCCATTGGTCCATCTGGATATTATACCCAAAGTTTCTTGCCCATGTAATCATACAGTCTTTAACCTATTCATGTTCCATTTCAATTTGAAGTAAAACTTTATACATCATACCTATCATACCCCTTTCAGCCTTGTTCAGTTTTACCTCCCAAACTTGTTTCTCCCACTCAAAGTTTATATTCTCTTTATCTTTTCTAAAGATATCTACAAGTTGCACATATGTGAACCACTGTATATTTTTCCTTCTAAATTTAACTGTTCTCTTGTTTTAATATCAAATTCATTATCATCATCTTTTTAATATAACAAATTGTATTTCAACCATACTATTCTTTCACCAAACTCTTTTAGAAGCCCTTCTTGTGGTGTTCTCGAAAGTGGCATTTTCCTGTATAACTTATTTTTATTGTTCAACCAGGTTTTATAAGGCATTTCTTATAAAATGCTCTCTGAAATCAGTGTTAACTCTCATCTTATCATACCACAAATAGCCATGCCATCCATATCTTAGGTCTTCTCCCTCCAATTATAGTAATCTTTGATCTTTCAGCCAAAACCACTTGACAATCCATCCCATACACGAAGCTGCATGATATAACTTAAAATTAGGTAAACCAAAACCTCCTCTTTCTTTGGAGTCTTGCATTAATTTAAATCTTATCCTAGGCTTCTTTCCTTGCCATATGAACTTCGAAATGTCTTTCTGCCAAAACTTAAAGTCTTTTGCATTATTTATTATTGATAAGACTTGAAATAAAAACATCATTCTTGGTAATATGTTCATTTTTATGACTGATATCAATGATACTTGCAGGTTTGACCATTAACCATTTCAATATAGTGTTGTGGTCCTAGATGGGAATGTGATTGAAAGGTTATTGGAATGTCATGTTTTCATTTTTCACTGCACTGGGTGAGGTAAGGATTTGGAGGGTAGACAGTTAAGAAGATTGAGTCCACAGTGCAAAACTTGCCTAGCAAGCGGTTCTGTATATTTTGCTAGTAAGCTGTGATTACCAGTAGCAGTTCTCACTTGACTTTGTTCTTCTCCCCTCTTTTCAATATACCAAAGTCCATCCCAGCTTCCTTCTGCAGGGAAAAGGTAAACAGCTCTCTCAAATTATTGTCATTATCAGCTTTGTCATCCCTATGAGCTACAAGGCTTTTTGTTCCACTGCCTTTGACAATATCCTTTCCAAGTGAACCTTATTACCTGCATTTACTCTAAAGTGTATAATTATTGTAATTAAGTTGGGTAATTAGGAAGAACTTGCTGAATTGAGGGACATAGTATGTGGCATACTGGAGATAAAGAACTCTGATTTACAGTCACTTTTTAAAAAATCAAAATTAGCTTCCTAGCTACTTCAGTTGCTTTTTTTCTTGGTTCAGTGTACTTTCAAGAGAAGCAATTGTCTGTTGTAAACTTTCCCGACAACTACTTATATATAATTCTGCCTTATTCTTCATAACATAGTCTACTATCTGTGAAGAGTTGAAATGAATGGGTTTTCCTTTTCATTTTTTTTTAAATCTGCAGGTGGTAGCCATGTCATTTCAAGTCTATGGTGGTCCCTGGGGACAGAACAACAGAAGAGACTTTCCAGGGGTTTTAATTTAGGATTACTTTGGTTGTGATGTGAAAGAGGTAGTTTTGACCCTGATTCTGTTGTGGTACACATGGTATTCATGTCTATGATAAGAGTTTTATAATGGCTCAAAACAAGTGTTTGAATAGCTGGAGATTTCTCCTAATTTTTATTCCCCTAGTGCTGAATGCTTTACATACAATTTAATCATTCTTTGGTAAAGACGCTAATGTTGCACAGATGGCGTCAAAGTACTTCTCTTTGGTTGTTAATAAGGGACCAAGTTTGTCAAAGAGATTTCTCAACTTGTGTTCTAAAAACCCGTAATAGAGAATAATTTCAGCAGCAGACAATATGGGCAATATGTATCATTATATTCTTTTGATATAGTGTTAGTTAAACTACTTTTTCTCACTGCTGCTTATTTCCTGTGTAGCTTAGTAGGGCATTATAGTAAAATTTGGATGAATAGCAGTATAGTTTTTAATCTTCGATATACTTACCTGTATATTCCGGTGTATAAGACGACTGGGCATATAAGACGACCCCCAACTTTTCCAGTTAAAATATAGAATTTGTGATATACTCCATAAAAGAAGACAACACCCAGCGTATAAGACAACCCCAGACTTTTGAGAAGATTTTCCTGGGTTAAAAAGTAGTCTTATATGCCAGAATATACTGTGAAGTCCAACAGTTGTATTAACTGTCTGCACAATGAAATTTGGTGCCTGTGGTAGCAATACTGTTAGGTTTTCAGCAAGGATAATTATTATACCACGTTAAATATTAAAACTGAGGCTGATTTGCAGAAAAATGTCTTGTGATTGACTTTTCATTATCAGCTCTAAATAGCCTTAAACATGAGTAATGGCATTTTAATAAAAAGAAAACTAATCTTGCCCTAAAGATGACATTCACTCTTTGCTGTCTCCCCAAGGCTTCCATGCCAGTAATGAGTGTGGCTATTTACTCATCAGTTAGATGAGCATGAGGTAGGAAACTAATAGTGTTTCCCCTCAAGAACCAGGAAGCCATTCTCCAGTGGGTCAGAAGCTAAGAACCAACACAGCAATCACAGTTAAAAGTATTTATTAAGCTCGTTTATAGGTGAATGCCAGTCACACTAAGGCAAACTGGTACCCCTAGCACAGTATAAACAAGGTTAATATATACCTTGGGTTATATAGTACATGAAATGTTATGTCCATCATTTTCAAGGCATTTACAGTGGTTCCCTGTTTGCACAATGTTTCTGCCCTTTTTGCAGCCGTCTCCGCCCTTCTGCACACTTCCAAGTTAGGTTATAATAACTGCTTATTCAACAACTTAGTCAATATGGTTAATGTTAATTCATATAAGGATTGCCTTGAGTGTTAATATATCATTTTAGCTTGTCATGCTGCTTAGCTGTGCTGAACCTCAATAGCTTCTTACAGCTCAAAAAGGGAAGCTAGAGATTTGTGAAAAGGTAAGGAGTCAAGAGCTAAAGGAATGTGTGCATGATTCATGTGCAAAGGTCATGATAAAGGACCATGGGATAGAAGGATGAGAGCAAAAAGAAAAATCCTCTGAATTAGTAATATGTGGCTAATTGAAAAGCTCCAGTCTGGTCAGCCTCAGCTTGATAATCCTGATCAAGCACAAAGGGATCAAATTTTATTTCTATCTGGGGAACACCCCACAGATTATTTAAAGAGGTCAAAACAGAAGATTCAGGCTTCCTGCCAGAAATAGGATCACCTTCTGTAGTTAGAACTGGAAGGTGGCCACCATAACTCCAATTTTTAAAATGAGGCTCAAGTAGAGATGTGGCTAATTATAGGCCTGTCACTTTAATGTCTCTCCTGGAGAAGATATGGAAGCCATTATTAAAGATAAAATTATCAGATTGTTAGGTAATAGGATAGCTAACTTAATTTCTAGAATAGTTAACTTAATTTCTATGAGGGAAAGTCCTGACTAATTAACCTTTTGAAGTTAATTATCCACCAAGTGAATAAAGGTGATCCAGTAGCTCTCACCCTCTTAGACTTTCAAAAAGCTTTCAAGAAGGTCTTTCATCAAAGGCTCCTTGGTGAACTTGACACTCATGGAGTAAAAGGACAAGGCCCTCTTATCTATAAGCAAGTGTAAAGTGATATACATTGAAGCAAAAAAATGGAAATTGAACTGGCTTGGACTGACCAAGAAAAGAATCTTGCCACAATGGTAGACACCTATAGTTCAGTGCTGGTTTGGGACCAGTATGTGTCACCTGGTGGTAGAATTAGTAGCAGTAGAAGAAGAAGGATGTGTTAATGATGACAGTGATGGTTCCTAACATGCTTATCTTCATCGTCATCCATCATCATCCTACTGAAAAAAAAAAGCCTTTTTACAAACTGGTGATATGATCACACCTGGAATACAATGTGCTGGTTTGCTCTGTGTGTAAATAGGCTCCTGAAGTAGGTGTACAACTGGTCTTTTGAGCAAAGTGAGCATAATCACAGTGCTTCTTTCCTGTGGTTAGATCTGATTTCCATTTAACTACCATCTTAAAAGAAGGCGTAAACCTACTTGGAAGTTAAGACATGGCAACAAAATAACCAGAGAAATGGCAGTACATTTAAAGATAGGGGGGAAAGGGAGCTTTCACCAGAAACAGGTATACAGAGATATAATCAAGGTTCATTTGACGTAGCTTAGACTAAATGACTAAAAAAACTGATACTGTCCTTTGTAAAACAAGCAACTGTGGTTCCCTAACTTAATAGTGGATGTCACCCATCCTTTCCAACAACATTTGAATTCAGGTGCTTTTGTGTTTTTGATAAAGTTTATTTTGCATATCTGGGCTTAGGTGGCTGACAATAAACTGCAAATGCAGAGCCAAGCAGTCTGAACACACACTCCTTGCTAGGAATGTGCACAAATATTTGAAACATTCGATATTCGCAAGAATTTGGACATTCGTATACAAATCAAATGTTACAACATTCATATGAGTGTGAATGTTTTGGAACATTTGTACGAAGCTTCAGACCATTCATGAAACAGAGAGGTGGGAAAGCGGCTGTGCCAGTCACATCTCCAACAGATCCAGAGTGAATTTGACGTGGTTTGAGAGCGGATTATAGACGGATTCAGGACCAATTTGACATTTTCAAAGCAGATATGTAATGGCATACGTATCAGATAGGTATGGATATGTATTGGATACATATCAGACATTCGTACGAATTTGTACAAATACGTTTGTACTGAACAGAATCCTAACACAATTGAAGGGGATCTATTCAAAATGAATACAAATTTTCTTACATTCAATTCAATACAAATTGAATGCAAAAAAACCCATTCGTGTACATCCCTACTCCTTGTACAGTCTGACGAGGAGTAGTATAAAGGAGTTGTATAAAGGGTGTCCTGTAGCCAGGGGCATCTAGATGGAGTAGATTGTGCAATCCTCCATTCACCACTAAAAACAGCTTTTATCCAAAGGATAAATATTTTGCAATTAATACCCTGCCCACAATAGCAGAGGATGATGTTCAGTCACTTCTAGTGGACAAATGTAGGGTATTTTTTCCCTTGCTGTGGCATTAAATTGAGAGTATGTACAGTAGAATTGAAAATACAAACATCTTATGTCTCCTGGGTAATCCTGTCCCTGCTCTCCTAGGACAGGATTTCATTGGGCTCTTAGAATAAATACACAAGTTAAAACCCAAATATTTAAAAAGTAGAAGTGTAGAGTGCACTCAAGAAACAATCACACAGGAGCTCTGGAAAATCATTTAGTGAGCCAGTTTGGTCTTGTGGTTAGAGTATCTCATAGTCACCAGGTTCAATTCTGTGCTTCTCCACAAAGCTAGCTGGATGACCTTGGGCTAGTCACAGCTCTCTTTCTGAGCTTTCACAGCCTAATCTACCTCACAGGGTGTCTGTAGTGGGGAGAGCATAAGATTTGTCAGCCACTTTGAGTCCCTTTAAGTCTGAGAAAAGTAGGGTATAAAAACCAACTTCTTCTGCTTCTTCACACAGATCCTAGTGAATTTGTCAGCTCACTGTAAACTAGGCAATTTGGCAACAGTGCTAAGACATAGTCTTATTTTGGACCAGCCTATTTTTGCCTAACATTTTGGGTTTATTTCATGGCTTTATTGTAGAATTGCTTCTTCAGGCATCCTCCTCTCTGAGAGATGCATGGAGTAGGGGCACTCAAGAGAGCCTTTTCTGTGGTGGCCGCAGACTCAGGAACAGCTTTCCTCTTGATGTTTGCCAGACAGTCACATTATATGGTTTTGGGGGCCTGGTTAAAGCGTACCTCTTCACCCAGGCCTTTGAGGTTTAACTTCCTCGGGGTGCTGTCCTGCCAGGGTTGGTAGGAGAGTTATACTTTAAATATGTATGAATATTTTATATAGTTTTTACTACTGTGATCTGCCTGAGATCTTTTGGTGGACGGAGCAATATAATGTCTTTAAATGAAATATCTGAAATGTACCAATGGTATTCCCAATTAAAGCCTTTAAAAATGAATCAAAGTGGAGAAGGAGAAGAATAAGAATAGGCTTTTTCTACCCTGCTTCTCTCACCCATTTATGGGGACTCAAAGCGGCTAACAAAGCTTCTGTTCTCCGCACAGCAGAACACCCTGCGAGGTAGGTGGGGCTGTTGAGAGCTCAGAAGAGAGCTGTGGCTAGCCCAAGGTCACCCAGCTGGCTTCATGAGGGAGGGCAGAATAGAACTTGGTATTCCCAGATAAGAGCCTGGCTCCCTAACCACTAGACCAAACTGGCTCACAAGAAAGTCTTCTACACCTGTTACTAGTACCTATTTGCTTGCCTCTCCATGAATGGAATTATTGAAAATACTAAGCCATGCTCCTTACATTTCAAGCAATCAGAAACAAAGCTGAACTGGTTTCCCCATTTCCCTGAGGTTGTTTTTTTTAATCTTTCTTCCTTCATGGATGTGAATATTTATATCAAGGTAAATATTTTGCAATTAATCTTGTCAGACTGTAAACAGAGAAGAAGGCTGGAGTAAATATCATCTGCAGTATGTTTTCTTCCCCAATCTGTTGGCAATCAAGTTTTGTAGCTGCTATTGTGCAACTAAAATTAGAGCTAAGATTTTCTTCAGTGGAAAGGCTTGATGGTGATATAACAGTGTCTTGTTGACGGCACTTTTTTATTCAGCCTTGTGTCTTCAGGCAAATTGAATAGGATTTGTACTTAATGGACAAGACTGGATAATACCACCAAGAAAACAGGTTTTCTCATCATTTGGTTATCACTGCCAGAGGCTGTACTATTCATAAAAAAAGACGTTATTTATTGATAAAGCTGCTTCTTTCAACCAAAATACTAACTGGAGATAAATTAGATTTATTTTCATTCTATCTTTTTACATGTCATATAACAGCTCAGGAAGGTGGTCTGTTCAGTTTTTCCTGCTCATTTTCGTTTACATGTTTAATAATATAGATTTATTTCCTCACGCTGAAATAGTTGTGGTTTCTGCCTTTGCTTGCATGAGAGGGTTAAAGAAACCATTTTATTCTCAGAAAAAGAAAGAAAGAACATTACAGTTGGAATTTTAATGCAGTGAAGTAGAAGCAGTGTTAACTACATTTAGTCTCAAAGGACCACCATGTTTTAAGTGTTACACATTTTGATTTTCAGATCAGTGCTCCCAGAATATTAAACAGCTATTTTTTCCTTGACAAAATATCTTATTTCTTTCTCAAAATGTTAACTGTTATGAAAACTATGCAGTGCTTGGGATCTTAAAAGCATGACATGGCTAGTGTGAAGTTTCCTGTTGCATTGTAAACCCTTTCAACAGAATGGTTTGGAACAAAAATGATATTGGGTCAATTCAGAGGTATAATGTTGTCATACTACATGTATGAACTAGGGATGTACATGAATGGTTTTTTTCATATTTTATTTGTATTGAATCAAATGCAAGAAAATTTGTATTTGTTCAAATAGATCCCCTTTGAATGTAGTGGGATTCAAATTTGATATGAATGTTCAGTCCCATATGAAGCTTCATACAAATGTATCAAAACATTCAGTTCAAATCTGAATGTCAGTTTTCAAATGTGCCAACATTCAATTCGAATACAAATGTCTGAATTTGGCCAAATTCGTACGAATTTTGAATGTTACAGATATTCATGCTGATCCATAGTATGAACTTCTTGCTCTTGTGCTGAATGTACGGCACTGCCTTATAGTGAGTCCAGTTGTTGGTCGGTGGGTCTCAGAATGACCTACCGTAATATGGTCTTTCCTTTTTCCCTTCCCCTTTCATTTTGAAAGCAGTCACAAGCCATGGTTTGATGGTGCAAATGTAATGATTAATTATAGTCTTGCTACAATCTTAGGAACAGCTTAAACATAGTATGCAAGGAGAAGGAAAGGGGGAACACAAGGCTCATGCCCACAGTACCAGTTTCTGGTATGAGTCTGTATGTGTTTTGATGAGTAAACTAAGTCCAACTTCTTACATAAGTATTTTGTGCCATAACAGATGCACTTAGGTATAAGGCACATCTACAATTTAGCATGGTTTAAGCAAACTTTATAACGCAGCAGATGTCAATGAGAAAGAGTGGCAGTATGAAGTGTTACTTGTGCCTAGGTGCTCCTAGGCTAAAATCCTTCCCATTCAGAGCTATATTAGGAGATCCCATCTTGGGTTTTGTAACAGTGTCAAGCAGGTTTGATGTTTTCTTTGTAAATGAATATCTGGTCAGCTTGCCAGTTATTCAGACATTTGTGATGCGCTTTTCAGTCTTTCAGAGAGAAAGAGGGACAAGGAGAGAGATCAAAACCCTCAAATCTCAAGCCTTGCTGGGAAGGTAAAAGTAGACTATGAGGGATGTCTGTGCTGGGGTGCCTGCAGACATTTTGTGCCAAATTAGGTTCTCTCATATTGAAAATCCTCAACTGATCTCAGGAGACTATCTTGTGATATGAGATCATGCACTCTGCACCCAGAACTACAGAAGAATTTTTTTTTCATTTTGCCCAAATTCAATTCATATCTCTTATTGAGGGGCAATTCTTACTGGATGGAACCTCAGTAACCCTGTACTTTGGAATATCTTTGCTTGAGTCTTGAGTCATCAGTAATGCTAGCAGCATATAGTAATAGCCAACCACTGACTGAATGACTAACTGACTGATTTTATACATCAGGGTGTTCTGCTTGTGCTTAGGGAAAATAACAGAAGGTTTTTGGGGAAAACTCAGCGGAGTACTTCAAACTGATTGATTGATTTGATTTAAGGATTTATATCCTTCCCTTCACCAGAAGGTCTCAGGGTAGATTACAGTAAAATAAAATAAATATTAAATCATATTTCTAATATATGCCCCCTTCCTCCCTGGGTAAAGGGGTATGTTTTAACCAGACACTAAAAATCATACAATGTAGGTGCCTGCTGAAGCTCTAGGTTGTTCCAGAGTCTGGGGCCACCACAGGAAAGGCCATCTTGTATGGCCCTGCCCCTTGTACTTCTGAGTGAGGAGAAACTACAAGAAGGTCTTTTCCTTGAGATTTCAATGCCTTGAGGTAGGCTCAGTGGCGAATAAGCAACCAATGCAGATCTTTGAAGACTGTCATGATGTGCAAACTCTGGTTAGGCTTGCTAACATTATCCAGCTATGTCTGCTAGAACTTTCATTGTCAACCATATTAAGTTACCTCCTCTTCAAAGCTAGAAATGTGTGTCCTTCTGCCAATGCTAAAAAAAGATGTGGGAGAACAAGATTGGGATTTTAAAGTGCTAAGTTATTGTGTGGATAAGTGTTGTGTCCCCAGTATGATATACAACTTGTTCACCCAAAATGAAAATTAGACCTTGCTGTTATAGAATCCTTTGCGCTTAACCCACAGTTTCATAATATTTTCAAATCCTAACTTTCTTTTCCAGGACTAAGACATGATCTCTCTGTCCCAAGAGTTGAAACTTCTGAGATGGAGACTAAGAAGAAGGAAATTAAAATGTGGTTCAGTCCTCGTAGTAGGAAGATGAGATTTACCCTAAAGAGAAGACCACAGAAGACAGAACAATCAACAACCACCAAGGATTCCCAGCTTCCGGCTTCAGCTTCTTTGTACGACTTTATCCCTTCCCCTCCTCATCAGGAACCTTCCAAAGGAGGTAAGAAGCTTTATCCCAAGCATCAGAAGGAGCTAAGGAAAAGAACATTAAAAGATATCAACCAACAATGGGGTTTGCTCAGAGGAAGACAGAAAAGCACAAGTGAGCATGACAAAGAAACTGCTGATGAAACTAAGGAAACCATGGTATCCTTTTGCAGTCAGCCAGTGGTTATTTCAACTCCAGACCTAGGAAATGAGCCTGTTACAGATGGAGAACTTGTCCAAAACAAGAATGAACTCTGTACAGGGGTGGCTGCATCTTTGAAGCTCACAAAGGAAAGGAAAAGTGCTAGTTCATCTGGAGCATGTGTTGTCGCTGAGAAGATCATGTCTTGGGAAGAGTGTTCCCCTCCTCAAGAAAAAATGGCTCCACTGAAGCGTGGAAGGAAATATACAGGGTCTCCTACTTCTTTATCTAAGCGTTCCAGAAAGAAAGAACTGAGCACCTTTGAAAGAACATCGTCGCTGAAGGAGTCTTCAATGCAATCGTCAGAAGATTCTCCTGGTAAAAAGTCTCTCACAATTGACTGTATGAGCTCTTCTTCTGTACCAACTGCTAGTACTGTATCAGACTTGAGAAAGGCAAATGATGCCAAGCATGCAAACAGCCCAATAGCTGAAGACATACCATCACTATCCAATAATCATACTCCAGAAAAGACACCACAAATGGAAGCTTTTCCCCAAAAGTCACCCAATAACCTATCTGCCAGGAGAAATCATAAAGGGGAGACTTTGCTCCACACAGCTTCAATTGAGGTAGAATAAATGTATTTTGTGTGTGTGTGTGGGGGGGGGGGAATTGCTTTACAGAATATTGTCAAAAGAGTTAATTATTAGGTGTACATGGAAGATTGGGACCCCTGATTCAGGCTGTTATTTTTTTCTCCCTAATTACACACTACACTAGGGATAATTAGACGTATGACAGATTCTACTAGAGATGTGCATGAACTGGAAAATTTGGATTTGGTTTGTGTGGAACTGCCTTGACACTAGCAAACTTTGTCAAAGTGCTCGGGCAGTTCTGGTTTGATGATTTGTGTCACAAGTAAGGCATTTACTAGCTCGGGGAGTGGGACCTTGTAGTAGGGATAGGGATGTGCACGAATAAAAAAATCATTCAGTTCACAATTGAAATGAATGCCCAAAAATTTGTTTCTTCATCAAATCATTTGTTTGGACTTTTGCATTTGCAGATGCACATTCTCATGCCTTTTTTTTACCAGTCGAAAAAGCCTATCTTCACCAGTAAAATGTTGCAAAAGTGCAAAATTTGGATCAAATTTTTGTATCCGCAAGCCAGGTACATTGTTTGATTCGTTCAAATGTCTGTACTTTCGATTTGATGTGGAAATTTGCAAATTAGAAAATTTGATTGAATTTTCACGTGCAAATCCATCCATGCACATCCCTAAGTAGGGGAGCACAAGAAAGGGTGTAGAAGGTCCTTATGCAGCTGCGAGGATAGGACAAGATAACACAGAGAGTGCAACTTGGAAGGTTGCATGGCATGAGGTGGTGATAAGTTTGAAAAAAGTCATTACCTATTGAAGAGGACAGCAGTGGCAGAGCCTACTGCGAACTGTGGTCCCAAAAAGTAGAGGCACCAAGGAATGGGATGAAAAGAGACTCCAGATGTCAACAAAGGTCCTAAAGGTGCCTCTACTTTTTGGGACCACAGTTCGCAGTAGGCCCTGCTAGCTATACATGTGTCGTGACCACAGCATTTGAGACCTCAGGGGATCCAATGCAGTTATGATATGTACAATACTTCTCTGCAGGCCATGTGTCACGTTATCTTCTTTTTAAATCTGGCTGACCCAACAGTTGCAGCAGTTTAAACAAGGAAATCACTAATCCTTTCCCTCTGTTTTCCCTGATAGCACAGTCCTTATGTGCTTAAGGGATTGGGTGAGAGGGGTTCCTTCAAAGGAAAATATTGTATGTCTGGTAGCCTGTTTGTCTTCTTAAATAATAATAAAAGTATCTTAGCAGGAGTCAGCAGTAATAACTAAGAGTTCTTTATTTAACAATATAACAGTAATAATGTAGCAGACAATCTTTATATAATAATTTCATCTCTTTCTCTTTTGTTCATTTTACATCCTCTCACAACAACATCTAACTCTCAACTGACAAAATGGTGCCTTTAAAAAAAAACTCCTCTTCCAGGAAAGCCCTTCTAACCATTCACTGTGCTGGGATTGGTTATTCTGCATCTCGTCCTGTTGCTTGGCAACTAGCCACCACCATAATATACCCAAGCTTGCTGCAAATATTCAGCCATAACAGGAGCCCTACTGGATTAGGCCTCAATCCATCTAGTCCAGCATCCTTTCACACAATGATCCACCAATTGCTTCTGGGCATCTCAGGCATAAAACTCCCTGCAAATGGCCTCCATCTTGCCTTTCTCTCTAGACGGAAGGAAATACCTAGGCATCTATTGTCATAGCCGTGGATACACCTGACCTCCATGAGTTTATCTAATCCTTTTTTAAAGCTGTCTAGGCTGGTTGCTGTTACTGTCACTTCAGCTAAACTACTTCTTTGCTCAGTAGCTTAGCTGAACTAGCTCAACTCCTGAGCCGTGGAGTCAGAAGATTTGGTGCAACATTGGAGTAGATTGCACAGACCCTTCCATCTGTCTCTTGATGCAGTTATGCAACTGGAGAACAACAACAACAAAAAAGTGCCAGTTTTTTGGCCAAGTGATCCAAATTGCTGCCCGTGCCTGTTAATGATGACCATCTTTTTGTTATCCTCATTTTTTTTTTCAGAAATAGAAAGCCATGTTTGTTGTCATGATGTCCACAGCCTATATTTCAGTCAAGTCAGTATAGGTTGTAGAGGATGGTTGTGAATGCTGAAGAGGCAACGGATTGCCTTTCTGCTTTCCTTTTAGATTGTTGTCAGATGAAAGTATAATTCAGGAAAGGCATCTAAAGTAATGTGAGCTTGTGTTCTGCATACACCAGTCCTGCCCCATGAGTCTCATCTGCATAACTCTCTTTTGTGCTGCTGCCAGATGACCCATTGTCTTCCCATTGCTCAGATAACCAAAAGAAAAAAGAATTCTTGACCAGAACACACTAAGAATTCTCTTTCAGATTTTCTTGTTCAATGTTAAAGGTCTGAGATGAGGTAGACAGGTATATTAAGTTGTAAATTATGTCTTTAATCAAAATATCTACAGTTACCTAGACATGTATGTGTTTATTGATACCTGTCCCTATAAGTGATCATCAGGAGTTTGTGTCAGTAACTGAAATTAATACCAATGTTGTTTTCATCTTATATTCTACATTTTGATTGTGTACTTTTTATGGTGTCTGCAATCTAAGAAGTAGCTGCATGGGATGAATAAAAGCAGACTCCAGTAGAAATAGCAGTGGTATATGAGGGCAAATAAATTGTTGTGTGGAAGAGTCATGTATTCCTCCTTTGAAGCCCCATCTATTTTAATGGGAGCTGTTGAAATACATTTGGTGTGATTGCTTCACGATAAATATCTGTGAGGATTTTAGCATAACAACTATTTGTTTTCCTCTTCTCTCTTTGAGTTTGTACAGTGATTCTTACTGGGTGTTAATGAAATGAGTTTTTTTTCTTTACTTGGAAGTGGAAGTTCAGCATTATTGCATACAAATTTCTTATTTGAAATCACTTATATTTAATTAGTCATCAGGGGACAAAATTGTATTCAGGATAGTGCTTCTGCTTGGAGGGAATTGCTGTTTCTGTGGTTATTGAAATCAACATTTTCTTCATTAAAATGCCATGTGCAGAGTATCCCTGGACTCTTTCCATAGAGATGCTTTTAAAGGAAGATGTTGAGTTAGATTGTTCTGAAAAACTGACTTACCTTAGCAGTTTTCTCCTAATGAGAGGCCCTTTCTTTCTTATTTGCAGTATGCTTGTATATTGGAAGGAACCAAATAATTCTTATGGGACTGAAAAATTAGTTCAGCTATTCTAGTTATTTCATATGTGGGGAGAATTCACATGGAGCCATAACACAAATTGCTTAACATTTTCCAGAAGTACTATATGGCCTTGAATGTGTTATTCCATATTTCTGAAATCTTGATCTATAAAAGTAATGGGTTATTGTTTACTTAGGTTAAAGCTCATTCTAGAAAGATGCAGAACAACTTGGAAAAACATGACAGTTATGTCCAACAGCTTCACTCTTTTGACTGATTGGGGGCACTGGCCACTACGAAAACACACACACACAACTGCTGACCTGGTTATTGCACAGGAGTGAAACTCCAGGCAAAAGATGTAGACACATCCTGAAAAACATACAAGAAGAAACACATGACTTGCAGGAGAGGGTCCAACTTGTTTTGAGCCCTGGGACATACTGCCTCTGAACCTCGAGGCTCTCAAGGAACGCCACAAGATGTCTGGATGTTTGACCACGTCTTGCTGAAGAAAATCTGCTCTGGAAGGAAGGTGAACGGGGCTTTAGCATCTGGGGACATCATGACCTTTGTGCCCAAAATGGGGCCATCAGAATGACCTGTGCTTCCTCCCTGCTAACCTTCCTCAGGAGCCTGGATATAAAGGGAAGTGAAGGTGTACAACAGCCCCTTCAGGCACTGAATCAACAGGCCATCCACTGCCGTACTTCCTGTATTCGGTGCCTGGAAAGGTAGAGGTGGTCTTGGTGGTTGCCCTCCAAGATGAAGAATTGTATCAGTGGCAGTCCCAAGCATTCTAACAGACTGCTGAACAAGAGAGAGAGACTGGAGGTCATAAAACCCACTGGAGAACATGTGAATAATTACAAACAGTGAAGCAACTGAACAATGACTGGGTTTGGAGGTGCGTGTGCTTGCTTTTATAGGGCCAGTGCCACCTGCCAGAAGGAGCAGTGAGGCAATGTGGCAAAACCCTCATATTTTTCTAATTTCTATGAGCCTTCTGAGAATTAGTGGTAAATGGAAGAGCATGGATAATCCCGTTCTTCTCCCACATGCAAATTCAAAGTAATTTCTGATCATAATCCAGGACTAAGCAGAGCAACACGCAAATTGCACTGGGATTCTTGGTCAGTTAATGTCCTTTGGAATCCAGTGTTAGATGTATATATAGGAACCGAGATACTTGCTTTTTTCATTCAGTATACAATGTTTGTGTAATATTCATTACCAGCCACTGTTAGCTGCCACATTTTTTCTTCGGCTGTCACTAAGAAAGAGAAAATGGAAACAAGGACAAAATATATGGCAGCTAAATGCAAAATCACTATATTCAAGGTCACAGTGCTTTAGCCATTTAATGGTTAAAGGGTGTCTATGCTGCAAATGATTGCAGGATTATGTCAATTTTAAGCTTGGGTTTTGTTCAGTGGAATTTCTTTTATTATGAAAAGTGCTGAATATTTTGTAGATATACAAAAGGGTTGTGTCCTGTCCTTTCAATTTTGTTTTGAATAGTAGGATTGAGAAGGTTAACTGTCCTTTTAAGAGCCACTTTCTATATAAAATTTGTGGATGTAATATGGGGTTGGTGGCTCGTGAGTTTTATTCTGGAAGTCTCTCTGGGTGAACTTACTGGAGATACACTGAAAGTCTATGTTTCTTCTGTGTATTTTCAAATGCAATGGACACAGTTTCCCCTCCCATGCATACCATTTCCAGTAATAGTTATAAAAATGCAGCTGTTCTTACATCTAGGGCAAATCTCTTTTTATATGCCATAGGGCTAGGAGGCAGAGTTTGAGCCATGAATAATGGTTGGCTGTTCAGCCACTTCAAACATTGAGGGGCAACCTGAGTTTGGGATAGATCTTGGGAGTTACAATTTGGAGACTTGTCAAAAATTATATAGCCATTTAACATAGCTAAAATTGCATAGGTATTTTACTATTTGCTTTGTAATGATGGTGCTATTTTCTGTGGATGTAAATTTATAGGGGGAAAAAATCCAGCATCATGCCTTTTTGCATTCCAGATCCCTCTCCAATTTCTTATCCAACTGGGTTTGTCAATTCATCAATGTAATGGAAATAGTCTCTTGAGAGAATGGAAGAGAATTGCACTTAATTCTCCTGGGAGTTCATTAATTATCAGATAAATCTATATTATTTTCATTAGTTTGTAGAACGTAATATGCAATTTTAATGAAAGTTAAATTACTTGTACATTTTGAACTCTTAAAACAGGATTAACAACATTAAGCATTTAAAATTAAGTGTGCTGTGGTTTTCTAGATCAATCTGAACTGGAAATTGCAGGAAGGTCTTTCCTGCTTTACTACTTTGACGCTCATAATAAACATCCTAAAAGCACATTGGGCTGTGCAAAAGAATTTTAGAGTTAGATGAGTTTGCAGTTGAACGGCAATAATAAATTGAAACAAATGTTGCTATTTGCCTAGTAAGCTGGAATATGTGTTTTCTTTATTACCCAACATACTCATTAAAGGTGAAATAAAAGTAGTTAAATACAAATAGCGACCTCTTGTACTTAGGAAAAAAACAAGATGACTGGATTGAATTCTTTTGTTTGAATGTTACAGGGATATTTTGTAATTATCTTATTGGTGCTTTTATGACACCAGTCTTTTATCTTTCTTTTTTAAATGTAGAGCGACATTAACGAGCTTAGGTAATGATAATGAATAAGGTTCATTAATATCCGCATTTATACAATTTTATTTTCTGCAAGTGTTTTCAATGCTGCAGTAACATAATATGTTTTAAGCTTCCCCGTTTTTCATATTCTGTAATCAGACACGTGTCCAAAGCAGCTCTTGCATGAAGTACTGTGGTCAATTGTTACTGAATATAGAATTTTACATCTGGATATGATGGGAGAGCAAAAGACAGGCTCAAAGCAGGTGCTTCTAGAATGAAAAACATTAATAACCATATCTGGTTAGTTCACAAATTATGAGAGACTGTAGAAACTTGTTTATTTGTTACTTTATTTATGTCACTTCTTTTTCCCCGAAGGGATTCAAAGCATATTAAAATTAACAATCCAATCCAATATATAACATTCAAACAACCACATTGTTATATAAAATCCGAATATAGAATCTAAAACATATATAACAAGCTATATAACACATATACAAACGTATACAACAAGCTATTGGGCTGCTGGATTTCAATTAAAATATAAGGAGGCCAACCTGCTGAATTAAGGATAATATTGGAAAGCCTCCTGGAATAAAAAAGTTTTTACTTGTTTATGAAAGGACGCCAGAGATGGAGCCAGTCTAACTTCCCTGGGGCGCGAATTCCAGAGCTTAGGTGCAGCCACCGAAAAGGCTCTTATCCATAGTTTCCACCAGTCGGAACAAATGAGTTGGAGGGACAAAGAGAAGGACCTCATTAGTGGATCTCTAGCTGTGCTTTGGTTTTTCTGAAATCAAAGAAAAAACTTTAGTATCTTGTAGTGGAATCTATCATTGAATACATGGTGTCATTCTTAGCTTTTACTGTATAATGACGAAAGATCTGAGATGCTGTTTTTGGGCAAAAAGCACTTTTCAGTGCACCTTAATGTATCTATAACAGAGACAGTAGGCCAATCTAGTCTATTCTATCATTCCTAGTTATTAATGTTTATTTCCCTTATGCATTTCTTTCTAATACTTGCTTTCATTTGAAGTTGGCTTAACTTTTTTCTAGAGTTTTTAAACTATTCCTAGAGTTTTTTTACCTGATAATATTGATATGCATTGAGACCAAGGATATGTTTTTTTCCCTCTCTTGCTGTAAAAATGGAGATTTTTAGATTCAAATTTGGTATGGCTTGCACAGGTTCCCTTCTTGATCCCTCTAAAAATAAATAATTATTTTACTATGCATTTTTAAAGCATATAGACCATTTCCACAGTTACCTTGCTTGAAGCAGTTTAACTGTTCTGCTGCAGTGTGATCTGGACTAAGTACAGCATATTCCATCTGAATCACGAAGATGGAAACGCGATCCATCCTGGACCAACACCAGCAGCAATGCAGACATACCACAGTTATTCTGACTCCACATCCAAGGCGCCACCTACTCCTGCCAGTGTTTGTCCAGGCCCCATCATTCATGCATTGCGTCTGATACACAGTCTTTGAAGGTAGTGCACCTACCTTCATGTCAGGGTTTTGAAAATGATCTTCAAAACTAGCATAAACTTTGAAGATGGGTTTGCGACATTTTTCTTGCTCCTTACCAAGAAAGAAAGCGCCAATTGCCTGGACAGAAACAGACAGTGTTAGTCTCAGTTGTAGACCTCTTCAAACAGGTCTACAACTAGTCCTCAGGGATTTCTTGAGGCTGTTCTAGGTCGGAATAGCACTAATCCAATATGGATGATGCATACTAGACTGCCACTTGATACAGACTACTAACTGAATGTGGCCATAGAATCTGCTGTGCTCGTAATTAGGACTGATGCCTCCAGACAAGCTTCTATCCTATCTATTTAGCCTTCCAAACATTATATGATCCCAGTTTGGTCTAGTGGTTAAGGATCTGGACTCTTGTGAAAACCAGGTTTGCTTCCGCTCTCCCCCGTGAAGCCAGCTGGGTGACCCTGGGCTAGTCACAGCTCTCTTCTGAGCTCTCACAGCCCCACCTACCTCACAGGGTGTTTTGTTGTGGGGAGAAGAATAGAAAGCTTTGTCACCCACTTTGAATCCCCTTAAATGGGTGAGAAAAGCGGGATAGAAAAGCCAACTCTTCTTCTTTATTCTTTTGCAAATATATTTTGTTATGGTGACAGGATTCCATGATATCTTGGATGTTATAAAGCGGTATTTCAGGCTTTAACACGCTCTTCAGCTTTATTAGATAACAGATTGAACATAAGAAGAGCCCTGCTGGATCAGGCCACAGCCCAGCTAACTTTGAGTTTCCCCAAACAATTGGCGGTTCCCAGAATCCATATCTGGCTAACATTAGGCTAATATGAATGCTAATGGGGATGGCTGAGTTTCGAAATGGGAGAAGAAGATGGCAGGGCTATGAACAGCTAGGCAGTACTGACACTTACCAGTAGTCAACGACCTGTAGAGGAGTACAAGACATGTAGAGATACTTCTGTTGTAAATTGAAAGGTATAGCAAGGCACTCATTGTTAAAAGGTGATGTTCAAGCAGGCACCAAGTCCATAAGCTTTGTTTTGCATTGAATTCAGAGTGTAGCAGATTTGCCATATTGAGACCTCACGTTGGGGCTGCAACTAATTGAAAGCTAACAACCTATGCCAAGCATCCATGCTAACTGGTGGGTTGTTTGTACTGTTTCTATTTATTTGATTAGTCCTGAATAGACTTTTTACTTTCTAAGTTGCAGTTAGGCACTTGGATCTTCTTTTAGTCCTTATGTGGTGGACTTTGCATTTCTTGGCACTTTGCCTTGATTGTCTCTATTAGCCTTTAGTTGTGGAAACTTCATGCCACTGTTTTTCACCCCATTTTACAGTATATGCATATTTGTGTGAACAAAACATGCAAATAAAGTTTGAACCAAATAAGACAAAATGAAAATGCAGACTCTGCCTGCAGTCTTATAATCTAGGGAAAAGGAAACAAAAGTACTGAGACATTGTCATTCTATAGGGAGCCTAATAAAAGACATCAACTTATCTAATTTCAAAGATTTTCAATTCAGAATTCTTTATTTCTAGGTAATATATCAAACAGCTTAAAATCTGATGCAATTGTTTTTTAAAAAAATTGCCTCAAAGTGTCATCTTAGAAGACCTCAGTGATTGATCATGAGAGTTATCAATGGGAAACCTCTATATTTTGCTGTCTTCTCCTGCTGTTTTTACATTTATGAGGATTATCTGAATATTCCTAGTGGTGAATGCTGGGCAATAGTGTGAGCGTCTTCTATAGCAGGATGCAAATGTGCTTATCAGTTAAAAGTATAGTTGTCCCTTGGAAATACAATTGGCGTAAGGCATTTTGGGTTCCCACTTCATGCTTCAGTTTATCCTGAGAATATTTTCCTCTGTTATCATAGGGCAGAAATGAAATTATTTGGTTAAAGTAACCACCAGCAAGATAAGCAGTACTGGCATTTCAGTGTGGATAGTCACTGAAATATTAAACAGAAGCTATCCTGTCTTTTCTTCCTTTCCTTTTAACTGTGCTGCATGATGTATGCAAATAGTTTTGTAGGCAGTTGGATTAATTAGGAAAAAGATTTTGAATGATGCTGAAGGTTAGGATGGCTTATCAGACTCTAAATCCATGATAAACCTTGTGTCAGAATTCAGGATTAATAGAATTGTCAGGTCCAGGAAAGTGACTCCTGCATAGATAGATTGCTCTGATAACTGCAATTACAGGACTTATTTAGACGACCCAGTCCCTTTCCATGGTATTGCTTTTTCTTGTCATTGCTTTTATATTAGGTAGTAGACAAGGATGGCCAAATGCTACTTTCATATTTCTTTTATAGGCTTTAATATAATGGGAGTGTTTTTTAGGAACACAAAGACACGAAAAAAACCAGGGCTGTATTTCATGTTATTGATTTGTTCCGTATGCAGACATCTGTGGAAAGCTTGAAAAAGAAGCATTGAAGCATTCCTGATTGCTAGAAGGGAGAATTGTACTGTAAAAAGGAGACAAAGGGTGTTTTTCCATTGTCACTAGAAGTACCCATTAAGTACCCATTAATGGGTACAAAAATGCCATTATGCACCCATTAATGCGTACTTAATGGGTACTTCTAGTGACTTCTCAGTAGTTGGAACATCCTCATCTCAGACATCCTTTATCTTACATCCAAACTTCTGTTCTCACAAGAGAGGGATTAAAAAAGAATTGGTGAGCGCCGCCCCCTCAGTTGTTGTTTGGCATATTTTATGGCAGAAGTTGCTGGATACCAATTCCTGTCTTCCTCAACTGTCTGTATATTGCAGAGGAGTTCCACCCTGCTTTTCTCACCCATTTAAGGGTACTCAAAGCAGCTGACAAACTTCCCCACAACAGATACCTTGTGAGGTAGGTGGGGCTGTGAGAGCCCAGCAAGAGAGCTGTGGCTAGCCCAGGGTCACCCATCTGGCTTCGTGGAGGAGGACAGAATGAAACCCAGTAAAGATATGAGACTGGTACACTAGCCACAAGACCATATGGCCTCACCAGTTTGGGCAGCGTGTTAGCATCTACCTTAACACCTGTAACCAGTTTTTCTTTAAAGAATGTAGAATCTGTTCTTTCTGGTCTGTATGCACCCTTTTCTGTCACTTGGAAGTTTGTTTTCTTCTACCAGCAAACAATATCTCCAATAAATGGAACAATGAAGAAGAAACAGGCTTATGTAGGTTAAACAGTAAATTATTTTGCTGCCTAGAAGTGACATGGGTATAGTAGCTAGTATTGTACCTCGTGCTATTATGTGGGAATTACATCAAACTATTCTTTGCTTAGGGATTGCAGAATTGCTTTCTTGTCGCCGTCGTTCACCTATTCAGTGATGTTTGACTCTTCACGACCCCATTGACTGAAGCACCCCAGACTCTTCTCTGCTGTCTCCTGAAGTTTGCCTAAGCTCTCAATCATTGCTTCTTGACACTATCCAATTACTTCCTTATTCTCCATTAACTAAATGTTTCTAAGTTAGGAAAAGTTAAAGAATTTTATATTCCTAAAGAACTCTGTACATTAATAGTACAAAAACAACAACAGCTCTCTTTTAGTGCTTTTAATATTTAACACATTTTTATGCTGTGTTTCCTTGAGAAATGTAAATACTATGAGATTATTTTCCCTCTAGGGCAATCATTCTGTTGTCCATCACTTACTGAAAAATGGAGCAAACCCCAATGTTAAAGACTATGCTGGCTGGACTCCATTGGTATGTACTGAATTTTTGCTAATTTCTCTTTATCCAGAATGTTCATGCAGAACACTCCAGACTTAATTAGCTATTCTCTTGGTTCTTAACCTGTGGTCTGTAGGCCTCTGGGGTCCACAAAGGCCTCATACAGATCCACAAAGTCTTGAAGAAATGTTAAGACAGGGTTGGGGCAATGACAGTCTAGGGGCAGAGAGAGGGCAGGTGGTCTAGGGGTAGGGCTTTGGGAAACAAACAATGAACATAGTTCTGGAACAGACATCCTTAAGAGCACAGCATTTTTTAAAAAAATACTGGTTGTCTGCAGCAACAAAAGTTATTTGAAGGGGCTCTGTGGTGAAGAAAAGGTTAAAAACCTCTGGGCTGTTGCACAAAGCCAGCACTGTGCGATCTGAGATAGAGCACTTCTGTTTTACGTTAGCAATGTGGTTCCCATAGTTCATAGCATAAACCAGCCATGATATTGTCCAATATAACCTGGTTGTAGCAAAGATTAGGAAAGCTACGCAAGTGAAGAGTTAACTAGGTTGTGAGAACTGTTTCTGTTGGATGCCCTTGAATGGTGTGTACAAGATCCTTAAATGGTTTAAATTGATTTAGAAAAAGCAGTGCAAAAATAACTCAGGAATAAAAATTGGTTGAATTAATCACATTTTTATGTTAATAAAGGTATAAATATTAAATCTTTATTTTCATTGACAAATTACCTCTATTTGATACATGTACAAATTTTCTTATTTTCCTTTTAATGATTTAACAAAGACAAAATGAATGCAGGATCATTATAATTCCAAGTCTGGTATAGTCTATCCATCTTTTGCACCATTTGTTTAGTGATGCTGTTGAAAAATGAGATTTCTTATTGTTAAAATAAACTTCTATATTATATTCTTTTTTGTTATTTTTGCATTTCTTAGATACTGTAAAGTAGCGTGAAAACGGAAAACTCATAGTATTATTTTGGGTAATTCTTATATGCTTCTGTAAATCCAGATCTACTTTTAATTAAGAAGATTCTTCTTTCTCTTTTATTCCCTCTAACTTTTAGCACGAGGCTTGTAATCACGGACACAAAGAAATAGTGGAATTACTGTTACAACATGGAGCACTACCGAATACGCCAGGATATCAAAATGACTCACCACTTCATGATGCTGTAAAAAATGGGCACATAAATATTGTAGAACTATTGCTTTTTCATGGAGCTTCTCGAGATGCTGTGTGAGTAGTTAGTAAAACTATTTACCTGCCTATTTGCACCTACATTAATAGACTTAGGCCACTGTGTGTAGAAGCAGTAATGTGGTAGGTGATCTTGAACAGTCTTTCAGTGTGTGAATGTATTGATTGAGATATTGGTACTTCCACCACCATAGCTCTCGGTAACAAGGAACTCTACATTAGGACCATATGGGCTTCCATACCACAGATTTCCAGGCTGATGGGACTATTATGTGGGTGGTGCAATATTATATTGCATCTCTTTGTCATTACAAAGATGAAAGTGTGTGGAAATGGTGAATTGCATGTAGTCTTCATATTGATCATTACAGTTTTAGTAACAAATGTTTTATTTAAGTTTCTTTCACTCCATCCTTCAGTCATAAAAAAGCTTCCAATATGGTCTCAAGAGCAGCTGTTCTGAATAAATAAACCTTGGGGTCAAAAGCTTGAATTTTTTTTCCATGTTACGTATTTTCTGTTTCTTGTTTTGTGAAGGGATCTTATTGAAATTCAAGATGAGGAAAACCTATTAAGTAAATAATTACCAATAATACAATAGGCCTTAAGGCTTGCTGTTGAAGAGGAATGGCACAAAAGGAAAAAGGATCAGGAGTAATGATGGGGGAAAGCAAGCTAGATGCCAAATGTTATTTTCAAATAAGTACAGTGAAACAAGAAGAGGAGTCAAAGGGTTTTAGTCTCTTAGTTACAGCTTTGTTTACTTCATTTTCAGCAGATGAAATGGCTGTTGCTAGTTTACAGCTAGGGCAGGTTTTGCTTCCCTTCTCTGATATGGCAAGTTCTTATCTTTGAATTTAATATAGATACATTTAGTCTAAATTGAATTGACCCTTCTTCCCCCCAAAATAATGCCCCCTTGTCAGGCCCGTAATTGGAAGGTACTGTATGTATGAACTTGCAAATGCTTATAAAACCATACTAAGGCCTTTGGGAAGCATTCTACCACTTTTGAGAGGTTCTGTCCTCTTTGTGACATAAAAATCTGTATTTTTTGTTTCTTTGTTTAATGTCTTAGAAGTCTTTTAAGCACAAAAGATTTGTATAGAAATTATTACAGTGCTGTTGTAAGCTGAGATGAAATTTCCATGTGTCCAAGACCACATTTGGTTTCTGTTCCTTTGAACAGCATGTCTCCCTGCCTTAAGCTAAGCTGATCTTGAAATGAAGGGTAGCATCTTCTGTGGCGTGGAAACATGTTAAAAGAAAAAGATCAAAAATATTAGGCATATCCAAGCTGTTGGACACAGTGAAGATTCATAATACATAGAATAGATGCTTTAAGCAAACACCCTTTGTCTGGTTACTTCATCATTTCCAAACTTCAGTCATTTATGTACCATCTTAACAATTTGTGTCATATAAATGTTTAATTAAATTATTCCATTTTTTCCTTTATTTAGATAAATATTTTTAAAACAAAGTTTATTTGCTTACCACTTAAAATCATCACGTGTACGATCAGCAGTACACATGCCACACTTTGGGGACATTAATATATTCCATTATGATATTAAATCCTGTTGGATAAACTGTTTTTTAATAATTGAATGAAGATCACTTTTTTGTCTGTTTTTGGGAAAAAATGCAAGTATTTGAAAAGCACGCAGCATTTGTGTATAAATCTTTAATATTTAGAGGCTCTATTTTTTAAACTGGTTTTCTGACTAGCAAAAATGTGAAATCACAAATGGAAAATATTATATGGACCATTGGACCTCTTAATTGCCCTGTTAGCCTAGTTTTTTTTTTAACTTAATCTCTGGCACATAGCTAATTTATATTTTCTATCCTTTTTTTATATGTTTTGCCCTCTTGAATTTCTTTCTGTCTTGCTCCCTGGCAAACCAAGTGACATGAAAATAATTAGCTCTTTGCATTCACAATTTTATTTGTTCATATAGGTTTTTACATAAATGGATTCTCATACTAGGTTGTTTTTTCCTCTCTCTAGACACAATAAGTTTAACATTCATAAAAAGCTTGTTTGTTCTCTCAATTTTTAGGCAAGAATGACTTATTAACTTCTGCAAGTTTGAATCTGAATATAGTCAAGCTGTTGGAAAAATTCTTTTAGGACTAACTAAATTGTGCTTTGAACAAAATAACTGTGAAGGGTTAACCTTTGAGGAGTGTGCAAAATGTCCTATGCTTTTTGAAGCATCAAGATACTCATGTCTCTCTCTTTGGATACTGGGTTTACTAGCTGGAACACATATTGAAGAAAGGTGTGGCTATCTTGAATGCTATGAAAAGAATTTGAGGTAGAATTTTGTGAAGATCTAAGATTCTTCTTATTGCTGAAAAGAGGTAACCCGGAACTCCTGACCCTCTTTGGAAGTTCTTTCTTCATTCATCTTTGGTCTTTATTAGTTTCACATGTTAGGCATACCATTTGACATTACAACAGGAAAATATAATTACTGTTAAAGTTACCATTTGGCGGGGGGAGGGTATGTGGTTCCATGTTTGGGGGTGTTATTTAACTCAGGAATCCTGTAGGTTAAAAATGCCATAAAAATATTTATTTTTCTTTTCTAGTCCCATCCTGATATTCTAAGATAATGTTAACATTTGAAGTATTTTATTTTAATACAAGGTTTAAAACATATTAAAAGCCCTGCAGAACAGTATTAAATGACAATATTAAAACTGTAAGTTGACAGGTACACCAGATAACAAACATTCACATTGGGAAAGCTGGAGTCGAGAAAAAGGTCTTTAGCAGTTACCTAAATGATGTCATAGTAGGCATCCCCCAAATGTTAGAAAAGAGGGCATTCAAGTGGTTAAATGCCACCACAGAGAAGACCTTGCTTATAGGTTGCTGCAAGATAACACTTGATAATATGAGGCACTTTTAGCAGAACTGCCCTGAACAATCTTAGTGATCTTACAAATGATGGTGATTTGTTATTTTGGGCCCACATTGTTTCCAGCCTTATATTTCAGCCAATAAAACTTTTAATCTTTCCCAATAGCTATGCGTGTAAATTCCACTGCTTCAAGGAGAGATTTGTTCCTGACACAATAATGATAACAAAATGATCCAGAAAATCTGCTTTCTCAAAGTTGGTGTTGGTAATCAGTAACATGTTTGTTGACTTCTCAATAATATAGTTCAAAACACACACACCCCTTAAGTTCTCTCTGAGCTATAATAAAAAAAAAAATTGATGTTAAGGTAATTTCTGGTACTAACAACCTGACAGCATCCAATGCCAGACATTTTTAGAAGTGTACAAAAATACATAAACGATGAAGTCTCATACAGTACATTTATTTTGCTGTGCCTGTTTCCTGTGTAATTGCATCAAATTATCCATAATTTTTTACGCTGAAAGGTGATAAAATAGCTCTTCACTCTTTTCTGAGTATATGGTTTTTCCATTTTAAAAACAACAATACGTAATGTTATCTGTTCATCTTGGCAATGTTACAATCTTAGTAGCATTGTGTTTTTGTCATATTATATACAGCCACTAAGATAGTATCTCTCCTAAGATAGTATCTCTCCTATTTTTCAGATTTAGGACACAATTAATGTTTAATGTTTTTAATATTTCTTCCCATTTTCTCCAAGGAGCTTAGGGTAATGTTCAATAGTGTTCTTCTACCACTTTTGTTTTTATAGTTGTCCTGTGAGGTTGTTCTGAAAGGGTGGGCCCTTTGTATCCCATATATAATAAATCTGAGGGGAAAATCCCTCAGTGTCACTGGTATAGAATAGTAACATGTCTCAGGTTCAGTGCTTAGCAGTGTCAAATTAGGCTTGGAAAGATGCTTGTGAAAGCCTAGAAAGCTACTGTGGGTGGTGTATATCCCTAATGCTGAAGCATATGGACCAGCAGCCAACTATGAAACAAGATGGGCCAAACCTGACCAAATAAATGAACAGATAAAGTGTCATATGAATAGGATTTCCTTGGAAAAAATTCAGACCACCCCATAACTGAAATAGACAGCATTCAACTCAGAAAAAAAATTACCCCATGAGAATAATTTTGATTAAATTTGTACATGTCCGAATGAATTAATCTTTTTTCTTGTACTCAAGCCATTCTGAAGCAAATGTGGCAGCAGTGCTATAAATAAAGAACATTATATGTTCTGTGGAATCAAATGTCTGATCCACTCTCTGGAGGCATATTTTCAAATACTTTCACAGGAGCTTTTTCTACCACTTTTCCTAGAGATCCTTAACTGTAGTAGTAAAATAATATATTTTAAGTTACTGACCTTCCCTTTAAGCAGATTAAGGAATGTGTTGGCCATATGTGCCCTTGACTGGCTTGAGGCCCATGTCTTAGAGGTGGTCATAAATAGGATATGTTGCTACTCACCTGAATGGCCACTGCAGCTGCTCTTCAGTGATCTGTGCAGATCATCCAATGCGGGATCACTGTGTAGTTCAAACTCTGCTTATCAAACATCATCCTAAATTCCTATTTGCATATTGATCCACCCTAAAATTACGGGGGTTTTCTTTTTGTTGTAACTTAAGAATTGGCAAGGACTCAAGATGACAGTGAACATTCCTGTGGAAACCTATATGGCCTTGAGTTTAGGCACATGTTTTCCTTAATGTTCCTGTATTATTGCAGCAATATGTCAAAAGATATTTTTTAAAAAATATATGTTAGGGCAATACGCTTGTGGTTCCTCTTTTCTGAATGTAGGGTCCGAAGTTGATTACTGTGTCTGGTTAAAAATGTAGCCCTAACTTAAAGTGAAGCCAAGTGTCCTGGCAACTTATTCTGAAACAGAGGCAACAAGACAGTTCTTGTTGGGTTAAAATTTTCAGGAAAGAAACAGAGGCATAAGCATTTCTCATTAGCCTGCCATAAGATGGAAGCCAAGTCCTAAAACTGATAAGTCCCAACAGTGTTTTCAGACTGTAGAGTGTGAACTAGAAACCTGAAGTGCACTGGCTGGTGACTGAGCCTATGGACCCTTACTAGAGATATCTTGGAATCCTGTGGTTCTTTATAGATGAACACTGGATCCTACAGGAACCCTAAGAAAGAAAGACATGATGAAGGACTCATTGGGATTTCAAACATCTTGTAACTTCTCTGAAATTATTCTTCATTTGAAGTCAGTGTTTTGCCCCTTCTCATGACACAGTGAATTCTGTTTCGGTATTTAAAAGCTTCACTTTCCATCATACTGAAATTTCTCATTAGCATGTGATTGTGCAAACAATAGATCATTGGCAAGGACTGACATAGATAGGAGCCTGCATAGCATCTCCTGCTTTTTATGCTAAATGCAGCGGCTTGCTTCTCTGAATCCATCTGTCTTAAATTTAGTGGTTTAATTGGGTTTTCATTCAATTTTCCTAGAAATTGCATATTAAGAAGGTAGAAAAGCGCAGTGCAACTATATTCAGATAGTTGGAAATCCAGTCACACCTTTCCTTTACTTAAACCCATCTGTCCTTGTTTTATTAGTAATATATTTGGTCACAGACCTATGGATTATGCTGAAACTGAAAAAATGAAGTCACTTCTAATGTTACCAGTAGAGAATGACTCGTCTTCTACCCATTCTGTGGAAGTAAGTATTATAAATCAGTAACTTAAACCTAGTTTTGCTGATTATTAACAATACATATAATTTTTTTATTTCTTCTAGTATTTTTAAATGTCAGAGCATCCAAGATAAAGATAAAAGAAAGCCAGTATAAATGTGATGCTATGCAGATGTTAGAATTCAGTTTCAACAGAAGCAACATAAAACTTCAGTTAAAATAGCAATTGACCAAAGAACAGGCAGAAGGCCAAATCAAAATAGGGTGAAAGATGAAATAAAAACTTCTATTCTTAGAAGCCAGCATTATGGGGCAAACAACAGAATATCCAAACAGCAGCATAAAATCATATCCGATAGTGTTAAAAGAGCTCCTCCCCAAATGGGGATATTTTTTGCTAAGCAAGTGGAAGCCACCATAGTAATCACTAGGCTGGCCTCCACTGGTAATGAATTCCCATGTATACTTGTGCTAATCCACTCGCTGAAACAGTGTTGTCTTGCTAAATGTTGCCCTAGCTTCATTTCTGAAGTTCATTCAGGGATCAGCTCCTCTGATTTGCTATGAGGAGCTAGGCAGATGTCACCTAAGACTGTGGTCAGGTGCATTTTTTTCAAAAAAAAACCCCACACACTTAGATGAGGTGACTTTGAGACTGATTGTACATGGGATGGTTCACATGCCAGTCTCCCCTTACCCTCTCTCATGAACAGGAGCCATTTTTTTGGTTATGTTTGAAAGCATCCTGAAAACAGTTCAAATGCGCCGTAGAGATAATCAGTCAATGAAATGGGTTGCCACAGGAAGTGGTAAGCTCTCCTTCGCTGGAGCTCTTCAAGCAGAGGCTGGACAGACATCTGTCTCAGATGGTTTAGGGAACCCTGTATTGCACAGGGGGTTGGACTTGATAACCTTGGAGGTACCTTCCAACTATTATTCTATTATGACAGTAGTATGCTGTCCCATGTCTCAATTTAGATTCTTATAACACAAAGGAGTGTTAACCTGGCATTTTTCCCTTTAACTGCATGTGAGTGCCACCTTAACTGTATTTCACTTTGCTGCTCTTTAGCTCAAAGTGAGGTAGCAAACCGGTTGTGGTTGTGGCTGCCCTCCCCTTTTGCCAGTAAGAGATTTATTTTCATAATTACATATTCATTTGTCATAAGGAGCCTGTTGTGGTAATACTGTAGTATGAGGCATGAGGTAGAATATCAGTGTAGTCCAGTGGAACCATTATATTACAAGAAAAGGAGAAACAGTTTCATAGGTTTATGGAATGATGACATCATGTCTGTCTGCATTTAGATGCATTAAATTAAAAACCACATACCTTTAAATTACTTTTGTGCATCTACCTGTCATGATAATATCTTGTCGGAAGCTCTCAACAATCTTTCAATGCATGAAAAAACACAGATGAAGAAGATAAAATGTGTGAAGCTATTTAGGTAGCCTTAAAGCCCTTTGTTTTCCTTTTAGAGCTCTTTTATTAGACAGAAATACAAATGTTGATGCAATTGCTATGGGTTGTGCAATGCTCCCTTTTGAACTGCGCTCATGTGAGAGGAGTTATTTCTTACTTAATAGAAATGTCAAGTAGAGATTAGTGGGTCTTTTAAGGGAAAAAAAACCACTGATTTTATGTAGGACTTGACATTTCCCCCTTTTTATCCCTGCAAAGCAGTTGAACCTTAATCACTCTAGAGAAGGGCCTGTTGTTCTCCTTGGAAGTGGCCTTGATCCAGTTCAGCAAAAAGTGTTGAACAAATTGGCAAAGCTGCTGAGCGCTAGAGTATGTACGGAATTTAACAGTACAGGTAAGCCTTAGAACTCTCACCACTTTTTCTTTAGTCTGTATAGGGATGTAATAATTTCCCTTTCAAATTGTTAAATGATTGATCATAGCCTTAAGTAGCTGTAATTGTCAATTTCTTTGAGAAACAGCCCAGCTTCTTTCATTCTAATTTCTCTGGTTAGCTGATGATATCCTCCATATATCAGCAAAACTGTGAAAGCTTCATAGCTTTCTTTTGGCAAATATGAATGGGATTCAGAGTACAGCGGCCATAGGTTTGTCCTTCCTGGCTGTCAACTTTGCAAAACACTCCAAAGTTTGGATGAACTGGGATACAGTTGAAAAAAATACTCCGGTTTTGTTCACACGGAAGTGGTTTCTACTTACTTGTGACAAGAACAGCTACTGAAATCAGAAGTTCATTTGCATGTTTCATTGCTTTTATCTCCCTATAGTAACACTACCATTTCTTTGAAAACTTGCAATAATTTCAGGATTTCATCTGAGGTTTTGTGCATGTGAGGAGGACATCCCACATCCCTATATTTCCATACAGTAAAATTGGTTTGGTGATTCCCTACATTGTAAGCAACTTAGGAGACCTTTCTAAATATGTCTTAAGAAGGATTGTATGCAATAATTGTAGTTAAAGGAGCGTGGAGCTTCCCTAGAAATTATGCCTAATCTATTCAGGAGTGAATAATTATGCATTTAAGGGAACGGAAACAAAACAAGAAGAAAATTGTTTGGGTAGACGTGCCTTTAGGGAAAAAAACCTAAAAGGATATACATAATTAATTTTCTTCTTAATTGATTTGTATTTTTATGTGAAACAACATTTAAAAAGTTGCCTGGTGCCCAGATCCTGGGTGTCTAAAGAAAAAATATTGAAAACCTGAAAATAGTAGTGACTTCCCAGTGGCATTGGGGCGGGGGTGGGTGGGTGGGGATGATTTTTTGTTTGTCAGGTTCTGTACTTTCTTTATCCAGGATCAGTCCATAACCATTATCCTCAAGCCACTTTCTTCCATAAGGCCCTTAAAAGCAGTTGTGGGGCTTAAACAGAATGATACTGGAAGGGAAATACTGTTCCTGCTGCCATTTTCTGCTTATATTATTGGGAAGTTCTGTGGAGATGGATTTCTGGATAGAACAGGAATTTGGACTTAGCGGCCTGAACGCTACCATCCAACTCTGATTCTGTCATACTTCAAGATACCCTTACCCTAAAGTCTCCTGCTGGGGATGGGAAGTGATTGTAGTGACTCATCTGCAGTGGAACACTCTTTGCTGCTGCTGCTGCATGGTATTCAACATAGGTATGAGATGATTTGATTTTAAATGGTTCTCTTCTGTTTTAGTGACACATATAGTTATCCCAAAGAATCACTTGCAAAGTACTATGAAATGCATGCTGGGCATTTTGAATGGATGCTGGATCTTGACGTTTAAGTGTAAGTAATTTGCTTGTTTGGCAATGAAAGAAGTGCAGATTTTGACATAGTTTCTAAAGACAACATGAATGTGTTGGTTTTCTGATTCCTGAGCTCCTAACATAAATGATACTTCCTTAAAAGACTGAGGCTTTTTGTTATATGAGTGACAAGGTTTTACTTCTAGATATTACTCCCATCTATTGAAAATGTGTTTTGCCTTGTATTATTGTTGGTGGGACAGAGAACTTTACTTAGGTGCTTGGAATACAGTTGATACCTGCTTAGTTTATTGGTAAAGATATTAGTTCACCTAATTTATTTATTTATTATTTTTATTTCTATCCCATCCTATACCTGAAGGTCTCAGGCCGGGTAACAATCTTCAGAACCAACAGATTACAGAATAACATCTCCTAAAAACCATAATGACCATAAAAACATTTAAAACAACGTAATTAAAACAGCATCATAAATATTAAAATAAGAGTATCTGCAATGGGGGGGACAGTATAACCACATTACCAAAGGCCAGGGTAAAAAGGTATGTCTTCACTTCCTTCCTGAAAGTATACAGAGAAGGAGCCTGATGCACTTTGAGGGGGAGACCATTAAATCCAGATTTCGCCAGCGCATGCAGGTACAGCACATTCAGAATGGGGTCCTTAAGGGGTCTTGTGTGCAGACGGTACATAACAGATCCGTACCAATTGAGTGCCTATTGGGTTCCTAATGGGGTCTTCATTGCTAGTCCAAAAACAGCCGTACATTCAGGTTCTTTTCATATGTTCACTTAGGTCGGTGATGGCGAACCTATGACATGCGTGTCACCAGTGACACGCGTAGCCATTTTCAGTGACACGCGGCCGCACGCGGCTGCTTACACAAAAATATGCCCCACCGCCTGCCTGTCGTCGTAAGCAGAGTCGCTGTATCCTTGTTATTCACACTCGGATCAACTCTGCACGTAACTCTCTCTCTTTCAGACAAGGCTGGAAGAGAGAAGTCAGCGCCGGCTGCTGCGGCTGCCCAAACTGGGATTCTGGGACTTGTAGTCCCCACCTCCCTCGTCCTCTGAACGGAGCAGCAGCCTAAGCAACAGGTCCAACCAGCCGAGAGGTCTCTGCCTTCTGCCTCCTCCTCTCAAGGCTGCCTGCCTGCTAGCCTGGTGTGTGTGTGAGGAGGCTGAGGTGTGTGTGGGTGGACGGGCTGAGCAATCCGAACCTGGGCTGCCGTGCCTTGCCTTGCTTGGCAGCGGTGCTTGCTTTGCTAGGGAGAAGGAGAAAAACAGTTGTCCTTTTCCCGCTTCTGTGAGTGTGTGTGTGCGCGCACACAAGCACGTGTCTCACAGTCTGTCAGTCAGTTTCTCCTGCTTTGGGTGAATAAAGTTCTCTCTTCCAGGACTGGGTTGGGGTTTGACATCAGAGAGAGCTTAAATGCAACAGCTCCAGGTATGTCAACATCTGTTTTCAGCTGGAGCTTTAAAGCAGAATAAACCAAGTATAGTATATTGTTATTTAACTAGCTTATTTTTCTTATTTTTTACAAACAAGAACCAAAGCATCTTACCATACCTAATGTTTCAAGTGATACTTCAAGCAATTGTTCTTCCTTGGTTTAAATCTCAGGTTTAATGATCGGTCCATTGACCTTATCATAAAATCATTAAACTTTTATGATGATGATGATGATGATGATGATGTAAAACAACAGTTACACACAGCAAATGAGATCACTATGCTGGATTTTGTATTATATCACTAGTCGGGCACTTCCCAAGCACCTAGGACTGCGTGATGTATCGGCGAATTATGCGAGCAGACCCCAGTAAAGTGGCTTTTTGTAGTTGGTAGATGGATATCTTGTCAATGCCATTGGTTTTTAGGTGCCCACTGAGATCTTTTGGCACTGCCAAAGATTAATAATTAATCTGGACATAATAATATCTGGACATAATTTAGCATATGTTTTGATAAGCTCCATAGCAATTGCTCTACTTTTTTAAAAACGAATTTGGCTATTTAAGAAAACCATTCCAGTCATTGCTCATATAACAGAGTTTTGTACAGCACCATTTTGCTCTTGTATTGTCCATAAAATGCAATTTCCCATTTAATAAGCATAATGTGATTATCTTACAATATCTCCTCCATGGTGGCTTTATCCAACTTTGTTAAACTGGAACTCCCATCTGCAGTTGTCTGGTAGGCTAGGACAATTTCTGTATGCATGGTTCCCTGCTCCTAGACCAGAGCACTTTCTTCAAGCCAGGACTAGACTGGACAGCTGTCTGCTCAGATAATGGCCAAGCCCAGACTAACTTTAAGGATAAGGAACTGTGCTTACCTACCACTGAAAGCTCCGCATCAGTGACCTTTCACCTGGCCTTTTTGGAGCATGCAAAATGTCACCAGGATTTGGAAAGGGTCATGGGCAGTTTCTGCAGCTCTCACATTTCTGCATGGCAGCAGCAAACCTGGATTTCTGCTCCCAGGAACAGATCAGGGGCAGGTGACATATGGTCAACCCACATCAAAGAATGGCATGAGCCTTTTTTGGTGTGTTGTGAGGTGAAGTTGCTCTGTGCCTTTCGCCTGTATACCATGTCCTATCTAACATCTGTCATATCTAAGAGTGCTTCCCATTTTTCCATTTCCATTTTTATTTGTATACTGCCTTTCCAAATTTTGCTCAAGGTGGTTTACAACAAATAGAAAAACAAATACAATGCAAATACATCAGGGAAATACAACAAGTAAATAAAAAAAATCAATTTTAATAAATAGACATGGATTAAGATCTGCAATTCTCTTGGGACTATGTTGAGCATGCCACCCATATCCATTGTTACAGATCATGGGCTAGATCGGTGATGGCGAACCTATAACATCCACCAGGCCCACAGATAGGCAGCTGAGAGGAGGAAGGAGGGAGCAAGCAGCCATCTCAGCCAACTTGCCCAGCCAGCACGCTAACTAGTGGCCAGGGGACTCTGTGATTGCCATTACCAGCAACGACATAACCATCATCCAATCTACTATTCTGGGGTGCCGTGGATTTCTAATTGATGGAGAACCCAAAAAATAAAAAAACAAGGTTGAGTAAAGGAAGTAGTAGCAGTAGCCGACCCTTTCAAGAGACATGGACCGAGATGTATGGCATTATAGAAAAAAATGGCAGATCATTTTGCATTCTGTGTACTGAAACGGTAGTAAGCAGAACATGGAATATAAATAGACATTTTGAAACTAATCATTCCCAACTCTTGAAAAAAAGTGAGGATGAAAGGAAGGAATACATTTCTAGGCAGCTACACCTTTAAAAGAGCCAATCTAATTCCATCCATTGTTATACAAACATTCCGTGACCTAAGCATTGATATCTCTAAAGTTGTGTCAGTGACAACAGATGGGGCACCAAACATGGTGGGGGGAAAAGTCGGATTTGTCAAATTGTTTACGGAAGCTGTTGGACATCCGATTGTGTCTTTTCATTGTATTATTCATCAGGAGGCTTTATGTGCCAAGGCAGGATTTATTGACTTAAATGACTTAATGTCAGTTGTTACAAAAATAGTTAATTTAATAGCTGCTCGCCCCCTTCACAAGCAAGAATTTTCTGCACTTTTACAGGATGTTGATTCCACCTACAGTGGATTGCTGATGTACAATAATGTAAGATGGCTAAGCCGAGGCAAAGTTCTTGAGCGCTTTGTGGAGTGCTTTGAAGAAATTAAGGTATTTCTTGAGAATAAGGATCTGGGAAACTTTCCTCAGCTCAATGATGATAAGTGGGTCAACACCCTGATGTTTTTTACAGATCTCTCTGTTCATATTAATGAACTGAACTTAAAGTTACAAGGTTTTGGCAAAAGTATTGACGTTATGTTTGGATATATAAAAGCTTTTGAAAGTAAACTTAAAATTTTCAAGCGAGATGTAGAAACTAAAACTAATAAGTATTTTCCTCGAGTAACGAAGTATTTTGAGAAGGCCAGTGAAGCTGTACAAAATGAAATTCAGTCGTTGCATATAAAGTACCAGCATGTTTTAGGCTCGTTACTTGACCAGTTCAGTGATAGATTTAATCAATTTAGAAGCCTAGAACAGCCTAGAACAGACCATGAAAATAATTAAGTATCCTGATGTAGTAGTTTACAGTAGTTTGGAATTAAATGGTTTCCAATGGATGCAAATTGATGATTTGGAGATGCAACTTGCAGAATTTGAAAACAGCATCTGGACTCAGGTGTTTGTTGACTTGAGGTCAAAGCTTGAGAATCTGGAAAGGTGCCGCTTGGAGAATCAAGAGGAGTGCCACTATGAACAGGAAATTTGGAGCACCTGGAGCCGATTACCAGACACTTTTAGCACCTTGAAAAATATTCCAATGGCTCTACTCACAATTTTTCCATCTACGTACTTTTGTGAGACCTTATTCTCAGCATTAAATAATATCAAAACTGACAAAAGAAACAGATTGACAGATGAAGTTAGTAGCGCTTGTGTGGACTTGAAGTGTACAAAATACCAACCTTCAATTGAAGATTTAGCCAAAGAAATTCAGCGACAAAAAAGTCACTAATAGGCAGTTTAGTTAAAGAATTCCACCTTGCCTAATGGAATCAATGGACATAGAAAGCTTATGAGGCTTAGGCTACAAGCTGATTTGTTTATTTTGTTTGTGTTGTTGGAAAATGGAAAAGTGTTAATGTTATTACTTGTTTCATTAATAAAGTTTTAAAAGTAAAAAAAAGAATTCCCCCTCCCCCTCACTTATCTTAGTTCATGGCACCCTACATAAGTTAAATAATATCAAGACCAACAAAAGAAACCTACTGACAGATGAACAAGGAAGTTACTAAGCAGATAAGTTAAATAATTACAGTAGTTTTTGGTTTATTAAATACAGTTATATATTACAATTATACATTTTTATTATCTAAACTATAAATATCGCTAAATTATGGGTTTTTTCTTGAAGTGACACACCACCCGAGTTATGCTCTTTTTTTGGCAAATTTTGACACACCAAGCTCAAAAGGTTGCCCATCACTGACCTAGGTTACTCCCATTCTCCATTTGCTTTTTTAATTTTTTCCTACACGGATGGAGGACTTCACATTTCTCTCTGCCTGTTTTATTATGGGTGAGGCTTTTTATATGCAGTTATTGCAGTCATGAGAAGCTTTGGTTTAATTAACCAATATGGGCAAATGTATGGAATTTGCTGCTGAAAGAGGTGGTGACAGCTACTAGTCTAGATGGCTTTAAGGTAGGGTTAGACAAATTTATGGATGACAGATGTTTCAGTGGCTACTAAAATGAATGCCTAGGTACATCTTTCAGGCTTGGAGGGGGAGCAGGACGCTTCTGAGACCATTTGCTGGGATTCAAGAGCAGGAATAGGTTTGTCCTTGTCTCTGCTTGAGATGCCCATGAGCATTTGGTGGGCCACTGTGTGCGACAGGATGCTGGACTAGATGGGCTGTGGGCTGATCCAGCAGGGCTTCTCTTATGTTCTTATGTATATACATATTGATATTTGTACCACATCGAGTTAATTCCACTGTATCCAGAGGATTCAACCTAATATTTTTTAAAAGAGTTTTTACTAGTCTTTTTTGCAAAAAATAATAATAAGTCATTCAATTGCCTTTAAAAATATTTAAGTATTTTAAAATTTATGGTTTTGCTGTAATAAATTTACTTATAAATTTATTTATCAAAGTAATTCTAGCTTTTCATAATCACAACTTTAGCAGCAAAATACTTTATAAAAAAAAAAGCTAGTGATTTTCCTCCCTGGTGAGCAACATTAGGAATAACTCATGGGTCTGCTGCTGTTAAGTGCCTGTAATTAACACCATGGCTCCATCTGTTTCCACCAGTCTTCGTTATTAGTCTTCTTCAGAGTCATTACACATTAAAGATTGTTATAACAAATAATTGGACTCCTGCTGATGAAACATTTGTCTAGGAGTAATGTTTTCCCCCTCTTCTTACTTATTTGTCGTATCTCCTGTGGGGTGGTTGCCAAAGTCCACTTAGATGTAATGGAAAAATAGATCCCAAAGGAGCACAGAGGGGACATTTTTGGTGTGCCCAGTAAAGTAATGCTTGAATGAGAACATATTGAGTGGTGACAGATAATGCTCACCTGTGTTTTCTTGAATGAGTAGGATTCAATTTTGGATCCCTTTTAGCATCATCATAACATTTTGTGATTTGCCTCTGAGTCTATGAGGCATAATGACAGCACTACATTTCAATCTATGAAGTTACGTCTGCTTGGCATGGAAATTAATAGATGCAGGTTTCGGCCTTTTCCTAGTTAATGTTGGACAGACACCATTTGTGATCATTGTGCGTTGGATTTAAACGAAGAACTTCTGTCATGATGTCTCCTGGTGTAGTGCCTGCAACTTCTAGGCTTAATTATCTCTACAAAAATTGAGTCCTGTTGAACTTAGCAATGGCTTATACTTAGAAAAGTATAATGATCAAGCCACACTTCAGCCCTATTTGCTTTTGTTTCCCATCTGCTTTGTATGTGAGTCTAAGCATGGCCTACAAAGGAGGAAGAGTGGCATATTGACACCAACTTTGAACCATGTTGCCTGACTTTGCACTAAATTTTGTTAATTATGAGATTGACTCAGTCTAAAGAAAGTGACAGTGATAATTGGATTGATGAAGAAATAAATATATAGGCAACTAACTTCACTTTTCAACAATTTTTTTATTTATTTAAGAATCCAAGGTTGCGTGTGCATTGTGGACACCAGAGATATTTGCTGAGATCATTAACTGACCTTCCTGTCTACTTTGCTTTTTAGAAAAGAAAATGTAAGCATTATGTGAAAGCTTAATATCAGCTAACAAATAATGGAATGATCTATGGTGTCCCCTATGGTGTTCCCATCTTCATCTACTTCCAATTTCTTTTATAAAAAAAGCTCTGCTTTTTAGAAGTATATTAACTAGAACCTCAGGAAGAGTTTGCAGTTGTGTTAGAATTGTAACAAATAGGTGTCCATTCTTTAGACCCAAACCAGTGAATCTTTAGACTAATAGTGATATGACTTCTGGCTTTCTACCCCTCCCCCCCAATTTCTTTTCCTTTTCTCTTGAAAAGGTTTTTTTGGGGGAAAAATAATATTTCAGTGCATTTATCATCTTCAAGCCTTGTCAGTTAAGCTGACCCTAAGCCTTTCCCATCAAAGGAAACTGAATTATTTAAGACTGATTTCAAATGCAGCAGTCCAAATCCATGCTGTGTTCAAACATAGGTTCTCTTAGGACTAATTATTTGAAGACTAAAAAGAGGTAAACGTGGTAAAAATAGCGATCAAGACAGGTTAGGCTGCTTGTCCAGAAATAAGAAAAACTTTAACCATCAGATACTTGTTCATGCACACACTTCCCTTTTGACACAGTACCTCAGACCCAATGAAGGTTTTGCCATACAACTTTTGTTCAGACCACCCAGTCTCCTGAAATGCTCTGCTGTGGTTGGTCCCAGGTCCAACAGTAACTTCTTGTTTCCAAAGCTTTTGATGCCACTGCCATATCCCAGTTTCCCAATATTTCATATCCTCCATCATCAAGCAATGCTTCACCCTTGCCCTACCCATAGCATCTTTGGGCGCGTCCCCATGTACATTTGGTCTGGTACCGAAACTGGCTCGGCATGGGGTGTCCCCATGCATTTTTGATTTGGCTCTGTTTCTGCAGACCAAATCCCCCCAAACTGTGAAAGGCCAGGACCAAATTTGATACAAAAAAACCCCAAGTCTGAGCATGGTTTGGGTTCCTGGCACACATTGGTTAGTGAGCTTAGACTGCGCATGGGGACAATCCCAGGCTATTCGAGGAGGAGATTGGCGCTCATGTCATTTAGAGGTGGTATGTGCTTGCCATTCCTGCCCTGTGCATTGGAGATCGCAGCTGCTGACATTTTAAAATCCCAATCGAGGCAGGCAGGATAATGGCACTGGGATGGGCTGACATCAATCCGTCTTCTAAGGAGGAGTGGGCAGACAGGAGGGGGCACTGCTTCCCCATGCCAGGGTTTGGTGCGGTTTGCATGGAGATGGGTACGTCCGCACACAACCCACACCCAGCCCACGTCACCGGGAATAGCATGGGGACAGGCTGGGATCAATCTCAGACCCGCTCCCGGTCCCATGCTTGCCTATTCTGCGCCAAACGGTATCCATGGGGACACGGCCTTTGTGGTCCTTCCTTATCTTCCTTCTAATCTTAATTTAAAAACTGTTCAAGTGTCCTGAGAAAATTTGATTTCAGAGCTTTATCCCTAGCAAGCCATTGCTACAGGTTGGTGACAGATCACAAGCTTTTGCAGTAGACTTTGCTAGGTTCAATTTGTGGCATCTCCTGAGAGGGAAAGGAAAAGACCTTGGCCCTTTCTGCACTCGGCCTTATTTTGGGACATATCTCGGGATTGTGGCCTTCTGGCCACAAGCTAATACAGACTATGGCCGACCTCACTTGGGGCCTTCCATAGTCTGCACTAGCAAGCAGATAGCAGGTCCCTATTCTGGGATATGTCCTAGAATAAGTCCAAGTGCAGAAAGGCCCCATGTCAGAAATTGTGGACAGTTATTGGTGGCCATTGTTGGTCTGTGTAAGCCAGCCTGCAACATTTCCCAACCACCAGTAAAGCCTAAACCAACCTGCCCATGCCTTGAGATCTGGAGGCAAGGCCCTCCTGGTTCTCCCACCACCCTCAAGTAGTGAGGTGGGTGGGAACCTGAGAAAGGGCCTTTTCAGTAATGGCCCCCAGATTATAGAATACTCTCCCCCTACAAGTGCATCACACCCCTTCTCTGTATACATTTAGGAAGGCAGTGAAGACACACCTCTTTGGCTTGGCATTTGGCTAATGTGACCATTCCCCCCCCCACACACACACACACACCGCAGATATTAGTATTCTAATATTTTTAAATATGCTGGATTTTTAAAAGTGTTTTTATGGATATCATTGTTTTATTCTGTTGTTTTAAAACTTGTAACCCGCCCTGAGACCTATAGGTATAGGGCGGGATATAAATATAAATAATAAAATAAATAATAATAATAAATAACTAAACCAAAATAACTATGATCTAATATGGGCATGCACATTATCCTTCTATTTATTTTTGCTTTCTCCATTATTTTGTGTTGCCTTTCTATGATGAATTCTTTCTTGTGAGTCAGTAAAGCATATATCTATACTGAAGCTGGAGCATAAATAAATGATAAAATATTTACATCCACTGGTTCCTTCCTCTTGTTTCCTTGTCAGAAAAGATTTTATAATATGCAGAAATTCAGTTTGCGAACCTTCCTACCAATTGCTTTGCAAGCATCCCAAAACTGAATTTTAGTGGCAGATACAGTTTTGCATTTTAGCATTTAGTATTCATCTACTGTCATAAACATCTGGAATTGTGGGTAGCATATGCTGATGCATCTGCAATCAGCTTAGTACTGAGGCTTCTTACCACTTTGATTTTCCCTATTACACCCTTGACTGCTTTTCCTTCAACCATTACTCCATTTCTTATGGCTCTAGTATAAGGATTGCTCTTTGCCAAGGTATTTCAAATGCTAGTAAAGCAACAATTATTATTTCAATTATGCAAAGTGAATCTTTTAACTCAAATCTGCATATTATATGTTCTGCACATTGTGACTTCCTTTAATATAGGCACTTTGATATAATTGATGTTAAGACCACAGCTTGTGGTCAAGTTACCAGTGTACCCTCACAGTGATTATCTCCACAGTATGTACATAGTACAGAATAACACCAAATGAGATATTTATACAGGTGTGTCACTCACTTCTATCCCAATAATTTCAAGTTAATAACACATTTTATACTATTCTGCTTAAGAAATCTGGTCTCAATTTAATTTTCATGGAAACAAGCATTGGCTCACATTACTGCTGCTTTTGATAGAATGGTACAAAAGGTTAGAAGAACTGTAGCTCAGAGACAGCATTACACAGAAGTTACAAAATTCAGTTGATAGTATCATCCTGTAAGAATGCAATGGCAAAATGGTTTTGCACTGTAGTCAAAACTGCATGGATGTATCTGTTACCAGTTCTGCTCCAGTAATAAACTGTAAGCAAATGTGGATAATCTGGATTATTTTAAAACCCCAAAACACCAAATACTTCTCCAGGGGAAAGGTAGCTTAGATCGTTTTACATAGGCTTTAATAGCGAGGAATAACCAGAAAACAGAGACAAGACCCATTTCAGATTCAAAAACCAGTGTTTCTTGTTAAACCAGGGCAAAGAATTTATTAGAAATACAGAAGAGAAGTTGAAATGAAATATAAAACCATATCAGAAGCATTTTTAGAACAGAAATAAGCATGCAACAACTCCAGAACTGACTAAAGAAATGAACATTTCCCACTAAGAAATCTTTGTGCATTTAACTGAATTTATCCCTCTTTTATTAAAACAATTAATTTACAGTTATGCAGCAAAAGCTCCCCAAAAACCCCAAAACAAATTGCTTCGCATGAGTAAGACATTTAAGAAATGAGAATGAAATTTCTTCATTAAAAAAAAAAATCAATTGCAAATCCTAAAATTATACCTATGACAGCCAGAAAGGGAATGGAAAACTCCTAACACTAGAAAGATCCCCTAACCCAAAGGTTCTAAAGAAAAAAGGGGGAAGTGAATGGAGGAAACAAATCTTCTGCCTCACCACCATCTTGCCCAAGAAGTCCAAAACTGTAGATATGTAGGATTTCAGCAAAATATATCCATTTCAGGAACAAAAATGTTTTTTAAAAAAATTGGAATAATAATCTTCAGTCTGAACCAGACTTCCATATAGCAGAAAGGAGGAAAAGGGGGGGAAGAGGAATGGAGGAGATTCCTTCAGGTCTTCCTCATGGCAGAGAGAGAAGACTCCTTTGGTTAGATGAGGAGAGGAGGACTCCTAGACTCCTAGAAACCATCTCTTCTCTGTCTTTTTTTATAGCCAGAAATTGGAACCTAAAGAAAACCCTGCTGATTATGGTTTTTCCTTTGTTAATAAAAGAAACTGTAGTGTCTTGTAACTTTTCCCAAAAAGATGCAAATCAGCCTAACATCATCTCCAAAAGTCCTTCCTGAAAGGCAATCCAATTCCCAGGCTGTCTCAAAGAAGTTCATTTTATGCTAACATGTTTCCTTGGGCAATCTTGTTGTCTCTTTTAATGGAATAGATCATGTATGTACTCAGCAGATCTTTGCACCCATAAGACTCAAGACATCCCAGTGAGATCCATTTCCCCAGGACATTCCAAATGGTTATCTTCCTAAAACAAAGGACATTCTTCTCTTTCAGGGACCTCAACGACATCAATGGTTAAATATTTTACCATTCATTGTCCTCTGTATTCAGGCATAATCTTGATTTGCCAACTTTTAAGTGGCCCGTCAGATCCAGGGAACCAACAGCAATTTGTAACTCAATGGAGAGATCTGCCTTTTCTTTTGCAAAATGCCACAGATCCTTTCTTTGCTTTTCATACAGCCAGCCTGTAACTTGAGAGAGAAAAACTATTGTCCCTTTTTTTAAAACTCAGGCTTGCCTTCTCAGCCAATATGGAGTCAGTTTTGCCTTCTTCCACGTTCCATGGTCTGCCTTAGCTCATAATTATGCCAATTCTTTTTATTAATGATCATAACTGGTATCATATCCATTTTGTCACTCTGGAAACAAGTCCAACTGAACTGTTTTTATCTTTACAGGGACAGATCACTATAGAACCAAAGATTATAAAAAGTAGAAGGGGTGCTGGAGATCATACAAATCATTCCTAGTTTATTGCATTAATCTGCTAAATGTAGAGGTGCCCAAGGCTGTTTTTCCACTGTCACTAGAAGTACCCATTAAGTACCCATTAATGGGTACAAAAATGCCATTATGTACCCATTAATGGGTACTTAATGGGTACTTCTAGTGATAGTGGAAAAACACCCCAAGAGGCACTCATCCAACCATTGCTATATGAATTAACTGCATATCAATTTTGTGTAGTCAGGAAATTATCCTGGAGTTTAGCCTTATTTATTTATTTATTTCCATGGTATTTTGATATGGTCATGGCTCAGTTCCTTTTTCTGCTAGAAAAGATAGGCACAAGTTTCTCAAGACATTGTATTCTTAACCTGCTTTATACACACACGCTTCTGTGGGGCATCTGGAAGTAACTACCACTTTTGCTAATTCCTATCTGTCTCAGGTTTTAAACTGAGAATTATCAGTTACAACTTCTTTAACAGCAACTTTCATTTTCTTACCCACTTGTAAATTAGCATGAACTAAAGTTCCTGTGTTGTTGCTGAATTCTTAAGCATGGTAACAACAGTATGGATTTACAGTGTTCATTTGTGTATGTTTGTTTATTCAAAATCATCTGAGAGCGCTCAGGTTTGTGCATGCCGAGAGAAGATGAATAGGACCACTTGAGATTGTTGTTGAGGGAATGCAGGTTTCGAACAGTGGGATTTTCAGGAGCTTAACAAAAGTTTTAGTGCACCTCAGCTATTCCTTTAGAAAATAAATATTAGTGATCAGTATGTAGCTATAGACTGTAGAACAGGCGTGTCTCCTAGGGTGTCTGCTTAGCTAAAGCAGGATAAGACACATTATCGACATCTGTTTTTTACAAGGTACTCTACAATATGGCATAGAATAAGGAAAATAGATCCCCATGGAAAGTTAGGAAAATGTTGGCCCAATTTTAGCTTTAAGGTTACTCTTTCAAGTGCTTTGGAGACACAGCTAATATTAATGATTTTTCCCCCTTCTGCAAGTAAGTGAACAGGAACAGATAACATCTTCTGGCCAGAAGACCAGTTTGACCAAATATTCTCATTATTTAGCAATTAGGTTTGTTAAAAATAACTTGTGGAATTAGAAAGAAGAGATTCTCTTCCTCCTCCCAGCCCGACCCATTAAAATTGGATGTATAATGTAGATAAATAGACAATGTTTAAGGTTATTGTGCCATCTTATTATGAAACATAAAAATACATTAAAAACCCAAGAGAACCATAACATAAAAATATAAATAGGTACAAATTGTATCAAGAGAGATATCAAGGGAGGGAATTCCACTAATCAGCAAAGGCCATATTATACAGGTATTAATACTACAACAACAACAACCTGTTTTAAGATGCCAGAAAACAGCCACAGAGGGAACGTAATTCCATAGCCTGGGGGACAATGTTGAAACAGCCCTAACTCTAGTGGCAGCTCCATGGATTTCATGAGGTGATGCAACTGCTAGTAGGGCTTTCTTTATGTACTTTTATTTTGCTATATAATAGCTAATGGCTAAATTAATGAAACAAAACTTAAAACTAAGAGGGCTTTAGCAGACAATCTTAATTGGTAGGCAGGACTATATGGGAGGAGGTGAACCATCAGATATTTGGGATCCAAGTTCTGGAGGGCTTTAAACATCACTATGAGAACTTTGAATTTAACTGGGGAATGCATAAGTAGATAAAAGGAGCTTTGCTGGATCAGGTCACAGCTCATCTAGACCAGCATCATGTCTCATACAGTGGTCCACCAACTGCTTCTGGACTTTCTTAAGCAGAAGATGTAAACGGGTGCCCGGGCTGTCCATCTTATTGGTGGAAATTGATATGCCAGGCTACACTAAAAGGGTGCAGGTAGTACCAGAGCTGCCCGGGTTGACACACCCACCATGAGATCTTTGTCTATAGGGCAGGATGAAAATGCAAATAAATAAGTATAGTTGGTGTTACCTGCAGATCTGATAAAGGTTTGTCGAAATCGTTGCCATGTGATTACCTGTGCATTATTGCTTGTTTCTGTGGTAAGTGTCATTTTTCAGCAATCTGAATTTATCTTTTACATTTCCAGTCTGTGAGGATTCTGATTCCTCAAGATGACTTTACTAGTGTTTCCATATGTTTTTTACAGCTTGTAAATATATCACTACCTTTGCCTGTTCTGACCTTTTTTAAAATTTTCAGGGGTGGAGGTTTGTATGAAGACAGGAATCAGGGAGAAAGAAGAGAACTTTGAAATAGAGGGTGGTCCAAAACGAGGGCGGCTAAACAAAGGACAGCTGGTGAGAATTTACCTGTTAATTGTTGAATTACCCTTTGAAACATATACTGCTCACCAGCTTTGCTGAGTGAAGAGGGTATTGGGGGTGTGCTCTGTTTCAATATTGCTTTGAGAAGTTAATAGGCACCTACTGCCTTCCAAAAGCAGTTTCAAACTGTTAATGGATTTCTGTTGTCATGTATACTGCTGAATCTTTAAAGTGCTTTCAAGATACATCTTAAAAACGCTTATTGAATATGTCACTGAAACTGTCGCCATTGGCAATCAAGCTTTTTGGTTTTGTAATTCATTTTGGTTCTTTTTTAAAAAAATGTGTTTATTAATTTTTCATAGACAATACAGAAACAACAGAAATACAAAAAAAATGTGTTTACAGTATATTCTGGCGTATAAGACTACTTTTTAATCCAGGAAAATCTCAGAAGTTGGGGGCCGTCTTATACGCCCAGTCGTCTTATATGCCGGAATATACGTATACAGAAATGACTAGACACACGTGTGTCCCTCCACCCTTAGGACTCAGTTGACAAGAACTTACTGTATTTTCTGGCGTATAAGACTACTTTTTAACCCAGGAAAATCTTCTCAAAAGTCAGGGATCGTCTTATACGCCGGGTGTTGTCTTCTTATACGGCGAGTATATCCCAAACTCTATATTTTAACTGGAAAGTTGGGGGTCGTCTTATACACCCAGTTGTCTTATACGCCGGAAAATACGGTATAATTCTTCTCATTTTCTTCTCCTTTACTTGCGCCAGAGAAATTGTCTTGTTATTTCATCTCTCAAGAGTTCCAGTGCTTGGGGTCTCTTTAAATAGTACAATGAATCTTTCCAATTATCCTCTGTCCGGGCATATAGTTTCAACCCTTGGCTTTTAAATCTTATATACTGCGTTCTATTTTAATCATTTTTTTACAAAAATTTAAATTAATTTTTTTGTAATTAATTGATTTATTATGCTTCTGCAGTTATTTTTTACTAATAGCCACCACATTTAAAACTAGAAAATAATAGTAAGAGTAACAATAACAATAGTGGTATAATTCTTATTTTGAAATATGTGTAAATTGGCCTTTGAAACTCTTTGCATCATTTTACAACAGGAGAAACCATGTCAAATATTCTACTTCTCCCATTCCCTCTTTTCCTTTATTGGAACATACCTGTTATTTGAAGCACCGAGTATGGTTGTTCAAAAGCTTCTTATGGACATCTTGGTGCTTTGGACTTCTCAAGGCTTGATTTGCCTCCTTTATTTAGCTTTATTGCTTTGGGACCCTGTTCTTTTTTCTTACTCCTACTTCTTAACTTCTCTTATTTCGCTCAAACTCCGTCCTCTGCTTCCTCTTTACTTCAGCAGACTATAACCCCTTATATGCTAGCAAAACCTCAGATATTTTTCAATGTAATTGTTCTTTTGCTTTATAAAGAAAATATATACGGTTTCTCAAATCATTTGTTGCCAACCCTTTCCTGCAGAGCATGCACTTTCTTAATGTCTTGACATCATAGCACATCTACCCATAGCAGCGGTTCTCAACCTTCCTAATGCCATGAGCCCTTAATACAGTTCCTCATGTTGTGGAAACCCCCAGCCATGAGGGAGGGGCGGCAGGAGACTCATCACGACCCCTCTGAAAGGGTAGTTCAACCCCCAAAGGGGTCCTGACCCACAGGTTGAGAACCACTGACCTATAGGATCAGTGGATAAGAGCCACATGCTTTTTTTTAGACTACTGTTCAGACATAACAAAAGGGTGTCTCAGATAGTAACTGTCTTCAGTAAAAACAAAAAGGGCACCTGAGGGAGCCCATGGGTGGCCCTCATATTCTCAGCTGTTTTTCATCCACCTTTTCTATCACAGAATGTTGGAGAGGGAGAGGGACAGACTACTCTGTGAACAATCCTGTCTCTAAGCCACTCATGTCTAAGCCACGAATGCAATTTTTTGGATTCAAATCGAACATCTGAAAATTTTATTCAATTAGAATCTTTAATTTTTGAATTTGCACTTACAAATGTCGACAACATTCGTATGTGCCTGAATGCATCATTACACATCCCGCACATATCCGTTCATGTCTATAGGCATCCCATATTTATCCCTTATGCAACCCATTTCCATCCCGTACAGATCTATACAAATGCGTATGGATGTGGGTAAGATGCATATGTGCAAGTATGCATACACATACGAATGTCCAAATAATTTGAAACTAATAGATTCAAAAATTCAAAACTCGTTCGAGTGCCTGCGAATATTTGTGCACATGACAGCGGACAAAGCTGTGGAGTTCTATGATATGTTTTAAGGAAACTGTACAAGCATTTCATCTTAAGAACTACCATCTTCTTTTGTTTGAGGAATTCTCTGTTCTTTTGTCTTCCAGTTGCCAAATTTGTTTGATGGCTGCTACTTCTATTTTCTTGGAATGTTTAAAGAACACAAAAGAGAGGACCTCAAGGAGCTGGTGAAAGCAGGCGGAGGACAAGTTGTTATGAGGAAACCCAAATCAGATAATGATGTTACACAGACTATCAGTACTATAGCCTATCATGCAGAAATAACTTCTGATCAGAGTTTCTGTACACAGTACATAATCTATGATGGCTCTTCTAGCTATAAGCCCAAGAAAATTCGTCAGGGAAAAGTTTGGGAGGTGCCATCCAGCTGGCTTATAGACTGTGTGATGTCATTTCAACTGTTGCCTGTTAAAAATGAATGTTGTGACATCTTGCCACCAAAATCATGTGTGTAGCTATTTTAAAAATGTAAAAAGGTATGATTTCTCTGGAAACTATGCAGTTCAATCTAGAAAAGACTACTAAGGAAAATAATTCTCTCTGTGGGATTAAGATTCAGTAACACAGCTTGGGTTTTTTTTTTACAACATTACTGTTATTAATTTTACGGAAATGTTGGACCCAGATTTCTGTAATATCTGACTTGAAGAATTAACTGTCAAAATATGGGATTTCTTTATTTTTGAAATTACTGTGTTTTTTGAAGAAAAAAAAAGTTTTTTTCATAAACATAGTTTAACTATTAAGCACATATTTGAATACCCTGCACTTAGTCCTGGATGTCTTTCATCTGAAAAAATAGGCAGTTCCACTTTGTAATCCTGTGTGTGTCTGTATAACTATCTAAAATCTCTTAAGCATTTTGTATTCATGTGCCAATAATCAGGAAGCACTCATATAACATTCTTGCTAAGACCATTGCTGAACTGTTTCCATTTGCCAAATTGTAATATAACTGATTTTGCCAACTTTCAAAATAATCATGATTTCTGTGATCTTCAGTGGTTAATCATGACTTGAAAAAGTGTTTCTTGTACAGGGAGGGAATATGCTTCTGCATGTGTGCACATTCTATGCCTTTTCTTCTCCCGTTACCAGTGTAATTCCTTCTGTTGCAGACAGGGGGCCTTCTTTTTTAGTAGTGGAAACATGATATTTGCTCATAGCTGTTTCAGTGCTTAATATCATTTGTGGATTTGGATGCCTTTGGAAATTAAATAATTGCCATGTTATACTTGTACCCTTATTGCTTCTTACTTTTGATACCTTTCTTGAGAGCCTTGCACATTTGCTTTCTGAAATGACATGAAATCTGAGTGAACTTCTAAAGGCAGGGCAAAATAAATGTGTACTGTACCATCCTTTTATATATTAATCCCTGGCTACAGACAATGACCAAGTTCTTTCTGAGGCGAAGATTGAATCTAAAGCCTGCTGTACCGATTCTGATATAAGATGGCTGCTCTCTTCCCATATACAATTGCTTCTTGCCCACAGGGAGAATCAAAGTATAACAAGACAGGGGAAGGTCAGATTTTTTATTCCCCTTTGGCATGCTATTTCTGTTTGCACAGGGAGAATTCAAATGGCAAGTTCTAGTTTGAAGTAATACAGGCTAGACAGTAGCTAGGCATACATCTGTGAAGTAATATAGTGATCAAATAAATAATGTAAAAGCTAGAAATTAGCTGGAAAATTATTTTGTCATCATGCTTTATAATTGACCTCATTTAGTAGTAAGTTAGCAAATCACACTCAATTAGAAACAAATCCTGGGTGGAGAATATTTACAACTTAAAAAGGTCTACATATCTGACAGGCTGTATACTGTCAGTTATGAATATGATGACTTCTAAATAAAAATGGGACACGTACCCTTGACTGCATGGCATATGGCCTAGTTTTTACAAGTGCTTTAAGCAGTGCTAACTCAGCCTTAAAACTAGAAGAGTGCTTTGTGTATGCAGCAACTCTTTTCAAAAAGAAGAAAAGCTCCTATCTAATAATTTGTGAGGGAAAAGGAGCATTTTCCATATCTCAATCTAACTCCCAGCAGGTGATCAAACCTGATGTTTCTGAGAAATGTCAGTGCATGCTGGGAAGGGAGGAACAGCACCAGTGATACTGAAGTGGTGACAGTGTAGCCATTTGTTAACTAATTTTTTTACAGTTCCAGAATGTAAGAATGTTCATATCCGTTTGAATAGATCCCCTTTGAATGTGGTAGGATTCTGTTCAGTACGAATGCATTCATACGAATTTGTACATATATCCGATAAGAACACATACATATCCCATACGTAGCTGATACATAACCTATAACATCCACTCTGAAAGCGTCAAATCTGCCCTGAATCCACTTTTAATCCATGGCAAATGCACTCTGGATCCATTGCAGACGTGACTGGCACAGCCGCTTTCCCACCTCCCCAGTTCACAAATGTTCCAAAGCATTTGTGAAAATACGAATGTCAATGTACAAATATAACATTTGGTTCCTATACAAATGTCCGAGTTCATACGAATTTGTAAGAATATCAAATGTTATGAATATCCATGTACCTCCCTAGTTGTAACTGTATGTTCCGTTCAGAACTAGTAAGCATTTTTATGTACCTCCAAGCTTCTATACATGGGGCAACACAACATTAAGGATTGCTTCGCTATCTAGAATTAGGATGACATTAGCAAGGTGCCAGCCCAAATCAATGTTGCAGTGTGCTGCTTACTAGGACAAACCCGAAATAAAACCTTTGCATGCTTCAGGAGTGTCTGTAATTGTCTTCTGTGCACTCAGAATAGCAGAACCTAGGAATTCCCAGAATGATAAACTGTCAGCTGTCAAAATACTTTTAAAAAGTAATTTGTGTAAGCAGTTTCTGCTTAAACTGAGAGGGCTCTACGTTTCTTAATGACAATCTATTATTTTTCTTTACTCAGCAATAGAACAGCTCTCGGCTTCATCTTGGCTCCTTATTTGCTTTGCTCAGCTTTTGTTTTTAAAAAAAGAGATTAAAGATGCAAACAAAAGCATAATTACTGAGGAGCCAATCTAACTGAAATCAGTGTGGCTGATTCCTGAATGAATGTGGTTAGAATTGGGTAACAAACATGTATACCTAGAGACAAGAATTTTGAAAAACGATATTAGAATCACACCAAGTGCACCATCTGGACCAGGGATCCTGCAACGTAAACTCTTTGCATTCTTTTATTCATATGTTGCCCTTAATATGTGTAAAGCAAGGCCTTAAGATCAGCTAAAGTTATATCCCACTAAACTTGGCATGGTTTTCTATAATAATTTAGTCATGATTGAACAACCAGTATCCTGGCTTTGTGGCTTGGGATCTGGTAGTGTTTGGTCAAAATAAAATAAAAATAAAAAATAAACGTAATATCATCAAAGCTCATAGTGTTATAGAACTGTATATCCAAAGAAACAAGACCCATGTAGTAAAAAAAAAAAAAGGTTTTCTGCATTTTAATGTATTGGGATAGTAAACAGAATTATGAGTGTTGTATTTAAATGCTTTAAGTCAACAGTGTTATGGACACTGTTGCACACTTGCAGTGCTTTGGTTTAAATCTGCTTCATCTTTCCAGAGGAAGTAGGACTTGAGAAAGACACTATGTTGAGAGGATAAGGGACAAGAGAAGCAGCAACCGAAAGAACAAGAAGAGACCTCTTGGATCAGGCCACAGCCCATCTAGCCCAACATCTTGTCTTACATAATGGCCCATCAATGGCTTCTGCACATCTCAAGCAGAAAAGAGGCAGAGCCTTCACCTGCTCTTGACTCTGCAAGTTGCCTTTACAGGCATCCTACCCATCTCTCCAACCTGGAGGTAGTTTGTTTTTATTTCTATCCCACCCTATACCCAAAAGTCTCAGGGCATATCAAAAAATATATATTAAAACAATAATAGCCATAATTTTATATGCTGTAACCTGCCCTGAGACCTCTGGGTATAAGGTGGGATAAAAATCTAAATAAATAAATCCATTCTAATGATTGTTACCCACCCTAAGACCTTCGGGTATAGGGCAGGATAGAAATACAAATAAATAAATAATCACCATGGATACACTTTATGAATTAAGAGGAGCCCTCCTAGATCAGGCCACAGCTTAACTAGTCCAGCATCCTGTCTCACACAGTGGCTCACCAGCTGTTCCTGGGCATCTCAAGCCAGAAGACAAATCCAAAAACTACTTGCTCTTGAATCCCAGCAAATGGCCTTTAGAGGCCCTTAGAGTGCCTGCCTCTCCACTCATTCTAGTAGCCATTGATACACTTCACCTGCATTAATTTATCCTTTCTTAAAGCTATTGAGGCTGGTTGCTGTCACCATCTGGTTCTTTACCCTGCAGCATTAAAGCATTTCCTGGTGGAAATTCACGACATGCAAAGCCAGAGGTTTTGCAAACATCATCTACTGTTGCTGGAATTTTGCAGGTAATAAACTGTCCACAAAGAGCAAAAAGAGCCCATTTATTTTTGCCTTCATTTCCTCATCAGTCAGGTGAAGGGCAGCCACATTGTCAGCATGGAGTCTCATTAGTGCTGTCGACAGCGGTACTCCATGGTTCCCAAGACAGAGAGCTGCAGTTTTTAAAAATGTGCCACTCAATGCAGTCCTCTGGCAATGAATATTCATTCTGTTCAAGGATCACTGTAATTAAGCAGACAAAAGTGCAGATAAATACTCTCAAACTGAACCAGAATAAGTACCGTATTCCTGAGATTCAAAGTGAAAACCTTTTACTTTGGTTTTCTGCGCCTTGCCCAGTGGTTTGCATGCAGTATGTTCCCAGATGGAGCATCTGCAATTGAAGGGGCTGTTTCCAGCTCAGAAACAGCTCCTCCCGTGCAGGAGCATACTGCAAAGAAACTATGTCTGAAGCACAATTTTGTGCTCCACGCGTGCACTTACCTTGTCCAGCAGTGCCTCTATCTGCCCCTCTGGTGCACATGGGGACACGTGATGCCCCACACAAGCACACTGGTGCATCACATTACATGGTGGCATCACTGTCAATGCCGGTGCATGTACAATGATGCCAGCATCACGCGCCAAGATGGCAGCACCCAGATGCTGCGTCCACACCAGGTACGTTTCCAGACACATGGGGGTGGGTGGGTTGGCAAGATGCTGTTTCCAGACACATGGGGGTGGGTGGGTTGGCAAATGCTAGTACACGCCAGTGGAAATTTACCATTCCTGCCCCCTGGATGGGACTGGAAGTGCAAACATCCTCCAAGTCCTTACTATCCTGCAATGTGTGGGTGAAACAAAACTGTGACTGGTATCTACAACATTTAGCCTCCCCCCAAAATAATCCTTGGGTGAATGGAGCAGTCAGCTTTCAAATCAGCCATTAGAAATAGGGAGATTTAAAGCAGTATGAACTTCACTTTGTGTGCGCCCTTATGTATACATGCTAATCCCAGAAAGGGTGATAAAGTGACCTTGTTTTATTATTTACATTTTAGTTTTATGCCACTTTCCAAAAAATCACCCAGCTTTAGCAAGACATTGTTTTCTATCCCTCCTCGCAACAACCCTGTGAAATAGGTTTGGTTGAGAAGCCGTTAGAGCCCAGGGTCACGGAGTGAGTTTCTCATGGCTGGTTGAGAGAGAACAGGAACACCTGCAGCGCTCACCCCACCTCCATGCTAAACAGCTGTGCTGGTGGGGGCTGGACAGTCCAAACCCAACATAAAGAAGTCACACCCAGTCACCTCCATTGCAAACAAAGGATCTTCTTGACAACCCCTGACTTGTGTAACCTCTGGACTCCTGACTGAATGACTTACGACAAATCTCTGGCAACCTGACTCCTGCCTTGTTTGACTACGTGTAACTCTATATCCCGACTGACTCCTTGCTACCGCTAGCTGTACGTGTGCTTGCTGCTGCCTGTCCCAAACATGACAGGTGCAATGATGGTTATGGTGGTGGTGCCCAAAAGTAAGAGGGGCATGGTGGGATGTGAAGGACAGGATGGGTGGTTCCCTTCACACGTGAACATTCATTGAATGTTCATGCACAAAGGTGAAGCCCACTACATCTGGGGGGGAGGGGGGAATTCACGCAAAGCTGAACATTTCCCCCCTTCAATTCATATTGAATCGGGGGGGGGGGCAAAATATGTTTCATGCACATTCCTACTACAATGAGCTAGTTTGGTCTAGTGGTTAGGGAGCCAGACTGTTATCTGGGAATACTGAGCTTGATTCCACCCTCCCCCATGAAGCCAGCTGGGTGACCTTGGGCAAGTCACAGTTCTCTTCTGAGCTCTTACAGCCCCACCCACCTCACAAGATGTTCTGTTGTGAGGAGAATAGAAAGCTTTGTCAGCCACTTTGAGTCCCCTTAAATGGGTGAGAAAAGTGGGGTAGAAAAGCCAGATCTTCTTCTACTACTAGCACTTTTTTTCCCTGCACAGCCAGAATTCCCCCTTGGTAGTTCTCAGGAATGCATACTGAACCTCCCTCATTTTTTTCCTGGAACTGTTAAAAGTCTCACGTGAGAACTCATGTGAATGTACTACTTAACCCCCATGACTTTGAAAACATCTGCTACATGTACACTTCCAGTGCATTGTAGGAATTTAGTACTTTTATCAAGATTTTAAATTATGTGAGCAGCATAAATGTTTTTTTTGTGTGCTGGAAAGAAGGGTGGCTATCTAGTTGCTGACAGGCTTAGAGGAAATGGATTATCTAGACCCATTCCAACCTGATGTCAAGTGGGGGTTTGACACAGACTGCCTTGATCACCATTTTGTAGTTTACGTTTATTGGGACAAGGACAGGGGTACTGTGATTCTGTTGGTTCTCTGAGTTATACTTTAATGTACGTTTTGCACTGTTTTATGGTTTTTCTCTTTTTATTGTTGTGACCTGCCATGGAACCTTTGGGTGATGGGTGGAATATCAAATCAATCAGAGAAAAAATACTCTGCAGAATTTTTCCTGCTAACTCAAGGAGGATGACAGCAGACCAGAGCTGATGCCCTTGTTCTTGCTTTCTCTTCCAACGTATGTAGCTTGTAGAATAGCTGAATGCAGCCTGCATTTTAAGTACACTGCTCTGGGATCTGAGCTACACAAGGACCACGCTCAGATCCTAGAATATTTTGGTGGCAGAGTGCTCCATGAATTTTGGATGGACACATTCTTTCTGGCTGTTGGTCTTACTGGAAGAACAATTGTGAAGGCTGCAAGACTGGATGGCTGATCATGCCCCAGAATGTCCACATTAAAAAAAACTAAAATAAAATAAAACCTACAAGAGAAGCCTGTAGAAAGGGGGCAACCCAATTATCTGATTTGCTCTTTTTAACTATGCAGTAACATTTAAAAAAAGAAAAAAAGATACCGGCACTTGCAGTTTGAAGCAATGAAGCCCATTCTACTATCTTATTCTGCTGCAAGTTAATAAGTAAGCAAGACCTGATTGATGGTCCTTATAAAGTTCCAACAGAGCTGTGGGTGGCCAATTAAGTTACATTTATCCAGTTTTGTCCCCTCCAACATTCTTTCCCCCTAGAATTATCATTATTTATAGAGATGAATCACAACTTCTTTTGCCTGGAGGGACATAGATCTTTCCTAATTTTTGTAATATTGGTTTTTATTTTGGTAGAGTGAGATGTACTAAGAGCAAAGTGACAAAAGCCACTTATAATTAATCCTTAGGGTATAATTAATCAGACACATTTAATTACGGACTCTTATCAAAATATCCTTATTAATGCCATTAAAAAGTATACTTTATTGTTTGCAGTGACATTGATGGTGTAAAGGTTCATGAGAACTTTCTTCCAAGGAATCAGTGCCCACAGATGAACACACACAAACAGCATAAGGTGTCCAAAGGTTACCCTTTGTTAACTTTCACGGAAGACGAATTCCCAATCAAAAAGTATCTTTAATAGAACTACAAATCCTGCAAGGAGAACAATAGGCTCCTTCTCTGTTCATGTTCAGGAAAAAAGTTCAACCATGTTCCTCTGCTGCAAACACCACTGTTTTAATTGATATTGTTTTTTAACATGTTGGATTTTACACACTGTCATGACTGTTATTGTTTTATTAAATAGTATTTGATATGGTGGGTTTTAAGGTTGTAACCTACCCAGCGACCTTTGGGTATAGGGTGGGATAGAAATATAAATAATACATACATACATACATACATACATACATACATACATACATACATACATACATACATACATACATACATACATACATACATACATACATACATACATACATACATACATACATACATACATACACTGGTCAAAGAGGGACATCCTCTCAAAACATTAACATTAACATATGTTTTCTAAGTGTGTTAGAGGGGGATTAGAGATGTAAGAAGATTTAAGCAGCTTTAAAAAATGCATTATGAATGCAGCTCTAAACTTTTAAACATCATAATGTAAAACTGATTATTACAAGTTGTTACAAGTTGTTGTTGTTGTTGTTTACTGGTCTCACTTTGTCTATAATAGAAAGTAGAACTCTAACATGATGCTATAGTTACAGGGACTGGAAAAACTAAGCACAACAGTGCTTGAATTGAAATAAAAGTAGTGCACACTGCTTTGGAGAGAGTTTGCAGGGCTTGGTACCACTATCTTCTCTGTTTTTGGTATTCATTACATAATGTAAGTTTTGACAAGCCTGGATACCATAGTGAGTAGCTGGGATAGGGCCATCTCAGTAATGGTCCCCAGATTATGGACTATTCTCCCCTTTGAGATGCAGCAGGCACCTTCAATTCTCATGTTCAGGAATGCAGTGAAAAAGCACCTCTTTGCCCTGTCCTTTGGATAAATAAGGAAACAGCTTTTCCTATCCACTTTCAGGCATGGAACACCATGTGTTCAGTTTATATTTGGTTTTTAGCACTGTAACCCTTCCTGAGACCTTTGGATATAGGATGGAATAACAATCCAAATAAATAAATGGAAAGAAATGAAAAGCAGAGGCATCACCTTGCTGACGAAGGGCCTTTTCATACTTAAGCAATGGGGATGTTCCAGCTTGGAACATCCACACACTCTGGAGCTGCTTCCGTCTTGGGGCAGCTCCAAGCATGTGTGGTTGTGCCCATTTTAGATAGCTGTAGAGCTGTAAAAACTGCTCCACAGCTATACTAAGAGAACCTGTGGCACTTCTAGTAGAAGCCCTGGCTGCGTACTGCAAAATGCTAGTTGTAGATGGGAAGTATAGAGACACTCTATCCAAGGAACAACAGAACTTTATGCATTTTAAATTTAACGGGACACTACTTGGAAACTAACTGAACTAGTTTGCTTATAATGGAGCGTATAAGTAAGAATTCTAATACACCAATTAATGCAACAACTGAGAATCTTTTTTGATGGGAGCAAGAGAAGAGTACTGTCAAACAATAAAACAAGAAGCAGAGGAGGTTGGAAGTGGTCAAGCTATTTAGACAAAATGTTTTCCTGTTTAGAAACAATATAAAAGACTTACTCCAAACCAAAGCATGGATGAGCTGTTCAAATGCCCATAGAAGGACTGGAGATCTAAGATATAAAGGAATGTGCAAACAAGGAGTAATAAGTGTATAATTATGTAAAAATCAAAAATAAAAAAAATATTAAAAAAAAACAAGGAGTAAAGTATGTGGCATAAGAGTTGACATAAAAACATGTGGTTATGAAAACTTGGTTAATCAGCGCAGAAGGATGCCGATTCACTACCGAGCCCAATTCAAGGTGTTTAACTTATAAGGCTCTTGGGCCCCCAATATCTGAAGGTTTGCCTACTCCCATATTGACCTGCCCATGCCTTAAGATCTGGAAGGGAGGCCCTCCTGGTCGTACCACCACCCTCAGCAGCAAAAGGGGTGGGCACCCAGTCTTCTCAGTAATGGCCCCTTGGCTAAGGAATAGTCTCCCTCTGAGGTGCGTCGATCACCTTCACTGCACACTTTTAGGAAAGCAGCAAAGATGCACCTCTTTGCCCTGACCTTTGGTTAAATGGGGATACGCTTTCCCTTCCCACTTGCGGGCATTGTTGTTTAATATATACCGTTATTGTTTTACTGTGTTTGATTTTAAAGGTTGTTACTCACCCTTATACCTTTGGGTACTGAGCGGCATAAAAATGCAAATAAATAAAATAAATAAATATGTAAGAGGTAGAAAATTAATATTAAGCCAGATATTGCAACTTTGAAGAAAGTACTGATGCAATAATTAAGACAATAAATATTTACAATGATACTGAACTAATTAAAAGTTATTTTCTGTTCCTTGAGTAGAAATGCATCTACTAGATACAGTATAGTTGGCAATAATTTTTTAAAAAATATTGTTATACTGTAGTATAGGTATGATGATAAATTGATCGCTGATACCTGAAAGACACTGATCTAAGAGAGGCTGAATAGGTAAATGAAAGGAATATAACATTCTGGATAAGTTATCTAAACACTGGAAGCCTCTCAATGACCTTATATAAAAATTAAAAAGTGGACTTACATACAAGGTTTGAATTTTAATAAATTAAAGAAGATATCTAAAAGAGGACAGAGGAGGTAAGAGATGTAAGGGAAAATTTCAGAAGGCTTCATGGATGCATAATTAAGGAGAATTGGTTTCTTCTAGGGATATGCATGAATATTTGTAACATTTGAAATTCATACAAATTTGGTTGAATTTAGACATTCAAATTTGAACGGAATGTTGGCACATTCAAAAATTGACATTCAAACTGGAATTGAATGTTTTGATACATTCATATGGGGTTTGTATGGGGTTCGCATGCTATTCGTATGGGACTCATATGGGATTGAACATTTGTACTGAATACAAATCCTACCACATTTGAAGGAGATCTATTCGAACGAATACAAATTTTCTTGCATTCGATGCAATATGAATAAAATACAAAAAAACATTGGTCAAGTTCTCATTTCTGGAGTATATTGTATGTTTTATGTATTTTAAAATAATAATAATTTTTTAAAAAACCCTTCTCCTTGTCATTCCTAACTTTCCTAATAGTTACAGTGACTAAATCTGGCACTATCATTTCTGTTTTGACAGAGGAACAGCAAATAGACTTGTCTCAAACAGACTTGATCAAATGAACAAAAAAGCCACAATAGTCTTATTTGTGAACCAAAGTGCATCTGTGGGTGGAAAGTATTACGCATCTGAAGAATTAGGGCAGCTCTAAGAATTTGACAGCATCAGGAACAGGTAATAGTAATGGGAGATCCCTGTCAGTGGAACTTCTGAGCAACTTCTCTCTTCTTTTAAAAATGGTTTGTTGGCAAATGTACTTGTCATCTTAACACCCAAGCTTATTTATGCAGAATTCTAATCCTCTGTTGTGGAGATTTTTTTTTTTTAATGCAGTTTTCTTTGTATTGGTGCTCAAGTGTGATTTATCTGGATCTGGCAAGAAACGTGTAACAGGGTCCCCTTGTGTGCCTGCTGCAATCCCTTGTTTACTCTGAAAAACTGTAGGATTGATCAGCGTCTTTCCTTGTGTTTTAAGTCTATTTGTTTAAGATGTTTCTGTTTCTGGCCCAATGCCAGGAGAGCTTTAAAGCAGAATATGGAAGGCTAGCCTCCACAGTAAACTGAATGAATGAAGGGGGAGGGTGTGGAACATCTTCTGGCAGGCAGATGTGGAGACAGGGATGAATCTTCCTATGAAAGTGCTGTGAGGCAACACTAGGCAGTATATTAAAGGAAGAGAAAAGGAATGATAACCGCATGCAGAAGATGTGTTACATTATCAGTGGTTCTGAAACAGCAGTTCTTTAACTTGTGCTAGTGATCACTTGGTTCATGCAAGTAAGGAATTAAGCAAGCAAAAGCAAAAAAAAAAAAAGAAGGTGGTGTGGGGGGGAAGTCTCGCCTTAGGTATGTTTTCCCCTATGCTGAGGTAAATTAACATATATAAGCCATTCCTCATGTATGCCAAGGGAGTCATGTGGTACTGCAAGTGAAAAGTAGTCCTCATAAGGTTGCGAGGGAAAGATGAGAAACCTATCCTGGTAGTTCCTATAGTTTTAAACAAGCCATTGTCTCTTCTATTTAAACAATAGAATGGGGAAGTGGTGGTGGGGGAATCTACATTCAATGAGAAACAAAATAAAGCAAACCAGATATCCCTTGTGACATTCGGCTGGGGCAAATGACTCCCTGTCCGACACCCGAGGCTTGTCTTCCCTCCTAAGCACTAAATACACGATGTTAATGGAGTTTAGATATCCTTAGTCGTCCCCAGACACAATGCCCACCTTCTCTCTCCTCACCTTCTCTCACTGATCAGGCTACCAAGCCCTTCACGAGGCCGCCAGCTGTGGCTTTCCCTGTTCACTTTCAAAGAAGCAGTTGGTGCGGTTGTTACTTCCCCTTGGCTGATATTGCCACAGACTTTCTCTGAACCATTCTCTTAGTTTAAACAATAATGTTTATTTATTAGACTACAGCACTTTGTTCCAGGCAATTTCTGTTGCAGTACGCTAAAGCCTTCCCAACTTTCCTTCCTAAACTCTTAACCAATACTCAGGACCTCTGCCTATTTTCCTTATAATGGAACCTGACTTTAAAATCCAACCCACACACCCCTCCTAGTTGTGTTCAGATTTAAAAGCCCTGATTTTCCTCAGACCTGTCCTTTTATCTCTCTCTCCCAGGAATTTCTGCTCCCTCATTGGTTGATTCCTTGGTCTGTTTCCCCCCTCCCCACTGGATTGTACAGGCCACGCCTTTATCCACTCTAACAACTTTCCCTTACTGAAAGCTGCCACTAACTAATCTGCTAACTTGTCCCAGGGTTATCACATATCCTTTCCCCTTATGGAAAAATAAATAAATAAAATATTATTATTCTGTAAAAACAGCAGTTACACACAGCAAACAAGATCACTATGCTGGATTTCGTATTATATCACTAGTCGGGCACTTCCCAAGCACCTAGAACTGTGTGATGTATTGGCAAATTATGCGAGCAGACCCCAGTAAAGTGGCTTTTTGTAGTTGGCAGATGGATATCTTGTCAATGGTCTGAGGCTTTTGTCATCCTTTTGAGGCTATACTCCAATCTGGCCCTGTCACCGGATCACCTTTGACACAATCTCCATCCTCTTCCCTTTTCAAGGAAAGCTGGTCTTGGCATCTGTCTCATCCTCTTGCACATCTTGCTTGTTTGTCTCTGCATCCTCCTACCTTGTCATCCTTCAGCTGGGCAAGTTCTTCACAGGCTGAAATAAGGACCACTCTAGCAGCGAGTTTCTCTTCCTCTAGCTTACCCAAATATGTGTTCCAATCCTCATTCTCCACTTTCTGCCAGGCATTTACAGTATCAAGCTGCTCGCAAATCGCTCAGATCCACCTTGACCTCTTTATGCGAGCTCAGCCTCAGCTGCTGCAGCAACTCTTCCAACTCTTTAATTTTTCGACTTTGCTCCCTGGAAGAGATCTCCTTTTTATTTTGGAAGGCCAGACCATTCTCCCCATTCCGGCTCTGGTCTCCTCCTTTTGATCTTTGATCTTCCAACTGTTGTTTTGACGTTTCAGAGCCATGCGGTTGGTCTTGAGCACTGGCTGCCGCACTATAAGTGCGCACGTAAACTCCTGTTGCAACTGCTTCTGTTTCACTGGCAGGCTTAAACTCTACTGTCTTTGATTCTGACATCCTCTCCTGCTCCTTTTGACAATCTGTTGGGTTCCACAGATCCTCTACACTACACCTTGGACTCAGACCTGTCTTGTGAGCCAATTTGTTTTCTACCGGGACCAGGTTGGGTAGGTCCTGGTATACAGCAAACTCATGTTCACCTTCCCATTGCCCAATTCTGACATGCAGCTTGGCCACTGGTGCTATTACAACATGGCCTCCCAGTTCTCTCAGTCTTACTAGCTTCTCTGGAACATAGTCACTAAAGCTTAGCAGTCCAGCTTCAGCAAACTTTTTTTTTTTTGATTCCGTGTCACAGAGCCCCCATTGATCTTTTCCTTTCAGCCCCTTGAATCACTGCAGTTGCTTTTTTTGCTGGTTTCTTTCCCTCAGGCTGCTCTCATCAACTACTAAGAAGAATGGTTTCTTCCACAGTAATATGGTTTTGAGTATAACCTGAACATGCTTCTTTAACTTCACAACCTTCATTACACCTCAGCTCACCTTTGCTTGGGGGCACGTTTGCAGACGAATTCCTAAGATTATGCCACGGTGCATCATTTTTGAAAGTTTCCTACTAATATCTTTTGCATCTGTAGCTAGTATCAGGAAATCTAGTACCAAAAGGTTAATGTATATCCATTAGTTCTGTTAAATGTGCTGGTAGGAGACAACCAATTTCTGTAAATTCATTAGGCCTGAAAAGGCACATGAGATGCTAGGAAAGCTTACTCTGACATGGAACGAGTGGTTAAAATTGCCTTGCCTGCATATCAGAGGGAAGCTTTGATTTTTACAGAATATTAAAGTGAAATTATCTGGATTTCTGGGGAATGATTAATGCTAATTGCATTACATGATGTCTTCTGCTACGCCTAAGTACAAGCTTTATGTTTCACCTGGTCTGTTCAGCTACCCAAAGCAAATTTGATGCCATCACATCTAAAGGCCAAACAAAAAGAAAGGGAAGGGAGTAGCATTTAAAGATTTTAGATATAATACAAATACCATTTATACCTTTAAAAAAAAAAGGCCCAAGGGGTTTCACACTGCACTCCAATAAAGGTCATATTGAGGATGAGAGCTAGAAATCTTCCTACTTCAATAACCCATCTCCCCATTTTCCCAACTAAATTGACACTTTGAGGGTTAGACTTGGGCTAAAACAAATAAGCCAAGGGTGCACAACAAGGAAATTTGGTGTGGCATAGGTGGATGTTAGTTCCCCTTATTGCATCACCCATAGCCCTTTTTTATTTGCTTTACTTACATTTATACCCACCCCATGCCATAAGGTTTCAGAGTATGGCTGCATTCCCAAAAAAGTTTAAATCCAAATTGCATCCATTTTCAGGATCAGGAGATCCCATTTATTTTTTTTATTCCCAGACATTATATGGACTACATCCTGCAAAAATCCACAGGAAAAAAAGTCTGCACAAAAACTGTTCCTGGTCCCTTTTGGAACCCAGCCTACTTTTTTTTTTCTTTTAGGAACACTACCAGACTATTTGGGGTGGAGATCTATCCTTCTGGTCAATTCCTGTCAGATGTGGGTGGGATTTCACAGCTGTGAAGGTCTCTCCTCTCCATCCCCTTGCTATGCCTGCTTTGAACACACTGCAATTAGGAGTAATATGATCACAGGAAAACTTTTGTAAAACACCAGCCTCCAGAGATGCATTTGTGGCAAGGACTGCAGCCATGAGCCTCCATTTTACAGAGGGGAGGGAAACTGAAAGGGAGAGTTATAGGTTCTCTCCCCTCCCTCCATGCGAGCATTGCATTGTCAGTTCTTCAGCTCTCCTGTTTAAGCGCAAAACTAATGCCTTCCTGGCAATGTGAATGGAGGGAGGGCACTTCCAATTTGAAAAGGAAAGTATGAAAGGGATGTGCTTTTGTTCTTTCACTCTCCTGATTCTGCGGGGCAGGCTGGACAGGGGCTGGACAGGGGCAGAGATTAAAAGGTCCAGTTTCTCCATGATGGTTTTTTTTTCTTTTTTCCAGTTTGAGTGAGAACACTAGTATTTGGATTCAGCCCATGTTATCCTCAGGGAAATGGGAACAGCCAGATTGCACACTTGGTCCTGAATCTGGATTTTAAAAGGTCAAGTGGGAACATGGCCTATGTTACAGCAACTTAAAACCAATTCAGGCAGACAAAGCAGAACTAAATCAATTAAAATCAGTAGTAGAATAGAGCTAAGTTAAAATTCAAATTACAGTACCAAGGTGAAAACAATAGACTATTCAATTAACTATTCTTCCCTTCTTGGCTCATTAAGGAGGAGCATTCCCAACCAGAGTCTAAATATGTCTCTTTTGATGGACAGCCTCACTGAGAACAAGATGCACCTGTATTTCTTGAGTCTGCGATCCTATGACACATAGCAGTCCCATCTCTTCTGGATGCAGCTTCAGTTTTTGACCTCCCATCCACTCCTTTACTCCCTCCAAGCACCTGTCAAACATCTCAGCTCACCTGATTCATGTAGAAAAGAGAGGTAGAACTGGCTGTCACCTGCAAATTGATAGCACCTCACTCCAAATCTGTTGTCTCCAGCTGCACCCAGGCAAGAGAAATACTTTGCAGGGGCTGCAGAGCAGCTGCCAAAGTGCCAGACAGATTTTACAATTCTCCACAGCCCCTGTGAAGTAAAACCCAATGCTGCCAAAAAATTTTTTTAAAAAAATTAACAGTCCTACTTACATGAGCATCAGCTGTGGAATTTCCCTTCCCTCTGAGTTTTTCTTGGTGTTTAGGTGAGATCTCATGAGAGTTCACCCTCACCTGGGAAGGAATATGTCTCTCAGAGAAAGAGGGACATGGTTGGAAGAGCCCTGCCTGTGATACTATTTTGAGATACCCATTTGGCCAGTTTATCTACTACCATTCTACTTCCTTTAATGTCATTGTCAGTGTCTGCAAAACACTATCTAGGGATCTACTGATCTACCCACCACCACCTTGCTTCAGTCAGTAAGCTTCTGGTTATTAGCTCATTTTACTGCAACCTCCATAGGTGAGCAACACCATGTTCTGACTAAAGCCCAGCCTCTCCCTCAAATGTTTTGGATTCCTACTGGGAAATGTATCCCTCAAGCAATGGATGTGTCACGTTGAATTGAAGGTTGCATCTGAACATGCTGAGGGAGTAGATACATGTGAATTCATCCTCTGCATCCAACAAATCACACGCACCGTGCCTATCCTCCTTCCGCTTCTTCACTTTCGTGAGCATATTTGTTATAAATATTGGATTTATGTTATGTCACTTTTCATGCCCATCTACATTTGGGTTGCATAAATGATGCACTGGCTTGGAAGCACTTGGCATAGTTGCTACATGCCCCAGAATGGCACAGGGTCCTCTATTTTTTCTCTGGCTGTGGGCATAGATTGTAAGGAACAATGCAATGTACAAATTATGAAGAAAATACAAAAAATAGCAGCATTGTCCCATAACCACCCCTCCCACTGCTCTATTATCCTGAAATAGCACAGTTCTTTTGAGAGCTTTGCTTTTTAAAAAAGTGGTACTAAAAGGGCCTTTGTGAATGAAATAGTCCTGCAACGCAAGTGCCTGACAGATGTTTGCTTGCCTATTTACTTGTTTGTTTATTGTTGCCATGTTTATTTGACTGCAGGGTGGGATAGTCACCATACATTTCACATTACAAATTAACAGGAGAATGGAGGAATACTTAAGCTACAGAAACCTCTGTGAAGCTTTATTCTGTCTTCTGTCTTCCTGCTTATTGCGGCTAGCATGATCCGAGCGACAAGACAGGGAAGCAAAAGGACATGTAGAGTGAACCCAATTTTGTTTTATCTTTGGAATTCTGCCCCTTTCCCCACCCTTATTAAATTGCGTTCTGGCTTTCAGACCCTTTAGTTCAGTCCACACCACTTGAATGGAATCTTAACTGGTGTTTTCTCCTCTGAATTGCTGGAATTATTTGCTGCAGGAAGTAAGAACAGAGAGTAGGAGAGCAAACCAGAAGAAATGGGTGGTGCACATTTTCTGATTTTTTTTTTTAAGATTCTCTGGCACTCTTTGTTTCTTTTTGCACACAATAGAAGCAGGTGCTTCAGGACTAGCCAGTATTGTGCGGCTGCTTTTAGATACTTTGTAGGTGATTTGTAAAATGTTGCTGCAAACTGACAGACAACCATGGCCACCCACCTCCGTTCTTGAGGTCTGAACCATAGATGATCGGGAGCAGCAACCCACCTCCGTTCTTGAGGTCTGAACCACACCTGAACGGGAGACTCCATGCACTTGCACAGAGGACTTCCTTTCCAAAATTTAGAGTGGAATATGGGAGGCCCCGCCCACTGCTGGTACAAAACATCCATGCAGAGCAGAGCATAATCCAGATCAAGGGGGGCTCTGATTTGGGTTACTGGTAGTCCCAAACATCAAGGTCTACCGATAGACTAGCTTGGCCTAGTCTAGAATACAGAGCATCTGAAGTCTATGTGTTCCAGAATACTGAGGTAGTATTTTGGTAGTGCACCAAAGTGTGCTGCTGACATGGATTTTCCAGGGGCTCTGAGGCTAGGAGCTTTCTTCTGTTGTCCTTTTGACCCCCCAAAGCTCATGTGATCTTCAGAGCTGGTGTGGAGGCTGTTTTGGATTAGTTCTGTTGTGCAGACAGCATTATTCTAGGCTACATCTTGCTATGGTTCAAACCAGCCAGTGCTGTTCCAGACCATGCCTTGCCATGGTCCAGACCCACTGATTCAGATCATGTTAAAGGAGTGCAGAAAGGCCCTCAATTGATTGCTGTAATATGTGCCAGATATATTGATGAACTCCACCGTTTCTGATCGGGTGGTTGTCACTGCTGACCAATGGCATCTGGATTAGGGATGTGCATAAATATTCTAAACATTCAAAATCCAATCAAATTTGTTCTAATGTGGACATTTGAATTTGAATTGAATGTCTTCACATTCAAATTTAGACATTTGAACAAATTTCAAATGTTCCAAAACATTAATTCAGATGATTCAAATGGTTCAAATGTACAGATACGTATGTATTACATGCATATCTGTACACATTTGCACTTATAATACAGAATGAAAACGGGATAAAACAGGATGCATACAAAATGTGTATGGATACATATAACACATACAAATGTTGTTGACATTCATATCTTTAAATATGAATGTTGTCAACACTCGTATCTTAAAGTCTGTATCTAACATTTGAACAAATAGATTTGAATGTAATGGATTCAAATAGGTTTTTGTTATTTTATCTGTTACAAAGCCTTTCAAATATTTATTTTATTGGTAATGCATTTAAAGTGACAATTGTCTTGATTTTGGTTTTCAGTTTGTAGAACTTGATATTCTGTGATAATCTCTAACCTCCCCCCCTCAACTCTACTGTCCTTTGGAATAGCCTCCTCTATTAGTATAATAATTTCTCTTCCTCCTCCTCTTCCTCCTCTCCCCCACTTAACTTATGAATAATAAGACAGACTTTCATTGAAGAAGGAGGGATCAAATGAGGGTCCCTGGGGAAGGTGGTGGGGGACCCTAAAGAAATGCTGTTGAAAAATATATTTTTACGAAAAGGCTGACCCTTGCTTACAGCTCTCAAGTTAGCCTATACATCACAGACACACTTTACTCAGTAACTAAGACCTCTACAAAAAGGGAAAGAGAATCATTTACCTCAGGGTCTGAGCCTGATTCTCCCGTAAAGACCATTTACTCCTTGGAGTAGGAGCTAGGTAGCATGCCTTAATAATGAAGACCAAACCTTAGGAAAAGCTTCTAATTTTTGTTTTACTATAAATAATTAACAATCAAGAATAATTCCTCACCAAATGTAATTTGTTCATTTTGCTTTGGCCATAGCAGCATCATTTCAATTATTTATGCTTGTGCCGCTTAGCATTCCAGGAGATGTACTATGCAGTATTTCACAAAATAATGAAACTTTAGTAATAGGAGGCTTCATGGCAGCTATTAAATCTTTACTGAAGGGACAAACTGCAGTTGGTGTATATGAATTATGAAGTGATCAGGCAAGCAAAATGTAGACTCTTGCTTAGTTTGACTCTGCTGGTGCTGTCTCAGAGACTCCTGTCCATCTGAAATGACTGTGGGCTGCGACCATACCAAACTCTCCAGAGTGTGGTGCATGTAATTTCAGGATTCATGGGAAATTCTTGTTAATTTCCTTTGACAAAGACACTGTCAGCATTCAGGGGCCAGGTGGCTCTCTTGCCTGCCACTCCTGTACAGTACTTCCATTGTACAACACCCTACTAGCACATCTGTAGTAGCTCAAGGGGGATTGAAGAACATGGCCTTGTGCACAGGCAAATCATGTGAGGAGCTGCAGGCCATGTTGCCTACACTCCATTCTCTTTGGGCAGAAGCACATATCCAGGAGCCAGCAACATACTGCTCTGCATTGGTACAATGCATTCCTTGTTAGTGGTCCTCCATGTGACAATAAGAATGTATTCAGGGTTGAGGACCCTTTATGGACCACAGCAGACATGGCTGATGTATGCATCTCTTGGGCTTACCATAGCAGGACTGTAGTTCTTTTCAATACATATGAGGAGATCCAGAGAGTTTGCTCCATTAAAGCTAAGAAAAGCTGGTCAGATCCTCAAAGGGAGATAGCTGGGAACTCCATCTATATGGCCTGAAATTCTAGGATAGAAATGTGAGAGATGAATAAACAGACATGATAAACATCACCTGAGTGTAATGCTTGTGGTTGCTGAAGATGAATTTTCTTCTCTTTTTCAGTCTTGACCAAAAACAGAAATGGGAAGGTAATCCACCAACTCCACAGATGTGAAATAATCACTCTTGGGATGAGTCACAACAATTTGGTTCATATGGGATGGGAGGCTATGGAGGCTCTTAGCCAATCACAGCCTGCTGTGGCTGCCAACCAATCAGGTATATGAAAACCCAGGATGGCATCAGCCAATGGGAAGTGAGTCAGGAAGACAGCAACAGAGAAGAGTCACTTATTTTTTAAACTGTCTCATGTGGGAATTTCCCCTTGCATCCATAGATGAGGTGATCTTAGAAAATTGACACACACACACCCCAAAAACCCTGTGTGATCACATTCTCAGAGATGTTTCATAGGTGGGATTATTCATATGCTGGTCTTCTCTTTGCCCTCTTAGGAATATTTAATTCTTGGTTAGAAGGGCAGACTTTATCTGAAGGAATTATTTATTTGGCGGAACAGTAAGAAGTAGGGATGTGCACGAATATTCGTAACATTCACAATTGCCAAATCTGGACACTCGAATTTGAATCCAGTGTTGGCACATTTGAAGATTGACATTCAAATTTGAATAGAATGTTTTGATACATTCGTATGAAGCTTCATATGGGATTCGTATGCTATTTGTATGTATTTGTATAGGATCCATTTGGTTTTCTTATGCACTCGTATATAGGATCTGTATGCTATTTGTATGCTTTCATATTGGATTTGCATGGGATTGAACATTTGTATCGAATACAAATCCTACCACATTTGAAGGGGATCTATTTGAACAAAAATGAATTTTCTTGTGTTCAATTCAATACAAATCAAATGCCAAAAAACATTTGTGCACATCCCTAGTAAGAAGACGAAACAAGGATTTGAAAATAGCTCAACTTTTGTAACTACTAAGCAAACATACTAATCATTTAGTTACTGCCTATACTACTATTTGGATGTACACATATCCATTCCTATGTATTTCCTGGTCAATTTTTATGGGAATTTCTGGTGACTTTGTGTAGTATTCTTTTTTTGGGGGGGGGGGAAGGAGTCATATAAGTGGCCCTCATCAAAGACTCAGTATCTGACACTAATTCCTGCAATATTAATGGTTTAGCTAAAGTACTAAAAATAAAAATATATTATGTGTACAATTGTACAAAATTCAACACTGATTTCATTGAGGTTTATGCACCTAGGCTATTGGTATGGAACAGGAATCTAAATAGTTTCTGTGAAAAATACATTTAATTTAAAAAGAAGAAAATCCTGTTTGTGTGAATAGCATACTTAGAAGGTAGTACTGATAAGAATGCACAAAGGTAGAAATGAAGGAACATCCTGAGCTGGAGCCTTATGAACCATGCAAACAACTCACTTTGCTGCAAACTGCAAACTGACCAAATACACTAGGCACATCTCTACTCATAAGCAATATACATATCTGATGACTAATCTCATCATCTCATACAGACAGAATTGGCAAATCCACTGAAGGTTATAGGCTGTTACCCATTATCACATACATGAATATTGTACATTGTACAATATTGTACATTTGTTTCCGAAATAGGAAAAATATGTATTAAACACTGTTGGTTGATTGACTGGTTTCACTGTTACCAAATGCTCTGACAACAGATTAAATAATTTTAAAAAATAACAAAAAATACAATTAAAACTAAGACAGTATTTTTAAAAATCTAATAGAGTAAAGCGAAAGACCAATTCCATATGAAAATATAAATACTGAAAGCAATATAAAAACAATTCCTTCTCTCATCTTCACTCCAATGGATTAAAAACAACCAAGAAAGACCTTGATAAGGTGCTCCTAATAATGTGCATTTTCAGAAACCCATAGTTCCAGCAGGCAAAATGTAAGTGACCTGGTAAGACATTAGGAGAACTCAAAATACAAACTGGTAATTTCCCCTGCAAAATATATCACTGAATGAAAGTTTTATGTCCTCTGAGCTTACTGTATTAATTTTATGCATGAGTGCTTTATTTTTGCCATGTGAGATATATCACTAGCCTACTAAAGCAAAATATCATTAGGCATGAGAAGGGATTTGGTCACTTACACTTTGTCACCAAGGATCATTGCACAGAGATAATGTAGGGCTGTGACATGCAATTTTTCATTTGTTTATTAAACTATATATAAATATGTGTGGGAGAATATGTTAGAGCATGTATACGTAGTCTGTGTATATAGCCTGGTAGATATTTTTAAAAAGATGATGCATCATCAATAAAATCATTTTACAGTATTCTGAAAGCTTAGAAATCAGAGGCATATAATTTCTGTTCAGGGAACCCTCTGGCGAGGCGTTTTTCTCATAGCTTCTCTTCATTCTGCAGACAGTGCTTAAACAGTTTGCAAGTTAATAGGGAGTTGTTGTAATTTAATGGTAGAATACCTGCTTTGCATGTAAAAGTTTAGTCCTTGATATCTCCCTGGAATAAGGCAGTGGCAAACCATTTCCATCACGTTGCTAAGAAAACTGAATGGGTGTATCCGGGTAATCACCTGAAAAGCTCAATGCAAGGCCCTCTTTACCTTGATATTTCTTTATGCATCAATAATGACTCATTTCCCCTTCCAGTTCTTATGGAAACTTTGTCCAGTTCTCATTGTAATAGTAAATTTTATTGGCTGGATCTTCTAGGGACCTTTCTGAATGCACCATGCTTTGTTTCAGGTTAGTGGGTTTTGACCAGTGAGGTCTACTGGTTTGGAACATGGCACAGCATAGTCAGGAATGGTGATATCTGTCTAGTGACACTGGTTCAGAGTAACACTTACACAGGTTGTGAAGCTTGCACAATCTTCGTGGATGGCCCCCAAGAGCACCGAAGGGCTAGGAATGAAATTCCTAGCATCAGAGCCACCATTGGATCAATTTTAGTGGTCCGCTTTGGTGCACCACCTAAGTGGATTTCCCAATAATCAGGGACACAGTGCAATGTATTCTGCATTCCTCCATATTTCAACCTAGACTTCAGTATCAAAGTTTAGTGGTGATCCAGATCAAAGTTTGCCCCACCTGCTGCCTGTGACTTAAAAAACAGAGGCTTCACCTGGTTCCCAACACCCAACATGGAGACAGTAAGTAGAACGCCTGCAACTTGCTGTCCCACTTGCTGCCAGAGGCTAAGCTCTGTAATTGCACCTGCCATGGAGAACAAAGATCAGAGACCTTTTCGCACTACAGCTAAGACAGCTGTAGTGCACTTCAGCCGGAACGGGTGGAGAACAGTTTCCATTTGCATTGGCAGGTAAAGGAAGTGTTCCCAAAGCATCCCTTACCTGCCTAGGTGTGAATGGGAAGTTGTTCTCCATGTGTTCCATACAGATTGGCTCTTTCGGGACTGTGAAGTCCCGCCTCTGGGCTGCTGTGATTGGCTGGGAGGCAGGCTGATTTGGAAGGATTCCGCTTCAGCCTTCTCATGCCAGGTGCTGGCTCCACGATGGATGGGGGCCATCCGTGGGTGACCCCTGTGCCTGCCCAGGGAAGATGGGGGCAGAGCCATGCCCAGCAAGGATCCTAGAACTCCCCTCCCCTCCCTCTCAGAGCATCAAAGGGAGGGAGGCGTGGCTCGGGCAACAGCCCCCGCTGGGCAACTCCTGCCAGGGCAGGGTCCCCAGGGGGTGTGGGGCGGCCCGGGAGAGGACACCAGCCTCCCCGTAAGATGTAGGGACCCAATCGGGGAGCCCGATCATCACCTGCCTCCCCTCTAACAGCTGGCAATTTGAATGCCCGGAGGTGGGCACAATCAAAGGGCCCTGCCTACCCCTTTCCTCTGCACCAGGGTCTTTGATGACATGGAAGCATACGGGGGGCACCCCCACATCCCCCAAAGCCATGGGGTGCTATCCTCAGGCCCCACGATCGGCCATGGCTGCCCTCCATCCACAACATTGCATCGGACCTTCAATGGGAGGGAGAGGAAGAAGAGGTGGCACTTAGAACTACCAGGGCATAGGAATGAGGAAGCAGTTCGATGTGCAGTGGCAGTCCGATCCAATCATGTGGCCCAAGGATGGCACCCCATGGCCTTGTGTGATGTGCCCCCTGTAGGCCCCCACGTCATCGAAGATCCTGATGTGGAGGGAAGGGGCAGGCGGGGCTTTTCAGTCATGCCCCACCTTCCGGCATTGCTAATAGTCGGGTGTTAGAGGTGAGGCAGGCAGTGATCAGGGCCCCTGATCGAGTCCCTACATCTGGGGGTGGAGGCTGGCATCCTCCCTCGGGCCACCCCGTGACCCCCACAGTACTCTGCCCAAGCGGGAGGTGCCCAGTGCCTGAAGCCCCCAGGACACCATATGCCTCAGGGGGCACCTCTCTAGCAATCTCGGGGGAGTGTGAGACAGGGGCTGCCAATCAGCTGTCTGTCAGGTAGATTTCGAGCCCTCTCCCTCCCCCTCCTCCAGGCTTCTGACTGCTCCCGATATGTCAGAGGATGACATGTCAGCAGCAGCCAATAGGAGAAGCCAGAGGGTGGGAGACATGTGCTTCCGGGAGCCAGCAATGCAGATGGTCTCCCTGTGGATCACAGCAGGTAAGTCCGGGGATGGGTTGGGGCGGGTTGGGATGGGATGGGTGTAGAGAACATCTTGGGACAGGCTGGGGTGGTTCCAAATGGAACCGTGGGCCCAGCTGTGCGTATGCTCCATCCCAAGGCATTCTAGACATGTTCGAGAGAGGCTAGTGCAAGAAGGCCTCTGGTTTGCTGCCTTTGTTCTGTTTTACTGTATAATGGATTATGTCATATTATTTGTGCTTTTATAATGTATTTTTCATTATAGTGTGTAATGTATTGTTTTGTTCTTTTGCCTACTTTCTTTGGTGTAAACCGCCTTCAGAAAATTTTCTTTTTGTAAAGGTGCTATACAAAAAAAAAGGAAAAGAAAGTGTTCCCTTCTATGCAAACAGAGCATACTAGTGGTGACTGAGCACTTATAGCTCCACAGTAATGTGTGGTCCAATGAGGTCTTGACGAGGACCATGTGTAGGGATGTGCATGAATATATGTAACATTTGATATTCAGATGAATTTGATCATTCATATATGAATTCCATGTTATGTCATTTGTACATTGCCATTCGTATTCACACAAATGTTTCATAACATTTGTACAAATGCTTTGGAATATTTGCGAAACGGGGGTGAGAAAGCAGCTGCACCAGTCACATCTGCAATGGATCCAGAGTGCATTCGACATGGTTTGAGAGCTGATTCAAAGTGGATTCAGGACGGATTCAACACTTTCAGAGTTGATATGTTACGGGATGCCTATTGGATACCTATTGGATATCTTTGTGTTCATATCAGATATTCACATCAAATAAAATCCTGTCACATTCAAAGGGCATCTATTCGAACAAATACGAATTTTCTTACATTCATATACATCCCTAACCATGAGGTATCTTAATGCAGAACAAAGGTGGGTGCAGAAAGGCCCTAGTTATTCAGGTTGCAACTGCACATTCCTCCAGTAAGGGCTGTCTTTAATTCACCCTCAAAAGCCTTGTCCACAAATTAGGAGAAAAGGACAGCACAACAAACGAGCAAAGAATGACTTGTTCCCACTCTTCTCTCTCTCTTGCTTCACTTCATTTCAAACTTTGCTCTGAGGCATTTCCCTCCCTCTATGGAACATCATCTATTGGATTGTTTGAAATGTCAACACAAGACCTTGTTTTATTGAGTTGGTCTTTGAAGCCAGAAAGTCATGCTGGTTTTAACACTCATGTTCTTGATAGTTGCTTCCTGCTCCTTCACTGTTCTCATGAGGTAGATACATTTCCCCTCAGAGAAAGGCATCCAGCAGCTCCTCATGACAATTCTCACCCTTCACTTCTTGATTACAATGTCTGAAAAGCTTTGGAAGATTTCTTGGATTCCAAGGACAGATCTGAGGCAGGATGTGTAAAATGGGACAATAATCTCATCACCTCTGTGTTCAGTTGAAATCAAAGTCTGACTCGTGATTGGTTATTCGTTTCTTTTACGCCATAGCAGCACCTGAGAACTTGGCAGTAGCTAAGGTCACCGTGTGATTTTTATCAGATAAATAACATTTTGTGTACCCTTTTAAGGATGCTTCAGTAGTGCCTTTAATATGGGGCTAATTAAATCTTGCTGGGCTTCAAAATAAATATTGCACAAAAGAGCATAAGTGAGCTTATGATTGGGTTGCATGTTGATTGAATGAGATCCTCAGATCTGCTAACCATGCTGCTGGTTTTGTTGAGCAGAATGCTGCTGATGGCCATATTTCAAACTCCTCATTTTAAAACAAACAAGATGGTTCTATATCAACAACTATCAACTGGACAATAGAAAAATGCTCAGTCCACCTTAAAGGCTTGGCTATTTTCACTGTTTCCAGCCTCTGCAAATTATTTTTTTTTCTGCCATAAGTAATGAGCAGGAAAGGGGCCAGAGCAGCATCTGTACTGTACTGTTGGACTGACTGAATTGGGCCAAGACAAGACCAGGAGCCAGCAGCACTTGCCACATACCGTGCCCTCCACCACACCCCCTCCTGACCCAATTCTGGAGGGTGAAAATTATCATTCCTGACCTCCAAAGTTGCTGGCTGGTAGGAAGGTAGGGATGTGCATGATTTTTTTGGGGGGGGGGAATTCAATTCAAAATTTGAATGCAATCTATTCGTATGAATATGGATGTTCAAACATTCGATTCAAAATGAATCAAATATTTGAAAATCCATATTCGTAGGAATAGATCACATTCAAATGTGGTAAAATTCTATTCGATATGGATCTATTTGTATGTATTCGTACAAACATTCAATATGTATCTGAATAGATACATAGTTGATATGAATAGAAACATATCTGATACATTTCCTCAGCTTAACAAATGTCTGAACTATTTGTACGAATGTCCAGAAATATTTGTATTTGTTCAAATGTTAGCATATGAATATCACAACATTCGATTCGAGTTTGAATGGCCGAATTCGGCCGAATTCCGAATGTTACAGACATTCATGCACATCCCTAGTGGCTGGGGCTATTTTCAACAGAGACACAAAAATAGCCCATTTCTTATGGCATCTCCAGGATCCAAGTTGAACAGTGCTGGGCACTGCATGCTCCGTAAGCCACTCCAGCTGCCAGCATAGTGGATGGTTGGGTTTGTTTACTGAGGGATGTTTACTGCAGTTCACTCAGGAGACTACAGGCCCCAGCACCATTTTGGTTCTCTGGAATAGGCCAGATTCCAGTGTCCTGCAGCCAGTGTAGGACCATGTAGACGCTGCCTAGTGGTCTTGGATAAGAAGGATATAAGAGACAGATATTCTAACTAGTATTAACTTTTTGTTTAACCAGCGTAATATGAATCAATACTGTTACTATTCCACCTTCTCATGTGCAATGTTTTTAGCTTTTGCCAATAGAGTAGAATTTTTTTTTAAAAAAAAAAAGTGCTATCACACCCTAAGTGTAATAAAAAAGAGACCTCAGTTTATGGTGCCATAGAATGTAGTCAACACCTTTTATGATTTACAATAAATACATCCCCTATAATTTCTAGGAGATATTCCTGACATGTCCTAATAGCAACTATCACTTATTGCAGTCAAAAAGATAAATAGAATAATACATTCCAAAAATAAAATTAACCAAAACAAATTGTAAAATTTAACAGTTACAAAATTTGCAAATTTATGGCTCAATCAGTTACTTTGTTATTAAGGAGCTTATTTTTATGGCTGCATATAGAAATCTTTGCTATCACAAAGGTGACACTGTGGCTTCTGTCAGACAGAAGAAATTTGATGCAATCATTAATTATAATGATTGAAACACACTGGGAATCTCTAAAAAGCATCTATTCTTTGGAAATAAGTTTACCACTATTCCATGGCACCTTGGGACGTAGTATCTTTTACGTCTAATGAATATTTACAACATTCACTATTCATACAAATTCATCTGAATTCAGACATTCACACACAAATTGAGCATTACGACATTCATACATCAACATTTGTACAAATACGAATGTTTTAGACTTAGTACAAATACTTTGAACGTTCATTAAACTGGGGAGGCAGGAAAGCAGCTGTGGCAGTCACATCTGCAACAGATCCAGATTGCATTTAATCAAGAGTGGATTAAAAGTGGATTCAGGCCAGATTTGACACTTTCAGAGCATGGATATGTTACGAGGTATATATCAGATACACATTTGTTCATATTGGATATATATCTGTTTGTATCAGATATTCGTACAAATTTGTATGAATACATGTGTATTGAATAGAATCCTACCACATTTGAAGGGGATCTATTTGAATGAATACAAATTTTCTTACATTTGATTTGATACAAATCAAATGCAAAAAAACCCCATTCATGCACATCCGAGTCAACATAAAAATAGTTCACATTTTCAAGAGAACTGAGGAATACAGACACTCTGAATCTAGCAAAAAGTGTTTTCGAGATTTACTCTGCCCATGTTATATCCATGTCTGTGGCATGGCATGGCACAATAGCAATGCTCTATTCTGGAATTTCTAAAAAATAGTATGCAGGAGAAAGTCAAGCTGATCAGAGTTTATGGAGAAGGTGCAATTATATCAGCTGTCATGCACTAGTCAGCTACATTTCCATGGCTGCCTGTGCCTTCTGGGGCTAGAGTTTCAACAAATGGCAGTCACTCTGATATTATGGTCTTTGCTTAACACATTAGGCAGAAACTGTGAGCAGCTCTTTCCTCATACTGCTTACCCCTTTCACAAGGCGCCAGTATATCATTAAAAAAAAAAAAAAAACCTCAGGGAACAACCCAAAGGTCATCTGCCTACTGGGGCAATTGAACCATGACGAATTGAATAGCTAAAGCTGACATGTTAGCAGGAGTGAAAAATTCCTTTATAACCCTATAGCTCTGAAGAGATACCGAGAGCAACTCACTCCATAGTTATTAAAAAGGAAGTGAACAGGTAAGGTTTTGGCCCCATTTCTGAACCAAGACATAAATCCACATATATATTCAGAAATATAAGATATACAAGATGGTTTATAGAAGAACAAAACTACAAAGCAGAACCCACACTGCAATCAAACCAGATAATCATAAAACTAGACTGCAAGTACAATATGAGCACCATAATGACATTTTTTTAAAATGTATTTTGAAGGCTTCAAATTTCAACCACAAATGAGTTAAAATATCATTGCTTGGTGCAAAAGGACAAAATTTTTGGTATCTGGAATTCTGCTTTAGGAAGTAAGTTCAGCAGGTGCTGAGGCCAAGTGGAGTCCACAGCAGCTAACCAAAGGCCCACAAAGAATCACCTCCTCCAAGATGTCCATGCCCAGCCAGGCTGGAGAGTCATCCAGAGGGCAGAGTGGTCTAGGCTGCCACCACTAGACCACCCCCAGGAGGGATGACATAAGTAGCTATTCTTTATGGTCTCTTGTGTAGCTGAGACCAGGTAAAGTCCAGAGCAGCTGACAAGAAAGGCCCAGTCCTGCAAGCAAGCAGCTCCAAATGATCAGGACCCATCCAGAGTTCAGAATGGTCTAGGCTGCCGCCACCACTAGACCACCACCCCTGGAGAGATGGCAAGGTTCTCCTCGTTGTCCTTGGGCAGGGCTTCCAGCAGCTTACTTAGGTTGCCCATTCATTAAGTCTCAAGATGAATTACAACAATCTGAATCAATAAAACCAAAATTAAGATCTGTTGAAAACAGTTAAAAACAGTACATCACCCAGAGGAGGAAAACTGCATCTTCAGCCAAGGCTATGGGCATCTTCACCATCTGTCAAAATATATAAAGAGATAGTGCTTGACCTGACTTAAAAAAGAAGGTCATTTCACAGCAGTTTATGCTGATTTATCATGTTCTTTTTCTGCTGTTCCTTAAACAGTGTGCGTACTTGTACTGTTTTGCAAAAATTTCCAGAAGGCTCTAGGAGAAAAGTATACTATTGGTCCCTCATGAAAATCATGCCAGAGTTGCAAAAATAACATAAATAAATAAATATTAGTCTTTTACTACCTGAGTACTGAAACAAAAACTGTAATTAAAAATTCTAGAGAAATTAATTGGTTTCAAACAACCAGTCTTTCTGACCTTGTGTTTTTCAATGGTACCCTGATTCATTCAATAATTGGGGCTAAAACTGTCCACATGTACAATATGTCCATCTGTCTCTTATTGAATAGATTGTTGCTCCACTTATTTATGGTAGGTAAAAACGCTGGCTGAGGCTGCTGAACCACTGCTGTCCTTATGGGAGAAGTCTCTTTGGGTTCATACCTGCTATTGTTCATGGAGCAGAACTCAAAACTCAGACTATACTCAGGCTATACTCAGCACCTCATAGGGACAGTATCTGGCCCTCTTTGATCTACCTTTTCTAACACAGAATGTTCAAGAGAGGGTGTGAGAACAATCACATGTCAAAGCCATCTCCAAGTTACTTCAGAGGTGCTTTTTTTTTTTTTTGCTATGTCTAATTGTAGTCTGTTTGTCCATAGGGAGGAGTGGATGTTGTTTTTGAGTTCCAGTATCCTATGACAGACCATAGGGATCCCCAGGTGGGTTGAATTACTTACATAGCAGCCTATCGAAGAATGGGCTAACTGAAACTCTTTCAAAAAAATTGCCTGGTGTTATGAAGAAAAGCAGTTGAAGAATGAGTGTATACTTACTACAAAACCATGGACACTGACAAAAGCAGAAGCCAGTCCAGCATTAATCATAACATTTCATTTCAAATGGCTGGCTAGGGACAGTCAGTTGGCTTTTTGGTCCCTCTTGTTTCATAGGGTTGTTATGAGAATGAAAATATAGAGTGTAGCTTGCAAAGCCTGCGACATGGCCAAATTGCTATGAAATTTAAGAGCCCACTCAACTTAGCCAATAGCCATACCTACCCACAGGACAAGTATAATACAAGACTATTCAGCCTTCTCTTCCCAGTAATAAACCTAATCCAAGCTTGCTATGTCCACTCTGGACAGTGAGGCAGAGGAAATTATAAGTAAATATGAAGAGAGTTTGATTCTGGATGGACTCGTACCACTTCTGAGTGCCACTAGCAGGAATCAAGACAGCACCAAGTTTTACTACACAAATGATCACAGGCTTGAGGAGGAAAGTCAAAAGTGTTATATTGGTAGGCTTGCTGAATCACCGATAAGTGTCCTCAAATGAGGCTGCTCACAGAAGAAGCAGAAGCAAAATGCAAGTGGGTTCCTTTTGAAGAGCATCTTTTGTTATCACCATCATTCTGCATTACAGATAACATCTGCCAGTTTTAGGAACTTTGTTGTTTTAGAGACAGCACCAAAATCTTATTGTGTGACTGGGGACTCCCCCCTCCCACTAGCGATGAGCACAGATATTCAAAAATTCAAAAATCTGATTCGAATTCAATGAATATAGACATTCGAATTCGCATCAGATTTTCAAAAATCCGAATTTCCAAACTAGGATCAAATCCGGATTTTTGAAAATCTGAAATGAATTTTTGAATGATTCGACTGAATTCAACATCGTATATCACATCTGAATATCGGGTCTATTTGCACATATAATACGGGATGCAAACGGGATGCAAACGGAACGCAAACACGATAAAAATGGTATGCAAACGGATTCAAAAATCGGATACATTTGTATCATTTGTTTCAAATCGGATTTTTTGAAAATATGGATCCGGATAATCCAGATTCGAATTGGATTTTCAAAAATACAGATTTTTGAATTTCAATTCGACTCAAATATTCAAGTATTCTATTTGAATCCGAATACAAAAAATGCATTCGTGCATATCCCTAGCTGGCACCTCAAATATTTTTATAGATGCTCTCCCCTCTGGAGGCAGACTTGTCAAGCCACCGAAGGAGGTTTAATAAGTCATAAATTATGCCTTTAAAGTGCCTGAAATCAGGGCCCTAATAGTAGAAGCAACAGAAAAGGACCACAAGGTGTGTTTCCATTCAGTCAAGGAACCTTTTGTCTCTGCTACATTCGTGCCCACATGTACACAATGCTTGCTGTAGAAATGAGCTTTATTTAACTTACCAGGACATACAAGTTTTGGAATGAAAATGACCAATATCTTGGACAGTTTATTCTTGAAGTAAAACCAATCCCCAGTGATAGCAGTTACACCTCCCACTGGAGTACATCCCCATTACAATTGCCTTGACGACTGCTTAAAATTTGAGAGAGGTTTTCCACACATATTTGCCATCTAGAACCTTGAAAATTGAGTAAAACTTAATGTCCTTGACTTTAAGGGCAGTAGGGAATCAGGATTTAGGAGAAACATATGAAAACACCTCACACAGCCTCCTTCAGCCACTTCAGCCAAACCTTCTGCAATGAAGAAATTTAGGGTGAGAAGGCTAGTCTTCTCTTTTTGGCCAGAGAGGGAAATTCCTTGATAAAGAAATGTAGGCTTGACAGTTCAGGATGAGTTACTTGGAGGCTACTCCTTAACTCAGACATTTACAGGGAAACTTCCAAATTTATAGGATGTTGGAAAGCAGTAAGACTAGAGTTTGACAGACAGATAAAGCTATTCACAGGAACAGGAAAAATGTCCAGTCGTGCTGGTTTTTAAACAAATGCTGTGCCAGTGCATCCCATCACCAAGTTCATGGCTGACAGCATTATATCTTTGAAAGGATTCTGTTACTTCTGGTTGAGTCTATTTGTAATCATCCCTGGATCAAGTCATAGGCCATCTGAATTTCCTGTCACAGCATGAGGAGACTGCTAAAGAATGCCCTTCTTCCTTTTTGCTTTCACCAACTTTCCTTGAGTTCAGAGTTCTTGACTCCTAATCCATCACACTGATGTTACCTCATGCGGCTGGAGTTCTCACTAAGTGCAACTGAGCCTGTAACTCAGAACAGGAAGTTTATTACTAAATTTGTGGGAGGTAGAGAATAAAAAGATCTCCCGAGGACTTGTTATCCCCTACAAGAAAAGCAGCTCCTTCACCACCGTGTCAATTAGAAAGGGGAAAATCGACCGTTTACAGCTTTGATCAATCTCCTTTAGCTTTCTAGTTTTGGGCAGTGTCTGGAGTATTTGTGGAGAGAGAAAAGTGGGAGGTGAGGAAAAGCCACCATTATTTTTGTGGTTTCCTTTATCTAAATTTGAATCACCAGGGTTTTTCTCCAAATAGAGTTTATGTAGTAAATCTGAGCTGAGAAACTGGTGGGAAGAACTGCAAAAATGTCCCTTTTATGTTTGTCTTGTGATGCTTTTTTAAATGCAAACAAAGTAAACACCTCAAAGTTTTAGAGAAGATCACTCCCCAGTGTGATCTGCCAAGAATAGAATATGGAATGTGCTGCATGAAAAACATATCTGCTACTGCTCTAATATAGTTCTTCACAAAGGAAAATACTTTGTGTGATTTCATAGAAGACTGCTTATAAAATGGCATTTACAACTAAATGTAGCTCTGTTACTGTTGAGTTATTTATGAGTAAGTTGTAAAGTTTAGAAAACGACTTTGCGTAAAAGCTACCAAAACTTATCCTTCATGTGGATGTTTCCTGTCACTGGTGATCTTAAACTTACATGTCCAATTCTGACCCCTGCTGAGTTTTCTTATTGACTCTAACAGGAGCAAAATCTAACCTCAAAATCTCATCTTTTTTGAAGTGGGAACCTCATTTACTTTCATGCCATTATGTTAGTTCCCTTGGCCCTGAAGCCACATGAAAGAACATTTTAATATCTTCTTGTTTTCTAAAATGTTCAATTTCTTTTCCTTTCCTGAATACAACTCCCAAGAGTTTTTGCATTCAGAACACAGCTGTTAATAGCTTTTAATGATAACGGAAAGGCTGTGATAACTTCAGGTTCCTCTATAACAGGGCCCCCAAATTGCTGACCATTGATCTTGCAATATACATTGGCTTGAGAGGGAAAGTAATTTTCTCTTTTTGATGTTCTTGTGCCTTACAGAGATGGAAAATCTCTGCAAATGTATTATATTTCTAGACTTGTTTTCATTCCATCTCGAGAAACGTGACATACCATACTATTGGGAATCAGTTCCGTGGCAAAATCTGCTTAAATGAATCTTTGATGAAGTGACAAAAGGAAAGTCAAGGAATGAATTTGCTGCATACACCAGTTCCCATCAATCCTGATACTTGACAGGGAATGTATCAGCTAATGAAATGGAATAATTTAACATTGTTAAAATTTGCTGCATAACATTTGGCATCAAGGGAAAAGGCAGGAAGATTTCTCCATTGGTCACATAGCTGTCATGATCATCCCTCTCATTTTTGCAAACATGGGATCAAGCAAGCATTTAGCATGGCCATAGACCCAATCTAAACATGGATTAAGGAAGCCACACACGACAGGTGGCAATGTGGTATATGTCCAATATAAGTAAAAATGAATCTCCAACTTCTGCCTGAGAAATTTGTCTAATCTTCTAAAGTAATCACACTAGAAGTTTCAATTTGCAGGAATCATGGATTTGCTCCCTAACCATGAGCTGAAAACAATCTTCTGGGAATCATGCACATAGGGGTGAAATGGACCCATGAGCATCTGTGGAGGCAGCAAAGGGCCTTTCCGCATACATCGCCAAAAAACGGATCTATAAGATCCGTTTTCCAGTGAACAGTTTTCTCCAAGAACTGTCCCCAGTAGGGACAGATTCTCGGAGGCCCTGCCCATCTGCACATGCGCAGGGTGGCAGCAGCAGGGCCAGATTGGAGAGGGTGCTGGTGCAGATGCACCATCCCAATCCGGCCTCCGAAGGCCCTGCCCTGTCACAGAGGGAGAGTGCATGCTCTCCCTCTTTGACAGCTGGGCCCTCCTCCCGGCCTCTGTGATTGGCTCCATGAGAGCCACCATGAGGAGGCCGGCAGCCAGCTTCCCCGGGTTCCCCTTTGCTGAGAAAGTGCGATTGCAGCTTTTTGGGCGAGGGGAACGCATGGCCTACCCACCCCCGCCCCACCCACGGTCATCAGATCAGACTAGGGGAAGTATTTCTTCAATCAGAGGGTCATCTGTCTTTGGAATTTGCTGCCAGAAGAGGTGGTGACAGCAACAAGCCTAGATGGCTTTAAGGAAGGGTTAGACAAATGTATGGATGACGGATCAATGGCTACTAGAATGGATGCTTAAGTAATCTTTCAGGCTGGGGAGACAGGCAGGGTGCTTCTAAAACCATTTGCTTTGATTCAAGAGCAGGAGAAGATTTGCCCTTGTCTCTGCTTGAGATGCCCATGGGCAAGTGATGGGCCACTGTGTGAGACAGGATGCTGGACTAGATGGGCTGTGGCCTACTCCAGCAGGGTTCCTCTTATGTTGTTACGTTCTTGGCCCTTGGCATTTTGAAGGAGCAACAGGGAAGCCAAAAACATCAGACTCCTCCAAAAATTGGATGCTGCCAACTGGCAGAACGTGTCACAACTGCTGAGCTTGCTACTGTTAGCCACAGGGGAACTACTGCCATTGGAGGCATAAGACGCACTGTGCAGAGATGCTCCCCCACTCTCCAACGCTTGGCCCAATCTCCCTACCTGAACATTCGTAGCCACTTAATCTAGGCACTTTTTCCACCAAGGTAGCTCTTCAACAGGGATAGTTCCCTCCTTCAGCCTCAAGTCCTAAAGACCAGTTTCCTTGGCACCAAGATATAAACACTAGGAAAAAGGCACCCAATAAGCTATGTAAGCTGCCACTCAATCGCAAGTCACCAATCACAGAAGGCAACACAAGAACCAATAGGAAATTGGAATACATATAATGGCTATTGGCTAAAACAAAGTACTACAGGCTGCAAAATGAAGAAAACAGGCCCTGGAAAAATAACAAAGTTTCAGTGAATGTGCTATTGTTTTTCGCTTTTGTGAGCCAGTTTGGTCTAGGGGTTAGACAGCTGGACGCTTATCTGGGAATACCAGGTTTGATTCCACACTCCTCCATGAAGTGATCATTTGATGAGCCAGTGAGATATAAACAAACAAACAAACTCTTTATAGATTTATTCTCAATGGCTGCCTAAAGGAGTGACACATCTTGAATGTGAAACTTTCTCTTTCATCTCCCCTAATTGCAGCTCGATTTGCTCTGAATCAAAGCACATGTTCAAGGAAATTAAACATAGTCGATGTGCCAGTTTTGAAAATGTTATATATTGCATCATAACTATCACACCGGCAAAGTCATACTGGACTCGCAAAGAGAATCTAATAGGCATGTGCACAAATGTTCTGTTTGTTTTTGCATTTGATTCGTATTGAATCGAATGTAAGAAAATTTGTATTCGCTTGAATAGATCCCCTTCAAATGTGGTAGGATTCTATTCAATATGACTGTATTCATATGAATATCCAATATGAACACATACATATAAAATATGTATCCTATAGGCTATGCATATCCAACATGTATCCTGTAACATATCCGCTCTGAAAGCATCAAATCCACACTGAATCCACTTTTAATCCACTTTCAACCCATGCTGGGTGCAGTCTGGATCCATTGCAGATGTAACTGGCTCAGCAGCTGTCCCACTTCCCCGTTTCACCAACGTTCCGAACCGTTTGATCACATTCGATTCGTATACGAATGTCCGAATTTGGATAAATTTATATGAATATCGAATGTTATGAATATTCATGCAAATCCCTAGAATCTAAAGCTTTAGCTTGGCATAGTTGGGAGCAGATTATTTTCCAGGCTACATAACTGGAAGCAGCCTATGTAATCTAAGCTGCAGTTTGGAGAGCGAATGAATGACGCAGTGAAGTTAAGACCAGGACAAATGGTGCAGGCAGAAAAAAACGTGTTTCAATTTAGAAAACATTTTACAGATTTAAGCATCTGCAAACAGGCAAAAAAATCAATGCCAACCTCTTACTTGTCTAGATATAAAATTAGCTGGAATCTATGCGACTTTTAATAATCAAAGACAGTAACCTTGAGTCCTGTGAAAGTTAGCGAAAATTGAAAGCTGAAACAGATACATCTGCAATGGAAATTGGTCCCAGTGCAACTCTATTGCTCTCAAATTCAGCTCATGCCAATAAAATAGAAGAAGACTCACAATACAATAGAAAATTGGTTCTTTGGGTATCACAGAATCTTGCCTTAAAAGAGCTTTAACCTTGGCCTTGTGCTTCCTTAGAGTCCTGTCTTTCGCACTGGATAAGTAAATGATGTTATCAAGTAATGTATAAGGGCTTTCATCTGAGCAAAATTTTTAAAAATGAGAACTTCCAGCTCCTGTTGATTGCGAATAGGATTTTTTATGCATTGGGATGAACGGCCAAAGAACAAAATGCACATTTCAAAATTAAACATTGTGACAATAAACAAATAAACTCTCTCTGTGTGCCCATGTATGAGTACAGGTGTATGCATATTTCTGTTTATTTACTTATAGTATAGCATTACACTGTGAATGTAAGTCCAGTAATTCTGAGGTGATACACAGTTTTCCATGCACCTTGGGGCTTTATCTGTCCTGAATTTTGAGTCCAATAGAGGAATGTTGGGTCTGGATCACAGCACTTGATTTATTTCCTGAGCTCCAAATCTGTAAAATGGGAATAAAAGTAAATACATATTATTATAAAAGGAAATGCAAACTCACAAAATAGCCTTATAAGAAATATTTGGTGGCCCACCATCTTGCAAAATCTGGGACATACAGTGCACAGCTACATAGCAAATGGAATGGTTCTTGTTAAAGCAGCTTCTATCAACCTATATTTCCTAAACTCACTGTTTGGTGTGGAAAAATGGAAAGTGGGACTGGATGACAGAATGATAAGCCACTGATAGGGAACTAATTTATCCTTCTTTTCTCTGTGGACCTTTAAAAGCATACAAAGAAACATATTCTACTCAAGAGTATTGCTAGTATGGAACAGGCTTCAGGTTCAGCAAGGAAACAAGAATGTAATCAGACAGAGCAAAAATAAAAAATAAAAATCTCTGAGGTAGCTTACAGAGGACTTTGAGGTGGGATTGTTCACACACCAGTGTGCCCGTTGTCTGTCTCCAAAGGCTTGGGAACATGAGGGCCACACACCGTATCTCTGAGGCACCCCTTTTGCTACGTCTGAACACAACCTTGGGCTGCTATCATTACTAGATTTATTCCAAGCCTCCCATGTGTGAGTCTGGGACTGGCAACACATCTGCAATTGTTGCATGGAGCCAAAACTTTTGCAGACTTCTGCAAGCATTTCCACTCCACTGCAGCAATTCTAGCTTCGTCTGGAAGCTCCTTCAGGCAGCATTTCCCAAAGAGTGAATTGGTGCATGGTGCATACCGTGTGCTCATGCCCTAGGGCAGCTACTCCATTTGAGGGACTGAATCCTATGTAGCCTATGATGCAGTTTGAGCCATCCAATTTCAGCATGGTTGAATCATATACAAATAACATCCCTCCATTTAATTATAGGGGAAGTACCATCCCTATTACATGTACTTGGTTATGTATTTGAATTCTACCTAGGGACATACCAAAGACAAAAATTTTCTGAAAGAGCATAATCATTTCTGTGCAAGCTTCTGAAAAAGTCCTCTCAACCTCTGTTGGCAGTGAACATGGCTGCATCCAGATACCTCTATACTGCGCGTTGGAATGCACAGTCCTCAACAGGCTGTCACCATGACAGTGGCATTGCGTTATATGATCGGGACTGCATACTTAAGTTAATGCTGGCTCGACAACACTCCCTGTACAGTATAAAGAAAATCTGGAGCTTCAAGCCAATGCAGGCAGGAGAGTGAGAAAAGCAGACAAAATGCCAGCTAAGCAGGAAAATTTGATTGGATGCTTCAATCTGCATGACAGTTCATGCCACCTCAGGTCTTGCAGCTCCAATAGCGGAAACTACAGAGCTGGCTTTTGAGTCAGAACCCATGGTCGTTGCTGCACAGTAAGTATACTGCGCTTTTACATTTAACTGCGGATTTATTCTGCTAGTCTAGAGGCAGCCCTTGTCACCTCCTCTGTGGAAAAGTGTTGTCTTAAGGTACTTTAAGATAATTTGTCTCCTTTTACTGTACCCATTATTTTATTTGGTGACAATGAACAAAATTCAGAAAGGCGTTTAGAGAGATATTAGATTTATTAAAATCCATCATCTGGAATTTATGGCAGTAATTATTTTCCCATCTGTAAAATAGAGGCCATAACATTTACTTTCAATCAAGCTGAATATTTCTAATGAATTCCAGTACATCCAAGAATACCTTATATCTCCTATATCTTTAAAAAATCTTGGATATCACTTTTAAACCAAATAAAGATGTTACACATTAAGAATATTTAATTAGCACTGCTTAAGCTTGAGACTACACTTACATAAGAATTTAAAAGGAGCCCTGCTGGATCACGCCACAGCCCATCTAGTCCAGCATCCTGTCGCACACAGTGGCCCACCAATTGCCCATGGGCATCTCAAGCAGAGACAAGGGCAAAACTTCTCCTGCTCTCAAATCCCAGCAAATGCCCTTAGAAGCATCCTGCTTGTCCCCCCAGCCTGAAAGATGTACAGTACTTAGGCATCCATTCTAGTAGGCATTGATACATCTGTCATCCATAAATTTGCCTAACCCTTCCTTAAAGCCATCTAGGCTGGTAACTGTTATATGATCTTACCACGGAACTTGTGTAGCAAATGAAAGTCCATGTGGAAAGTCAGTAAATTTATTCAGCATTTATTTTAATTAATGTATTTGAGGACCCAGCAGACAAGTGTAAAGAAGTGATCCATAAATAGCAGCTTCTTCTCTTTATCCTACTGCTACTGGCTGTTCATTTCTCAGTTACTGTAACAGAAGGTATTTTTAATGTCTTGCAAAACAGCAGTGAAGTCCAAAGATGGAGCTCAGTCAGTTTATGTATTTAGCTGTGAGTTAGCAAATGTGAAGCAATTGGTAAAGAGAAGTTCAATACGGTCATTTCTAGTATAACATCTTTTTGTGAAATGTGGTTTTGCTTTTATTTGGTTGGCAAAATACGAGTCAATTCCCTTGTTTGATCCTGGAGACTGTCAATAATATAATTTAGCTTCTGCCATGCCATATCTTATCTTGACAAGTGTGCCCTGCCTTCCACTGCACAACTCATACCACATCTTGATGGTTCCCTCAATTATTCCCCTAACTCCCATTTTTCTATTCATAGTAGTTTGGATAAAACATAGCATTGTACACAGACTACTATGTATTCACAACTGGTTACACAAATAATCCCATATATGATTACTCAGAAGTAAATGTCAGTTACCTAAGAGGGAATGCTTCCTTTATCATAAACTACCAAGAGCAGTCTTAGGATACCATTTAATCCTCTAATCTTTTGGTTGAAAGAAATGGCTCCATCCATGTGGGAGCTTACCATGCATGCACTAACCCTGCACTAGCACCAGAGCCAGCAAGGCTCTAGATGCACCATATGCACCTCTTCCTGGTCAGAAGAGGCACAGGAGGAGCACATGATGGGCGGTGTAAGCATGATGATGTGCTGCTCCACCTTGTTGCCCCAGTGATGGCATCATGTAGGCATGCTGGCACTGGCACTGGTGTTTGAAGATGGCTGCTATCTGGGCAGGTATTCACACTTAAGGAAAGGTTTGGGCAACTTTGGGCAGGTTTAGTATGCTCTAGACATCCACACGTGTGGATGCTTAGAGCATACTAGTGCTATGCCTCTGAGCCCATGGAGGCATAGTGTAAAAACTCCCCATCATATGTGTGCCCAGTTGGTAACTGTTCTCATGTATAATACCACATATATGTTGATAAAACTGAATTGTACATTGGCATGATTGACAACACATTTTTGTATGGAGACACACAAATCTGACCATGGCAGGCAAGAATAGATAGATCCTATGATTTCTTCAAGTGCCATCTTCTACCACCAACCATATGCCAAATTTGGAGGTAGTGCAAGTCCAAACCTCTCACCAAAGTCAATCAAGTATAAAAAGAAAAGAAAAAAAACAGTCTGTATATATATATATGTAGGAAACCTTCTCACCTAAGCGGAAGCTGCCCTGACAACTGTAGTGGGGAAGTGAAACCAGGGTAAAAGGGGTTAAATGTATCTGGTCTCACCAGTGAGTGTCATTCTTCTCAGTATAAATAGGTAAATGCTAGGTATGGGCATGAAAACTCATAACATTTGAAATTCATATGAATTTGGCCAAATTAGGACATTCAAATTCGAATTGAATGTTGTCACATTCAAAGACTGAGATTCGAATTTGAATCGAATGTTTTGATACATTTGTATGAAGCTTCGTCTGGGATTCGTATACTATTTGTATGGGATTTGTATGGGATTGAACATTTGTATTGAGTTTGAATCCTACTCGTTTGAAGGGGATCTATCCGAATGGATACAAATTCTCTTGCATTTGATTCAATACTAATCGAACACACACAAAAAATTTGTGCACATCCCTAGTACATGCAATACTAGTCTTTGTGATCCTGCAATATGTATCCTGGAACACTATAAAGTCATTATTTGTGAAGTGTAGTTACTTTATTCATTATATATAGTGACTGTTTTATTTTTATTGGATATTTATGAACTCTGTGTTTTTATTGCATGGCGTAAGTGGTTTATTGTGCCTTGTACTTACCTGTGTCTTTATTGTAATTTGCTATAACCTGTCCTGGGATGCTTTATGAAGGGCAGACTATAAAATGCAAATGCTGAGTTAGGGTACTGTCAGGCTCTGGAGGGGGGGATCGATTAGGGTCCTCCTGGTAGATCTGCCGGCTCATAACACAATAAGCAAATTAGTTAGGAGACGGTGCTATATCCAGTGTAAAATGTATCTGCTAATTAGTACAGCATGATGTTTTAAAAATCTTTCAGATGGATTCCTTCACCCCTACCACATAGCACTTAACAAACAATTATCATCAGGCCAGACTCTGAGCTTCTCTTTTCTTTTAAAAGTAACATGTTACTGTGCATATTGCATTTCATTTTGAATTCATCAGGTTTTTTTTTGTTTTTTTTTGTTTTTTGATACACAGTTTTGTGAGTTCATTTACTGGTGCTGATGCATGGAGCCAGGGGGACCCATAAAATAATTGTCATTGTTTCAGAAAGACACAAAAAGAGGAAGACGTTAGACGAATACATAACACAGATAAAAGATATATTCATACTGAGAATTCAATAGCCAGCGTGCACTTTGCTGCTTTCCAGTTCATTGTCAAACAGTATCTGGAGAAGCAATTCTAGGCCTCCCTGCTGGTTGTTACAATGACTTGATCCTCAGGAAGGTCGAAGAAAAGAGAATGCGTGTCATTATGTGGCTATGAAGCTATTGCACAGTGCTGGCTGAGAGGCACTGTGACTCAGCAGCTTGCCTATGGACAGAAATGGCCAATTTCCAAGAAAAATCTGAGTTCTGAACTGCCAGGACTCAGCATGCCTAACCCAGAGCCTGTTTATAATGCCAGAGCTCAATATGAAGGAGAAAGAAGGGTATGGGAAACTGGTCTTTGTAAGAAATTATTGCAGTCAGTGTATTCTCTATGTGATTATGCGCTTTGTACACATGAACTGAACTTGTGGTTGAGAGGTTTAGACAAAAAATGAAAGTAATTAAAGCCTTCCTCTGTAATAATACAGTATTATTCTTTATTGTCCTTTCTAGCTTTCAAGCATTTAAGAGACGCGTGAATTTAAGTGCTTCATTTGGCTAGGAAATATATTGATGGAGTTAAGTTTATCAGCATACTAATATGGACCACCATACACGGAAGTTGACTGTGAAGGTACAGCAATGGCAGAGATGTGTAACCTACCTTCTTAGATTGCAATGCTTCCAAATAACAGACTAAGCCCGGTACGATTGGTCACTCACCTGTGACTGATCTGGGGGCTGGTCTTCTTCTGGGCACCTCCATTTTGGTTGCCCTCTGCGACTGCCCATGCATTAGCACAGTCACCACAACGACGCTGATGCTCTGCGCACAAGCAGTCACGTCTATGGGTGTATGGCACTTCAAACGAGGTATGATTTCGTGCTTCATACCCAATCAACAATTAGGGAACTTCTGGGAAGGCAGCCTCCTCAAAGTGTGCATGCTGTTCCCCAGAAGTTCCCTAAGTACAGCTGAATCAAGAGCTTTGCTTGAGAAGCTTTCTCCCACAAAAAGTTTATTATTAACGTCTATCATTAATTATGCCAAAGTGTCAGCATGCTTTCTGGAATGAGAATATAAGTCCAGTGCTTTTTTCATGCTGCAGAGTCCATGCAGCTCCATGCTACCTCAGAGCTGGGAGCAATGAAACAAATGGGATTATGGCTGGAATGAATATGATTATTTTTTTTAAAGGGATCAGCACACACTGAAAATTGGTATTCAGTTCATACAAAACCTGAGTGACAAATCCATTAGAACCATTCAAGTACCAATCTAGAACTTGCTGCAGGAGGAGGTGGTAACAGTTACCAGCCTAGATGGCTTTAAGGAAGGGTTAGACAAATTTATGGGCGACCGATGTATCAGTGGTGACTGGAATGGATGCCTAAGTACTGTACATCTTTCAGGCTGGGGAGACAAGCAGGATGCTTCTAAGGCCATTTGCTGAGATTCAAGAGCAGGAAAAGGTTTATCCTTGTATTTGCTTGAGATGCCCATGGGTATTTGGTGAGCCACGGTATGCAATGGGATGCTGGACTAGATGAGCTGTGGCCTGATCCAGCAGGGCTTCTCTTATGTTCTTATGTAACTAGCAGACATTCATTACATGGTTGTAAATACATTATTATTCTAGCCTCTCCCACCTTCCCTCATAATGTCTTTTGCTTCTCCTGATCATGCTGTGCCATCCTCCTTTTATCTGTGTTACACCTGCCACCTCCCTAGATCAGTGGTCAGCAAACTCATTAGTCAAAAGAGCCAAATATCAACAGTACAGTGATTGAAATTTCTTTTGAGAGCCAATTTTTTTAAACTAAGCTATATAGGTAGGTATACTGTTATTAACTTAATTAGGGTACTCCTAACCTGGAAGAGCCACACTCAAGGGGCCAAAGAGCTGCATGTGGCTCTCAAGCCATGATTTGCCTACCCCTGCCCTAGGTCATGCCACAATATCCAGCTTTAATCTAGATCAAGCCCCACTGTCCCACAGATTGTTTGTGCCACGATATCAATTCCTGTTAGTCTCTGCATTGTTATTTTCTGCCTTGTTCTATGCAACCAACATGTAGCCAGAGTTTTATGCATGCTGGGTAACCCTTAGAAGGGGGAGAAATGTGGAAAAGTTTAGAGAAATGTAGAGATGTCTCTTTTCTGTATTTTATGGCATGCAATTCAAGGACACCCAGATGTCTATGTGATGCTGTTATGTTAAGATGACATGGAGGTGCGTTGATGAGGCAACAGTTCATGGGTAAAATCTCTTGGGACATCTTGAGGTTGTTGCCATTTGAGCTGATTGTTTTGGCACCAAACCATATATAAGGGAAACTCTACAACCACATGTAATCAATACCATGTATAAAAAGAGATGAATGTATTTTCTGGGGACATTTAAAAATAGTTTTCCTATCTTAATTAATTATTATTATTTTACACTAATTGGTGATCTGGTATGGTGCTTCCTATAACCTTCTTCAGGGTTGCTTTCTTCCATATGTTGCTGCAAGACAAGAGAGGCCCTACAGAGAGAGAACATTCTGTCCCCATTGGAATGAGACTAGACCAGACTAGGTGGCCCATAATGGCCACTTAGTCTGAGACACTATTGGACCTTCTTAAGACGATCTACTGATGGTACAGCTAGTGCTGCATAAACTGAGCCACAGAGGTATGCAAACACATCACATGCTTCTGTGTACCAGTTTAGCAGGGGATCCATTTCGGCAGTGCACCAGAGCTTGTCACAGAAATAGGTCCCCCAAGGGCTCCAACACCAGGCACTCTCATTCCTGGCTATCAGGAAGGCTGGCTCAGAAGCTTGTGTAAGCTTTGGGATTAATGTGGGACCTATCCTGGAACAACTGTCTAAATGCAGATGGCATTGTTCTGGGACATGTGGATCCATTCAGCTGGTTCACCTCAAGGTAAGTGCAGAAATGGCCTATAAACCAGGAACTAGACAGTTATTGAGATGGAACTTTTATTCCTTTATATGTTTTCTGGTTCTGTACGTATATGTCGTACTGCTTTTCTTCCTCAGACATCCCATTCTATTTTCTGCCTGCACTCTGCCTTAGCACAATTCTCTCTTACTCCCACACCCCATAAGCCAACATTTCTTAATAGGGGATGATTTAGGATGTTTTGACATCTATGTTTTGAACTCCCTTGAGTGTGGGAAGATTCAAAAGAATAGTGGTGCATAAAAGATCCCCTTTAAAAAAAGTTTAAACCTCGTATAGTGTATATTTTGTACATTCATTTGCCTGTTCAGGAGAACAGACATTCAGGGCCATTCTGCATCCCATTTTGCATGTGATGATGATAAGCCACACATTTAAACAATTGCATTTTTTACTTACTACTTTTAATTTTGGGGAAACAAAGCAATGGGGGCACAATAAGGATTGTTGGGCCTCATTTTGACCTGAACATAAGAACATAAGAGAAGCCTCGCTGGATCAGGCCACAGCCCATCTAGTCCAGCATCCTGTCACACACAGTGGCCCACCAATTGCCCATGGGCATTTCAAGCAGAAACAAGGGCAAACCTTCTCCTGCTCTAGAATCCTAGCAAATGGCCTTAGAAGTGCCCCGGTCCCCCCCCCCCCAGCCTGAAAGATGCACCTAGGCATTCATTCTAGTAGCCAATGATACATCCGTCGTCCATAAATTTGTCTAACCCTACCTTAAAGCCATCTAGACTGGTAGCTGTCACCACCTCTTCCGGCAGCACATTCCATAAGCCGATGACCCTCTGGGTGAAGAAATACTTCCCTTTGTCGGATCTGACTCTCTTACCCATCAGCTTCATAGTGTGCCCCCTGGTTCTAGTTTTGTGTGATAGAGAAAATAAATTTTCTCTATCCACCTTTTCTATACCATGCATAATTTTATATACGTCAATCAGGTCCCCTCTTAAACGCCGTCTCTCCAGACTGAAGAGGCCTAGATGTTGCAGCCTGGTTTCGTAAGGGTTTTCTGTGTAGGTATTCTGTGTAGGTTCTCTGATGAAAATGCCAAGGTGGCATTACTTTGGGAACAAAAAAAGTACTGAGAGAGGTTAACAGCACTGGCACCACCACAAAAAAGTTGTGCAAGTTTGATCCAGATCAGGATCATCTTTTGACCCTGAGGCTCACAGATTTTTTTTTCCATCTAAAATAAAAGACATGAAGTGCTTTTTAAAAGACCCCAACTAAGGATGTTCACAAATATCGTAAAATTCAAAATTTGTATCGATTTGTCTGAATTCAAACATTCAAATTTCAATTGAATGTTGGCACATTTGAACATCTGAATTCAAATCAAATGTTTTGAAACATTTGTATAAAGCTTCTTATGGGATTTCCATGGGGTTGATATGAGATTTGTATGAGATATGTATGGGATTTGTATGGGATTCCTATACACTTGAATGCATTTGTGTGGGATTTGTATGATATTCGCATGGGATTTATAAGGGTTATGAACATGATTCGTATGCATTTTGTATGGAATTTGTATAGGATTTGTATGGGATTCATATGGGTTATGTATGCGATTTGTATGCACTCATATTCATTTGTATGGGATTGAACATTCATATAGAATTTGAATCCTACTACACTCAAAGAGGATCTATTCGAATGAACATGAATTTTCTTGCATTTGATTCAATACAAATCATTTTTTTAAATATTGTGCACATCCCTAGCCCCAACTAATATCATTTTCAGCTCATCTTCCAGAATTTCCCAGGTTCTGATCTTGCTAAGAAAAATTAACATGTGATCAGTTTCCCCACATACACCACTCTGCCTGCATTTTTCCACTCACTGTTGATAAGAAATGTTAAAATAGTTTGCAGCTGGATTTAATTTATAATGTAAATATGCCTTGGATATACTGGTGCATTAACTGGCCATAAAGAGAAAGAGAATAGTCAGCTGGCAAATTCATGGCAGGAGAGAGCAGAGCCAGGAAAAGATGGCTGCTCTGTAGATTCCTTCCCAGAAGAATTAATCTTCTACCGAGCAGTGAAGAAATTCCAGCAACTGAGGCGGCTGAACTCTTAAATCTAGCAATGTTATGTATCAGTCTCTCATCTCTTGAGATGACAGCTCTTGGAAGCCAAAGACAAACCTTTCAACGAGATTAAAGAGGTGCTATTAATTGCTATTGATCATGGGTCAAAAAATTAAATTGCATCTGCAACTGCATCTTTGAAAAGTCTAAATGAGAAACGCAGTTAATGGGTCTGGCTGGCCCTGTGCTGTAATTAATTAAAAGGGGCTAAGAACATTACTTGAAAAAACAAAAATTAAAATCTGAGCAGAGAGCCTTTGGAAAGACGCAAATTAAGACAACCAACATCCACAAAGGAGTGTAAATTCCAAGTTAATTGTTAAGTGGTCTGAAAAGAAAGGAAGAAAAAAGTGGCTGTTGAATCTAACTTTCATTCAAAAATGTATTAAACAGAAGATTCATAAATATCTAAATGACTAAAGAACAAAAGTTTTGTACACTTCCCAGGGCTGAGTCATGTGTTTATCTAAAATATATATCTAACCGAACCTTATGCCTGTTTCCACAGGGGTGAATGGAAGACTGCTGGAAGAGAAGATGGCCCAGATGTGGCCAGATTGTTCTGAGGATGCTGATGCCTGCTCATGGGGCCTGATTTCCAGAACCCTTATGAGCTACCTACATTGGCCCAGGTCACACCAGTATAAGCAAGACATCCTATTAATTAATTTGAATTGAGGTTATACTAGTCCTGTTCACACCTAGACCTTTATAGACCTCAGACCATCTTTGCTTTGGGCTACCTTGGTCACACCTTCTCCATGATCAACCTAAGCCTCCTACACAGAACTCTTGGTCCTCCACCCTTTTTCCTGCATCAAATCTCTTTTTTTATTGGATGCCATCGTGTCACTCAAGGGAGGTGAGGGTGTGTGTTTGCAGTTCTTTTTTAATCCTGCTCCCCCACCTCCACACACACACTTATTTTTTTATGTGCTTTTCTTCCCCATGCAATTAATTTTTAGGTATCTCAGGGTTGGACAGATAGACAATGGGAAGATGCCAACTACCCTTGCAAGGCTTCCTGGGAAATGTAGGCAGCGGCGCGCCTAGACTCAATGGACGCCGGCCCTGCTGCTCTCACAGTCGCCCCACCAGCGACCAGGTAAGAACCCCAAAAGTGGCCATGGGTGTCTTTTTCAACACTTAATATTTGGAATTTCCATAATGCTTTTGAGTGTATGGAAAATATCCATTATGCTAACTCTGGGCCTGTTCACATTTTACAGTCTAGGATGGCATTATAATACAAAAGGAGCAGGAGAAGACTAAGAGTTGCGAGAACCATCCTTGCTTCAAGGATTGGTAAAACCCAGGCTGAATTACCATGGAATGAATGTGGCAGCCATGGTGATTGAGATGTCGTGTACAGCCACAGCCGTGCTGCCATACCCACTCAGAACATCACAACCAGAAGCGGGTGTGAATGCTGTTGTCTGGCAGTCACCTAGCTTGCTCCCACTCAAGCTGTGGACTGTATTGTAGTTGCCCAGAGGTAGTTAGGACCAGGGAGGGCTTGGTGAGCTCCAAGACAGAGAGCAGACCCTGCAGATCTTAAGGCATGAGCAGATTAATATGGAAGAAGGTGTTCCTTTAGGGATATCTTGGCCCCAAGTCATTTAGGGCCTTATATGTTAAGGTTAACACCTTGAACTGTCCTGAATAGTGAATTGGCAGCCAGCATAGCTATTTTGAAACCAGCACAATGTGCTTCCGGCCAACTATTCCACTCAGCCGTCTAACCACTGCATTTTGCACCAGCTTAAGCTTCCAAACTGTCTCCAGGGGCAGTCCAGTCTGGAAGTTACAAGAGCATGGATAACGGTGGCCAAATCATCTCCCATGGATGGAAATAGAGATGATCTAGGCCACAGCTTCCTCCTGAGTTTCAAGTGCCAGAACAGAGTCTAAGAGCACTCCCAGATTTTGCACCTATCCCTTCCAGTGCATTAAACCCCATCAAGAATAGGACACCTCCCAACTGCATGGACCCTTGTCTTGTCTGGTTTCAGATTCAATTTACTGCCCCCCATCCAGTCCATTACCACCTTCAGGCACCTGTCAAGCACTTCAGCTGCCTCTCCTGACTCAGATGACACAGAGAGATAGAGCAGGGTGTTAATTGTGTATTGATGACTCATATTCCAAATCTCCTGATTATCTCTGCTAGAGCATTGGAGATCAGTCCTTGAGGGATCCCACAAGTGAAATTTCCACAACCATTCTTTGGGATCAGCCTTGGAGCTGAACCAACGCAGCACACTGATTCCAAATCCCAGACACTATAGCCTTTTGAGAAATTACAGTTTCACTCCCATGTCTCTCTCCCAGGTAGACTCATCAACTAGGGTGACCAAGGTGATTTCTGTGTCATAACTGGGACTGAAGCCAGATTGAAATGGGTCTAAATATTCAGTTTCTTTCAAGTATGCCTGCAGTTGAACAGCCACAACCTTCTCCAATACCTTGCCGAAAAGAATTTGTTGGCCACCAGGCAATAGTTGTATAAATCTTTTGGATCTGGGAAACACCACCTCTCAGAGGGGCATTTACTATTCATATCTTGCTGGTTAGCTTTTATCAGCCAAGAAGGGCAAGGTTCTAGAGGCATGTTGGAAATGCTAAGGCAATGGATTTTCTTAGGTTAATTTCTTTTGAACAGGCTACCTCTGACTCAAAGGCTACCCTGAGGAGCACTGAATTATACCAGCCTGAAGGTATCACTATGTCTTTTTAGCTGATAATCTTGTAGATGGTTAAACGTGAAGGAAGTTTTTGCATCCCTGTATACAAGAGAGAATTCCAGCAGCTGCAGCTTCCATAGCAGCAGCTACAACTGACAACCCCCCCCCCTTTGCTTGCAATTAATAGAAAGAACCTGGACGCCCTAAGAGGATGCCATTGCTCCTTCTCCTATGTAAAGACTTCATTGCAGATGATTTTTCATCTCTGCAGGTGGCTCTCATTGCATTTTAAGCCAATAAACATTATATACAATCAGTTTAAACCTTTTGGAACCTTGATGACTATTTTTGGAGGGTAGATGAATTTTCCACACCCCCTCCCCACTACTTCTGTTACAAATGATTGCTCGTGTTTGCTCAGCTGTTTTTCCAACCCGGAGAAAAATAAAGTCCTAACAAATCTGTTGGAAGGAACACCTACTGGGCGAATATAACTTTGGCTAAAGCTAAAGCAGCAAATCTATTATTTTTGTCTTTTTTGTTGTTGTTGTTGCATTAGACTGGTGCACCTATAGGAGGCCTGCTGAATGAAATCTGTCACAAATCCTGTCAAGTGAACGCCATTGCGCTTGGCTCACAGGGACACAAATAATGCACTAGAGACAAAAACAAGTACCTTCATAATAGTAATAGAAGTACATTTTCTGCATTCATCGAAATCATTTAAATTATTTTTTTATTATGAGATATTTTTTTATCAAGATTTGTAAATACAAAAGTGGTCAGTTTGGAGGAAAGCCAACACAGTATTTTTGTTTTTACTTCAAAAACGTCTCAGCATGAAGAACCTTGTTAAAAAGGAAGCTGGAAATGAAAATGAAGAGCGTTTATGACCCTTTCTGTACTTACTTGACATTAATCCAGGGGTGATTTTGCACTTCCCTTCCCGTCTGCTGGATGGGAAAGGAGCACAATTAACCACCATTGACCAGTACTCACACTTGGAGCACTAGTCAACTTTGGCTGTTCCCCCTCCACACGATCATCTTAAACTAAAGGTGTGACCAGGACCTAGATGATGCTGATCCAGCCCACACCTCCACACTATCCAAACCAGTGGGTCTGGTTATTCCGGATCCACTGATATGATTAAATAAAGAAATAAGTGCAGAAAAGGCCCTTTATTCATAAGAAAACTGGTTACGAACAGAAAGAAGGTAGTAGGAGTACAAGAACCTTTTGTCACAATTCTAGTGCTGTATCAAGTCACATCTAGGATCTACAATTTTATAAAACTTGTTCAAAGGTGATCTGGATTCAGGGATAAGCAATGGAAGAGCCTGCTTTGCTGTTAACATACAGTGGTTCATAGCAGGAGGAAATAAAGGAGACTGCATGAAGTTTCAAAAGATTCTCTGAACTAGGGATGAGCCAAAGGTTCATGAGAAGTCTGGATTCAAACAGATTTTGCTGTTTTTGAAGTAATAAAGTCTGAGGACTACATTTGTTTCTTTCCAATTTTTGGTTAGCTGGACCTGGGAAGTCAATTTTTCTGTTCTTCCTGGCATCCCTGTTAAGTCATTCTTAAGAAGTTCAAGCTTGTGGTTTTTAAATGCAGTGTTCTTGGCAGTGGCTCTCCTTAAGCAGGCATATAGCTCTATAGGCTGCCTACCTTCGACTTAAACCCTATGGCTATGGAACAGAGTATTCTTTTTGGACTCGGAACATGCTGCCAGTTGTGCTGAATGAAAATGAGCTGGGGAACTGTTCTTGTAATTTGTGAAGGGAAAGGCACAGGAGGAAGAGCCCATAGCTGGAGTGAGGTGCAGGGGAAAATTGGACAGAATTAGTAGTCAGACACAAACATTGCTTACTTTTTCTGCTATATTTGGATATTCTGGAAAGAAGCTTGGACATTCCAGAAAACCCAGATATAGTGGAATAAGTAAGTGATGTCTGGATGTAGGCATAGTCTTAAGCCTGGACTAGTTCTACTATGATATGGGCTTCAAAATGGCAAATGAGGTGCAATGTGACCAAATGGAAAGGGATACACCCCGGTGTGATTTTAAATAAATAAATAACAACTAGCAATACAAGCTGATAAAATCTGAGGCCAATCCGCACTTGGTTTTGCTGTTTCAATAGATCAAAATCTGGACAGGTGCACCTGCACTTGTAGGAGGTGTTTAGAACCTAGAAATGCCTCCTGCCTGTCCAGATTCTAATCTATCATCTATTAGAAGGGGTGCACACAATTGTGCACCTCACACATACTAACCTTACCTGAAAGCTCACCTGTCCTGTCCAGCACGATGACCATTCACACCATTCCCAGTGTGAGAGGTTATCTGAGATGCCACACAAGCATGCTAACACCTCAGATGACCCCAAACGAGCCTGTGCCTGCACAGAGTGTCACCATCACCATGGTGCCAGTGCTGGTGCATGCACAGTTGCAGTCATGCTGCACTCCAAAAAGAAGACGGTGGCCCTCTGCCGGCAATTGGACATGTGCCTGGACACCATTAAGTTTCGGTGTGTGTGTTGGGGGGGGGTTAGTTTAACGTGTACTAGCATTCTCAAATGTGAACACTAGTAAACACAGACTTTCCCCATCCAGTGGACAGGAAGCCAAGTGTGAAAGCAGCCCTGAACTGTAGATAAATACAAGAAAGGAGATTTTGGACTGTGTTAGGGAGGTCAATAAAAGGAAAGTAGTTCCAAGCGTACTGTATGCAGCTGTAAGAAAAAGGAAGAGTAAGCTAATTCTGTTTTTAGAGAGCACTAGGATAGGGACTGAAGATGACTGATTCTTCACTGCAATGGATGACTTTTGTTATGGTACAATAAAAAGGATGCTGAGGGGTCAGAAGATTCTCAGGAAAGGGCAACTAAAGGCCTGTTCACACTTACATGACTGATATAGAAGAAGAAGAAGAAGAAGAAGAAGAAGAAGAAGAAGAAGAGTTGGCTTTTATACCCCACTTTTCTCACCCATTTAAGGGAATTCAAAGTGGCTGACAAAGCTTTCTATTCTTCTTCTTGCAACAGACACACTGTAAGGTAGGTGGGGCTGTGAGAGCTCAAAAGAGAGTTGTGATTAGCCCAAGGTCACCCAGCTGGTTTTGTGGAGGAGTGTGGAACCAAACCCAGTATTCTCAGATAAGATTCCGGCCCCCTAACCACTATTTATTATTATTATTATTATTATTATTATTATTATTATTATTATTATTATTATTATTATTATTATTATTATTATTATTATTATTATTATTATTATTATTATTATTATTATTATTATTATAGCTTATTTCTAAAGCGCTGTACATGTACTCAGCGCTGTACAATATTATATTAATCTTAGACAGGTCCCTGCCCTCATGCTTACAATCTAAAGAGACAAGAAACAAAAGGAAAAAGGTGTGGGGGGGAACAGGGAACAGCAAAAAGCAAGCACTTGAGCTCTTCAGTTCCAATTCTTTTGTCCGTTTCTTATTGCTGGAATTTTCCTATTCTCTTTACTTTGAATTTTCTCTTCATTGATGACAAACTGGATGATGGTAGAGATGGTGAGCCGGCATCTACTCAGCCCCACCCTGCTCAGCCTCAGGACCAGATGTTTCCTCAACTGGTGGATCTGCTGCCCTAGTCTCTTTGCCATCTTGTGATGGGAGCAGTTGGAGGAGGGAGGGGAACTGCTGGGAGCAAGATGGCAGAGTCCAGCCTGCTGCCTCTTCTCCACTCCTCTCAGGCAAGATGGTTCTCAGCCTTGGGATGGCAGTTGGAGGAGGGAGGGGCACTGCTGGGAGCAAGATGGCAGAGCCCAGCCTGCTGCCTCTTCTCCACTCCTCTCAGGCAAGATGGATTCACAGCCTTGTGATGGCAGTTGGAGGAGGGAGGGGCACTGCTGGGAGCAAGATGGCAGAGCCCAGCCTGCTGCCTCTTCTCCACCCCTCTCAGACATGATGGTTCTCAGCCTTGTGGTGATGGCAGTTGGAGGAGGGAGGGGCACTGCTGGGAGCAAGATGGCAGAGCCCAGCCTGCTGCCTCTTCTCCACTCCTCTCAAGCAAGATGGATTCACAGCCTTGTGATGGCAGTTGGAGGAGGGAGGGGCACTGCTGGGAGCAAGATGGCAGAGCCCAGCCTGCTGCCTCTTCTCCACTCCTCTCAAGCAAGATGGATTCACAGCCTTGTGATGGCAGTTGGAGGAGGGAGGGGCACTGCTGGGAACAAGATGGCAGAGCCCAGCCTGCTGCCTCTTCTCCACTCCTCTCAGGCAAGATGGATTCCACTAGACAAAGCACTTAAAAGTGTGGGTGTCCAGGCCAAGGCAACCAAATCACCATGGCAACATCTGGGGCAACATCTGGTTCATGCTCGGATACTGCCATGGCAATCAGGATGTAGTTAACGATTGTGAAGCTACAGCCATGCATCACACCTGGAAGATGGCATGAATGTTGCTGCCTGATGCCACCTAGCTGCTCCTGGTCAAGCTGTGGACTGCATTTTAAGACTGGGGAGGGCTTGGTGAGCTCAGGAATGGCAGCAGCAGCAGAGTCATGAAGAGAAACCCAGTGAGTGGACCACTGCTCACTAGATGGCAAGTACAAACAGGGCCTAAGTGATGCAAATGCTGCATCAAATTCATTTTGAGGCCACCTTCAGACAGTGCCTGGATATCCTGCTGGCAAGCGATAATGCAGAAATATTGTCTCTCTGGCATTATCACTTGCTAGCCCTAAAGCAATGTAGCCAGCACTATCTTTGTGTGTTTTAGTGATGTTCACATCTGGGTATTCAGCATTTTTGTTGTACAAAGTGACATTGGTGGCTCCATCCAGAAGGTAAGTAAATGTGCTATTGCTGGAAAACATGTCATCATTGCTGGCTTTTTCAGTAACAGGAAACCACAGATTTTAGAGGATACAGCAGAGCTATGATGGGGGTTGCCACAGATTCATATGGCAATCCCATCATGGCACAGTCATCATGGCATTATAATCCCCCCCCCATTTTTTAGTTTAGAGAATTGCAGCATTAGAAACATAGTAATTGTATGCTGTTTACAGAAATGTACCATGGAGAAGTACCTTTCATCAAACCTATCCTCTAATGAAGCAGGATCATGGAAGAATTAGAACAAAGGTAAGATTTTCCCCTCCTCCAAGATAATGGGCCTTTCTGCACTTAGCTTTTTTCTGGAATATATCTTGGGATAGGTGTCTGTTGTCCGCATGCTAATGCAGGCTATGGTAATCCTTGCTTGGTGCCTGCCATAGCCTGCATGATCATGCAGACAGCAGGCCCCTATTCTGAGATATAATCCAGAATAAAGCTAAGTGCAGAAAGGCCTAAGGTCTATACTTGCAACAGGATTCTCTCTCAATAAGACGTTGTGTAGGCTTCAAAGTTGGATGTCTACGAAAGGACTGAGCAAATTTTTGGGGGACTGGCATTTGTCAATCAAGATTTTGGAGTAATTGTCACCTCCAGTATATCTGGAAACATTGGGTCTCCCAATAACAAATGCTAGAGGTGGGACCTTGAATGAGGTAGGTAGTCTTGTGCTACAAAGAAGTGCCTTTGAGATGGTAATGATAATGTGTGACCCTTGTGTTCGCATCTCCAATTCACCTTCTCTAGCCTAGAATGTTCATGATACAAGGGATGGATCTGGGTTGTGAATGTTCTTAACTACAATCCATTTCTAAAGCATCTGTTAGCTATCATATCAAAGGTGCTTTCTTTCTTTTACTGTATATGAAGACTGTCTTCCTTGTTTTCCCATGAACACTTTAAAAGTCATAAATAGTATTTTTAAAAATTGGAATGTTTCACACACCCCTATGGGGCATTACACAATATAGGAAACTCCAAACACAGGAGACCTCTGTTTTCAAGGCAAGGTAAGAATTAGGCCAAAAACACAGTAAGGCCATAACCCCAAGCAATAAAAAGCTCGTTAAAAAGCTTCTTTTGCCACTGAGCATCTCCATGCACGGCTTTTCTCCAAGCTTCCAGTGCCACAAAGAAGGAAAATCTGCAGAATAAAAAACCCTCTCCAAACAAGACTACCAATGCACTTTGTGGAAGCCATGGGTATTCCTCGCAACATTCTGCATGGAGACACTCCGTGGCAAAAGAGGTATTGGGGCGGGAATTGCCGGATGGAGTGATCATCTCTCTGTCTCTCTCACTCTCTTTCTTTTTGCCTCTCATCCACAGCCAGCATTCATGATCTATGAAAACAGTAGGCAGGCATTCCAATTGCATAAGATACATTGTAATGAATTGTTTCCACAGGAAATTGAAAGTGTTGAGAGTGAATGAATGCACGATCGCTGGCTGGGGGAGGCGTGTCGGTGGCCGGAGATCTACAAGAATTACTTCCGCCTGAGTGCTGGCTGCAGCCCGGCCACCTTTGCAGGCAGGGGAGACGAACTTGTAAATACTGATGGCTATTTTTCTTTTGGTCTTGTTGGGGGTGGTCTCCCTGGTTGTGGCCACGCAGAGCGCAGTCTCTCCCCGTTCCTGCCGGCACCCTATCAACAAGAGAGGGGGCGGGGAGAAAAAGATGTGGACAAAAAAACCCTGCTTCCGTGGGGACGCGCATTTTGCTGGGCCTCATGCGAACGCTTATTCCGGAATTGAACAGCATTTTTAAAGCCTGCTGCAATAGAGGGACAATAGAAAAACAAAAAAGGACCATGGGGACGTGGCCTAACATAAGCAGATGTCAGCACCTTTCCACCTCTAGTTTTTTTAAAAAAGGTCTCAGCATTTGCCCAAACATGAGATATCTTGTATCGAAATATGACAAGACAGTAGGGTTACAAAATTTAAAAAAGAGGTCAGGATTACTTCCTGTTCCTTTAATACAGCGGTTATCAACCTTCCTAATGCCGCAACCCCTTAATGGAGTTCCGCATGTTGTGGAGCCCCTCAACCACAGGGGTGGACCAGCTAGGAGGTGGGAAGGAAGAGTTGCGGGAGACTTGTTGCGACCCCTCTGAAAGGATAGTTTGACCCCCAAAGGGGTCCCAACCCCCAGGTTGAGAACCACTGCTTTAATAGTTGCCTAGAGGAGAGAATCTCAGCAATCTTGCATGACAAGCTATGTAGGCCTACTGAACTTCCCTCTTCTGTTAAAGGTGTAGGGACCTTAACTAGGGATGTACACAAATATTCATAACATTTGTTATTTGTATGAATTCAACCAAAGTAAGACATTCGTACGAATACAAATGTTTCCGGATGTTCAAACAGATAGTTTGGATATTCATGTAACTGTGGAGATGGTAAAGCAGCTGTACCAGTCACATCTGCAATGGATCCAGAGTGCATTGGATATGGATTGAGAGTGGATTAAGAGTGGATTCAGGTTGGATTTGATGCTTTCAGAGCAGATATGTTATGGGATACATATCGGATATGTATTGGATACATATGCATTCGTATCCGATACATATTGTATATGTATTCGTTCATATTGGATATACATTTGTATTGAACAGAATCCTACCACATTTGAAAGGGATCTATTTGAATTAATATGATTTTTCTAACATTTGATTTTTTATGAATCAAATGCCAAAAAACAAAAAAACACCATTCATGCACATTCCTAACCCTAACCTCTTTTTTCTAGAGAAGAATGGATCCCATCCCACTAAATCAAAGCGCATTTATTTTCATAGGCTGTAATGAAAAAAAAGAGAAAAAAAGCACTTCTGGGTTGTCCTAGAGAAGGCTTCAAAGAGGGATTGTTTCCATACCAGTTTGCTCTTCTTCTCATGAATATTCCAGCTAGAAAAGGTGGATTACAGAAGGCTTGGGAACACATGGGGCACATGCTGTCTCCCTGAGGTGCCTCTGAGGTGTCTCTTTTGTCACGTCTGAATACAGTCCTTTATTTTTTAACGTATACTTTGCTTTGCTTTTAGTCAGTGTAATATGTCAGCTGCATGCTGCTTTGGGAATGATGCAATGTGATATATAGATGTGATTGTTCAGTTACAATAACAAACAACTTTTAAAAAATGCAACCTTAATAGCTTTGGGCATAGCAACGTAGGCAGGATTTTAGGTCTTGTAATATTTTGTGTACCAGTGTAGCATGTATGCTTGAAATAATAATTTTGGTCTAATCTGGGTTTTTTTAAATATATATTTATGTTAAAATGCCCCAAGTCAGCCAAAACTATTTTTTTTAAGATCATAGTTAGAGTTTAAGTATTTAAAGTGTAATAATTACTCACTAATTATAGTAGGCCATTTGCCAGTTTAAATGATTAATGACGAAGCTGCATCTCTCTCTAGAGACAACAAATGAATTGTGCATCATGGAAGCAAATTATTATTCTGATTAGTTCGCACTGAGGTTATAAATATGGTCCAGGAGAGGAAAAAGGCAGAGCACCAAAGATTCAAGCCTCTGTTTAACAATGTAAGACTTATTAAATATTGCCAAACAAATTCCATTTAATAACATTTGCTAAGGGTCCACAGGTATGGTTGTGGGTTGGGTTGAGGTCAGAAGGTACTGAGACATTTTTAAAGGAAAGGTAACTTTTTTCTTTTTTAAAATAAGTTGTGGAAGCTCTACTGCCTGGATATGGGAAGAAGTCTACCAAGCTAGGTTTAGGAGGTAAAAAGATTCCAGGATTTGAAAAAGACAAATTACTGCCCAACTATTAATAATATAGGATCACTGCTATTTTAAAACTAGGAAAATGATCAACCGCAAAAAAAAAAGTATCTCTGAGGAGGTTCAGAGAAGGCTTTGAGGTGGGATTGTTCACATATCTGCCTGCTCCTCCACTTCTCCTGATCATTCAAGAGCTAGAAAAGGTGGATTTAGAGAAACGCAAGGGGCATACAATGTCTCACTGAGATACTTTGGAGGCAACCCTTTGGATATGTCTCAACACAACCTAAGTTATTATGAAGAATAACCACACATTTAGCTCTACTGTCTTCTTGCTCAAAACTCCTTTTGAGCTTTCTTAGAATGAGGCATCTGTTTTGCTGTAGTTTCCCATTACTCCTTGTAAATTGGGTTCTGATCTTAATTTTGCTCAAGAAGGCTGCATCCCCACCCAGCTTTCAAACTGGCTTGGAAGTGCATGAAGGTGAATGAAGGGACTTCAGTCACCATCTAAATCCTGAAAACCTCAGTGCAAACAAAGTAGCTCTTGTGTACACGTTCAGAAAGTCATGGAGATCATCTTCAGATCTAGGGAGGTAGCACCCAAGTCAAAGCATTTCATACCCATCTGCCCTAGACCTCCACAGTTGCTTTCTGATGGCATTAGGGAACATTGACCTCAAAGAGGGAATGTCCCACTCTTATAATGCAAATGTACAGTTCCTCAATTGGCAGGTCCTCCCACGTATGATTAAAACTTTTTTTTTCCTTACAATTTCTTTACCATTCCAGTAGTTTACAAATATATTGTGAGGCTACATCTGGAATACTGTGTGCAGTTCTGATCACTTCATCACAGGGAGGATGTTGTGGAACTGGGAAAAATGCAGAACAGGCAGTAATCAGGGAGCTGGATAAGGATTTGCACTAATGGGTTTTTTTTGTGCTGAATTCATATTGAATTGAATGTAAGAAAACTAGTATTCATTTGACTAGATCCCCTTCAAATGTGGTAGGATTCCATTCAATACGGATATATTCATATGAATTCGTATGAATATCCAATATGAACACATACATATCAGATACGTATCCGATACATATCCTGTAACATATCCACCCCGAAAGCATCAAATCCACCCTGAATCCACTTTGCTCTCAAACCATGTCAAATGCACTCTGGATCCATTACAGATGCTCCGAAACATTTGTACAAATACGAATGTCAATGTACAAATGTTGTAACATTCAATTCATATACAAATGTCCAAATTCTTCTGAATATCAAATGTTAGAAATACTCATGCACATCCCTAGAGCTGGCACATGTAGGCCTCTTCAGCCTTGAAAGATGGCATTTAAGAGGAGACCTGATTGACATTTATGAAATCATGCATGGCATAGAAAAGGTGGATTGAGAAAAATTCTTTTTTCTACTGCACATTTAGAACTACTATGAAGTAGACAGGCAGGAATATTAGGATTGATAAAGGGAAGTATTTTTCACCCAGTGTGTCATTGGTCTATGGCATGTATAGGCTGGAAGGCTTTAAGAAGGGATTGGAAAAATTCAAAAAGGACAGGTGTATCAACAGCTACCAGAATCAATGCTGAGGTACCTCAGGGTTGGATAGATAGACAAGATGTCTCTAAAGAGCCTTTGCAGGAGGTCAAGAGCACTGACGCCTTCACCTTAATGTTCTGCTTGAGAATGCCTAGAATCAGTTGGTGAGCCACTGTGAAAAGCAGGATGCTGTTGCCTGATCCAGAAGGGCTCCTCTTATGATCCTGGCCCTGGTCACACAAGTGTAAGACAGGACATCCTGTTCATTAATTCAAACTGAGGTCATACCAGTCCTGGTCTCACCTAGATCATCCCCAGGCTGTTCTTGCTTTGGGCTGCATCGCTCACACCTTTCTCCACGAGGTATAAAGCCGAGCAGAAGAGGAACACAACTGCCAGCCCGTGTCGTTGTGCGTCTGCTGCTACCTTGCCTGCAAGTTCACAGGTGTTCTGTGGTTGAAGAACTGGCAAAGAAAGAGCTGAAGAGTCAGCACATTAACAACCCTAGCAGCACTCAGTTTAGAGGGGGGAAAGGTCCCAGCATTGCTGCCTCTTTGTCCCCTCCCCCAATGTTTTGTGTAATTTTATAATGTATTATTTTGTTTATATATAATTTTATGATTATTTAATGTATGATGTATTATTTTGCACTGTATTCTTCAGGGTTGCTGTAAACCACCTTGAGTAATTTATTAGAAAGGCGGTATAAAAATAAACTGAATGAATGAATGATCAACCTGAACCTCCTTCATGGAACTCTTGGCTCTCCACCTCTTTTACTGCATCAGATCTATCTCCTTTCTTATTGAATGCCATTATGTCAACCAAGGGAGGTGAGGGCATGTGTTTGCATTTCTTTTTAAAGACTGCTCTACCCCCTCCATGCCCGCTTCCTTTTTTCCTTCTCCATGTGCTTAATTTAAATAATAATAATAATAATGAATTTGTGGAAAAATGCTAAACAGAGGAATCATACACATAAACTGAAGAGAGAAGGGGGGTGCCTCACGTACTCCGCATGTGCACATTGTCTGAAAGGAAATATTGGAGCCATCACCACAGCACAGTTCAGCCTCCTTTAGCCTGTCCCTCCACTGAAGAGAAGACACCCTGGCATGCCAGGAAGGGCTGAATCCTGTAAAAATGAGGACTTCATTTAAAATGGTCTAACGAGGGTTGGCAAGCTTGGAAAATGAATTAAATAAAAATAATGTGAGTAACATGACCTGAAGGTGACCTGAGGTCATCCTAAACTACTAGTGTGACCAGGGCCTTTATGTCCATACATATTCAGTTTTATTTTGCTGTTTCAGAAAGATCACAGGAACAGAAACCATGCACATAAGAAGACACTGAAACCACTGTTTGCTGGATAACACACTTTATATTTAACAAAATAATTTTTTAGTATTTTTTCAAATATTGTCTCTTAGAATCCCTTTTTTATTTTTTATCTTTTTTTTACAGTAGAGTGTTTTTGTTTTCACTAGTTTTCAGGCACACTATTGTTTAAAGGTATAAAAAGAAAAGCAAACAAAAATTCTGTATCCTTGCTGATAGGCATTTTCTTCTTAAAGACCTAGACAATCTCCTATGTTTCAATAGCATACTTGGCACTGTGAGTACATGAACTGGTTTCTGCAACTGGGGTTTGGCATAGCTTCATGGAGAAAGATGGGGCAAATTGCACTGAGCTGATAATGTGGCCCGTATGTATGTCTAGACATTCCTTGGGGCATGCCCTGCCTTCTAAAACAGCTAAGTATGCATGTCCACACAGATCTGTGTGCTTGGGAAACTATGCAATTATTTGGCTTTGGGATGGTAGCTCAGACCACGTGTGAAGAAGGTACGCCTCTTGTCCACTGAAGTCACTTCTAAGCCTGCCCGCCCAAGGCATAATCTGAAGGCACATGGCATAGCATCCTTGCCAGAGCTAAGCAGGGTTGGGTCTGGTCTGTGCTTGGATGAAGAACATTTGGGATGCTTATTTCCACTGTGGAAAGGCAGGGCATAAAACTTGTCTCCCTAAGATGATCAACAAAAGGTAGACTGCAGCATAACTTCCATGACTGGATAGAGCTCACATTATGCCAGGGAGTGAGTAATTTTTCATTTAAACTAACGTGTTTATATACATGTAGGGAGATGCGGTAACAAATCATGGCAGTTTTAATGTGATGCTAGAATATGGTGGTTTTCCTCCCATACATTTTCTAGGTTCATCAGATTTTCCCTGAAATATGCTCATATTCAGGACAGCCCAAAACTTTTGTAATGCTAAATGCAGTTACAAAAGCCCTGGTTGCTACCGAAATGGTGCATCTGTTCCTATGCAGTACTTTGAAGGAATGGCATAAATACAGAAGGGGAACCACTGTATAGAGAGGCTGCAGAGGAAAGGAGGAGGAGGAGAAGGAGAAGGAGAACAATTTCTGAATAAAACAATTATTCCAGTACCTACAAATTCAGAGGGGGGAGGTGCCTAGATTTTATTTCTTCAATCCTTAGTACTGTGGTTGTGAAAAAGAGGAGTCTCAGCAAGTGTTGGCTGCACTGCAAACTTCATTTCCTAGAAGTTCATCTTCTATGCAGTTACTTGACCTGGGGACCTTCACCTGCTCATAGTATAGATATCCTAAGCGAATTTTGTGTATTGCATTCTTGGATTTTAGGTGGTCATTAAGGTTTGAAGGGTTTCCCCCCATACGTGAGAATGATAGGGAACCTTGTTTTTATATGAGGAAGCTTTAAATACATTTTTCCCCCTTTTACTTTTCTCTTTCACCCCTACTGGCATTTACAGGACAACTGTCCTTTGGCCCCAAACCTTCAGAGAAGCAGAACAAGAGAAATTAGACTATTCTAAAGAGGTGCTCAGTATCCTGACTGGTTAGGACTTGAGCATGTTAAAGGAAATGGTAGTATTTTGAAGTGATCCTTGAAGCATACAGCTTGTAAACAAACTCTTAGGAAAAGACTCATTGGTCCTGTTAAAAGAGAAGTGTCCTTGTAGTCACTCTTTAACTCCCACAGTAGCTGTTTTCTGAAGGATGCTCCTTGGTCTACTGAAGCCTCTCCAGCTTTTCTTCTGCACACCACTGTGCTTGTCCTTTGATGGATCTCTCAGCCAACAGCATTTTCTCTTGCAGGGTTTGCCTTTTTTCCTCCGTAGGACATGGTAGCTCCTTAATAATAAATGGGCTGCCTGGCTCCATTTAAGCTCTTCATAGTGCTTCAGATGTCCTGGTATGCCATTTATTTTTTATTCTCAAGAATGAGAATGTTTAGGCCTGCACTGGTCTTAGCTCACTCGTGTGAAAAAAGGGCGGAGGTGTGTGTGTGTGTGCATTATGGAGAGAGACAAACAAACCACAGAAAGGCATTTCTTAGTGAATGGCAAGCGTGGAATGTTTCTGCTCTTTGCAGACATGAATAAATCACAAAGAGGAAGATGGGAGGAGGGAGGCAGCTCATGAATAATTTACAAACACACATTTGTGGATTAATGGCCACAGCAGCAAAGTGCCAACACTGCTGAAGATTGGTATAGAAGGGCAGTGTTGCCTAATCTGATGCAGAATGGTGGGGTGAGAGTAGCTCTAGGTAAGGAAACACTTCTGTTTAAGCCAAACTGTTCTCACCATACCTTCACCCTGGCATCTTTAGCTAACCTTCAGTGCTCTCACGGAGAAGAGACTTGAAGCCTGAGTACACCCACGGTCCCAGGCCACAGCCACCTTTTCTCTTGACTCTGCAAGGAGGATCTGTGTGCCAGGTATGACCAAAAGGATGTAAGTCTATAATGCAAAAGTGACTCTGGGTATCTGCAGCTGTTCCTTTAATAATCAGATGCATGCCAACATCAAATTTGGCCTTGCTGAACAACAATAGATTATGCAGGGGTTAGCCATGCCAAAACTAAAGCAGATCCTGCTGGATATTAGGGAGGTGTGGCCCACCTTGCCTTTACAAGCCAGCTACTCTCGCTGAATGGTACCTCTGGAGTTACTTTCATAAATTAAACTCCTGTTTTGACAGCTCCGATTTTAAATACTGGTAACTCATATATTTAGCTTTAATTTGATTTTGAGTCCCAGGTACTTGTTACACCACCAGTTACAAGTACACTGGTTAGCCCTGGATAAGCTGGAATATAATTATCGCATCCAGTCAGCTTGGACAGTAGAAGGGTATCTTGTTGGAGAACCCTGCACTGTAGGTTTACTGTGTTGCAGTATGTCAGCTCGTGAGAAAATGCCATAAGCCAAAGTCAACAGTTGATCCTTTTCAGCCAGCTCTGTAGATCTGCTGCAGCTGCCGTCACCTTTCCAGAAACTTGAGTGGGTCTCCCCCCTTCCAAATTCTGCTTCTCGTGTTTCTTCTGAGCGGTGAACTGAGGTCCTTTCCCTTGCAAAGCTCTTATATGCTACTGAGCAATAGCCTTTCCACCCTCTGGCATCCTCAGCTTGGATAGATAAGCGGAAGATCTTTGTTATCATTACGCATACTTAAGAATCAGATAGCATCTTCTTCCTTGGCTTGATAACCCATTGGCATTGGTGTTCCACCAGTAGCCCAGTAGTTATGAACATTCCAGTTGTCACAGATCACAGTGATCTGCATTCCAAAGTCTTTTGGCACTAATTAAAGAATGTTTGTGTGTGAGAGAGAGGAGGGGAGGTCATGCTTGTAGGCTAGAATTGTCCCAAAGCTAAACATCAGACAAGCCAGTTGACAAAACATTGATCTGACGAAAGCCTGGCTGTGTGGTCTAAAGTTAGGTTTGAACTGCATTTGTGTTGCCTGGCAAGTGCCAATGGATGCAGGAAGGTGACCTTGGGGTGCTGTCATTATGTGGCAGGTCCAACTTAATATTCTTGGAGGTAAAGAAGGCAGCTATGGTATATATATTTTTCTGCATGACATTTGCATCTCTTTGTAGAATCTTGTTTGACAATCAAGAAAAATACTATTTTGAAACAAGATGTAAACAGTAGTACTTTGAATCAGATTTAGCTACGACTCAGATAAAAATGGCCCCATCAACTTTGCCCCATCAACTTCAGTTAATCAACACAAATATGAACATAAGAATATAAGAGAATCCCTGCTGGATCAGGCCACAGCCCATCTAGTCCAGCATTCTAACGCACACAATGGCCCACCAAATGCCCATGGTCATCTCAAGCAGAGACAAGGGCAAACCTTCTCCTGCTCTTAAATCCCAGCAAATGGCCTTAGAAGCATCCTGCCTGTTTATGGCTGCCTATGGGCTGAAGGACTGCCACCAGTGGTCCACAAATTTAACTCCTAAGCCAATTGGAAATTCTATTGCCCACTATACTTGAGGATAGGTATGGGCGTCTATCTGTCACATACCTTCACTCAACAGTGACAAAATTATTGATGAATCAAGAGGCTTCAGCCATAAGGGCAGAAGGGCTGCCTGCATGAGAGCTTTGGGAGTAGGCTATGCAAACCTGCCCAAGCCTGGGTAACACCTCTTCAGGTCCAAGAGACCTGGCTCTGGCAATCATCTCTGCCATAGACTGGAGGAAACAACTGCTAGGACAGAATTCCTGGTAAAATATGCTTCCCTACCGCCACCATATGGAAGCATGGAGAGGGAAGGTATGATGTATATGATACCTTTTCTGCACCAGTGAGTCATCAAAGAGCCCAGAAAAATGCCCAGAATTTGGCCTTTTTAAAAAAATCTGTGAGAAGACATGCTGCCTCAGAAACCACAGCACTGCTAGAAGCATTCACCTTGCAGCTCTATTTGCACTGTCTGTCATATTTTGGCCCTTTTGAGAATCGTGTAGATGAAGCTTCAGATAAAAAGCTCATTTCAGGGTAACTGGATTGACTGCCTGGTTTTGGATGGGAGTTTGAACTTCTGTCAACATTCCCAGAAACACAAGGGCTTCAAAGATCAGCATGTCTGCCTTCATTCTAAAAAAGACTGCTAGCAAGGAGATAGCAGTGAGATAGGGTGCAAGACTTACAAGTTGGGAAACAAACACAGATGCAACTCAGGGAGGGAATAAAATTTGAGCTCTGGAAGAAAGAGACACTGTATGAGGCATGGGGCTGTTTCCTTGCATTTGTAGATCATAGATGGTCAGAGCGATGCTTCATTTAAACCCTTTGTAATTCCATGAATCAAGAATGTAAGAGGACAGGTGCATTCATTCATTCTTCTTCTTTTCATAATACTTCAAGGCTTATTCCAGTATTACCTTTGCATGGTGTCCTACAAAACCTTTGCATTTCTGCTTTCAAGATCAAACTGCTTATCTACTGCTGAAGAACAAAAAAGGTGGCAAATTGACTACTTTCCTCATTCCTTAGCTGCTGGATGGTTATGGAGTAGAGACTGGGATGAAATGTATCTACAAAGCTGGGCTTCTCCTTCCCTTCTTCCTCCAGTTTAGTGTCTACGGCAAAGAGAGTGGGCTGGGAAGGAATACTATTAATGTGATAGGGAGAATTTAGGATGAAGGTCATTGATTTCCCGTCCCCCCCTTTCTTGAGTTAACATCATGTTTCAGAGGGCGTTGAGATATTTCTACCTATTTTAACCACCTGATAATTAAGATTTATATTTTAGGGTGTATCTGCTGTGATTATGGTGTACATTTCATCTACTTTATTGCCCCCACGTGGTGGAGAAAACATAACATATACAGATGGCTCCTAGGGCACCAGGTGACTGTATATCTGTGCATCAATTTTTGAAGGGTTTTTTTTTTCATCTTCTTCCTATTATTCACCCTCTCAATAGTTTAAAAAAGTGCATTTTACATCTGGACCATCCGTGCTTGCTTGTACATTCCAACTACCCTGGCTCCGAGAAAAAGAGGAAGATGCTGAAACTCGCAAAAGCATTAATGATATTGATGTCACAGAAGTGAGGAGCTGCCAGGAGCTCTCTCTCTCAGCTGGCAGGATGGTGGCATCACCAGGGGAAGAAGCTCTGTAGAATGTTCTTTCCTAACCATCAGTCTGTGCTACTTGCCCGAGCTGGTTAGATACCTATACTGGTTTTCTCTTAGAAAGAGAAAAGTAGGGAGTGAGAAAACTCACCCATTAGTAAAATATTCACTTTTGTTTAATCCTAAAAGATTTTGCTGGTGACCCTGTTGCAGCTGGCAGGTTTTAACATGTGCAGCGTAGGAGCCGTTGAATATGCACTTCCTGTTGCTTGGGATTTTGCCCTATGCCGTCGGCTTGCCTTGGCATTCGCGTTTGGAACACTGAGCAGGCTTCCACCAGTCCCCGTTGTGACAATGACAGATGTTACACTCATCCACTTTCACTTCGATGCCAGCCGGAATGATGGTGGTTCCTGCAAAGCAGTTTGGACCTGGAAATGTACACACATAAATAAATTAAATGGTGAAGCAGATTGGGGAATATGGGCTTGTTTATGCTGGGAAAAATCCATCCAAAGTTAATTACTCTTTAGGCCCATATGGTCAAGCCGTTTGCATGGGTACAACTGCCCGTCTTTAGCTGGCAGATTCTGACTGCTCCTGAAACCCAGACTTTGTGCACGGTGTGGTTTTGTGACTACGGCAGCAGCAAAGGACAAATGGCCCTTCCTTTGTTCCTCATGTAGAAGCCAACTGAAGTAACAGTTGACTCTTGGGGCTTTTCAGCACTGGCTGGTAGACCAGACCATGGTTTGGTTTAGGCTTCCATGATCTGTACGCTAGTGTGGAAAAACAGATCTTCTGCCCCATCTTAGTATGCTCTGTCTGAACAGAATGAAGCATAAAATGGGCTAGGGTACCCAAAATGGCATCCTAATCCAGTCTACTGGTAGAACCTTTTGGCCATATTTGCACTTACCTTTGCTATTCCAGTACAGGGAATTAGCAACTGGTCCCAAGCTGGAACAAATTGCTCCTGGTGTGGATCAAGGTCACCTGTATTAGGATGGCTCATTCTGCACTAGTCCCTGTGCTGGTTCCACGACTTACACTAGTTTTGGAGTTGATGTGAGGGGCCTTCAGGGCTCATGGAGGGGGGACATTTTGGTGGCATGACCATTTTGACTAACTTGCCTTGTTGTGACTCCAAAATGCATTCCAGGTGGCATACCAGATTATGAAGACATGGTTCCTGCATGCCTCTGTGGTTTAGCAGACCACCTCCTAGTATGCTAGCAGACTTTGAAAAAGAGGTCTATTGATATATGGAACCAGGATGCCATTCTGTGCTGGCCTGGGACCTATTTGCACTTGGCTATATTCTGGAATATATCCCAGAATAGGGCCTGATGTCCACGTGGTAGTGCAGGCTACAGCAGGCCCTAAGTGAGGCTTCCTAGACTCTGCATTAGCATGCACACCACAGACCCCTAACCTGAGATATACTCCCAGAAAAAAGCCAAGCGCATGCAGAAAAAAGGGGAACGCACCAAGCCATTTTTCACATTTGGTTTGGTGTGAATCGAATGTGAGGAGCTTTGCATTTGTGCATGAATATTCAAACAAATGAGCCAATACCTGATGAAAGAAATGAAAAATACAGGCAAAAATTAAAAAGTAAAACCATGAAATGTGCTAATGTGACTTAATGGGTACTTCTAGTGACAGTGGAAAACACCTAACGTTAGAGAACAATGGGGATTTAATAACCCATATTTGGCTTGATTGCACTCATCTAATTTAGTGCTTACTTGGTTTGTTTTCATCTACACTTTTCAGTCTCCCTGAACTCAGTCCTGTGACAGGGAAGCTTTTCCTCTCTACCCCTTCTATCCTTCTCCTCTGTGATTAAATGTAGTTCCATCTCTCAATTTTTGGCTTCTTGGGGGAGGGTAATGCCATGCCCCCCCCACTTTTTTGCTAGTACTGGAAAAGAGACAGGAACAAACAGGAACATGTGCATGAATGTGTCTTTGTGGTTTCCTCTTCAGTCTACTTTGCCACTCAGTAGATGGTCTCTAAAAGGGTCGGATGAGACCAGGACTTGTGGGAGATCATCTCTCTCTCTCTCTCTCTTTTTCTTTCAATCTTATTTTTTACTGCAAACACACAGAGAGACACATATGCACACACAGACATTCCTCTCTTTCTCAGTTGTAACCCAAAAAAGAGGGAGAAAGAGGCAAGTGGTGACAGGGAGCAAGGAGGGACTAGTGGTTGATTCACTGCCCCTCTAGAACAAGCACAGGCCAGAGGGAAAGGAAAAGGGGAAGGGGAAGGGGAAGGCCTCCTTCTGACCACAGTAATATTCCTCCTGCACAGTCACACCCTGATAATTAAACAGTCTCAGTGCTGGGATAATCTGAATACTGGATAGGTCAAATTTCAGGAAGGGAGGATCAGAAAACAATTTTTAGAAAAAAATCAGAAGCCTTTTTTTTAGTGTTACCCTTGGGCATCAAGAACTGCCTAGGTTGTCTCAGGTATGGCTGCAGTCATGCCTACTAAAGTTGATAGAAGAGACCCCAAAACTAACCCAAGAAATTTGTCTTACTCCTGTCATTAATTTTAAGAGTTATCTTGTATTTTTTGTTGATAGGATTCATGTTTGTAGTAACAAGTTCAAATTCCTTAATGTTGCCTTCTCATCTGAATTCTTTTCCAGTATAATAGGAATAATATTCCTTTTCTCCTAGTGGCTTCTGCATTATTATTATTATTATTATTATTATTATTATTATTATTATTATTATTATTATTATTATTATTATTATTATTATTATTAGTATTAGTATTAGTATTAGTATTAGTATTAGTATTAGTATTAGTATTAGTATTAGTATTAGTATTAGTATTAGTATTATTAGTAGTAGTAGTAGTAGTAGTAGTAGTGCTGGTGCTGGTGCTGGTGGTGTGTGCTGTTGTGTTGTTGCATTGTTTTTATTGTCTAAGTACCTTACAATAGTGAAAGACATAAGGTCAAACCTGCTGACGCAGCATTCTCCTCAAATCTGATCAGAATTGCAAGAAAAGACTGGGAGGGGGCAAAGCTAAAATGCCTTGAGCTAGCTTAAGTTTTCTTTCTTTCTTTCTTTCTTTCTTTCTTTCGTCTTGAGCTTGTTATTTGAGAACAATGAATTATGTATGGCAAAAATGATTTATTCATACTCTAAACAAGATTTATTATGGATTTTTATTTTATAAAAAGGATTTCTCAGATCTGCCTATTATCTTTCGCTCCCCCTGTCTCCACATATTTATGAGAGAATATCAGAAATCAAGTCACTTCTAAGCCAGGAATTCTACTCTCAAGCTTATAAAAATCTCACTAAAAACAGTGACTCAAATGTTTGTATGTGTGTGTGTGTGTATTTGTGGGACTGTGACTTAGACAACACCTGGTGGCTGTACTGCAAGGTGAATCAAAGGGAGGAAAGTGGTAAATGCTGTGCATTAGAGCAGGGATCACCTATCACTTTGGGACTTTAAACACATTTGGAATAGATACGATCCCCTCTCATTGCTTCTTGTCCCCAAGGGAGTGAATGAAAGTTTAAAAGCTTAAACACCACACTGACGACATTAGTGCCTTGTAAAGTATCTCATGGAAGTGTCCAGTCCTTTGGGAGAGAAACCTAGCCAATACTTTCCTCCCTTGCTCAGGCTGCATCCACATGGGACAGCTGCGGTGTCTGCATGCTGTTATGAGAGCCTCTGAACATGCAATGCTCCACCAAAGGTGCTTCAAAGCCAGCAAACACCCATAACACATCCTTTTAATTGAGGAGCCAAAGGCCCAAAGGTCCAATCCCAGGTGCTTTTGCTTCCACATTATAGATGTGCAGCACTGTACAATTGACTTATCTGTGGTGTGATCCACCAGGATATATTTCTTGCTTTGCCAAAACTGTTCTCTAGCTTCTAGGAAAGCAAGGGTTGAGATGTGCAATGTAACAGCACTATGTACCTTGCCTTTGACAAGCATATGTGCTGGTAAGTCACTGCAACCCACCATTGTGTCAATGTAGCCTTAGTCCAGAGGGCAACAAACTTTGCAGAAATGAGTCTCCCACTGGAGTCAATGGACGATTGAAAAGGAATAGACATTCCTTGAGAAAGGCTGTAAATAAGTAGCAGAATGTATCTGTTACATAAAGGAAGCTTCATTTCCCACCTAAAATTAACTCAGATGCAATGGAAAGACTTATTCCTGAGGTTTCACCTCAGGAATAGCATCTCTTCTCTAATCGTCTCTTTTTTAGGGCTGCATTCACTTAGGTCAACAGTCTGGGGTGCAGGTCATTCATAAGTGAAGCTAAAGACAAAAAGGTGTCCAGAATTAACCAACCTAGAATTAAGATTTTGCAAAAAAAATTTGCTACTGTCCTTGTTATGTATTCCACAACTTGTGCAGAGTTCTCAGTTTATCTCCGTCTGTCTTGTCACTTGTCTATTGTCACTTACTCTATAACATTGCATTTTTGCTGTGCGAAGTTGTTTGGATAATTTAGCTTTAAGTTTAGTACAGAAGTTACATGCACCAGAGATGGAATTCCACTAACTAGCTGCATTGCCACATTTTTCAATAGTCTCAGCTTGCAAACCATATTGAAAAGGTGCATTGCAATAAACCAGGGGCCTATTTCCACTATAGCCAGTAGTGCATGATTGGTGAACTTCTGATGAACAAGACTTGAATTTTGAGGAGGCTGCTACAGCCTCCAAGCGTGCCCTGCCTTCCCAGAAGTTCACTAATTGTTGATTATTGATTTTGCAAAAATATTTGCAAAACCAACAATAATTAAAAGCTTGCCTGGAGTGTTCAGTGGTGTGACCACTTGCACCTCTTCTGGTAACTGGGGTCATCTGAGGAGCCACACAAGCACGCTTGCACCTCAGAAGACCACAGAGGTGACTGCACATGCACAGAGCATCAGCCTCATCATAGTGACAGCGCTGTTGACACGCACACAGTTGTGGAGGGCTCTGTAGCCAAAATGGCAGTGCCCAGAAGGGGACCGGCCCTGCAGTCAATTCAGGTAAGTATTCGATCACTGGGCGGGGGGGGGGGGGATGGCTAAAGTTGACTAGCACTCCAAGTGCAAGCACTAGTCAACATTGGCTAATTGTGCTCCTTTAATAAAGAAAAATGCAAAAACATCCCAGATTAGAGGTTATTAGTGCATGTAGTCATCGTGCTATTTAAATATGACAACACCCTTTATGACCTTATTCCTAAATTCTTTCTTACAGCTTCAGAAGCCCAATTCCTCTATCATACAGGTTTTAGAAAAGTGTTTACATTTTTGTCCTTGTTTATCCAGACTAAAGGCGAAAGAAATGGTGATGGATTTCACACATTTTTCTCATTTTTGGCATAGCATGTGGATCCTGTTGGTCTAACCCCTTAAAATGTGAAACTTTAAATGGGAACTACTGCACACAAATAGTTACCATCTGCTCTGCTCTGTCTAAATTGTCAATGAGTTTAAATTGTCGGCTGTTTCATAAGGAAAACGATCCCAAGCTATTTGTAACTTAATCATACTTGCTGGCTTTTGTCTGCATCTCCAGTTCACTTTAGCAAATTGGGTGGGTTGTCTTTGGTCTGCTTTCCACACCAGAGGCATTTGCATTTTACTGCATTGGAAACCCATTCCTTTCATCTCATTAACTTTATGATTACCATGGGTTTTATTAGTATACTTCTCCCAGAGCCCAGCTTTTTAAAACTACAGCAGGCCCCAAGTCAGAAGTTGCCAGTCTTAACTACCTCGATGTAATTTAGATTGCTGTCAAACAAAATAATGGATGGCTCCGAGATATTGCTCACATTAAAGCAATCCCTTCTGCTTTGTTTATAAGCACCACAATAAATTTTGTTCCCATTTGTATCTCTTTTATGGCCACCTGTAATAAAATCATGTGAGTAAGACATCCTTGAATAATTTTCTCACCATGGTTTTAAGCTATTTTGCAATACCCATTGACTAAAATAAAAGTGAAAGTGGTCAGGTTTGTCAACATCTAATGGCCTTCCCCCCCCCCAAAAACAAAGTCACCGGATTAGGTGGATTTTGTTAGCATAGATGTAGTTGATCAGAGACAACTGGTATTGATGAGACCATATGCTCTTCACGGAATATATAGGCAGGTTCACAGGTACCTGGCCCAGTGCAAGTTCTGGAGAACACAGCCCCATATCACATCACTAAATCCCTTCTGAAGTGTGTAATCATCACAAACACTATGCAAACCTTGGAGAACATTGCACTGAGAATTTGTTACACTTTCTGTGTAGTGTTCACCCAAAGAAAGATCAGTGCGAATGAAGCCCATGCCATTTGTTAGTTAGAAAGACCTCACAAGATTCTATGCTGGGATGTACGTGCAGCACATAATCACACCGATGTGTCTCAAAAGGCATTCTTAAGGATTGTTCCCCTAGTGAACATATATATTCAAAATACTAAGGAACAATAGAATAAACTTTATTGATTAGTCGCTTGACCATATCAAGTATCAAGTGTACAAAGCAAAATACTAAGGACAGTTTGTAAGTTTAGTTCCCAACATCTGTGTGATGCCCTTAAGGGATACTAACAATTTTAGGGTAACCTGTATAAATATCTGTCCCATCTAGATGGGTGCAACATTGCACCATTATGGGGTTGCCTCATGCGCCAGGGGCAAACCTACCATAGTTCTGTTATTCCGCTCCTAAAAATTACTAGAAACTATTTCTCAAAAACCCAGCACTGGCCACAGGTTTTCCAGCAATAGTGCTTTTTATTTACCTTCTGGACATAACTAGGGATGTGCATGAATATTCATAACATTAGTTATTAATATGAATTCACATGAATTCGGACGTTCATATACAAATGATTCATGTATGATTCATGAAACAGGGAGGTGGGAAAGAGGCTGCGCCAGTCACATCTGCAATGGATCCAGAGTGAATTTGTCATGGTTTAACAGCAGATTCAAAGTGGATTCAGGATCGATTTGATGCTTTCAGAGTGGATGTTACAGGATATGTATCAGATACGCATGCATTTGTATTGGATATGTATGCATTTGTATTGGATACCCGTACAAATTCGATTAGTTAGAAATCAAATGCCAAAAACCCATTCTTGCTCATCCCTAGACAGAGTTGCCATCATAGGTCCAAAATTGGAATCTGTGTCCATGTGTGGATGCTGATACGCAGCTCCAGGCATTTGAGATCAGGGGTGTGTATGAATGCAATTTTCGGGATTAGATTCGAACCTTTGAAATTTTAATTTAACCAAATTCGATTCGAATTCAGCAAATTTGAATCTATTCGTTTGAATTTTCAATTCGAATTTGTAGTTACGAATATCGATGACATTTGTATGTGCTCGTACACGTTGTTATGCATCCCATACGCATCCATACAGATCTGTACATGTCCGTATGCATCCTGTAGTTATCCCATATGCAACCTGTTTTCGTCCCATACGGATCTGTACAAATGCGTTCGAGTGTGGGAATGATGTGTATGTGCAAGTACGCATCATGTACGAACCCATACATATGTGAATGTCCGGATAATTCAAATGAAAATCTGAAATTCTTTCAAATCTTTAAATGTGAATTTATGGACATTTGATTCGAATTCGAATGTCAAAATTTGGGCACACTTGATTGAATTTGTAATACCTTTGAATATTCATGCACACCCCTATCCGAGATGGCTGAATGCTCATATGGGTCTGCCAATAAAACTGGCTATTATTGTCTCCTAGTGGGATGTTTGCAATAAACAGGAGCTTCTGTCTGTAGAGCTGCCAGCTCAGTGCCAGTGCTGGGAATGTATGTAAGACCTCCAGGTTATCTCTTTGAGTGGATTTATTTGTGTACATAAACATGTAGAGGAATGATGGTGGGCTCCCTCAGTTTTCCCCCTTTCATTTATTTGCATGAAATCCTGGTATAAATTAGACCCCCACATTTAGCAGATCATAGTAAAATGTAATTTTACAAATCCAAGCACCTGGCCTGAAGCTCTGAGAGATGGTGAAACTGTTTCCAGCAATGTCTACATAGTCCCAAAGAACAGCACCAGGTGTGGTTCTGGCTCAAACTGCACGTGCCAAAGGTGGCCTTCTTTAGGGTATAGTGTCTGCTTGGATCCCTCCCCTGCAACCTGCTCTTGCCTGCCTAAAGTGGAAGCCCCTGGCCTTCCACTTCACTGTTTTGAAGGTAGCATGGGACAGGGCCAAAGACATGCTTCATCTTGATATGTTGAGAGCAGTCTCCGCATTGCACACTGCAGCTGTAAGTTGCCTCAGTCTGTAGTTGGATGGACGGACGGATGGACGGATCGATGGATGAAGTTCCTGCATAATGTCAAGAACTGTCCTTTCTACTACATCAGTTTCCTGCATTTATTTGTTCCAAGATATAGTAGCCAGTACTGCAGAATTCATTCTGAAGTAGTATAGCTCAGATACGGGTCTAGTGCTTCCGATAGAATTGGGCCCTTGCTGCACTGCGATGAGGCTATTTGGATTAGGAAGAGAGAGATATCCTCCTGTTAAATGCCACAGGTAATAATCTAGAGAAGGCAATGTCTGTTTGTAGTTTCTCAATGTGCAGCCAAGCCAATTACCTGGGCCACTTTAATGAGATCCATCCTGTTTGCTTGCCAGATCCATAACAAAAGGCAACAGTAAGGAGCCAGCTGTCATGAGCAGGTCTAAGAGAAAGCTGCCCAGCCAGCTCACTTGTCCCTTGCCTCAGACACAGAGAAAAATTCTTTTCATTAAATTTAAGAACAAAACAATTCCTCTAGAGATCACAAGGAGAAGGAAATCAGAGGACAAAAAAGGAGGAGACGGTAGTTTCTGCTGTTGCCCTGAGGCAGGCTGTTAATTATTTTATTGGAAAATTCAATATTGCTCAAACTCCCACACACAGATGAAGAGTTCTCTTGGCACTTAGAGCTGTGATTTGCAGCACTGGCCTCCATTTAACTATGCCAAAAGGGATAAAGAGAGGAAGCTGAGATTTTATTTAAAAGGAGGGTGAGTGACAAGAGGCCGAGGGAAACCTCTGCTTGCCATAACCTGGCATCACATGAATTTGTACCGGCTGCCTATCTGTAGCTAACCTGGAGTATGGGAGCAAAATGTTACCTAAGATGGCTTTTGGCTGCCTGTCTGGCACTGAGCGTTGCAGGGGCTGGATGAGGCTATAGATCTGGATGCCAGGTTTCTGTCGCAGCTTGGATAGAAGAGGACATTTGGCAGAGCAGAATCAGGAGGTTTAGGCACTGCAATTGCTTAGCGTAGGTTTAAAGGACTGGAGTAGAAAGCAGTCAGGAAGCAGAACCCAAAGGATCAGACTTTGGACTTTCCATCCACCACAAAAATGATATGACAATGATGACAGACAATCTTTTCATTTTAGAGTCAGGTTGACTGCCTTCTTCTTTGCTATTCTCATCCTTCTTCTCACTCTTCTCTCTGTCTGGCTTTCTCATCTGGTCATTTTTGCAGCTTGCCGAATCCTATTTCCCTTTTGCCTACTAAAATAAATTGTACTGCTGCTTGAGTTGTGCCCATTGTTAAATAATGTCATGGGAACATCTCTGCCCAGGGATGAACATGTGCCAGCATTACCTCTCAGACTAGCCTTGGGGAGGGGGGGTGTAGACTAACTCTTGCTGGCATGCATCAGGGGGAAAAAATCATGGTTCAAAATGTACACTCATGCTCTTCAGGCTGGCTGTCAGACTGGGACCTTATGCACAAGCCACCTGATGCAGGTTGAGCTAGGGTTCAGAAGGTCTCTAGCAAGGAATTCAGATGGGCTCCCCTAGTGTTAGACACTGAGACAAAAAACATGTTCAGAATGAAATCATAAGCACCATGTTTAGCAGCCAGCTAAAGTAGACAATCCTGAACCATATAACCTGTTGTAATTATTTCCCATGGCTTTGATTATTGGCTCGACTATAAAGTTGTAAGGGTGTGTGGATCATAAAATACTAGGGAAGACTAGGGATGTGCATGAATTTTGTAACATTCACAATTTATACGAATTTGGCTAAATTTGGACATTCATATTCGGTTTGAATGTTGGCACATTCAAAGACTGACATTCAAATTTGAATCAAATGTTTCAATGCATTCATATGAAGCTTCGTGGGGGATTCATAGGGGATTGAACATTCATATCAAATTCAAATCCCACTACATTCGAAGAGTTCTATTCAAACAAATACAAATTTTCTTGCATTCAATTCAATACAAATTGAAATAAAAAAAAATTGTGCACATCCCTATGAAAGACATTTGAAAAGTTTCAGAAATAAAGCTACATTTTGAATTTGGGCTTTGGCACTATCCTTTTTCAATCACTCCAGATTTCATCCACAAAGATAAAAAGACTGCAAGTATCCAGGAATAAGCTACAAGGCAACCAGAGTTAACTCATCCAACTTGATTCAGTCAGATAGCTGTAATAATAAACATCTGGACTTGCCTGGCATCACACTTTGGGGTATAACTAAATGGTTTTCATTGTTTCAAGCTTGCCTTGTGTCTTCCTGGGTGATTGTCCAACTTATTAGTGTATTTCTACCCGTATTGGCATGGTTCCTTCTTCATAGTCAAGAACAGCCTACGTGATATTTACTGAACTCATGTTTCCTCCCTGATTGACAGTTCTCTGTATTTTGAATTTTATTTTAACCTATCCAAAGTGCAATTTTGTATTGGGTTTTCAGCTGATCCCTTCGTTGCTCCTCTTTCAAATTTAGTCCAAAAAGGGTATACAAATTCCCAGTTTTTCTCCATTTACTAGATTGCCTGCCTTTCATCACTATGCTGAACTGAACATCACAGAAGTGATTCTTTCCCACTTTGCTAAGAGCAGAACTTCATGTCTTACGGGATGATCCATCTCACCCCATTGCAGACTTTTAGCTTCATCACTGGATCCTCAGAGCCTTGAATTAACTTTGTCTCCCTTACTCCTGCATCAAGTTACGTGTTGGTCACAGATCCTGGAGACTGAGAAAATGTGCTGCTTCCCTCATCTGCTTTCTTTTCCTCCTGCTGAAACTGCTTCTCAAGAAGACCACTTTTATGCTGTTTTGAAGCTCTGCTCCTGTTTAATTCACTTGGAAAGAGGGATCCCCCTCACTCCTGCCTTTGTCTGCTAGGCCTCAAAAGTTGGATTTATGCTGTAGACCTGAGTGTTGATTTGTCTAGCTTGTTCTCTTGTTCTTGTTTTTTCTATATGGTTTCTAGGGCTTCCCAACAGAACACCCACACTGTGCAGTGCAGAAATCCCTTACAGTTCAGCAAATACTTTTTAGAGGAGAAGACTGCAGAAGGTGAAAGACTTTTCAATTGCCTCTTTGTTTATTGTTTTCCTTAGCTGGTACAGTGCAATTGGAAAGAATGTAGAACCAGATGGGGAGTTCTGATCATCAACATCTGGGATCCATGGCTAAGATCCGGAGTATGGGAGGATTTTAATCATTGGTCAGATTGGGTGGAGGGTATCACTGACCAGTTTGAGCCACTTAAATAGTTTCTTAAGACACTTAAAGGCAAGCCACTCCATAGAGAAAATCTTGATATGGCCTGGGTTGCACACTGTCTGCCTGAGTAAACTATCCACAGAGTGTTTGGCACAAAATATCTAGCCGTTTCCCCTTTCAAAACTTCACATTTTGAACTGCTCAGTTAAAGAAAACCTGCCAGTTGATTTCCTGCCTGACTTAAGCTAACCAGAAGCACCTGTTGCTACAATTTTGCTTTGTTATAATGTTGACTGACAATTTAACTAGCAAATGTTGTTCTATTTGCTTGCCTGTATCGCTGCATTGGGACTGCTTTCCACTGCTGGTAGGGATGTGCATGAATATTTAAAAAATAAATTATTCAGATGAATTCGGACATTTGAATACAAATCAAATGTCACGACATTTGTTCTTTAGTATCCGTACATATACAAATATTTTGAGTTATTCATACGAATAATTTGGATAAAAAGGGACTGCGTACAGATGTGTACAGATGCGTACGGATGCATATGAGATTCATATCATTAGATATATATTGAATATTTGAATGAATAGATACAAATGTATCTGTATCGGTTCCAATGTCCAGAAATTCATTTTTCTTTATTCGTATGAATTTGGATATTTGAATATTTGATTTCAATCAAATCAAATGTCTAAAATTGCACTTGTGCACACCTCTAATTGCTGGCTATTGAAGTCTCAGAATAAAAGTGTGTTTTTGTTTTAGGGTTTTGTTTTCATAGAAATAGTTACATTGGTATTGTCTCAGCCTCAGATAAAATGGATGAAGCATATGCTTTTTAGAGGACAGGATGGTGGAACAAAAGAGTCAGACCTCTTAGCTGAGGTAGAGGCACTGTGATTAGTCAGAGCTTAAGCAGGGACATTCTGCACATGCTCAGATCAGGCTCCGGGCAATAAACTGTGGAAATGAGCTGGCAAAGAGCTGTCCCCCTCTTTCTTTCTTATATTGTTAAGCGTTTTTATAGGATATTATTATTTTTATCAGTAAATTTATAGCTATTTTCATAATAAGGTCATGTATATTTTCAATTTTTTGGTAACTGCACATTTTACCTGTTGTTTTACTCTAGAAGGACCGTGGTTTCTTTTGGTGATAGATCTTTTGTGTTGCCGGAACTGTATCATCTCCTTATTCACTACAGCTTTATCCTTTGTAGTAATACTTGATTTTGGTTAACATCAGCAAAACAAGTACTTTTCATCCACTATAACAGAAAAAAAATCATCTATTGACAATTTACTTTGAATTAAATTATGGATTGTGTGTTGATTCAGAGAATGCTAGGTACAGATGTCCCTATGTTATTTTATATCATAGGAGACAAAGACAGGGAGGGGTAGAGCATCATTATGGCACTGTTATGGTGGAGTTGCCAAAATGGTGGTGCCCTGAAGAGGACTGGCCCCGCAATCGAATCAAGGCAAGTATGGGTAACGATGTCTAGTGCTCGAAGTGCAAGCACTAGTCAATGTTGGTTCATTGTGGACTTTAAGGAAGTATTTGAAACATTCTAGGGAAAGCAAACAAAATGCATCATTTCAGTCAAATGTATTTCATACTAACCCTACATCTCTGACTTCTTGATCAAAACAAGACAACTAAATGCTAATTATGGAATGTGACAATAGGAAATTTGGGTCAATATTATACAGTCAAATCAAACATTTTACTTAAACATTTCAAAACCAAGTAGTTTTTTTAAAAAGTGAGTAAACTACATTAAGCACCAGACGTGTGATTCTGCCAAATAATTTTTATTTACATATTGGATGCTCCAAGTTCTGTACTATAAAGCTGGCAAGGGTTTGGGAAGTGTCTAACTGTTTCAAAATGGCAGCACATATCCAAATATGGAACGTAGTTGAAGAAAATCTTGAACCATGTCCATCCATATACCTAAAAGGTGACATAAATGATGGTGACAACCATTTACCTCACTTACGTTTCCAAGGAAACTGTCTATTCCCAGCATCTACAACTGAGTAATTCAACTAGTTTTAACTAAAACATATGGCAGTCAATCTAGAAGCACCAATAAAGAAAAGTAGCAAGTTGGGATTTAATGTTCATTTGTGCTGTTCCTTAGATAAATTGCTGTCTGGAAAATGGCAAGTGACAGCAAGGCGCAACAGAAGGATCTGAAGTGTGTCCATTATTATCTCATTGCTGTGTTGAATATGTCTCATACATTCTGTTCCTAGGCAGGTGTTTTGAATGTTCAAAGGATATAAAGCACCACTAAATAGGCAAAAAGGACCAATAGTTGAGTTGCTTGTATTATTGCTGAAATTTCTGCTGGAGATTCATAACAAGGCAATGCGTGTACACAAATTTAAAGCTTATGAGTTGCATTGCTATGCAGATGTGATCTTCTACAATTTAAGGTTTGTAACAGCAAGCAAGGGCTGGCCATATCATTAGACGGTATGAAACGGTTGGCTCAGGAGGCAATGGCAGGCATTCCGTAGCCAAAGCTATGAGTAGAATAGTTAATCCAAGATGAACAACAGGCCAGCTGTAATACAAGGAGTCCATTATCCATGTCAGTGAATTCATTAAGACTTACAGGATAATCCATTAGTTAACAGCAGCAAATAATGATAATTATGCAGTTGTTTCAAAAGAAAATTGTACCAATGTGCTTTCTGAATCTAATGTGCATTTTATCATACCTTTGTATTTACATATTCTGGCTTTTGGGAAAATATGGGCTCCATAAATTAGGTTACTGAATTCTATGCATATTCATTTTGAGTTGCACTTTTCATGTTTCATCTGCCACAATCATGGCTAAATTACAGATCTAAACTAAGTTTGGTAGTCCTTGCTTTGCTGTGTGAAACTCTGGGAATTCTGATTATTTGAACAGAGATTCCATTAAATAAATTTATTTCTCCATGTGCTATTATCAAACAATAGGGATGTGCCCGAATGTGCTTTTTGACATTTGATTCATAACTAATCGAATGCTCACAAATTCATATTTGTACAAATAGATGCTTCCGAATGTGGTAAAATCCTATTCAATATGAATGTATTTGTACAAATCCATATGAATTCATGCACATGACTATTTGAAACCTTAAATACTTTTGCCACTTGCTGTGCAATAAAGTTATTTCCCGTGTTCCTATTAAACTTCTACAGAGAAAACACTGTATTCAGATTGCCCACTTTGTCTCCTCTTTTGGGATTGGCTTCAAACCTGCTAAAGCACATGTCCAGATCCTTTCCCATAAATTTCCTCCTGCCTTTGCTTTAAGACTGAGGACTAGAACTGTAGGCTAGGGATGGGCATGAAAATTCATAACTTTTGATATTCGTATGAATTCATATTAATTCAGGCATTTGTATGCAAATGGATTGTTACAGCATTCGTACATTGACATTTGTACAAATGTTTCGGAACATTCATACGAATGCTTCGGAACATTTGTGAAATGGGGAGGTGGGAAAACAGCTGCACCAGTCACATCTGCAATGGATCCAGAGTGCATTTGACATGGACTGAGAGCAGATTCAAAGTGGATTCAGAGCGGATTTGATGCTTTCAGAGTGGATATGTTGCGGGATATATATTGGATACATATCGGATACGTATGCATTCTTATCGGATATTCATTCAAATTCATACAAATACGTTTGTATTGAATAGAATCCTACCACATCCAAGGGGGATCTATTCAAACAAACACTAATTTTCTTTGACACAGATCAAATGCAAAACCCCCATTAGTACACATCCCTACATTTTGCTATTAGAATTTTGGCAGAGACAGGGATCAAATGGAGGAATTTTTTTGGTGTGTGTTTTTGACGTAGTGTGAATCCAGAAGTATTCAAAATTAGCACAACTAGTTTTACCTGGTGTGAACAGACTCATAAGCTTAATGACTAAGGAATAAAACGACAGGTGCTATGTAGCTCTCTAAGAAACCACATGAGAGATAGTAGGAGCAAGTGAAAATTCTGTTCCATGTGAACAAGTGTAAAGTGATACACAGTGGAGATAAAGTGTCATGCCCTGTTCAGCCTCCTTGGAGGAGGGAAGCCTGCCTGCAATACCACCACAGGCTGAGGAGCAGGCACAGCATGGAATTGCAGGCATGGAAGGATTAAGGCCAGTTCCAGGTGAGCAGCCAGACAGCTCTGATGATGAATCCACCAGCAGTGAGCCTAATCATCGCCTGCTTACGCAGCAGAAGCAGGTGAGATGCAGATCAGAGCGATTAGCCCAGCTGCACCATGGGCGTGGCATTGACTCCTCTATTTAAGAACAAGCTCAGCTTGCCTCAAGTTGCTGCAGACAATGTCTTTGCAGTCTCATGTTACCTGAGCTTGAAATCCTGGACTTCTTGTGACTTGCTGACCTTTTGGACTGCCTGACCCTTGCTGACTTTCTGGACTCCTAGACCCCAGACTGGAACAGACCTCGAGAACTCCTGGGACCCTTGGGACTGAGTAGCTGTGCAAGTGTTTGCTTATTGCCTGACCGGCCTGCGATGTGACATAAAGATCCTAATGCATGGGCACTAAAGACTCTAAATATTCATATACACTAATGGCATCAGAGCTGACTGTGACTGCTTAGAAAATACAAGTTGGAATAATGGTATACAGTTCAGTAAAAGTAAAAAGGTCAATAATCTGATAGGGGTAATAAAGAACGATATTGAAAACAGAGATGGTAGTATTATAATGTCCTTTTACAAAAGAAAAATGCGAATGCATCTGGAAACCTGTGTGCGATTTTGCTCTCCACATCTCAGAAAGAGAGCTGGAAAAGATTTAGAAGAGAATAGCTAAGATGATGAAAGGGCTGTAGGAATTCTCTATGAAGAGAGCCTACCATGTCGGTGGCTTTTTCATGTAGAAAGGGAGGAGATATGATAGGTAGAGAGGGAAGAGATATTATAGGGCTATGTAAAAATATGCATGGTATGGACAAAGTGACTAGGAAGACATTTACCTTTCTGTCCTAAAATACTAGAACCAGAGGCCATCTAGTGAAGCTGGAACCGGGTCAGATATATGGTGTTGTTTTCCAGCTTTGATGATTTCAAAACAAGATTATCGCTGACTATAAGCCTTGATGGCAGTAGGAGATTAGTTGAGAGACAGGAACAGCAAGATGTATGATCATATCTTGCTTGTGACCTTTCTTATACAGCTTATTTGCCACTGTGGCTGTTCATGCATGGTGCATGTTATTTTGCACTGTTCTGGGCAGGTCTTGGGCTGCACTGAGAGATCCAAACCAAGAATGGCTAGTTGCCCAGTGACCTGGACCACATTGTGCTGGTCAGGGTTGTTTCAGCTAAGGACCCAGAACCCTGGGGCTGCTTCCAAGTACCTGGCAAAATGGCAGCAGACTTCTCATATCTAACAGATAGTATCAGCTGCTCATTGCTGTCCACACATGGGTGGCTGACTCAATCCAACACTGCTGAATGCATTGGTTTCAAGTGGCCCCAACTGAAGTAGGCCACGATGCTATTTTCAGCTCATAAGCTGGTCCAATGGCTCCTCCCATGTGCCAACAACTAAGATACAGGGCTTTCCAGTAGACAAGTCCACAATACAGACAAAGCTGCAGTGAACCAGTGCAGGTGCAGCCTGTGAGAACTGACTGCTATACTAAATGGCCCACAGGTAGGAATGTGCGTGGAGCACATTTACCCCCTTTGATTTGATTAGAATTGAAGGGGAGATGTTCAGCTTTGTGCAAAGCCCCCCTCCATGAATGTAGGGGGCTTCACCTTCACATCCCACCTTGTTCACCTACTCACCTTTTGCTACCACCACCACACCCTCCTCATAGGTTCAACCTGGCCTCCTGGAGGTGCACACGCAGCTGGAGATGCTGCCTCCATTTGCAAATCATGGAAAATTTCCCTAGGGACATCTCATGATATTTCCTAATAATTGTGGGAAATCTCAGATGATTCCCCACAATTCCTGAATGGGGCAGCCTCTCCAGCTGTGCACGCACCTCTAGGAGGCCTAGTTAAGCTTCTGAGGAAGGTGCCATGTTGAACGCAGCAGGTGCCAGATTTAAAGGTAAGGGGACACCACTGTGGGGGATGCAGGGTGCGAGGTGGCCAAATCTGGCCACATGGAAGGTTCTATGAAGCTTCGACAAAGACTGGATAATCCACTTTGCATGTGAAAGGGGGCTACAAATGTAGGCCCCTTTCAATTTGTATGCAAATATCAAAGCTTCAAATTCAAATGGGAATTTGAACCTGATGGATATTTTTCACCCATCACTAGCAACAGGTCCTATCCACTGGATCACTTATTATGTTCTTATGACCCAGCAGCACCATGTGTCCACCAAAAACTTCAGCACCAAATTCATTCAATGGCTTGTTCCATAATTTTATTTTATGTTTAAAAAAAGAGAGAGGAAGGAACAGACTGAAGGGTAGGAAGAGCATGTGTTGTGTAGAAGAACGACAAGGAGAGAAAGAGAGAGAGAAAGAAAGAAAAAAGGGGTCAGCTAAAAAGCTATGGAAGATCAAGGGAGCATAAATAACATTAAGCTCTGTAGTGGGAGGAAACGTAAGACCTATCTTGAAGGTTGCAGTTGCAAACTACTGAAAGAGTTAATAATAAAGCATTTAGGTTTGTCCTGCACAAAATGTTTCCTGTTATTGATTTTTGGTTGCTTTGTTGTTTTCTCAATGAAATCTCAAATAAACTATCACAATGCTTTTGCTACTTCAGCCAATAATCAGAGTGCATTCAAATGATACTATTGTTAAGCAGGAATCTGAGTGTGTTGGAAACACAATGGGATTGTTTGAATCCACTGTGGATATTTTATTGAGTCAAAATCTATGCATTATTCTGTGGAGGCAAGCTCTAATGCCAGATTTTTCCACTCCTCCCCAGTACATCAAACAGCAAGGCAGGCCTGGAATTCTAGAAAATTCTGGAGAAAATTTTCATAGGAAAAGAAAATGGAATATTCATAGAAAGGTAGGTGGCTCCTCCCTGTGACACGCAGATATGTAATCAGAGTTCCAGGCTGGCAACAGAAAATCTATTAAGCAGCTTTTAAATCTGAGGCTAGATACATAGGATGAAGATCAGGGAGCATGTTTTTTGCACGTCACCCTCCTCACCTGCGGTCACTCAAAAGTCATAAGCCAGTGTTTCTTCCTGATACAGTTTTTGGAAATCCAAAAAGTGCCCCAGAAGTTGTACATTTTCTGCATCTACAAATATAGAGATGGGCATCAGAGGAGCAATGTGCTCCTCAAGGTAGGGATGTGCAGGAATGGTTTGGTGGTGTTTTTTTTTTTTTTTTTTTTGGCATTTGCTTCATAATGAATTGAATGTTAGAAAATTCATATTTGTTTGAATAGATCCCCTTTGAATGTGGTAGGATTCTATTCGATACGAATGTATTCATACAAATTCGCATGAATATCCGATACGAACGCATACGCATCCAATACATATCCGACATGAACACATACATATCTTATAAGTATCTGACATGAACACATACATATCGGATATGTATCCAATATGAACTCATATGCATCCTATACAAATGCATATGTACTGTGTATATATTGGATATGTATCTTATATGAGTGCATATGTATCCGATATGTATCCGATACATATCCCCAGTTTACCAAATGTCTGAACTTTTAATACAAATTTTCCAAAACACTTGTATTCATACAAATGTTAATGTATGAATGTTGTAAGATTTATGTATGAATGTCCGAATTCATACAAAGTCATATGAATAATGGATGTTACAAATATTCATGCACATCCCTACTTCAGAGTAAGTCTGTACAGGGTGGAAAGACCAGACAACAGTGAGGAAACCTCATCAGAGTGCTTTCTGCTCTGCACAAGAAGACTTCCTCTGCTTTCCACTCCTGTATGGTGGCATGGTGGCTTGATGGGTGAGGGATCCTATGGATTCTGTATCCTTTTGGTCATCCCATTGTGCCATTACTATGCAAGGTGGGTCCTGTCTGAAAATCAAGAATCTGAATGGTCACTTTTATGTCACTACAGTTAAACCAGGTGTTTGATGCTATACGGAAACACAATGCTCACAAAAACAATATCTTAAAATATAGCTATCCATTTATCAAAGAGGAGAAGGAGAAAAATTGGAAGAGTCTGTTTTCCAACAATGGAACCAGGAAATGGATGTGGAATGTCAAGATGAGGAGAAATTTATTGAGGGGAAATGGAAAATAAAACATAATAGACTGAAAGAACGTAAAATTTATTAATAAATGGTATAAAGCACCTAGCCAATTAGCCTATGTGATCCCAAATTTCAGTTCAGAATGCTGGGATAACTGTAGCAGTAAACTACATGCATTTATGGTGGGATTGTAGAAGAGTACAAAAATATTGGGAAGAAAATAAATAAAATATTAGATACAAGAATTATTCAGACAAAAGAAATATGTTTACTGTATAAATCTGACCAACAGATTCAAAAAGAGAACCAATATATTATACATCAACTATTAATGGCAACAATTATTGTAAAAAATTGGAAAAGAACCAAGGGAAAAAAATTAAAGCAGTGGTGTAATTATATAGCAGAACAAATGCTTTTTCATTTCCTAAGGGAAAGGCGATTAAGATATATGGAACACCAAATCACAATATTGGCAATAACTACTTGGAGGAAAGTACTGACCTATCTAAGGAGAAAGGTGGGAACCCCAGTAGTTCAAGGAACGATAAAAGAAATCTCCAATATGGAAACAAGTGGAATTTTGAGAATGGCATCCTGGCTGGGATGGGAAGAGGGAGGGAAGGAAAACAACTGTACCTCAAATGTAAAAGAAGTATAATATGTAAGAGACAGTGCTAATGCAAATTTGAGATATATTTCAAATAAAAATAAAAATGATGATGATGATGATGCAGCTATCCTGCAATATCCATGGAGAAGCATCTGTGAAGGGAAAAAACCAAATGAACCAATGAGATGATGCCAGAAACCACCGCTTTTCTGGGTGTGTGGTTCAAGAGAAGCCTAAAGATGCTATTATATGGTTCCCATTTACAATTTTTAATATCTACACCATTTTGGTGCAACCAAACATTTATGAATAGCCAGGAAAAACTGTACCATGATTCACAACTTTGGCTTGCCTTTGGAACAAGTGCCCCAGCTGGTTGTAAGTGGATTTTTTTCCTTTTAAGAAATAATTCCACTGTGTTTAGCATCATTCTTCCCAAAATGTGATTTAATCCCAGCCATCACTAGAGTGTGGTAGCTTGAAGTTTAATTGTCTTCAGAGCACGGAAGACATGGCATTCATAGCCCAATGCATGTCAAATTGTATGTGTGGCAACAGGTTAAACATCATTCTTTTGAAAAAAAAATATTAGAAAAGCATATAGAAATCAATGTGCTTTCCTTCCATCAGTATAGAACCTGACCTTGAGTATGGAAATGAATGCCAGAATAACGGAAATCAAAGAGTAAACACAATGGAAAATCAGGGTGATGCCCTCAAGATTGAATAGCGCGTTACAAAATTAAGAATAAGCCCCAAGGCCTCTTACAGAATAAATCACTTCAGAGCATTAGCAAAAGCGTCACAGCCTGCGCATCAAAGTAGGTCTGAGCCTATTCCTGGAAGCTCAGTAATTTATGCTTGGCTGCTCCTGTTTTTTCTTTCTTTCTCAAATGTGTTAGAGATGTGACAAACTGCAGTTCGTTATGCCAAACTGCAGTAGAGGTCTGGAAGTGTATGCAGTGCAGGGAACTCATGTGCTTTCCAAAAACATATTTATTACCATTGTAGCTCCCCCATGATTGGGGCTGCAGCACCTGTTGACACACATATGCCATGCACTCTGAGCATGTGTGATGATATCCTGTGTGCATACCACAGTCCCACCCAGCAAAAAGGGCCATAATGGTGACAAGCACACTTTTCTTTCTTTGATTTTATTTACATTTTTATCCCACCCTATACTTGGGAGTCTCCGGGAGGGTAACAACATTTAAAATCAAACATCGTTAAAACAATAACAGTATGTATTAAAACAAATACATCTACAAGCAATCCCCATTTAATGAAAGGCCAGGGTAAAGAAGAGCATCTTCACTGCCTTCCAAAATGTGTACATTTAAGGTAATTGACACCCCTCAAGGGGGAGACAACTTCATAGCCTAGGGGCCATGACTGAGAATGCCCCCTCCCAAGTGTGCACCCCTTTTGCTGCTGAGGGTGGAGGGTAAGTTGCCTGCACTGTTTAGACTCCTCAAGAGTCACATGAAGATGCAAAGGAGAGCCAGGACTTTCAGACAAAGCTCCTGATCATTCTGGACTTCTTCTGAAGTTCATAGTTCAAGTGCATTTCAGCATATTCCTAGGTGTTAGCAAATAATAATAAAATATTGATGATGATGATGATGATGATGATGATGATGATGATGATGATGATGATGATTAAACAGGCAGTTGCAGTACTAGTGGTGATTGGGCCTGGGGTGAAACGTGAAACAACTCAATGTTGACAAAATCACCATTGATCTACCACAAAAAGCCACACCGCTTGGATCTGCACACATTATACACTGATACATCACAAGATCCAAAGTTCTTGGGAAGAACCTGGTATGTGATGAACCCCAACTCCAACTAGAGATCTGGTGGTTGTGCAACACTGTTGTGTGTTACACAATAATAATAGCAACAGCAACAACTTTTATTTATAGTGCCCCTTCCACCAAAAGGCGGAACAAGAAACATACACAGTCACAAACAAACAAATGGTGCAGGCTGAAGTACCATTTTTTCATCATGGCCTGCTCCAACCCTTCTTCTGATGCAGATGTTCCTCATAGGCTGCTGGCTGGTGCGGATCCTACCTGAGACTGGATCAAAGGCTCAGGACCTGGTAAAGGATGTCACGGTGGCTGATCCAATTGGGAACAGTGACCAAAATGCAATAACTTTCAACTTAAATAAAGGAAGTAAGGCCTAAGTCTAACACAGAGACCTTAAACTTCCATAAGGGAAATTTCCCTCAAATGAGGAAACTGGTAAAAAGGAAACTGAAAGGGGCGCCCTATGAAACTGATGGGGAGGAGAGTCGGTTTATGGAATTTGCTGCTGGAAGTGGTGGTAACAGTTACCAGCCTAAATGGCTTTAAGGTAGGGTTAGACAAATTTATGGATGACAGATGTATCAATGGGCCTTTCCACATTTGCCACTGAAAAGCGGATCTAAAAAGATCTGCTTTTTGGCGATTCATCCTCCCCCAGATCCACACAAATCTGAGGGACCCCCGTGCGTCTGCATACATGCCAGGAGGATGGATTCCAGAGGACAGATTGGAGTGAGTGCTGTGTGGATGCACCAGCACCCATTCCAAGCATCCTCCGGCTCATGCACTGGTGACACCACCCGTGGAGCCGTGGGTCTGGAGCATGAGGGGGAAAGGCTTCAGAAGCAGGCAGTCCTGCTTCTGGTCTTCCAAACATGGCAGCGGGAGGGAATCCGTGTCTTTCCCTGGCCGTGTGTGGAAGCATCCTGCTTCTGCACACATCCAGGGGGGAGTGACAGATGTAAGACCTGATTTTTCAGGTCTTACATTTAAGATGGATTTCAGCATCAAAACCAGTTTTAAAAACCGGTCTTGTGTGCCAAAATGTGGATGTGCCCTCCTGGAAGGGTCTCTAATCAGGTCTGCAATGTGGTAGGATCACAAGGTAAGTGTCTTTTACGGGTCTTAAGGAGGTGTTAGATCAGTTTCCGCAGTCAATGCGGAAACACCCACTGGCTACTAGAATAAATGCCTAGGTACATCTTTCAGGCTGGGTGTGTGTGTGTGGAAGCAGGACACTTCTAAGGCCATTTGCTGGGATTTGAGAGCAGGAAAAGTTTTTTCCTTGTCTCTGCTTGAGATGCCCATGAGCATCTGGTGGGCCACCATGTGCGATGGGACACTGGACTAGATGGGCTGTTGCCTGATCCAGCAGGGCTTCTCTTATGTTCTTATTATGTTTTTTATACTCAGTAGATATGACCAGTCACCCTAAGCTACCCTAAGCTCCTGAATTGTAGTTGCACTGCCTTGCTGTTATCTTCTACTCATCTGGACCCAAGCAACTAACTCTGGAACGGCACTGTATTGTTGGATTTCCTTGTCCAGATTTCATTTGCAGTTAACTTCATGTTGATCCTTATGCCTGAGAGAAAGCCAAACCATTCATTGCCAAATAAGAAATTTAATCCACCACAACATCCATTGAGGCATAAGTGTATAGGAAAAAACAAATTCTGCATGATATAAACCCAGGTTACATTCCCAGGTTAGTATATGGAATACTCATTTTTATAATCAACTGTTACAAGCTTCACTGCTTTTACTTGCACCTTAGATAGAATGCAGCCAACTTTTTTCTGCTGAAATGGCCTCACTCATTAAAAAGACACTGCCAATCTGTTCTTTCTCTTGCTGACAGCTTCAATAATAAGGTCATCTCAGTCGAGATGTTTCCCCCCTTAAGGTGGCTGGGCCTTTCCTCCCTAGTTTTGTAAACTTTCTGCTTATTATTAAGGAACATTTATGACTACTGAAACAATGGCACCCCCTGTTTAGGAATAAAATCCTTATTTTGGGATGTTGGTTGTATATATTACTGCTGTATATTACATGCACAGTTTGCTGAATTGTTCGTTGTTCTAATTCAAAGCCTCATATTTTTAAAGCAATATGATGCAGATCTAAATGGGTGCACATCATATGGTAAAGCAACCTAGTTGTCTCTATGTCAAACCAAACACACAATGAAACTATTAATCCATCCGTTTTTATGGATACTACAAAAATATCTGCAAACTTAACCCTAGTTTGAGACATTATCCTGCCCAAAGATACAGTTCAATAATATGTCCATGCTAGTCATAGCATCATCCTTTTGGTCTTTTGGTTAGAGTGTTGGAGTCTTATCTGGTAGTCTCCCAGTAGTCTCAGATGGGTGACCTTGGGCTAATCACAGTTCTCTTTCTGAGCTCACACAGTCCCACTCACATCACAGGGAGACTGTTGTGGAAGAAGCTTTGTCAGACATGGATGAGAAAAGTGGGATATAAAAGCCACTTCTTCTTCTTCTTCTTCTTCTTCTTCTTCTTCTTCTTCTTCTTCTTCTTCTTCTTCTTCTTCAACAGATGCTGCAATATAAGGTCTCTCAAAACATAAGAAAGCATAAATTTGTCTGACCAATCAAAAACTGTATATAAATATTAGGAAATAAAATACATCACAATAGTTTGGATACAGATCAGTTTTTTTCAAGCCAATCAGGTTACAGGTTAGGGAAAGACTGCAAGTCCATCAGTTAAGCACCTTCTAGTCTCCCTCTGACCCCTCATTTGCAGCACCATTTTTGGCAGGAAAGATCCAGCACAGCTATTTCCCCAATGTTCATTTTTCCTATCAGCTGCCAAACAATTCAGGCAATAGCTAGATATACAATCTGTCTGGGCAGGTGTTATCTAATTTCTCTTTCACTTGCTCTTTTCATATGCATTCCAAATTCTCTGACCCACTTACTTGCCTTTATTATAGCCTAGATTCTGATCTACTTACGTACCTAGAAGATTTACTGTCTGGCAGCAGATAAATGCCCAGGTTATGAACAACTGTAATGGAAATGGTCATTTATGCCCATAATCCAAAGGTTTTGATCAGTTAATCTTAGCAACTGTGGTAGCTTCTCCACTACTAGTAGATGGCCTTTTATGACAAAATAAATTGTATTAATTTAAAACCTGTTCAGGATTCCAGAAGACTACTTGCTGAAGAAACACAATACTTTCTAAAAAAAAAAAAAAAAGTCTGAGGACTTATTTACGACCCCCAATCCTACAATATAATAGGTGGAGGTCTTTGTAGTTGTGTCCCCATGCAAGGGGTTTGGCACACTTTGGGCACTGTCTAGGCATGCATGGGCCAGGCACGGGACTGGGAATGCATCTCGGGCATCCCCATGGCAATCCCAGCAATGTGGGACAGGTACCGGTTCGGCATGGATGCAGGTGTCCCCATGAGAAGCATGCTGAACCCTGGTATGGGGGAGCAGTGCCACCTCCTCTCCACCCCCTCTCCCCTCATTGGAAGCTGGATTGCCTTATTTCCCAATTTCCAAGGTACAGGTGGGTAAGGAAGGGCTTGATTTAGCTGAGCGCACTCAGCTGAGCAAGATCTGTCAAGCCAGCTGTCAAGCGAAGAAGTAAAATAAGTAAAATGAGGGGAAAAAACAGCCATGGCTTTAGCCACTTTCAGAGGCTTCTAGAGGCTGCAGTGTTCTCCCTTTTCCAGGGTGGCAACCTTATTGTCGAAATTCAGTCAAATTCGTACCAATTTTGAATGTTATAAATATTCATGCACATCCCGATGTGTATTAATGGTCTTCGGTGGCATACATCTCATAGATCTGCATGTTAATCCAGGTACCTTTCTGCACTTGGCCCTGCAGTCTGCATGCAGTACACTCCCAGATGCAGCATTTGCAGTTGAAGGGGCCATTTCTAGCTCAGAAATGGCCCCTTCTGTGCAGGAGTGTATTGCACACAAACTACATCTGGTGCATGATTTTGGGCTCCATACAAAGACCTAACTTGACCAGAGATGACCTTTGCCATCTCTGATAAAACCCATTTGCACCTCTATGGCACTGGGGGAGGGTCATCAGAGGTGCCACACAAGCACGCTGGCACCTCAGATGACCCCAAGCACAAGTGTGTGTGTGCAGTGTGTCACCATCATCCCAGTGATGGTGCCAACACAGAGACAGTTGTGTCATCGACAGAGACAAAGATGGTGGCACCTGGTCCATACCTAAGTTAGGTCTGTGGACATGTGTGGGGAGCGATGGTGTGCACTATTTCCATCACCTGGACAGAATGGGAAGTACAGAAAGGCCCCAGATCTGAGACCACATCTCCTGCTGGTTTGTTCTGTCTGTATTAGACAGAGCATAATCCTGATTAGGGAGGACTTAATCTGGATCACCGCTAGACCCAAGGCCAATTTGGACTTGACCTTATAGTTTATGATAGATTAACTTCTGGGCAGGTGTACCTGCACTTGCAGGAGGCATTTACAGCCTAGAAACACTTCCTGCCTGCCCAGATGTTAACCTATTGCAAACCAGCAGTGGTGCACAAAATCATGTACCACACATAAATTAACCGTAACCCAAAACTTACTAGAAGCATCCATTGGTGAGCATTCACACCATTTAGGGTGTAAGGGGTCTTCTGAGGTGTCACACAAGCATACTGGCATCTCAGATGACCCCAAACACAACTGCATGTGCGTAGAGCGTCACTGTTGCTAAAGTGCTGATGCTCATGCACATGCGATCAAGATGGCGGCACCCTGTCAGCAATAGGACACACACACAGTTATGGGGCTTAGGCTGACATGTATTAGCTGTCCCAAGTGTGAACACTAGTACACGTTAGCCTATTAGGCACTTTCCCCATCCAATGGACGGGAAGCTAAGTGCAGAAATGGACCCATTTAATTGGGCCTACCTGTGGACCAGTAGCCCTGCTCCAGAACATGGGAGGTTTGCAAAAGGCAGTCATTTTCAAACTATGACTGTGTTTACATGTAGAAAAGAAGTATCTCCCAAAGCATCTTACAGACAGTGTGTGGCCTTCATGTTCTCATTCCACCTCTGTTTTACCTGGTCTAGCCTAGAATATTCATGAGAGAAGGAGGATCAGACTGGGAGGTGAATGAGCCCACTTGCCAATATGATTCATCTGAGCTTGATGCCATCCATATCCCCTGCTTGGATGATTACAGATGACACAGAGAGGGATCCAACAAGAAGGCCCATGAAAGCTGATAGAATCTGCTTTGTGGCAACAAGAACAAAACTAGCTTATCCGCATAAGTTCATAGCTGAGTTGCCTAATCTGTGACTTTCCGTCTACTGGGGGAAAACAATTCCCACCAGCCTCAGGAGGAGGCAGCTGGGGAAGGAGAGGTAGTGGGAGGCAAAGGGGGAAGGCAGAGGGAAGGAAACCTGCAATCTTGGTGACAGGTGAGGCGTGGATTTTGTGCAAATTCAGATAAACTGAAAATGGACATCGCTCTGCCTACCTGGACTTCAGTGGTGAAAGGGAGAAGGCACAGGCAAGCGGGCAACCAGCAAGCAGGAACAGCCAGAAGCAGCAAGAACAGGGAAAAGATAGAGTGGAGGACAATGGTGCAACCCCTGAACCATACCTACAATGTTGGGCATTGGGCATGAAATCATCCTTTTGCCTGTCCTAAATAGTCTGCTGCTTCCGTTCAGACATAAGCAAATTGAAACGGCCTTAGTTAATGATGACATAATCCAAACCCAAAATAGTCTGCAGCTGCCCATTTTAGTCCACGTGGGAAAAAATAAAACAAAAACCAGAAACTCATTTGTCTGCCTGGACAGTCAAAACTGAAAATGGCCTGGACTTCATTTTTTTTTTTTTTGTCACATTTGATCCTGGCTTTAGCCTTGAGTACTAACTGGAAAACAAAGGGGGATTAGGAGTATTTTGTGTTCAAAGGCAAGAGTGCCATATTACCATGGGACACCAATGACCATTGATCAGCTTATCAGCAAATGCTGAGCTTACGAGGGAAGCTGCTTTACCCCTGTAAGTTCATTTGAGGTCCAAATAGAAGCTTCTGCTTGCACTAGCAGTCAGCAAATAAATCAGGTGCGGAGATTTGTGGGCATCCGGAGTTTTTGTTCCTCCTATAAGCAGAACCCATGCCCGGCTCCTGGTAATTAAAATAGCTGATGCACACTCAGCTTTGTTCTTCAGTTCTGTATCTCCCTAAGGCTTTTGTGCTATGCAGCCTTCAATAGAGTGATACTAAAGAGGCCAGGATACAAAAAGCTACAGTGCTACCCATAAATTTCCTCCCATTAGTGAAGGAGAAAGTATTGTCACATGGCCTCAAAATACTTGGGACCTATTTGCACTATGGCCTCTAGTCAAGAATTAGTGAACATTTAGTGAAGAGCATCTGCACTTTGAGGAGGCTGCTACATTCTCCAAGCATGGCCTGCCCCCCCCCAGAAGTTCAATAATTGTTGATTAGGTGTGGAGCATGAAAACACCAAAGCTGACTAGCACTCCAAGTGCAAGCACTAGTCAATGTTGGTTGATCACGCTCCTTTCCTGTCCAGTGGACAGCAAGGGAAGTGAGAAAATGCCTCCTGGTCAATGGACCCTTAATGAAATCTTACTGCCTTGGCTTCTGATAAGGATCACATGACATGGCCCCCTTGTTGAGCATTCAACGCAGAGGAAAAATGTAGTGTTTGCCCAGATTCCATGCTATTCCCTTACCTTGCTGCCATAAGCACCGTTATGATGCTTTAGTGACACAGTGGTTTAAAGGGTTCTCAGAGCTGTTCAAACAACTGTCTAAGCTGACAGTTTTGAAGTTTTGTTTGTGAGGTGTGCAGATAGTAGCCTCCACACTGGGAATAGGGCTACAACTCCAGCAGCAATCTGTCAAGGCAAAAGGGAAGAGGTGTTATGCTTCTAGCATCTCCCCACTTTCTTTGTGGGTCACACCTGAGTTGCTGAAGACCATTTATACAGACCTTTAAAAATACCAATGAAATCCCACTTTATTGTTTTGATGATCTATCATGATGTATAAATAACTCAATTCATTTTTCTTTTTTTCTTGTTGGACAAAGATGAAAACCACATGATCACTCTCTGAAAATATAATCAGACTATGGAACATGAATGGTCTCAGCGCTGGAATAATCCAAAACCCGGACAGATATTAGATGGGAGAGGGATAGTAGCTTAGATAAAAATTGGAAGGGCATTTACGGGGTGATCCCTGGGAACCAAGGATTGTCTCTGACTACATCAAGCATTGGTATAACTGCAGTCTAGAAGAGCCCCCCAAAAATCTGTCTTCAGAAATAACGATGGAAAAGAAACTTTTACAAGGGAATTTTTATTTTGCATTACTGTATGTGTGTGCACTAACATATATATATAGCAAACAGAAACATTTTTAATACTTGCAGTTAAAAATTCCTCAAGCCAAAAGGAGACAGATAGTGCAGTTGCAAGTCCACACAGCCGTGGGCAAGTTTTTGCCATTCCATCTGCCGTCACAACTGCTGCTTCTTGAAATACTGCCACTTGCAAGTCTGCCTCTTGTATGTAAATATGTTCAGTGCATTCCGGGGATTGAGCAAACAGTAAATGTGTCTGCTCTGCTCGGAAACATAGACATGTTTGATTGTGATTCTATCTCCCTTTTGCCATTGGCTCTCTCTGTTAGAAATGCAGACAAGCCATCTGGGATCATAGAAAGCGACAGCACATTGTCTACCAAGCAACATGGATAAGAAAATCAGGAAGTCAAGCAAAGCTGAACTGTTCTGGCAAGCATCCCATGAGTGGGAGTATTTCCATATCTCTGACAACATGGATTAAATCGTAATAAATCCTCTTAGTTTACCAGAAATAAATAAAGAAAGAACAACATTAGGCCATGAACTTGCAGACAAACCTGTTAAGAATTGCTTTTAAAACTACCCAGGAGCAGTTCTATTTTTTTTCTCTCTTAAAGGCAGCAAAATTATTCTTTTGTTTGAAGAAACACATGTAGAATTACATGAGGCAGCAAAGAAACTTGAGGCCTTCACGTAGTAGAATTCCAATCTAGGCGCAATTTCGCACTTCTCTTCTCATCCACTGGAGGGGAAAGGAGCACAGTCACCCAATGTTGACCAGCGCTCCCACTTGCAAGTGCTAGTCGCTTACACCCCACTGATCCTGGGGTCAGTCCTCCTCAAGGCACTGCTATTTGGTTTTCAGCACTCTCCGTGACTGCGTGTACGTCAGCGCTGTTGCCATGATGCTGCTGATGCTCTGCACATGTGTAGTCACATCTATGGTCATCCCAGGTGCCAGCATGCTTGGGCAGCACCTCAGATGATCCTGGAGCACTAGAAGAGGTGCAGAGCATGATTTCATGCTCCTCACCTAGTGCACAATTAGGGAACTTCTTGGAAGGCAAGGCGCGGATGCTCTTCCCCAGAAGTTCCCTAACCGTGCACTACAGGCTGTCATCTGAATAGTCCTCAAGTTTCTAACTGTAAGAATGGCAACTGTTTGGCCATCTTACTCGATGTTAGGGACTGGGTGGTCATTGCTGGCAAGTATCCCAGACTGACTTTTTATTTTGCCCTATGTAGATAAGAGTGGCAGTTATTTTTAATTAGGCTTGTGACTGTTCCAAGGTTGTTCTATGAAAAATGCATGGGAATATCTCATAAGGTTTATGCATATGGAAGCTAACTTGAGGGGGTAGGGTGCCGAACGTTATAGGGTTTTTTTTCCACTTACTTCCTTAAATCTAGATCTAGGATGATCTGGATCTAAGAAATGGGTCCTTCAGCAAATCCAGATTTAGAAGATCTGAATCCCGGAAAATACCCAATGTGTCTCCAATGGGTGCTGAGCATGCTCGCAGTGGGAATGCCAGAGAACCCATGTGGAGCAACCATCTGTCCCCAAGCAGAAGACGCAAGGGCGGAGTGGATCAGTTGGCTGCTGCATACATCAGTGAAGCAATGTTTCCAGGGTGTGGCAACAGGCGCTGGGGGAGGGAATCTCCAGAGTTACTACGGAGGTTCTTCAGAGTCTGGGGCAAACTGCTCCAGAGAATCTCCAGAGCCTGGCCCAAGCTCTGCAATACAGTCTGTGCCAATCTCCGGAGCCATCTCCAGAGAATAGCCACCTGCTTCGAAGCGTTGGGTTTCTGGGTGCCCGCACACCAACAAGGGTACCTCCTCAGAGCCCACCTCTGGACCCTATTGACCTGGTCACATTTTTGAATATTTGTGTACATCCTCAGTCCCTCTCCGTATATTCACACAAGGAAGCCAGGTGAGTTATCCCCACAGCATGCCCTCAGAATGATTTAAACTGAATTTTTCAGTTAGGAGTTTGGGCAGCTTCAGGGCCAGAACCGTTTGCTGGGCCTGTAGCTTACTTTCCCAAAGATGTTCCTTAGGTGCCTATGTAGATGATGCTTTATTATAGGAGAAGAAATTGAAATAAGGAAATCCAGGTGGCATTCAGATTTTTTTTTTAAAAAACCCTCTATTCTAGGGCAAATGCAAATGAGAAAAGTGATGTCTTTAGAGCTAAATAACTTTGCAAAGTAATTTTAAATTGTCTCCCATCTTCTTCAGTAATTCCACTTGTAACAAAATGTTTTTAATAGAGTCTCTGGAACTTGATTTGCTTGGCAAGATGTTTGAGCTGCTATTTGCAATTTCAGAGTGGGAGAGAGTGCCCCATTAGAATTCCTTTATCTAAACCTGAGAATTATCCGTGGTATCTTCTTTACCTCATCGAAATCCAGGCTCTTCTTGCCAGTAAATTACTCAATCCCCTATGCCCCTTTGTGTATTACACTCTGTTCTTGGGAATTAAGTATAAAATGTACACTGTGATTTATGAATACCATTTATCCATACAAATGTGATTGTGTGAGTGCATGTGTGTGTGCGTGCGCATACATCTGCATGCGTGGCCCTTTCCACACGTGGCCTCATTCTGTAATATATCTTGGGATAGGGGTCTGTTGTCTTGCCTGGGGCTTGGTATTGTCTGTACCTTTGCCTTTCAAGGCATGGTGTGAAACTGCAGGTCCCTATTCCAGGATATACTCCAGAATAAGGCCAAGTGTGGAAACACAATATGTATGGATAATACACAGCAACCTTAAGTAGGAAAGAGGTTCTCACTTATGCATCTATTATATCTATATGTATTATGAATTATAAATGGGAACATACTGTCTCTTCTCATTTTACAGACACTGTTACTGTTTTAATACATACTGTTGTTTTAATATATGTCAGATTTTTGAAATATTGTTACCCACCCTGAGTCCTTTGGATATAGGGTGGGGGAGAGAGAGAGAGATATAGAAGAGCTAGTAGCGGAATACAAAATGTATCTGCAAAGCAACAATTTTAAAGGTCCTATTCCCATCTGGGCTCAGGTTTGAGACGCTCATCTTTAAAAAAATTGTAAGATCCACATGGCACTTTTATGGCACAGTGAAATTACACTGAAGTTGCACTGTTCTCCCTGCCCCCTCATGTGGACCTGCCCTTAGCCAGCTGCCATTCTACCATAAGGGCTCATTAGAACATCATAATGGTAAAGCAGTAGTAAGAGCTCTGACAAGTCCTCTTGTCACTCTCTGCAGCAGTGACCTACCTGCAGTCACTTTCCATGGTGCATATGAACCAGCCCTGAATCTTTGAACACAAGAAATGGTCCCTTTGGAGTCTTTTCCTGTGTTTCAGAAACTGTCCTGGCATCATCACCAGAGAATGAAAGTTCTACAGCCACAGTGTTGTTGTTGTTTTGCAACCAGGATCAGCAGCAGGTGTGTGATGAGCATGCCAGCACTTTGAGAACCTCTACAACCTTAGTGCTCTTCTTAATCTGAATCCCAGCAGTGCCTTAGTTAGACCATTCCTAGGAATCATCCATGCAGAACCCACCAATGAGTCAAAGCTATGGAAGTAGACATATCAACTAAGTTATAGAATACATATAGTAATACGTGTGTCACATAATATTGTGCAATTACAGCATGGATAATCTGGGGATTAATCAGGCCATGTGATGCATTTGGGAGAACCACAGAATCTTCTGCCTCATGCATCATTCCACGGCATTGCTCAGGACTTCTGGGGCCTTTTTGCATTTACCTGATTAGTCTGCCATGAACTGAGGCTGGTAAACTTCTGGTAAAGGTAGACCATTCACACTTGTCATGAGGAAAGCTTCCCCAAAGAGTTCATTGCCAGCCAGAAGTGTGAATGGTCCTCCCATTTACAAGCAAGCACCCCTGCATCTGAAGCTGGAAGTGCCACCTCCTTGCTGCCACGATTAGCCATTACATGACATGCTCAGATGCCATTACGAGAGGGGTGTATTCGAGCACAGGGACGTATTAAGAACATAAGAACATAAGAGAAGCCTTGCTGGATCAGGCCACAGCCCATCTAGTCCAGCATCCTGTCGCACACAGTGGCCCACCAAACGCTCACGGGCATCTCAAGCAGAGACAAGGACAAACCTTCTCCTGCTCTCGAGTCCCAGCAGATGGCCTTAGAAGCGCCCCAGTATTGTGGACAATCACATCAACGCCCATGACTGAATGCCCCTCTTGCAACTCTATGACCGGATGCCACTCCCACCGTGGCCAAGGTCAGTCCTGGGGATCGATGATTGATCATGGCTACCACTGTGCCTGTGCCTGTGTGGACGCCACCTCCCCTGCCCACTGACTGCAGGGAAATGGAAGAAGAGCAAATGGCCATGCTGCTGGACACTCCAGGTAAGCTTTTGGTCAATGTTGGTAAAGATGTGGAGCAGAATTTAGTGCTCCACACCTAATCAACGATTAGTGAACTTCTGGGGAGGCAGGGTACACTTGGAGGCTGTAACAGCCTATTCCACATTTGGATGATTTTCACCAGAAGTTCACTAATTGTTGACTATTAGCATAAGTGTGAATAGGTTTTTGACTAAAACTGAAGCAAAAAAAGGGGGGAAGGGGAATCCATGAAAGCAGAATGTTTGAAAGCACCTGTTCCATCCTTCTATTTTCTACAGGTGTTATTCGCCCAGTATATGTTTTGTGATGAAGGTATGCAAGCCAAATGCAGCACGGCTGTGACCTAATTCTCTCAAGCAGCCTCAAAAGTCAACTCCATTTGGGACTAATAAGTCAAGTCATAATAACTTTGCATTTCCTAACCGATGATGTGGCTCCCTATGACACAGACTGATTGTCCCTCTGCTGCTTTGCATCGAGTCTGGAATGTTAAGTGATTATGTGTTATCTTTCTTGATCAAGAGCCATCAGCCCCAAACCAACCCAAAGTGGGAAGGCATCCAAATGGAACAGAATGCATTATTCCTTTTTATTGATGGCATCATTGTCTGGCCTGATGAAAAGACATAACAGTAGGCACCAGTAGATGCCAAAACTGAAACACCTTGGTGTATGGGAGGCCTGCTGCTGCACTTAAAAAGCACTTTATAAGCTTTCCACAGCAGACGATGTTGATTATAGTTAAAAAGGCAAACCTCAGGTTATTATCCAGTTGGTAAGCAAAGTGAAAAACTGCTGAATACACCATTGCAACACTCTTCAGAAGAGAACACGCACACTCCTGCAAGAATATGTTCTACTCATCTCCGCTCAGTTCTTTTACATAAGGGGTTACAGTTAAGGTGTTCCTCTGGCTGTGTCCAGACAGGGCTAAAACTGAAGTCTAATGTGCAACAGTGTTTGATCTGACAGAAACGTTTAACCATTTTCCTCTGTAGCTGCACATTATACAGCGGAAGGTCTGGGTTTTAAAAATAGTGCTTTTAACTACATTCGCTGTAGATTATCACATTATTTTGCATTTTTTCATCTGTGTGGGTGAACCGCACAAAACCAATGAGAACTTGTCTTCACCTGAGAATGTGCAAACCTATCAAAATGTACTTCACACTGAGCACATGAATGGAAAAATTCACACCCGCAACATCATGAGAAAGGTAAAATGTGGGGCATCACCTTCGGTGCAGGTGAACTGTTTTCCTTCCAGTGTACTCTAGACTGTTGGTAAAATGTGGGTTCAGAGATGTTTTTTTGTATTCAATTCGAATTGAATGCAAGAAAATTTATACTCATTTGAATAGATCCCCTTCAAATGTGGTAGGATTCATATTCTATACGAATGCTCAATCCCATATGAATCCCATACGAATGCATACAAATAACGTACAAATCTCATACAAAGCATCATATGAAGCTTCATATGAATTTATCAAAACATTCCATTCAAATTTGAACGTCCAAATTCGGCCGAATTTCCTAGTGGAAATTTTTAAAAGCAATGCCTGGAGGCAGCCTCTCTCTCTCTCTCTCTCTCTCTCTCTCACACACACACACACACACACTTCTCTAATGTATTTTTTTAGCATGCTGGTGGAAAGCATGCTCATATGTACCCTATGAGGTGTGAAAATGTCACAATGAGAACCAGACCAAATTTTCCATTATATATACTTCTGCATCCCTACACCACATATGACAATTTAAGGGGATGTTGCTTTGATAGGCAAAGAAAAAAGAACGGCTTTGAGACTGATGCATTAGGAAGAAAGGCTGGTAAACTTTTTTCTTCTTGGACACTTATCTGTTCATCTCTGCCCCGCCCATCACCTTTTCCCCGTCCAGGGAAAAACATAAAGAGAGCTGTAAAATGCTAGGTCGAGGGAGGAAAAAAGCCCAGATATTTTGTTCTCCTGTGATCCTGAAACTGACTGCTATGTCCTTCTCTACTTAGAAATTGGAAATACTGCAGTGCAGTGTGACAATCCTGTGATTGTCATGATTTTCCATATGCTGCTGTGTCTTAAGCTGGAGCTAGAAACAATGAAATTTTGGATCAGTGATGTGATTTCAGGCCCCAAGGGCTCGGTAGTCAACAAGGACTTACTCTCAAGCGACAGAGGAGACCTGAGCTGCATTTCTAGGGACATATTCATGGAGGTAATTGGTGCTGAACCTGGAGGCGCCTTCCTTTTGAATCAAAATGCACAGGCTGGACAGCTCACAGGCAAAAAGAAAATGCATAGACATATTCCAGGGTTCCTTCCTTAGCTTTTCGTAGTTAAAGATAGAATAAATTCTATTGGACACAACCTGAACCTGAAATAATAAAGGCTGAATGGGATGCACTGTTCTTATTATCTTTATTGCTCAACACCACCATGAAATTTGCAATGAAGGGTAGTACAGAAGTATATTAAATATTTGATAAAGGAAAATATGGATATATCTCACATAGAGTCCTGTGAACTTAAACAGACCTATGAGGAATGATTCACTTGGTTTATTTTCCAGTCCTTTGGAACATGTCAGCCTTACGGACTATCCCAGTTTCTATTCTTTGCTCTTTTTGAACTCTTTTGTTTTTATGATTCAGGAGTCATTGCCTAAAGGACCCACTTTACTCACTTTCCAGGGGTCTGCAAAATAAAATAAGCTGGATTTTTTTTATCTTTCAAGAACAGCTTGATAAAAGTGGCTAATTTATTGTTCACATATTGTGAATTTTTAAGCATGTTTTTAAATTTTTCTTTTTTATTTTATTTTCTTTTTTTTAACTAGAGAAATGTAAGCTATAATTTAAAAGGGGAAAAACACGGAAGAAATATTCCTACTAACATGTACTAGCATTCGCACTTGGGAATGCTAGTACACACCAAACTAAGGCCCATGTGCCCAGAGACTTACCTAGCCATCATCTTCTTTGCATCATCTGGCACAACTGCGTGTGCTCTCAGCAATGATGATCCATACATGTGCAGTTGCATGCAGTGCCAGCATGCTTGCATGGCACCTCATATGACCCTGGCACCAGAAATGGTGCAAATGGTCACAACACTGGACATTACAAGTAAGCCTCTGGGTAGTGTTGGTATGCACGTGGTGCACGATTTCATGCACCTCCACTAGTAGATGATAAATTGACAGGCAGGAAGTGTCTCCTGCAAGTGCAGATGCTCCTTACCAGACATTACCCTATTGCACACTACATGGCCAAGTACAAATTGGCCTCTGGTTTCTGCCTGAAGAAAACAATGACAAATCACTTCTGTATCAGCAAATAAAGTTAGAAAACCCTGCAGAAAGTCAATTTGCTTCCCAGAGAGTGCTGGGATTGGGCCTTGTGTTGCTATCTACCCTGTAACTGCAAGACTGTGGACCAGGAATTAGGAATCCTTCAGCCTTTCTGCACTGGGCTTTATTCCAGAATATATCTTAGAATATCTAACAGCAACGATGGCAAGAGTCAACCACGACTCAATGAGACCAAGGCTGCATCCGCACGGCATGCCTAAATTCGGTTTAACGAAACCGAAATAACTGAACCGGAATGAAACTGTCTCCGCCGACTTTCAACTTGATCCGTGTCAAGGGCATCCCCCCGACAACCTTATCTCGGATTCAATCTTCGAAGGCCACACGGCAAGTCCTCCCTGCCCATTGCCAGTCAGGATTGTGCCCACCCCATTGCTGTTCCCTCCCAGGATCAGCCCCTCTCACTTAGTTCAAAGTAACAGAGGTCAGACCTCTCCCTCATGGCTGTGCAGCTCTCCGCCTCCTTTCCTCTGCACCACCTTTCCCTCCCCCTTTTCTTCCAGCTTTGTGCTCTTCCCTCATCACCCCCATCGAAGAAGTCTGGATCCCCCTTTCCCACCCATGCTTCCCTCACGCCGAGAGGTTGGGCTGGAGGGGAGTGAGGGGCTTTTTCATTGCTCAGAGCACACAGCAGCAGCAGCAGCAGCAAGTAAAGCCCCATTCCTTTAAACATTAATACAGAATCTCAGCTGCTTCACCTCCTTTCACTTTCAAAGGTCTGAACTTCTGAAATTGCGCAAATTTTCAACATTGTTAATCAGGAGTGGCTTTCTTGCTACACTGTAGCGCTCCTCTGTGAAGGCTGCTCCAAGAAGTTCAGGCTTGCAAGAGAAAGGAGGGGAAGCATTAATGTTTAAAGGAATGGGGCTTTACTTGCTGCTGCTGCTGCTGCTGCTGCTGTTTTGCTTCAGATCAGGCAGATCAGGCAGGGAAACACCACCACCCCCAATGACGTGCCCAGCATATGGACAGCCATTGGATACAGTGCGATTGGGGGAGGGACACCCTGAACACGGAATCTCATCCCTTAACATGGTACTGTCCACACAGTTAAAAAGGAAACACGTATCGACGCACGATTCGGAGTGAGACCTGTTGAAATCAGGATTTATTTCAAAATGTTTTAACGTGGTTTAACACGGAAATAGCGTGTTAAGCCGAACTGCCGTCTGAACTGGGAGAACTCAAAACGTTTTGAATTTGAGATAACGATGCCGTGTGGATGCAGCTCAAATAAGAACAGCCACACCTATTTACAGCATCATTTAGCCATGAACACACTGTGTAGTGTTCATACTGAATAAGTGTCTGCACACTGATTGTCTTCCTAAGTGCCATATTATCCCAGAGGCTTTAATTAGGCTATCTCATGTTTCCCTTCCTTAGAAGATTGTGCCTTAGCATCTTATCCCTTCTCTAGACTCAGCAAAAAAACAAACAAAAAACCCAACAACAACCAGGAAAAAAAGCTGTGTAATTGCAGATGCAAAAAAGTACATTGCAAAAAAGGCACTTAGTAAGATGTGATTCAACACTGGCATTTGGTAAGTAACTCAAAATGTGGGCAGCTTATTTTTAAAAGTATCCATTTCTTTTATACAAACAGTGGTAATCAATAAGCCATAATTTGATGAGCTGTAATCTCACTTGCCCCAATTAGAGGTAATTTGGGGAGCAGAAGTTCAGGGCACCCCAATCAAGCACCATTTTGCTAACATCTACTACCTACAGTAGAAATCATCAGTCTTGAGACTCTGGGCAAGTTTGAACCTGCTCTGCTCTGTTGGTTTGTTCAATCTAAGGCCCTGGCTACCCAAAAATCTTATTTCCCATCTAAAATAATAAGAAGAATTCTAGATGAAATCAGCATGAATTTCAAATTTGGGAGAGAACAGATCAGGTATAATGTGCTCCCAACACACCGTGCTGCTGTTGCTATTGTACAAGGGGTTACTCTGCCCTCTACCCACATTCTGTCTGAAATGCACTCCCACCAATGTAACTGATTGGCCAGAATAACCTGTCAATCACCAGCAGCTTTCTTCCACTGTTTTATGGCCAAAATAACTCTGCATAAAGTCTACCTAGGAAACAGAAGTCTAAAAGCAACGTAGACAACAGGAACATTTTGCTGTTGAGGTTCTTATGTGTATTCCCATGCAAAATTGTAAAACAAGAAACCTAAAATCAATGCTGGTGAGTTCCTATGCAACCCTGCAATTAGACAGAAAAAGTTAAAAAGTAAAAGTAAATGGTATAATAAATTATTTGTTCTCTCCACAAGGGGGAAAACTAAGGTAACATCCTCCCACCCTCCCCTGAAACACTTCCGTCTTGCTACTGTAAATCTGCAATACATGCAAAAAAGAAGCAGCAGCAGCAATGTGCTTTCCATGTGGGAAAAAAGAATGTGGTTTGGACAGGAAATACTGCACTTTAGACACACAATTTCACATTTTTCTGTAATTTCACTGCAGTTGGATATGAATTAATGAGAGGTAAATGTTTTGTACAGCTATCTCTTAATCTCAGAATGAGGTTCATAAGCATTATAGGCTTCAAGTGAAGCAATCAACAATTCTTCTTTTAACTACTCCAATGCTGACCCCTGGAGTATTGGTATTCAAGGATGAATTAATGGTTAGTCACCAACATTTCCAGGAGCTTCAAGTGAAGTGTTTATTGTGGGGTTGATACCAGCCACTAAGACTGCATCCAAATTTCAGTAACTTATTCCTCTTGGATATTCCAGAATAAAACTTTATTCCGGAATATCCAAAGATAGCAGAATAAGTAAGTTACATCTGGATGCAGCCTAAATCCTCTAGTGGTGGCTGTTGGGCAATGTAATTAAATAGAAGGCAGTCAGGGTTTAGGACAGCTAATGGACTGAGCTCTGGGGAAGGAAAGTTGGAATTGTTTGCTCTTTCTGCAGCCAAGATTTGTTGGTAAAATATGGTCTTTGCCGTTCTATGGCCCAGAGTAGGGAATCCAAAGAAATCTTGTGTAGATTTTTAAAAAATGGTCTTCTGGCATAAGGACAGGAATTTATGAAGAGAGATCAAGAAAAATATATGATGGTTAACCAGCCTCCTGCTTCAGCTTTAATTAGCCCTGTGTCATGCCTCTGGATGACTTTGGAGACACACTTCAGTTTTGAAAAGAGAGATCTTTTAAGAAAAAAACTAAATTGCATTGTCTCCAGGGGGTTGTGCTGTGAAATTTCCCATTTCTCTCAACTTTACTGCATAAAGCAACATCAATTTGTCTTAATTTATTTTATTTATTCAGTCTGCTTTAATGCAAATGCATGCGCGTGTGTTTAACGGCGTATCTCATCCTTTAAATGGGTGATGTATAGACAGGTGCTGGCTGTAAGTCAAATCATCATAAAACAAGCATTTTACTGTTTCTCCCCCTTCCCCCACCTACAACTGTGCATGATATTTTATGCCTTTATTTTATCCTAGCCATAAAGAGGGCAGGCGCAGTAATGATGCCAATTTTGAAATTACAGATCTCCAATCCTAATGACTTTTCTCCTTCCCTCCCCCTCAATCCACCAGTTGACTTCAAGCCTTGCATAACTGTGGTCAACCAAATTTATGCATAGTTGGAGGACTGTAACAAAAAGCACAAAACAAGACCTTCTCTAGCTGCAGTCCTCAATCAACTTGCAGACAAAGACAATCATATAGGGTATTAGGGGTGGATGAAAAATGTTCATCAGCTTCAAGTTCACAATCAGATTTGGAGCTTTGACAATCTGTGGGTGAATTGAAAGGGACCTACATTTGTATAGGGATGTGTATGGATATTCATAACATTTGAAATTCATACAAATTTGGCCAAATTCAGACACCTGAATTCGAACCAAGTGTTGGCACATTCGAAGATTGACATTCAAATTCAGATTGAATGTTTTGATACATTCGTATGAAGCTTCGTATGAAGCTTCGTACTGGATTAATATATTATTTGTATGCATTTGTATGGGATTTGTACTGGATTTGTATGCTATTAATATGCATTTGTATGGAATCTATATGAGACTGAACATTCATATAGAATATGAATCCTACCACATTTGAAGGGGATCTATTTAAACAAATACAAATTTCTTGCATTCAATTCATTACAAATCAAACACACACACACACACACAAATTGTGCACATCCCTACCAGGAGCAGGCACCCTACAAACAAACACTGGGAAAAGGGGACGAAAGCAATGTGGCATCCTTTTTCTATCAGTTTCACACAGCCCATCAAAAGGCGCCCTCCTTTTCCATAGTTGTGGGTAAAGCTGGACATAATGTGATCTATCATGTGAAGGAAAGAGAAACTGCACAGAAGATGGGGAAACTGCCACACCTTATAACCTCCAATGAACAGTTGCATATCCTTTTGTGAAAGGAACGGAAGACTGAAAGGGAAGCCACTTTGTCAGGGCCAGTGAAATTATAATTAAAGCCACCAGTTCTGGTGCAGACTTAATTTCCTCAAGGAGATCCTGTGCATAAATATCATCACCACAACACAATATAAGTTCAATATGTTAATGGCTTTCTGAAAACTGAATGTTCAAGCTACCTGCTTTGATGGAGGCAGTGGAACGGAGGCATTTGGATGGGCACACAGTTTATGACGCACACACATATAGCTTTTTGTTTGCATTTAAAAGTAGCAGGAGCCAGCCTGTAGTTTACCCATTGCTTTGTCCCCTGATCCAAAATTGGTGAATAAAAAGACTAATTTTTTTACAGTGTTTTTCCCTTTGATATATTTTACTCTATTATTACTGTAAATACTTTAGTTGCAAGATAATTTCTATTTTGTTTTGTCACGTTATTCTGTTTTTAGATGTGCATTTCTTTAAAAGCCCAGAGGAGAAAATTAAATGGGAAGAAGAGGAAGAGTTGGCTTTTCTACCCCACTTTTCTCGCCCATTTCAGGGGACTCAAAGTGGCTGACAAAGCTTTTCTATTCTTCTCCCCACAACAGAACACCCTGTGAGGTAGGTGGGGCTGTGAGAGCTCAGAAGAGAGCTGTGACTAGCCCAAGATCACCCAGCTGGCTTCATGGGGGAGAGCAGAATTGAACCCGGTATTCCTAGATAAGAGTCCAGCTCCTTAACCACTAGACCAAAGAAGAAGAGTTGGCTTTTCTACCCTGCTTTTCTCACCCATTTCAGGGGACTCAAAGCGGCTGACAAAGCTTTTCTATTCTTCTCCCCACAACAGAACACCCTTTGAGGTAGGTGGGGCTGTGAGAGCTCAGAAGAGAGCTGTGACTAGCCCAAGATCACCCAGATGGCTTCTTGGGGGAGGGCAGAATTGAACCCGGTATTCCTAGATAAGAGTCCAGCTCCTTAACCACTAGACCAGACGGATTCTCCTAGAGTGATAAACATTTGTGTTTGTGTTTGACAGAGAGAAAGAGAGAAATTGTGCACATGTGTGTGTGAGAGACAGATTGTCTGTGTGTGTGTGTGTGTGTGTGTGAGAGAGAGAGAGAGAGAGAGATTGTGTGTGTGAAACAGAAATTGTGTGTGTGAGAGAGATTGTACGCATGTGTGCATGTGTGTGAGAGAGAGGCTATGTTTGTGTGTGTTCACACATAAAGAATAATCTGATTCAGCCCCCAAGCCTAGTTTCAGATGCATATTCAAAGACCAAGGAGTCACATGTAGCCAATGTACACCCTCTCCTCCAGCACTCACAACATCTCACCATTCAAAGCCCTCAGTGAAGGTTCTTTGTCTCCCTGCTCTCCACCCCACCAGCTGCATTAGCAGCTTCAAGCACACAGCTGCATTATCTGGTCAGGGGGAAGCCTTCTAAAATTTATTTTAAGTTTCAAATGTTTTAATTTGCTAGAATTATTGGGGACCTATTAGAAAGAGCTTGACATACAAATCACTAGGACAAAGAATAAACACACACACAAAAAAAATAAAAATACTCTGGTCACATTTCACTTCCAGGCTGTTACTTTCACTTGTGTTTCCCAAAATAAATTATTGTAATAACTCTGCTCAGATAATTATATGGCTCTTCTCATTATTCACTTTCATTACAATGTTCTTATTTAAAATGCCTAGCATTACAAGCCATGCTAATATTTAGGTGCCTTGCATTGTGACAAATTCTAAAGTGGTAGCCATATTAATCTATTGTGTGAAACAGCTACAAAAATCCTCTACGAACATTTGTAGACCAGATCCAACTTTCATCAGATAACACTGACTGTTTTTCTACCCTATAAGATTTCCAAATTTTTTGAAAGAAAATTCTCATAAAATCCTATTCCTTATTTCCAGCTTCCTATTTGTTTTTGTTTTTTTAATTCCCAGATATTCCTTGGCAAATTGTAGGTGCATCCTTATATGTCAGTGGAAGTTATATCTAAGGAAGGTATGGATCTTCATACATGCTGGCGTTAATCCCATTCTGCTGCAATAAAATCAGACGTAAGAGGGAAATCTCCTGGTTAACATGGTGTGTTGTGAGAGGAATTGATGTTTTATAGAATGCTTGGGTCTGTTTCCACTTACCTTAAGGGAGTGTTCCTGGATGTTCCAGTGAGAGCCTGTCCATGCTCTACATTGCCACCCAACAACACTGCACAATGAAGAGCATGGTGGGTGCTCAGTGCCCCTAGGTGTTTCACCTAGCAAACTCATCCCCAGAGTAAAAGGGAAGTTGCTGTCTCACATGCTTTTAAAAGCCTGCAAGATGTCATTTTACATACCTCTACTAGCCAAAAACATCTGCATGGCCCTTTTGGAACATACCAAATGAGGACCAGAACTGCCAATGCCTCAAGACCTAGAGGGGAAGCCCTCCTGCTTGTCTCACCACCATAGGCACCTGGGGTAGGACCTTTTCATTGGCGTCTCCCAGATTGTGGAATAGTCTCCCTCCTGAGGGGTGTCAGGGATCTTCACTGGCTAAACAAGGAAATGGCTTTCCTTCCCACATTCAGGCACTGTCATGGTTTTAATGCTCATTTTCTATGTTCACTGGTTTTTAATCTTGTAACCCACCCTGAGACCTTTGGGTATAGGGAGGCACGAAAATTCAAATAACTAAGCAAATAAATAAATAAATATGAAGTCCACATGCTGGAGAATTTTCCTGGAGGCCATGCCTCCAGGGGTAGATACATGACCCGTGAACCCTAAGCCTGATCAGCTCTGGAGCACAGAAACCATATCCCGTGGATCTCCTTTGATTCCCAGCACAGGTTCCATTCTTGCTGCCACCGTGTGGACAGGTGGCATTGGCCCAGTCCCATTCTGGAGCCTGGGGAACATTTTGCTGTGCTCCAAAAGACACCTTATTTCTGGGACTGATTCCAGGCATCACTGAACTATCCTGCAACTTCAAAGTTGGGGAAGTTTCACTCCCAGCTCCAAAACTAGGATAGCACAGGGCAGCTGTCCTGCAAGTGGCGACTGACATATGTCCCACTGCACTGTCTCATTCCTGGAACAATTGTCACAGTGGAAAGTACAGAAAGACCACCTTACCAATGCAGATCACAGTAATAATCAAGATCTCGAGGGACTAGTTTTCTGAAGTCCTATATCTACAGGATCTGCAAGGAAAACAGATACTGCTGCAGAATAATTTACCATATGACTTGAAGCAGGCCCCCTTGTTATTTATTTCTAGCAAACAACTGAAAACATATCTGATTCCTTAAGCACTATGTCGATTTCCAGTTGTCTTTCTAGTTTTGTATGCTTTCATTTTTTGTTATCTGCAATGATTTTCTCATCAACATTACTGTCAAGACATAATGTCGCTTAATATCTGATTTTAAACTGATTCATTTAATGTCATTTTGAGCTTCTTCTTCCTTTCCATGGTAGGTGGCTTAGAAGTATCATAAATGAAAACACGAATAATGATTTCTGTGTTTGCTTTTTGAGGGGGAATTGGTTGAAAAAATAAATATAGATACATTTCTGTAACATTTTGCCTCACAAAGGCTGTACAGTAGTAAAGCTGCTGAATCCTGAAGCTGAGGCCTTTCTATCATTGGTAGCCTAAAGTGGAAAGATTTTATTGCCCAATCCATTTAGACACATGGTGATGGATTGTTCCACATGGCCTATGCTCTAGAATGCATTAAAGTTAATGGAAAGATTTTCTGACAGGGCTAGTGAGTAGTCTCATTACCCAAACTTCCTTCAGACAAAGGTGTTAACAACGTCCAATACTGAATCATGCTATTGGTGAGCTATTTTAACCCTTCTATCCACCTTCACAGCTTCTTTTCCTATTGTGAGCTTTTGCCATTTAATTAATTAGATTCATGGCATTTATGTATGGCTTTATTGAAGTGCTATGCAGAGAGTCAGGTTGCTAATAAAATAAAATGAGCATATGCCATTTTTTCAGTGCAAGTACTTCTCTTTTAATTAAACGGCTAGATGAAAGCTGCTGTAGCATCCGTGTACTAGGAACCTCCTAAACTGCAGAGTCTAATCATTTGTGACTGCCAGATTTAAGAAGAAGGATTGTAAGAGCAGTAGGCAGAGGAAGAAGAAGATGAGGCCGAAAAGGGAACAATAATAACAACTTTTCTAAATTCTTCACATGCCATACTGCTTTGTTTAGTTAGGGTCTAATTTCTAACGCTGTTTCCGCACAGGGGAAAAAAAAAAAAAAACCCGGATGTACGGCACCCGGATTTATTAAAACCTACTAAGGGCAGTGCGCCTGCTCAGATCGCTCCTGAGGGCAAGGGCTGCTACTGGCAGCCCCAGCCACCCAGGAGACGCGCAGGACTCAGGTGCGCTACATCCTGGGTGAAGACCCTCACAACGAAGACAACCATGGAGAGGTAAGGAGGGGTTTCGCCGCGGGCCCAGCGGGGTGGGCTAGGGTGGGCTTTTTGGAAGCTCGCCCTGGCCCCAGAAGTGGCGATCCGCCGCTTCTGGGGCGAGGGTGACCCGCGGCAGCGAGGCCCCCGGGTTGCCATGCTTGGCTCCGGTGAGCCAATCATGGCGGGCGGGGGGAGGGCCCTCGTTAGTTACACTTGCACCGTGCTGACGCATCCTAAATGGATGCGTTTTCACGGTGCAAAACCACTTGAGATATGGTGTGTAACTAACACCCATTAAGCACGGATTAAGCACGGCAAGGTGCGGACACACCTACCAGAAGTGTGCTTAATAGCCCCCTCTAATGCGGACGTGGCGGCGCCAAACCGGTTTTGCCACTGAAATCCGCATTAAAGAGGGACGTGCAATGCGGACACCCGTGGCCGGAAGTGTGCTAAAAAGGCACATAAATGCGGACGTGCATGTCCCAATCCGTGCTTAATGGGTGTTAAAGGGCCTGTGCGGAAACACCCTAAAAGTCTTTCTAGACATTTCCCTGATCCTCTGAGATGAATTTCTCATGATGCTGGCAGACAGTGTTTTCAAGGGTTTCTCTTTCATAGTCCATGAAGCCTGTGCCAGTTTCTGAAATTGTGAGGTCCTTATCCCCAGGAGACCATTCCTGGCCTGCTCCTGTGTATGGAAACTGCAGGATCTATCAAATAGGCAACAATTTTAAAGTTGTCTTTATTTGGCCTAGGTTTGGCCCAGTTCATACCATTACCTTGCAGACAGGTGGTAATGACAGGAACAGGCTAGGCCTTGTTTCAGAATCCCACAACATTTTTCAGGGCTCCAGAATATGGTCTACTTCCTAGCCTGTTTCTGAGGTTGCAGACAAATGCCCCTGGTCTTCAACTCTGGTTCTCACGGAGTTTTGTTTCTTGGCTTTGGAATTAGACTGGGAGGCACCCAGAGTCATGGAAGCAACAAACATGAGATAGTGGGAGACACTCCTGGCATGCTATAGTCTGGGGGCCATGACTGAACAACCAAACTATAATAACATACAATAACTATAATTCATACAAATTTGGACGTTTGATTTGAATCAGATGTTGGCACGTTTGAAAGCTGACATTCAAATCTGAATTGAATGCATCTGAACATCTGTACGAAGCTTCATTACATTCATGAACTTGGTAGGTGGGAAAGCGGCTGCCCCATTTGCATCTGCAATGGATCCAGAGTGGATTTGAAGTGGATTGAGAATGGATTCATAGTGGATTCAGGGTGGATTTGATGCATTCTGAACAGATTTGTATGGGATTAGTATCTAACATTTGTACTGAATTCATGTGGAACATTCATATCAAATCAAATCCTACTAATGTTCAGCTATTAGAGACCATTTCTGGACTTAGTTGTTAATCCAGATCAAGGAGCCCCTTAGTACACATTATTTGCATGGGACTAGTGTTAATTTGAATCAGATCTATACTAAGGGCTCAGTAATCTGGATTAGCTGTTGACCTTATACATGTGGTCTAGATACTTGCTAGCACTGTCTGACCAAAATAAGGAAAGGGCATCTTCACATAGAATTGATCTAGGAAGAATGTGGGTGTGATTTTGAGTGACATGAGTGGTTACAATGCTACTATAAAGACATCTTTACAGCATCTTCACAGTTGTAACCATGTTGATGGCAATGGTATCTTCAAAATGCCGGCCAAGACATCTTGGAACCACAACAATGGTGTCTTCACATTGCCTTTGAAGACATCATGGCCCTGGCACATGGATACAGTGTTTGATCAATGGGGATGTGGGCCAATTGCATTGGTTGTTAGAGATGCTGTGGGCCAAACACATTCCTGTTTGGATGGTAGTTTGCATTCACTAATGTGGAACAGGGCTCAGGCATCTGCATTGCCCTGCATTGCTCCTTAGCATGCACTGACTTGCTCTAAAGCCCACACAGTGCAGATGCTACTGCATGTGGCTGATCCAGATCTAGGTAATTCAGATTCACTAATATGGATTTAGCAAAGTAAATGCATAAAGGGCCCAGTGTTAACAAAGAAGCTACTAAGGTTACAAAAACAGCAAAAAATTAAATATAAATTTATTTTATTTTACTTTGTAAAAGCAGCTCTGATGCATCATGGAGCTGGTAGCACGTGGCTGCTAATGGCCTCATCCCACCTCCAATCCACTTTAGATTTGCATTTTGTGGCCTTGGTGGTACTATGGACACACTGAGCACATGGGTGTGTTATAGTTGCATTTCTAAATCATCTCTGAACCACCATTGAGGTGCTTTATAAAATCCTGTGAAAATGCAACCTTCAATTCTCCCATCTTATAATTTGATGAAGTTCAGCCAAGATAATTGGCAGCTCCAGAGAACATGTCAGAAGCCATTTGTTTAACTTAGCTTTTATCCTGTATTTTATTTTTTTTGTTTTAAATGTGTTTTACTTTTGATTGTAAGCTTTCCTGTGTCTGTGATATAAGGCAATACATAAATCTGATTAATAAATATAAGTAGAAGTTACTGCTTAAAATCAATTGAAATTAAATGTAGTTAATTGTGCTTCCTGTTTGCACTAAAATGCCTTCAGGTTTGTATTTTCCTTGTTCAGAAGGCTATTTACAGAGAAATCTCTAGGATCCCATGTGGAAGCCTTCCTTTTTGCCAGTAAAATGGATTCCCTGGCAGTCTGCGGAGCAAATGAATCCTATGATCAATGGCTCCACATCAATCTGGCCAATGGCATAGAATGGTTTGCAGTGAAAGCAGCCAAGAATTACTGGGCATCAAGCAAAATCTCTCTTCCATCAGTATTTGACAACGTAAGTTCTAGCCAGAAAAGACTTATGGCACAAATTATCTATTGGTCTTTAAAGTGCCATGGAATTCTGTTTTGTTATTCATGTCATTCCAGAAAACAATCTGGAATCTGGCAGATACTACAGCCCAGAAGTAGAACAGGACCGATATGCAGTGTATAGCGTGAAGGGCTTCTTTATATTCAAGGTCCAAAGCAAGCACTGTCTGATCGAAATGTGTGCATGCATTCTGATAGCAAAGTCTGGAGGAAGAAAGGCAAAGGGTCCTGACCTTACAGACCATTTGTAGAATCGGCATGGCTTGAAGAAATGCACACTTGCTGAGACCAAAGCATTAAGCTTTTACCTTTGTAACAGATGATTGGTTCTACTCCTTATCTGTAAATGAAAACAGTAGGAAAATAGTCCAGGGACGTGTGCTCACTTTTGGGTTTGCCATGGCATTCTGCATGCTGTTTTTGTGATGTGGGGCTTATGACAGGTAGTTTCTGGGTTGTTCTGAAACAAAGGATGCAATGCAATCAAATAGCAAATTAAAAGATCAACACAGATCCTGCTTAGTATTGCACCATAAAACTCTGCTCCTCCTTCCATGATTTTTGTTTCAGGAACCCTTTGTGAACTGCCTTTCTTAACCTGTATAAATAAACACAAATTATTTGGGAGTTGCTACTACAAGTCATAGTACTAGGGCTAAGCCGAAAGACGAGAAAAGGTTGAACTTCCATAAAGAGGGTTTGATCTTTTGCATTAACTTGTCTCTGCTTCTCCAATAAACCCTGGTATAGGTCTGGGTAAAAATTTTTGTAGGATTTTAGAATTATTGTTAGTAGACATGCTAGACACATGTTCAAAATGGGAACATTGGCTTTGTCTGGATGTTATCCATGTTGGGGGTCTTCTAGTGTGAATGTTTGAATAATGATGCGTTGGCTATAATGCTCTGCCAATGCAGACAGGGGGCAGAAGAGACTCCAAAAGGCAGTTCCTTCATGAGAAGAACAGTTTTATCAATAATTAGTATGAAAATAATAAAATAAATGGCAAAAATTGAGAGGCACTGTACACAACGCTTCAAAAGAGGCCAAAACATGAGCAAAAATAGATTCCCAGTGGTGTACCACAACACTTTAACCAGACAAGGGGCAGTAGCTTAGTATAGGAAAAATATAAATTTAAAAGCACACTTTTGGGCAATATAGAGATATAAAGCAAGAAAGGAGCCTATTCTAAGGATACCCTATATTATCTAGTGCAACTGGTTCTTACCCATGCAGGTTTCTTCAGAGCAGGATCAGAGAACACATGGCAGCAGTGAAAGCCAGAATGGATAGGCAGGAGCAGGGATCTTAGCTGTAGCAAAGCAGGACTGCCTAGTGATTTCAGCCAGTGTAAAGTGATTTCATTCAGTTCTTGTGGTCCCACAGCAGCAGAGTGGGAGTGATGGACCTCAGGAAAAAGGACCATGAAGTTGAGAGGGTTTCTTTTATCCACCCAGAATGTTAGAGGTGAACCAATCAGATTTGAAGGGGGAAAATTTGAATCTGGGAAGGGGCAGAGCCAGATTGCTTCAAGGGGCCCCATCAAGCCTGGCTTGATGAGTTAAGTGTGTCATTGACACTTGAGATAAGTATCTGTTTTCAGCTGGGCATCTCGATGCTAATGTTGTGTACTGATCAGATCTGTCCTGTGTATATGCAAAACTCAAGGGGGAACCCTTTGTGTCTTTTATGATAATATACATACATACATACATACATACATACATACATACATACATACATACATACATACATACATACATACATACATACATACATACATACATACATACATACATATAAAATCAAATCTGTATGTCCAGCCTCATGCCAGCTTGTACTTGCACAGCTGCCTATGCTGGCAGAGCCTTCTGCCTAGGTCTGGCGTAACTGAAAGAGAGGGGTTATGGGAGCTCACATGCTTATATTATCAGTCTTTAGTGAGCAAAGACTCGGATTTTTCCATTCTTTTGAGCTAGAAAAAGCAAATGCACAGAGAGAAGCCAACCTGGATCACATAGGGCACTAACTGTTGAACAAAGAGTCATTAACTGCTGCTACACTGTTTGGTGACCCTGATCCAACATTGAGGTCATAACCCCCCCTCATCAACTGAAACTCTAAAAGGGGATCGCCCTGTTATCCCTAGAGTAGCTTATTTCTTTTATTAGTTGTAGTGGGTTGATAGTAGCAGGTTAAAAAATTAGTGTGTGGACCTAAGTTTTATGCGGGTAGGTTGAGCCTTACAGTACACTGGAAGTTTTGTTTTGTTCCAAAGTTCCCCAACTAAAAGCAGCTAAGCTGTGTGGTGTGTTGCTGCTTGAAGGCTGATGGGTAGGAGAATAAGGTCTGACAGGGGGAAGTATTTCTTCACCCAGAGGGTCATCGGCTTATGGAATGTGCTGCTGGAAGAGGTGGTGACAGCTACCAGTCTGGATGGCTTTAAGGTAGGGTTAGACAAATTTATGGATGACAGATGTATCAATGGCTACTAGAACGAATGCCTAGATGCATCTTTCAGGCTGGGGGGGGGGGAACCGGGGTGCTTCTAAGGCCATCTGCTGGCACTCGAGAGCAAGAGAAGGTTTGTCCTTGTCTCTGCTCGAGATGCCCATGAGCATTTGGTGGGCCACTGTGTGCGACAGGATGCTGGACTAGATGGGTTGTGGCCTGATCCAGCAGGGCTTCTCTTATGTTCTTATGTTTTTTTGGCTTTATTTTAGCTCCTCTGCTTGTGAGCAAACTAATTTTGGGTGGTGCAACCCAGGCCTATGGAGCCTTGAATGTGCCTCAAAAAATGCCGGATGTGCATATGCGCAGGACTAGCGATCTTTTGTTGTGTTCTATCTCAATATTTGGCTTTGTTTCAAAAAGAAATCTCAAAGCGGTTCACATTTGCATTTTAAAAACAAGGATGGAAAATATTAAAAACTTATAAACCATTATTTAAAACTGTGTATGGGTAAGGAGAGACTGCCATTCCCACAAGGAAGATCTGAATGTCTCTAACAAGTGCCTAAATGACGAAGGAGAGGAACCCTCCTGATGTCAGACAGTAGACAGATGTTCTGGGTGGTAGGTACAGCTCTAGACAAGGGCCTTCTGTGGATATCTGTAGGATGATATCCTATAAGTCAAGGCACCCACAGTAGGACCTTCTCAGATGATCTCAGGCATCTTTGTGGTCTGTAACAGGGGAGAACACAATCAAGGAGGGGGAAGAGATGCATTATAGTCAAGTATCCACTGATTTCAGTTAAGGACAATGTGCTGATTTGTGATGGGAAACCTGCACAGGACAATGCATAAATGATGTTATTTCTGGCCAGTAGTGTGCTTAGTTTCCAGAATGTGTTTGGATCCTACTTAGTGTGATTCTGTAAACTGAGTGACGGTGTGTATAGTTGGCAAGGTGCTTCAGACTTTTTGATTACTTTGGGCCTTTTTGCACTTAACTGATTAGGCTGCCCTGCACTGGGGCTGGTAAACTTCTGGTAAAGGTAGACCATTTGCACTTGTCATGCTGGAACGTTCCTCACAGTATCCATTACTAGCCAGAAGAGCGAATGGTCCTCCCATTTACCAGCCCGTGCTGCTGCATCTGAAGCCAGAAGTTCCACCTCCTTGCTGCCACGATTGGCATCCGTAGCAGAGGAGCACATTTGAGGACAGGGACCTATTGCTTCTGATCATGTCAGTGACCAGAGGGCATGGCTGAACATGGCTATGCTCGAAGGCGCAGTGCCCACTACTCCATCACTGACCGAACGCCCCTCTCACAGTCCTGGGGATTGGAGGTCCATTCACATTAAAGGTCCGTGATTGAAGACAGCCACCACTGCTACTGTGCCTGTGTGGACACTGCCTCTCCTGCCCACTGATCACAGGGAACCAGAAATAGAGCAAATGGTCATGCTGCTGGATGCTTCAGGTAAGCTTTTAGTTAACATTGGTAAAGGTGCGGAGCACAATTTAGTGTTTCACGCCTAATCAACAATTAGAAAACTTCTCGGGAGGGTGGGCACACTTGGAGGTTGTAGCAGCCTAATCAGCATGCAGATGCTCTTACCAGAAGTTCACCCATTGTTGATGACCGGCCTAACTTTGCTTTAAAATGATGACAGAAAGTGCACACAAACAAACAAACAAACAAAACAGTTGCACAGGCTGAACTCCTGAACCCTTCCACTTTCCAAACTTCAAGTATGGTTTTGTCCATCCAAGCAATGTCTAGCTGATTGACTCTGCTTGAACAAACTCCACGTAGAGATGCTATATCTTTCAACACTAGGATTGTGGTCTAAATAACATCATTTTTATTTTCTCTGCAATCACTTCTGTACCCCACACCCCAATTATTATTATTTTTTAAACGAAGCTAAACTTCCATAAATTTTATCCCAGATGAAATCATTTTGCAGAACGGGTTTTAAAATGCTTCACTTGAAAAGACTGGTATTTTTCTGTTGTATTTTTCAGTGCCAATTAATTACTTAATTCATTACCAGTGTAACACAAGAATAGGCTTTGAAAATCCTGTGCTTTGTGTAGATGCCTTTTATTATGGCTAATTAACCACTGTGGAAGGACCTGATTATACCTCTGAGTATTTCGCAATCTTGGGGGGAAATAACACACCCAAGCTCTTATAGCCCAGGATATATGCAAGAACAGCAAAACTTGATAACAGTGTGGTTATATATCAAACAAAAGCTATGGTAGAAACCGGTGGGACTCATAGTATGGAACCATCAATACTATGTATGGTCTTCCTCCCTTATCTCCATGGGAAGTTAGCTATAGTTTTGCTAATTATTTTGGCTATTAAGCAGAACATAAAGAAAAGTGGTGTATTCAGCAACTGAAAATAAGCAACAGTATCCACAAGTAAACACAGTCGTGGGACAAATTGATGCAATGCTTGCTGAAGTCAGGAAGAGATTCCAGATGGTCATTGTACATATGGTTAAGATTATAGCAGTAGCCAACAAAATGCGAAAGAGAATAGAACCCTTTCCAAATGAAATCAACACTGACCTTGGAACAGGGACATTTGCCAGCAACAGAAGTTACTGAGTTTGTCCAGCTTTTTAATTCCTCTTCTGTTCAGCAGTTATTATGATCAGAAATAGGTAACATTAAAAGCAATTGCTAAACATTGGCCAAGGAAGGCCATATGAGCTCACTGTGTTGTGGAGGGTAGTTTATTTTTATTAAAGTTCTCTGCTTTAATTGAGTAATCTATTTATTAGCTTACAGAAACCAAAAGAAAAGACTTTTATAAAACAAGTTCAGAAAAAAAGAAAAGCAATCACCCCACCATTGACTTAAAAGGTGGAAGGGTGATTTACACCTTGCAATTATAATATGAAATATGATTTCAAAATCTGCATTCACAGAATAGAGATGGCTTTGCCAATGTGCGAACTACATCACACTATGCAATCTGGGTACATAATTTCAGGCAGCCGTACAGAAATGATGCCAGATGAGCACATTGGTGTTGATAATGCATCTTCAAACAAAAAGCGTTGGTCATATATCTCCACTGAATTGCAATTTTCTTCAGTGCAGTCTTAGTAGCTGTTGAATCTCATGATATGTACAGTCTCAACAACAGAGTCCCTTTATGATGCCCTTCATAGATAAGGAAGGAGGGAGGGAGGCTGAATAATTCAATTATAACTTTGGCTGCAACTTCCTGGATAATCAGGGGAAGAGATAGAAATTTTTCCTTCCCCCTCCCAGCCCCTGAGGTCCTCCAGCCTGCCACAGGAGCAACCCATTAATAAACCACAAGGAACTATCTGCAGGTCATTATTGCTTTGAGGAGTCACCTCTGGTCACCTGTGTGGATACACAAAGGCGAAAGGGGTTGGCCAAAGGTCCACACTTCTGGTCACATTTTAGGTTTCCATGCTTGATTCTACTGGGGATTTTCACTGCTGTGACTGAGGGCCTTTCTGCATGTTCCCTTAATATGGATTAAGGGTCTGTGCAGTAAACTTCTAGGCCTCAAAGATCCACATGTTAATGTGGATCTATGAGGCCACACCCCTTACTGGTCTGCTATGTCTGCATTAGACAGAATGTAATCCTGAATAAGGAAGGTCTTAATCCAGATCACTGGTATAGTCATTTGAACTGGGTCTGCCAATGCATCTGTGTGGTCCTGATCCAGAACATGGGATGGAGGCATGTAGTTCATGATTACTGGGAGTGCTTTTTAATGGCATCCCATAGCATATTGCCAATAAATAGGGATGTGCACAAAAGGGTTTTCTGACATTTGATTTGTAACAAATCGAATGTTAGAAATCTGTATTCATTCGAATGTGGTAGGATTCTATTTGATATGAATGTATTCATATGAATTCTTACAAATAATACATATCCAGTACATATCCTGTAACAAATCTGCACTCTGAAAGCATCAAATCTGACCTGAATCCACTTTTAATCTGCTCTTCATCCACGTTGAATGCCATCTAGATCCATTGCAGATGTATGGCACAACTGCTTTCCTAACTCCCCAGTTTAATGAATGTCTGAATTATTCATACGAATGCCTGAGCGATTCATATTTCTACAGATGTTAATGTACGAATGTCGCAACATTCTATTCAGCCCACTTTCAGGGTGAGATAGCATATCAGTAAAGTTATCAGCAGTTTTCTTTTCATGATATCAAACCCAGAAAATCCACCTTTGGGTTAGATAACGTGGAAAGGAAATGACTAGTCACTTTGTTGATGTATTCTCTCATTCTAAAGGCGGATCAAAAATGGACTAAAGTTTAGATTTAGCTGGGATCTAAATACTACTGATGATTCCTTCCCTCCTTTCTAACCCAAATGTCAGGCTCGGAGACAAGTCTCACCCGCAAACAATAATACTGATTCTCTTTCCTGACCCCCAATTTGTATTAAAAGAATAAACACTGACTTTTGGGTTAACTGCAAAGACAAATTCAATGTCCTGCCTACTTTGGGTCCTACTTTAACCCATGGTTCCTATAAGAAGAGTTCCTTCTTTATGGTTCCTATAAGAAGAGCATTGCAAACCCAATCTGTGTGCATCAATCAACATCTCTATGGGTGTGGCAGTCTTTTACCTCAGTTCAACAAGCTTATGATCCTGCCTGCAATGTGCAAACATTAAGGCACCTGGTCTGCAATGTCACATTCAGAGGAAGCACATTTTCAAGTCAGTGATATCTGATAGCAAGTCAATTATGTTTCCCAGCATATCTTCAACAAGCTGAACAAACACTTGAATTTTCAGAAATGGGTTAGGAGAAAGTCACGGCAAAGTAAATGAATACAACACTACAGTGGGCAGAGAAAAACCCTTCAGCAATGTCTAATGCATACAGAGGGATGGGATCAGGACTCCAACCGTGATTTGTGCTAGAAGAATAAATGCATTACCCATGTGTCTCTATTTCAGTCTGTTAAGTCTTGAAGGAAGTGAGCTTAAAACATGCATACAAGCAAGCAGGCGGTGTGACATAGCAGTGATGTGCCTAAACCATGATTCCCCAAAGTGCCTTGTCTCATTCCTGCCTCTTTCACCAAATCCCTGTGACACTGTTGGAAAGCCTTTCCTTCCCATACATGGCAACTCTCTCACTGCCCAGAATAGCCAGTTCTCTGTAGGTTGTTCCAGGGATTATCACAGGACAAGGTATGGAAAGGTCTTTGCATACACCGAACAGCTTTTTCTGAAAATTTAAAATTTCCTTTTCTTTCTGTATGATTCAAGACTTAATAGTTCCAACTTAGTAGAATAATTTTAAACTAGCTATGATATGTTCTATTTCACTCCTTTATAAAGCAACAAAGATGGAACTAGGACTGAGCACCACACTTTTATCCCTTTGGGGCACAAACATTGGCAAGGCCCTTTATTTCAGACTCCATTGTTCTCTGTCTCTTGCAAGGGAGAAGGGAATCCATAATCCAAAAAATGTTTTACCAGCAGACAGAACGGAAACAAAGTGGCTTTGTGGTATGTGAAAAGCTTGAATGGGATCTTTGGCCCTTTTCCCACTAATTATTTGCCCACGCTAAAGAGTTCAGGAGCCTGCCTTCTCGATTCTGGTGTGAGACAGTAGAAGCCTAAACTCCCTTCTTGCATTCTTCATCCACATGGGCTGAAGAAGAGACTACAATAAGGTGTCAAAAGGGTGCCTTATCCTGGCTTACCAGTCGACCTTGACAATGGACTAATGAACCTATGGACCGATGAACATATGGGGGTGGGAGCTTTTCAGCAACACTGCACGAAGTGCCACCAGAAGTGGCATTAGATGTTGATATCCCTCCAAAAAGCACCAGGCTGGGAAACTTGAAGGCCAGGAACATTTGTTCCTAGCCATTAAAGCCTGAGCACAGAATCTGAGGACTGGATCTGGACTTTGTAGACAACAGTCAGGTTTGAGATAGGTCAGGATGAGCCAGGATGGGATGGGCTGTCCCAGTATGGATGATCCTACCCCAGACCAGTGGTAGTCCATCCCAGCATGGAACAATGGTTGCCTATCTTGGACCAAAGTGTTCTGTTCTGGGATACTGTGAGCGAATGTAAAATGGACCTTGGATACTTCAGAAAGGTGAAAAGAAGGAAAGGTATGAGTAAAGTTGCATATTCATGTTCAAGAGTGAGCACACACTTGATCCAGGAATCTGCTTGCTGTCCTGTCCCGCATTAATCAGCTTCTTGTTTCACCTCATGCCGTTTAGCTCAGAAGCTTAATTTAAATGGGATGGAGGGGGGAGGGAAACTTTTCTCAGAAACTTTGTTGGCTTGCTGCTAATCATGTAGAGATTTATCTTCAGATCCTGATCTACCTTCTGCTTTTTTCTTGCAAAGGGTGCTAAACCTTAATACTAAAAATTAATCCTTTGGAATTAAGACTCTACAAAGCAGCCTGGAAGAATAAAAGCTTTTAACAATATATTCCTTATGGAGTCATGAAATAGTTGGGTCTTCTCTGCATATTGCAGGCTGACTTTTATTTATTTTCCTGAAACTTTCCAGTCCTGGGATTATGCTAGTTCAATGCGCCGAGTTTCAGCGTCACTCACTTAATGATATTGTCAAAAAAACCTGGAAAATCTAGTGAGTAAAAAGGACCAGATTCCTCTCAATGATGAAAAATTTGTGTGCTTCAATTGGAATACATCTCTCAGTAAGACTACAGCTACAATTGCCTAATCTTTTGGAAAAAGCACAGAGATTCAAGGAGTGTTACCAACAGAAGTTGAGAAGATGCATGTTTCAATCACACCCTTTCCCAAATGCCTACATTCAGTGAATAAAGATTGATCTAAGACTGGACCTGGGGATGGGTGCAAATCATACTATCTATGGTGCGTCATATGATGCTGTCTGTCTTCCCCATTTATTAAAAAATAATTTTATGCATGCTGAAACATTTTCTGCAGTGAGGGACAGATTGGGGAAGTTGAGAAGAGCAGAGGTACAGGTGCTCCTCCAGCAGAGAAAATGGATTGTTTGAGTCCTATGAGAACAACATTTAGGACAGAGATCTGGGTGTGCTCTTGTATGTGCTCGTTGGCTCAGAAGCTTTTTCTCTGGTCTACTGAAAGAGCAAAGCAACAAAAATGATTATTTGGAGGCACCTTGAACCTCTCTGTCTTAGCCTTTGCATCATGTCATCAGGTGGCAGTGAAGAAACACCAAAAACATCTCTTCCCTCCTCTCCCAGTGACCTGGGACTGGTTTCAATCTCATAATTTCCAGATACCATTTACTACCAGATTCTTAGGAAATGGGAATAGTATGGACTGCTCCTAGCCTAGGTGAAAACCTAGGGCCTTTCTGCACTTGGCCTTATTCTGGAACGTATCTCAGAACAGAGACATACTATCCACATGCTAGTGCAGACTCTGATAGAACCCAGATGTGGTCTGCCACAGTCTGTATTAGCATGTGGACAACAGACCCCTATCCCGAGATATATTCTGGAATAAGGCCAAGTGCAGAAAGGGCCTAGGTTTTCACCTACCTTACTGGCATGGAATAAGAAGACAATTCCAGGCTGGTTAACTTTAAGGGCAGTTTGGGTCATTCACATTCTGAGTGCCAGACCTTCCCATTTTTGTCCAACAGTGCAAGCAATGTGGGTGGCACACATCCTGTTACATTCATGGTAACATGTTCTTCTGTCAAAAGTCCAGCCATCCCAGTCCCTACTTTGCAAAATATTGCAAGGTTCAGACCCTAGCATTGTGGTGTCTGGAGTTCACATCCCACTGCAAGTGAAGCATGCAGCAGAACACACATGTTGACAAAGGTTTACAGCGATCTGCTTGTCCATGACTAAAATGTAAGTGTGAAAAGGCCCCTAATCTGTTCTTAAGCATTGTTAACTTCTCTGCTTTATGAATCATAATTTGCATCTACTCACTTGGATACTGTAGGGAACAATCCAGTCAATACTGAGCACCATCAGTTTAAGTGAGAAGATCTGGACCTGTTATAAATTCTTCTACTAAAATAACTGGGATTTAATTCAATGTGGATTCTGCTGTTAACTTTTACTGATTGGCAAAAATGTGTGTTGACTGGCTGTCTGGCACTGCAGCCAAATTCTAACCATAGGTAATGTCAATCCTAGCATTTTATGGTATATTTTAGGTGTAAAATGTGCTCTGCAAAGAATCTCTCTCATCATACATCTCTTCAGTTACCTTGCAAGAAGAGGTAGTGATAGAGTCAGCCTGAATAGCTTTAAGAAAATATTAGATAAAATTCATGGAGGACAAGTGTATCAATGGCTATTAGAATGGATGCCCAAAGGTGTGGTAGGACATCTGTCTTTGCCCATGAGACACAAAACCTTTGGGTTCATTACACAAGTCTGCACAAAGTACTCACATCACATTGGTTCTGTTGTGACAGTCCCATAGGAAAGCATTCCCCTCATGTTTTGTTATGGTCCTGGGATGTCCCCTTGGTTTAGGTAAGAGCTCCCAGCTATAGAATGATAATGGAAAGGCTCCCCAAGTAGAATCCCAACATAGCTCTTTGTCACCTGGATCACCCTTCATGCAGCCTGTGAAAATCTCTGCAAGATACTAGCAACTGGATATATGGTCCTTTCTCCACTGGTCCTTATTCTGGATTATGTCAAAATATAGGGACCTGCAGTCTGCATGCTACGTGAGGTGCCAGGTGGGATCTGCCATAGCCTGCATCTGCATGCAGATGGCAGATTCCTATTCCAAGATACAATCCAGGATAAGGGTCAGTGCAGAAAGGGCCTAAATTTCCTGTTTAGCTGCTCCAAGATCCTCCCTATTTGCCTGAGGAGATTGTTGCTTCAATCTGAAGCTATCTTGCTGAACTCAGACCCTGGGACTCATTTGCTTTCCAGCTAAATTGTAATCTTGCTAAGCTCTACATGTTCATTGTGGGCAGAATTCTCACACACAGAGCAATGCTGCACCAGAGAATGAGACTATCTATGTGATTCCCCTCTGTTTGCAGTTAGTTTCAGATTTGCCCTTTTAGTCTCTTTATAACAGTGCCTATTAGATTCCTGTCAAGAGCAATTCATCTTTTGCCCATTTTCATTCATAATATTCAGCTCACAAAAGTGTAATGACAGCTTCCAAGATTTGGCATGTGAGCTATGACTCCAGCTTAGTGCCCTCTGCAGGGAAACACTACTGTTTTAACTGTTTTTGCATCGCTTTTATCATGTTGGATTTTTAAATGTTGTACTGGTTATCATAGTTTTATATAGTTTTGATATATTCGATTTTAAAGGTTGTTAGCTGCCTGGAGACCCTCAGGTGCAGGGCGGGATATAAATATAAATAAATAAATAAACCCTGTAATTGTATTACCCATTTCTTGCTGATATCTTCTACTTTTGACAAGTTGACAATCAGCTGTTGGTCAAAATACCACATTTTCTTGGTTTTTGTCTTTTCCTCTGATGCTATTTTTCTTGTCTTTACTAATGGAATCTTTTTTTTTATTGAAAGATCTTTTGTTTTTGAGTTGTTCTTTGTTTTTGCTCATTTTATGTGGTGTCACACTAGTTTGTCAATTTTTAAAGCCAGTATCCCAAAGGTCCTGCTTTGAGACAGTGCCTGGGAAAGCTTTCCCCCATCCCATTAGAACCCGGTGCACTTCTCTTACGACCGCCTTCACATTCGAGATGCAGGTAGGATGCCTCTGAAGGCCCTTTGCAGGGATTTGAGAGTGCATGAAGGTTTTGCCTATGCTTTCTGCTTGACATGAGATGCCCGTAAGCAATTGGTGGGTCACTGTGTGAGACAGGAGGATGGAATAGATGGGCTGTGGCCTCATCCAGAAGGACTCTTCTTACGTCCTCTTTTGATGTACCATGATATAATGTCTTGCTCACTACCTTTCATGACCTGAAGTATTCCACAGACTGTGGCTTGACAATGGGCTCTTGTTTTATTCCATCAACTTCAAGAAAAGACCTTCCTTCAACTTCCTGTTTTATTTTGTGACACCAACAGAATATTTACTTGCTAGAGCAAGAGTGGGGAATATCCACTTCACCAACCATAAAGTCTGTGGTCCTCAAAAGGTTTCACTACTGTATTAATCCATGACTTGATCATTATATAGAAACTGTTTTCACCAGCTTTTCACCTCGGTGATATTTTCTTCCATTAACACAAGTGAGATCTTTTTGCTGAATGTAGAGAAGGGGCCCGCAAAATGATGTGAGCTTTACAATATCAAGGAAGACTCCAAATCACAATTTCCTAAAGGAGTAACTTCCAGAGAAGCAAGCAGGCAGGGGTGGCAGGAAAGAGTCCAAAGAAATAGAGTATAAAAACACCAGGCAGGCCACTGCTTTTAATTACATTCTCCCTCCCTTTACTTTTATAATAATTATTACTGTTCCACATTTTCTGTAATGCATTGCTTTCTCTCACTGACATCACTTGAAAGGTAACCAAAAATTATCTCTCAAGCTCTTCGCCTGCAGCTTTATCGCAGCACAGACGTCTTATGCAAATGAACTGCAGCGCTTCAAATAAAGAACTAAATTCTTCCATTAATATTTGGCATTTGCTGCCCTGGTCTGTAGCCTGGGAGGTCGAGCAAAATTACTGTGTGTAGCAGTGACATAGGCGTCGCATTCGGAGCCACAGGAGTAGCAGGCCCTTTGTCATTTACTCTCCTGAACATTCAGCTGCATCTGGTGGAGCTTATTCAAGCAAGAAGTCTTCATTCACGTGAGATGCCTAATTGACTTCAGAGGGACTCCTCATGTTGACAAGAGCGATTCACGTAGCTGCAGCACCCAGGAATGCTTGCAAAAGGAAAGCTCAAACAAGCACCTGCAAGCCTTTTTAAAGGACACGTATAAGCAAAGGCATTGATTTCCAAGATAGATCATATCCCTCCATGAGCAAAACAAGGCTGACTGCAGCATCGGCCCATTACTAGAATCAATCAGTGGGATGGCTTATTCTCTGCTCTGAGCTAATTTTTTTGTTGTTGTTCTTTGGGGTTTTCTTTATATTTTGTGCATGTGTACTTCTAAATATAGAAGTCAGAAAGATCTGGGGTCTAGTTTGGGTCAAAAATAAGAATGTGCTGCAACCCAGAAATATGTGTATTGAATTTAAAAAGAGAGTGTCAGAAAGAAATGTTAACTCACGCCTACCATTGTTCACTGTGAGAAGGAAATAGTTTATTATTCTGAATCAAAACTGAGTGGAGCTTTATATACAGGACTTTGGGAAGGCATCAAACCTTAAACAGAGTGCTTGATGACTCAGTTGTGCCTGAAATCAGTCTTTCTAGGAAGGGATTGAAGACTTCATCCAGAAGAAGAAGAGTTGACTTTTATATTCCGCTTTTCTCACCCATTTAAGGGGACTCAAAGTGGCTGACAAAGCTTCTGTTCTTCTCCCCACAACTGACACCCTGTGAAGTAGGGGGATTGTGAGAGCTCAGGCAGAGAACTGTGATTAGCCCAAGGTCACCCATCTGGAGGAGTATGGAATCAAACCTACTGACCAGAAGATATGAGTCTGGCACTCTAACCACAAGTACTAACCGGTTCACAATTTCTAATTACCAGTTCCAGAAATCCATATCAAATAGAGGACATATCAGATATTAAACTGATAAGAACTGATACTACACTCGATCTTAGCCAAAAGGCTGAGAAGCGATAATGATGATGAAAGGTCAGAGATGATGTGAACCAAGGCTCAGATAATGGCCGCCGAGGTCCAGCTTTGACAAAGGCATCTCTTTCTGGGACACAGCAGCAGAATAAGGCGTAGGGAAAGGCCATGGGTCTCCCACACCCGCTTTAAGACTGTAATCTAGGGATCTCCATAGGTTCTGTAGTGGAAGATACATTGTTTTGTTCACACAGAAGAGAGATGCTGCACTTTTACCCCCCACTGCATTATAACTGTACAGTTGCAGTGGAGATAGAGTAGATTCTAAGATGTGAGAGGGTGGCATTAAAGCTCAAAAGAAATAAAAAATCTGTGCATTTGCACAGTTTAATGCATTATTACTGGTTTTCAGCTGGCGTTATAATTGGAAATGATCCATGCATTAGATAGTTTGCAGTTAAAAGAAAAATACTTAATGTGGGAAGAATATATTCATTTGCCTTGGACAGATACATGAGCTGAGTGCACTACAGGGGAGCCAGTATTGGCTGCACAGCATCCTTATAACTACTTCTGTCAATCTATTGGGGGAGGGAATGGGGATATCTACATGAAGCCACTGGGAGAGGTCATCAGGAGATTTGGAGTGAGGTGTAATCAATATGCAGATGATACTTAGCTATATCTCCCTGTGCCATCTGAATCAGGAGAGGCATTTGAAGTGCTTGACAGGTGCCTGGAGGCAGTAATGGGCTGGATTGGGGCCAATAAACTGAAGCTGAATCTGGACAAGACGGAGGTGCTGTGTGTCACAGGCTTTTGGATCCGTGTAGTTAGGAGATACCCTGTCCTTGACGGGGTTGGAAAGGATAGGTGTGTAATCTAAGAGTACTCCTGGACTCTACGCTGATGCTTGAAGCTCAAGTGGATGCCATGGCCAGGAGTGCCTACTCCCAACTACAGCTGGCACGTCAAGTGAAGACTTTTCTGGACAGAGATGACTTGGCCACAGTTATCCATGCTCTGGTAACATCTAGATTGGACTACTATAATGTGCTCTACATGGGGCTGCCCCTGGAGATGGTTCGGAAGCTGCAGCTAGTGCAAAATGCAGACGCTAGGGTGTTGACTGGGACAGCTAGCCAGATGCACATCACACTGGTCTTAAAAGACTTGCACTGGCTGCCAATTCACTACCGAGCCCAATTCAAGGTGTTAACTTTGACTTATAAGGCCCTAAATGATTTGGGCCCCCAAAATCGAAAGGAACTCCTTCTCCTATATCGACCTTAAGATCTGGAGGGGAGGCCCTCTTGGTTTTTCCACTGCCTTCAGAAGTGAGGCTGGTGGGTACCCGGGAAAGCCTTCTCAGTAATGGCCCTCAGGCTATGGAATAGTCTCCCCCTTAAGGTGTGTCAGGCTCCTTCTCTGATTAGGTTCAGGAAGGTAGTGAGGCCTTTGGCTAGATGTTGGTCATGTTTGCCCCTCACTGCACATGCTACTGTTTTAATTGATGCTGTGCTGGTTTTTAATGTGTTGGTTTTAAATTTTAATACGGGTGGTTTTGTTTTGTTTTGATATGCTGGATTTTAAAAGCTGTTACCCACCCTAAGACCTTTAGGTATAGGGCGGGATATAAACATAAATAAATAAAATAAAAAATAAACATAAGGACATAAGAGGATTCCAGTCCAGCATCTTGTTGCACACAGTGGCCCACCAATTGTCTGTGGGCATCTCAGACACAAGGGCCAACCTCCTGCTCTCTAATCACAGCAAATGACCTTAGAGGCATCCTGCTTGCCCTCTAGCCTGAAAGATGTACTTAGGCATCCATTCTAGTAGCCATTGACACATCTGTCATCCATAAATTTGTCTAACCCTTCCATAAAGCAATCTAAACTGGCTGCTCTTACCAACTCTTCTGGCAGCAAATTCCACAGACTGATGACCGTCTGAGTGAAGAAGTACTTCCCCTTGTCTGATCTGACTCCCCTACCCATCAGTTTCATAGAGTGCCCCCTGGTTCTGGTGCTGTGTGACGGAGAAAAGAAGTTTTATATACTTCAATCAGGTCTCCTCTTAAGCATCATCTTTCCAGGCTGAAAAGGCCTAGACATTGCAATATAATTTCATAAGGGAGGAGGTGTTACAGCCCCTTAATCATCACATAGGGGCTGCTCTGTCTAATTGGAGAGTGGCATCACCAGGGTTACTATAGTGTAAAGTCATGAAAATGCCAGTGGATAATCCAGAATAAAGCATGGGCAATCTCCAATAAAACATGTCTGGAACTGCTCTATTCCAGATGATCTAAATAATGCAAATTAAGTAAGTGCTGTCTGGAGGAAGATTAATTTTAAAATAGATGTCTGTGCTCTCCAAGTCTATTTACCATTTGCTGTGAAACTCTATGTAACCAGTTGTTCACAGGAGTGTGGGTACCAGCAGTTGCCTATTACTGAGGCCAAGTCCATACCCTCCAGCTAAAACTGTGTCACTGCAAAGCCTCTATATTCAGTAAAGTCCTCATTCAATAAAACTGTCATCTTAGCTTCACCTGGTTCACACCTCTTCAAATCAGAGGGCAAGCCACAAGAGTGAAGTGTTAATTCCTCAAAATGATTAATCAGAAAGGCAGACATAGCTTAGATAGAATTTAAAATGGCAGCTAACAATAAGAAACTTGAATGTAACTCACCCACCCCCGGAAAACGTCTCCAATTCTCCTATTCTTCAGTGACTTTGATTAAGCACAATAATTTATGAGCACTCTGGATTACTTATCACATCACACACATTACTTATAAATTACTTTTATGATTGAAAACATATTATAGGGAAAGAGATGCACATTGGGTTTGGGAGGAGGGTACTGCATAGGAGAAGTGGATACACCCTGGAGTCAGATAAGATGAGAATTGTATTAGAAGGCAAATATGCATGCAGATGGAAGAAACAGAAATGCTCAAATGAAAAAAGAAAAAAAAACCCTAGCTGTATCTCTTCAACCTGAATCAAGCAAAATATATATATAAAAAACAATATCATCATCTCTGGAGTGTGTCTGACATTCTTTTATCCTTCCAGCTTTTAAGCATCATTGAAAAGTGTTGGAGCCTCTGGCGAATTAGTTCTTCAAAGCAAGGATGGTGATGTCTGTCAGGCCTGAATCTTCCTGTATCAGCAAAGGAACTCTGCTAAAATTGGAAAATTGGACTGATGGCAACCATGAGGAATTCTTGACCTCCCTTTGAAATGTTGCTTCCTTTGCTCACCACCTCAGATTCCTGACTTGAGGCAACCTTTTCCCTTGCTGGATTGGTCTGTCCTGTAAACATGAACTGACGGTACATCAGACCGACTCAGTGTTTGCATTCTTAATCAAGATGGTGACTGGTTACTATGTGCAGGCTACACATTCATTCATTCATTCATTCATTCATTCATTCAGTTTATTTGTATACTGCCTTTCTAATAAATTACTCAAGGCGGTTTACAACAACTATGAAAAGTACAATACAAAGTAATACAACATACATTAAATAAATATATTTTTAAAAAATTATATAAACAAAGTAACATACTATGCAATTATACAAAACACTGGGGGAGGGGAACAAATGGGCAATAATACCAGGTCCTCCTCCTTTCTCCTCTCCAAGTTTACATAATACAGAAAAAAAATACATCACATATTAGAATAAATAATACATTATGGAATCACAAATAATACATTATATAATAACAAATGTCCTTCCATGAATACTAGGTAGGCCCCAATTACTCTGAACAAAATGCCAGTGTTTCATGGGAATGTTCACCAAGGTATAGAACTGTGTTGCCAGCCCTTTGAAATTTCCAGCCCATTCTGTATGGATTGGGCTCCTGTCTAGAATTTTAAGCAACATTGGCTAGTAGTCTTTTTTTTTTTTTTTTAGGTTCTCCTCACCCCACTTTATTACCAATATTACATTATTACATACTGCTACATCCATCCAAAAAAACATAACAAAATACCCCAAATTAATTCCCTACACCACCATCCCTTACTACTAAACGAAGTCCCACTGTTAAGTATGTTTGAACTTTCATCAGTCCATCTTTCATCTTTTCGGGTAGGGAGTCTTGTTCACTAGTTTCCTATAATCATAAGGGTTTTTTCCACTGACCTTCCTTCATCCGGATCTATGATGATCCAGATCTAAGGAATGGGTCCTTCAACTAATCCAGATCTGGATTAAGGGAAATACTTGATGCATCCCCACAGGTGGTGAAGCACCCAATAGTGATGGGTACTAGCCTGCCCACAGTGGAAACGCCGGAGCACCCATGTGGTGAATCCGGATCAACCCACGTGGAGCCCGCCCATCACCCCAGGTTTTTTGGGGGGACAGGGAGTGTGATCTCCATAGACGCTCCAGAGATTCTTTGAAGATTTTATGGAGAAATCTGCCTCAAACTTCAAAGATTTTCCGGAGCCCTTGACAAAGGTCTGTAGGATTGGCATGGTCTCACGTGGGGTCCTCAGAGCCTGTGCTATTCTTCAGAGCTGACTTCAGAGCCGGATTGTGCACAGGCTTTGAAGCTTTGGGTTTTGGGGCATCCCCCCATGGGTGCGCCCATCCAGAGCCCCCCCCCAAGACTCCATTGCCCAATCACAGTGGAAACATGCTCTGTATAATCTGGATTCAGTGCCTGAAGACCCCACTGTAGACCCCTTTAATGGGGTCTACAAGAAATCTGGATTATAGGTCCTGAAGGACCCAGTCAATCCAGATTTCCCTAGAACTGGTGGAAACAAATGTGGCTCTAATGGAGTCTGCTGTGGAAATGGGGTTTTCCTGCTCTGAGCCTAATAGGTCCTTAATGGGTCCCTAAGTGGTACTTAATGGGTGCTTAGTGCTAGTGGAAAAAACCCCATAGAGTCTCTTGATCAGAGACCTTTTTCAATAGTCCAGTCTGGAAGTTTTCAGGGTGTGGATTACTCTGTAGCCAAGTTTTCTGTCCAGAAAGGGGCACAGCTGATGAACCATCTGGAGCGGGAAGTGGATAGTCCAGGCCACCACCTCCACTTGAGTGTCAAGTGCCAGCAGAAAATCCAAGCGTACCCCCAGATTTCACAAATGTCCATTCCAAGACAGCAAAACCCCTCTGAAAACAGGACACCTTCTTACTTCATAGATCTGAGACCCAGTGACACACACCATCTCCATTTTGTCTGGCTTCAGTTATTTGTCTTCAAATATCTAAAGCATCTCCTGATTCAGATGTCACAGAGTAATAGAGATGGATGTAATCTGCATGTTGATAGCACTTCATCTCAACTCTCCTGATGACCTCTCCCAGTGGCTAGACATAGATGTTAAACAGCATGGAAAACAGAAGAATCCCCCAGGAACTACACAAGTTAGGTGCCATGGCACAAAGCAAGGTTCTCTAGCAACCACTCTCTGATATTGGCCTTGGAGATAGTAGCCAAACCATCATAACATGGTGTGTCTTCCAAGCCCTGTAGTCCTTCCAGAAAGACACTATGGTTCATAGTAACTAAAGATTCTGAAAAATCAAGGAGAATCAAGAGGGCATCAAGGACCCCTGTCTTTCTCCTAGATATGGTCATCAATCTGAGAGGCTAAGGCAGTTTCAGTGTCACAACTGAACCTGAAGTCAGATAGAAATGAGGTTAGATAATCAATTCCTTTTTCATCCACTTTTCTGAATCCATGGGAAACTTCTTGAGAAGAGAGTTATTTGGGGATGTAACAGTAGCAGAAAAGCAATGCTTTTTCAGAGCCACCCTTGCCTTTATGTCTTTACTATTTATTAGTAATTTATATATGCACTCCCAGTTAATATGTGATTTAATCCATTTCACGTCCTGAACCACAAGGCACTTAAGGGGGGGGGGTCCACATCCCTAATATAACTGGGGTGTGTGTGTGTGTGTGTGTGTGTGTGTGTGTGTGTGTGTGTGTGTGTGTGTGTGAAATTCCCTTAAAGTCAAAACAGGAGCAAAGCCTGCTATCTAAAGCAATGGAAAAGCAAAACCCTCCAATTTGTAATGCCTTGATACTGAATACCAGAACTCATTGTTACTCAGACTTTTCATAGGCTCATTTTCTCTTAGGTATTTTGCTTGAGCTCTGCAGGACTGGACACAGGTTAATGTTTGTAAAGATGGAAGAAAATTGAAAACATCCCCCAGGGAGGATCACTGAGGAGATGCCACAATCTGTAATTTGCACCGGTCCTGCTACTGAGTAAAGTAAAATGATTACCCAAAGTCCAGATGACTTGGGCATGCCCAAATATCCAGTCTCATCATTACTTTTGAAGTAAGGTTCAGCTAGCAGTATAACTGGCTTTTGCAAGAGCAGTCACCACTTTTAAGTCGGGAAGCAGAAAGTCTTGGGCCATTTTTATTCTGCATTAGTAAGTTACAAGGGGTAGGAAGAAATGGTTCTTAACATCTCTTGCTTCTAGTTTCTGAAAGGCTTCCTCATATTCCTGTACTCTTCTCAAGTCACATAAGAGGTGATTAAAAAGTCATCAACACCAAAACAAAGCAATCGACTTATTTTAAAATGAAATTATAGTCTGTGTAACACATAGCATAATCTTGAACACATTCACCTGAATTAAGCAGCCGTTATCCCAGTCTAAAAATTATTCAAGATCCTTCTTCACCGTACTCCAAATCCAGCAAGACAATTGAATTAACTTTAGAAAAGGAGATATAAAAAATTTCTCATTGTGCTCTGTGCAAAGGTCAGTGGTTCTGCGCTGACCGATATTCTGCACAGGTTGGGATACTAGACTAGCTAGGGACTAGAAGACTCCTTTCTGCACACTTCCAGCATGCAGAACAGAGGCAACTAATATGCTCTCTGGTCCAGGATCCTGGCAAGTGTAGAATTGCTGTATGGTAGCCTGAGTATGGTCCATAAGGACTAGGGTCTTTTTGCACTTACCTGATTAGCCAGCCATGAACTAAGGCTGGTAAACCTCTGGTAAAGGTGCACCATTCACACCTGTCATGAGGAAAGCTTCCCCAAAGTGTCCATTACTGGCCAGAAGTGTGAATGGTCCTCCTGTTTACCAGCCTGCACCACTGCATCCAAAGCCGGATGTTCCACCTCCTCACTGCCATGTTTGGCTGTTACATGACATGCTCAGATGCCATTGTGAGAGAGGCGTGTTTGAGCACAGGGATGTGTTGTGGCTGATCATGTCAGTGCTGGTGATCGAATGTCCCTCTCGGCACTCTCTGTGCTACAACTTTTCCTGAAAAGTATTGATAGCTGTGGAAATGTAATGTCCTTTATTTGAAAAAACAACGACAGCAACAGTTGAACTTTTCTTAGACGATTCAATAGCATATGTAACTTGGGTTATCTTTGTCCCGAGCTCTAGATGTATAACTCCTAGGTATTTATATAATTTAACCTTTTTATGGTTCTTAAACTGCAAAATATATTTCCTTCAACTGCTAGTAATTATTAGGAAGTTGAGATCAAAGTTGGGATTGATTGCTAGTCAATGGCTACAATGAGATGACATTACTTTAATCGTTGTGTGATTTATAATGAGTAACATCTGGAATAAGGGAGTGATTTGCAACCATCCTGAAGAGTTCTCCCTAACCCTGAACCTGAGACTGAGAAGATGGTTTTGTCATCTGTATAAAGCACAGCCTGCCTCAGCTAGCAAACAGCCTTGCTTTACTCTTTTTGTTTACTCTAAGTGAATGAAACAGACATCTCTATGGATTGCAGCAAAACTTTAATGTTGTTTTCATATAAACTGAGGATCAAAGAAAATAGTCATCAATCAATAATGAAGACCTCTAATTTTCTCCAGAGTCTGTCTCAAGAAATTGAGCCAAAAGTCAATGAAGGCTGTTGTATACTTGTTTGCTTTTTCCAGGACTCATTCTATGCTAGGTATTGGAGAATTAGAGACTTATCAGACTTATCTTAAGAAGATTGGCAATCCAATTTAAATCCTGCCTGCTCCTTTGATAATATATTTGCACAGCTGAGCCATTCCTGGAATTTTTGGTGTGAGTTGGGTTGCACATACATTTACTATATTGAACTTACAGGCTAATGGGTCTGCTTTAACTCCTTTTTATAATGCTAGATGACTCCAATTGTCAGGACTTTGCAGAGGAATTTGTTGTTAACGTGTCAGTAGCAACAATTACCTGGGAATTGGGTGAGATCTGAGATCTTAGGTTCTTATCTAGAATTGGTGCCTTGATGTTGCCTCCAGGTTGGAGAGACAGGCAGGATGCTTCTAAAGGCCGTTTGCAGGGAGTCAAGAGCAGGTTAGGGTTTTGCCTTGGACTTCTGCTTGAGAGAGAAGTCAGCTACCAGTTTAGATGGCTATGGGGTAGGTCTAGATGGGTTTGTGGATGACAGATGTGTCGATGGCTACTAGAGTGAATGCTGGGCCCTAGGGGGGAAAGCAGGATGCTTCTGGGGCCATTTGCTGGGATTCGAGAGCAGGGGAAGGTTTGGCTTTGTCTCTGCTTGAGATGCCCGTGGGCATTTGGTGAGCCACTGTGTGCGACGGGACGCTGGACTAGATGGGCTGTGGCCTGATCCAGCAGGGCTTCTCTTATGACGTGATTTATGATGTAATTGTTCCAGACTGACTTTGGAGTTGCTTCCTTTGGGGGCAGTAAATATATATCATGATAAAAAACAAAAACAAAAATTGCCAGTTTGCCTTAATGAGAGTGTTCATATGGATGCTTCATGTACCACCTAACCCACTGCACAGCCATGGTGGGGAAAAGGCTTTCTAGATGGCTGCACAGTTAACCTGCCTTGTAAGACAACTTGATGCTAGTTATCTGGGGGCTGTTGCAGTGGCTTACTCCCTTGTTACCCCATGTAGATACATGGACAAGGAACGGAGTGTCTAGGCTGATTTTGCAAAAGACCGAAAAGATGACCAGCTTCTGGGGTCAAGTCTGGTCCTTTACAGTTTGATGATAGAAGTCATGATATGAAGTTTTAATGTGTTAAATGCTGACATATTACTAACTTTTGCCATTGTTTAAGACCAATGGCACTGGAAGCACCTGGAATTTGTTGAGATCCAGGAAAGAAACATATGACACCAAGCAGATTGTTGACCACAGATATGAACAAATTAACAACATAACACAAGTGAATATTGAATAAACTGTTGAGTTGAACTGTTATCTACATTGATTATTTACTTAATGGTTTTCCTAGATATAGATTGATGTAGTATTTTAAAATGTGTCTTTATGTGGTTTGTTATTGGGTTTGACTAGGGATGCGCAAAGATATTCATAACATTTCAAATTCATAAGAATTTGGCCGAATTCAGACATTTGTATTCGAACATACTGTTGGCACATTTGAAGATTGACATTCTTTCGTATGAAGCTTCCTACTGGATTCGTACGCAATTGAACATTCGTCTCAAATTTGAATCCCATTACATTTGAAAGGGATCTATTCAAACAAATATGGATTTTATTGCATTCAACAAATTGCTGTAAAGACACACCTCTTTACCATGGCCTTTGGCTAAGTAAAAGAACAGCCTTTTCCTCCCCACATTCAGACACTGCCATGGTTTTAGAACAGCAAATGCTTATCTGGTCTATCACTAGCAAAGATGTGCACGAATATTCATAGGCATTCAAAATCCAATCAAATGTGCCAAATCTCAACATTCAAACTCGAATAGAATATCCCGAAATTTAAATGTAAACATTCAAATTGAATTTTGAACTTTGGATCTATTCATTTGAATTATCCAGATTTGTATATGTACTTGAAGGTCCACATCTTTCCCACATCTGTACGCATTTGTACAGATCCATACAGGATAAAAATGGGTTGCATACAGGATAACTACAGGATGCACATGGACGTGTTTGGATCGAATGAATAGATTCAAATTTGGTAAATGCAAATCGAATCTTGTTAAATTTAAATTTAAAAGATTTAAACCAAATCAGATTTTGGGGTATTCCATTTGATTCGAATAGAATGTCAAAAAAAAAAATTGAGAACACCCCTGGATTTCAGATGCAGAATGTATAACCAGTTTTTGATAGTATATTCTGGGACCAAATTTAGCACCTGCAGAATATCAAATTGGCTTAGAAATTCAGCAAAGTCAGCACTGGTCTTTTTACTGCCGAGGCAGCAATATTCGAGGCAAGGACCTACCAGAATATGGTTATTTAAAATGAAAGTTTTAGTGCATTTCAAACATATGATAATGTCCAGGATGAGACTGCAATAATGATCTCATTTTAAATGGTGTGTGGGAGTAACAGAGAAACAGAGAAAGAAAATTACCCTGACTTGAAATTAACAGAGAGGCAGAGAAAGTCTGTTGGGTGGTAAAAACAGAGAGAAAATTTTAGCAGCAACTGCTTAATATTCATTTTGGTAAATTCAGTTAGCTGTAATATTTAATTCACAGCTTTATTGTATATTTCACCCATCAAAGTCTCAATTTCATACAGGAAATCCAGATCAAACAAGCAGTACATTATTATTATTATTATTATTATTATTATTATTATTATTATTATTATTATTATTATTATTATTATTATTATTATTATTATTATTATTATTATTATTATTATTATTATTATTATTATTACTATAGTTTATTTCTAAAGCACTGTACATATATATTAGAATTCTTTTTATATATTCTATTTTTTATGGAGAAACCAGTAAAATTATTCTCTAAATTAAAGTTTGCAGCACATAGCATAAAGCACAGAGTTCTGCATGTACTATATAAGAATGCATAATGACCCAAGTCCTCCAGCCAAACAGGTAAAGGTAAAGTGTGAAGGAAATAACATTAGAAAGGTTCTTTTTTTCCATAGCTTGCCTTTGGCTCTTAAAAAGAAATTAATTTCTATATAAAAATGGAAAGTAGTATCAATGACACTATATTGTTTGCCATAAACAAACGTTAGCACCTATTCAAATTTGTACCCACCCCTGAGATGAGAAAACATGAAGAGGAAATAATTCCTGTAGTTTCATAGGCAACTTATCAATGTGCTTTCTATGGAACTGTTGAAAATGTAGAATCAACCCTCCCAACCCCTGTTTTCAGCCAGTATTCTCTTGAGAAATTCATCCAACAAAATAGAAATAGGGATCAGACCACAGCCCATCTAATCTAGCTTTCCATCTCACATAGAGGTCTATCAATTGTTTGGGGGCATTCTCTTTTCTCTCTCTCTCTCTCTTTTTTAAGTTTCACATCATTACAAACAAGAATATTTTCCACATCCCATTATTAAACTACTTTAACAATTTTATACGTGACTTCCTCCGTTCTTCCAACTCCTCTTCTATTAATCCATTTAAATTCTGTGCTCCTCATATACACCTTATATTCTTTTCCATATATGTTAGGATTGTCACCTTTGTCAACTTGGGGAGGGAGAAGGAGGCAATATTTCTAGTCTTCAAGTGCATGGAATAGCTGATGAGGCCATTTCCTGTGTTTGGACAATCTTCAGTCTGACAGGGGAAGGGGAAATGGTATGCACTATTCTTTAACGTAAAAAGGCAAGGTGCTGCAGTTGTAATCCCTTTCCCCACCTGAGCAGAACCTGACACTGTGGAGGCTGAAATTCTGTGCAAACACTTGTGAAAATTGACTTCACTGAACATGATAAATTCAGAATATGTTCTGGGAGGAGGCCACAACTGTGTAAATTACAATCTGCATAAAGAATATTAATTTAAGTTGTAAGGTACTGGGTATAGTGAAGTACATTCCATTTTCTTCTTCTGCAAGAGTTGCCCCTGCCCACCCAAAAATCCCCATTCCAGTGCATACCTGATGAAGAGTTATGGAAAACGTATAGCATATTGTAAAATATGAAGTTTTGGTTTACCTAGTAAAGGAATGTTTATTTTTTTACCTAGGTGACAAGACCACCTTCATTTCTTCTTTCTCCTTATCCTGTGGTAGGGTGGATTCCATAAATCCATTCTGTGTTGTGTGAAAAGAAATCTTATATTTCTTCAGAACCAGCAACCCACCAATCTGATTGCTTGAACTTTCAGATGATGCAATATTATAAGTTATGACAAGCTATTGTAGAAACAGTAATGAGTAGCGATGTGCATGAATATTTGTAATGTTCAAAGTTCATATGAATTTGGCTGAATTCAGACATTCGTATTCAAATCGAATGTTAGCACATTCGAAGATTGACACTCAAACCAAATGTTTTGATACATTTGCATGAAGCTTCGTATGGGATTTTAAGATTCATATGGGACTTGTATGGGATTTGTATGGGATTGAACATTCATATTAAATTAGAATCCACCAAATTAGAAGGGGATCTATTCAAACAAATATGAATTTTCTTGCATTCAATTCAATACAAACCGAATACAAAAAAATTGTGCACATCCCTAGTAATGAGCTTTTAGTGCGCATGAAGACTCACAGGAACCACAGCATTAATGCAAGATCTTAGGTGAAAATATTTCCCATTGCTATGTTTTGTTTTTTACATATTGTGCTGCATCAGCTTCCTTTGCAGGTCTTTAGGGACAACTGGAATTTTAAGGAAATGATCAAGTATCAATCACAAAATCACTACAGTGGAGAATGGATAAGAAAGTAATATCTGGATAAAAACTGAGATTTGCATTCCTCTTTTTAAACTAGCAGTGGTGGTAACCAGTCCTCATGGTGACTGGTAGGCAGAAGTTAACAAAATAAAAACAATTTAGGAAATGGTAATGGTAGATAAGATGTTGAGGTGCTGATCTTGACATCTATTCAAACCTGAATATGGAAGGTTATACATGCTACAACCAACCTGGAACTGAGATGTGTGGATGGGAAAAAAGGCTAGACTCAAGCACTGAGCTTCTGAATCTGGTGGAATGCTTCTCACTTTTGCCCTGATTGGCCAGCTGTCCCTGGCTAGAGCTGAGGAAAAAATGGAAATGATCCAATCAGAGGGTTGTGACAGCTTTGCTCCATTGGGTTCTAACCCTCTTTCAAATTCCATGAAAGGACTTGATAGGTGCCTGTCTACACGTAAGCACCACATTAGGGATTGCAACAGCTTAAGTCATCCTTTTCTCATCTGAATCAAAAGAAAACAGTGTTACTGAATTTTTAATTGTGATGCAGAACAAACCCTTGTTACCTCATTTCAAATGCACAGAGCTGGCCTTTTCAAAAAAACAAAACAAAACTATTCCATTACATTACCCAAATGATATTATGGAGAAGAGAGGGGTAAATTAAGCATGGGTGGTTTATTTTTATTTTTATTTTTCCTCAAAAAAAAAAAAAAAGGATATTGCCACATAGGGATGTGAAATAATGCTAATTGGTGGAGTAGCACTGAGAGAAAACCAACACATATTTCATGATAACACCATGAAAAGTGTAAGATCAGAAGTGAACAGTTGGTTACATTTCTTTCATTACAGGGTTGAAAAAGGATGTTAATTGGATTTTCCTATCAAATGAATTTTTGACCAAGTAAAATAGGCTTGCATAAATCAAGCACTGCAGGATTCATGTGTTCCTACTAAGTACAAATAAAACATTTCAGGGGAAATAATGGAAACTGCAAAATTTGGTTGCTTAATAACTGATCCACCCTTCCTCCTCCTTGCTCACTATTTTTTTTCTAATAAAATTTTCCCAGGGATCCAAACAACACTCCAATAATTGAGTGAATTTTCTAATCTCTTGTTCTCCCAAATCTTCTGAGTCTTCTCTATCCTGCAACAATTGCATGTAATCAAATGGCAGCTTAAACAACCCTGAAATGTCTCTTTATTCTTCAAAGTTCTCCAAGTTGTTCTGGATAGAGATGCCAAAAATTTGGTACCAGTTTGAAAGTTCAAATCAAACTGAACAGTTCAATCAAACTGCTTATGTTTGCTGTATTTTACACTTCAAAAGAGTTTTAATTTTTTTTAAAAATGGGAACATTGGGTTTGTGTTTTTAAAAACATATTTCAAGTTCAAATTGAACCTGTTTTTGTTATAGTGACCATATTAAATCCACTCCACATCTGCTGCAGATGTGACTGGGTAGCTGCTTCGCCACTTCCCCATGATCACAAATATAGCTTCAAACAAATGCATAGAAGCATTTGCTTCTCATTCAAATGTCAGTCTTTGAATGTCAATGTAAGAATGTACAAATTTCAAATGTGATTAATATTTGTGTGCATCCCTATTAGCAGAGATTATAAATTGCACTGTAAACTAAGACACTTCCTTTTTTTGGTATATTCCTATATTAAAAGGGTTTTTTTCTTTAACAACCTACAACAGATACATTAATATCCAACAATATCTTCTTGTTGTTGTTATAGTGACTTCCTTCGTCTGCCCAACATCTTCTTTCTCTTCTTCGTCTACTCCTTGTAGTTTCTTCTGGTTAGCCAACTGACCCCCCTTTCCCACAGAACCAGACTTAATTTTACAGCAAGTTTTTGAAATTCTACCCCTCTTATCAAATCTTATCTAATACATTACCCAAAATGCTAAAACAAAAAGAGAAAATAAGAACAATATCCATTTCAGCTTATGTAATCCTATAATTTTAACATTTATTCATCTATTATCCACCATTCTTAACCAATTGTATATATTTTATTCCCCTTTACTCTATTAATAAGCTTATAAACGCAAAATATTAAAGCTTGCTCCCTAACTCTTAACAAATTGTATTTCTAATATTTGGCATTTCTTCTCTTAATATATTACCACCTTACAGCATATCTGCCTCTAATATGTTTTCTTATAGTCTTCCAATCCCCCCCCCAGCATTTCATAGCCAAACTATTCATCTTATTTATTTCTTTACTTATCTTTTTACTGAAGCTATTAGATACCATAATCCAATATTATTATTTCTTAAGCTATGATATTTTCTAAGCTACCACTAACCTTATTTCATTAATAATTCTCTATCCTATACTTCCTGTTAATCTTAATAATTAATTTTTCTCTATATTTTAACAGAGATACTAGACGTTTTCGCACGGGGCTGAACGGAACGCGGAAAAGACAGCTGTGGACACGTCATCCGCATTGGCCGCGCGCGGCTTGCGTTCCGACGTGTCCGCAGCTGTCTTTTCCGCGTTCGAAATGTAGAGCACTTTAAACTGCTCTACACGCGTTCCAACGCGGACGAGCCGCCCGCAGCCGTTCGGGAGGAGAAGCATTCGCGCCTGCTTCTATCTCCCGAACAGCTGCGGGCGCGCCTCCGACGCCGCGCGGCTTTGACAATCAGCTGTTTGTCAAACAGCTGATTGTCGATCTGCCTCCGCGGCTGTCTGCGCGCCCCTTGCCGGCGTTTGCCGGCTAAGCCAGCTTCGGGCGCTTTGAGCATTCGCACCCAGACGCTCCGGAACGCGTTTACACGCGTTCTGGCGCATCTGTGTGTGAACGGGGAAAGCGCCCGGAGCTGGCTTAAGCTTTCCGCCTGAACGCGTTCCATTTCGAACGCGATGCAGTGCGGAAATGCCTACTATTATCTAAGCTATCATATTTTCATCGTACAGCTTCAAGAAATTTTTCACTTTTGTTAATAAACTTATAAACTCATTACAATTCCACACCTGCTGTAATTCAATACTGCTTCATCACTTTATCCTGACAATCTGCCTTCTAACATTAAATTCCCAATCTCCCCAGTGTCTACGTTATTGCTTCTGTAGAATTCCAGCTCCTCTCCACTGGGGGAGAGGGGAGCTAATCCAGTTGCTTCCATTCCAGACCTTCCTTTCTTTGTTCCATAATGGCTGCTGTAAAATTCCAGCTTCTCCCCAAGTTTCGATTCCGGAGAACTGTCAGCCCATTCAGCTGCATCCACCTCGTTGCTGGATCATCTTCCCTCCTCCTCTTTGACTAAACTTGCAGAGCCTGCTTTCCTGGGAATTGCATAGAACTACTCATTTTCTTGCTACCCATTTTCTTGACCTAATGGCTCTGCTGCTTACGGGCTTGCCTCATTCCCGAAATATAAGTGAGTGCAGGACTTTCCTTGTTGTTTTTCTTTAGCTGAGTCTTGAATCTCTTTTCTGGCTGAGAAATTTGCTGTTCGGATTGCTCCCTCTTATTTTGATCAGGTATGCTATTTAATCATCAGAGTCCAATGATCAATTTTCTTTTCCAATCTTAACAAATATTGCATTATTTTAATCTTTTGCTGCATTTTTCCACTTCAAACTTTATAATAACCTTTAGTGTCACCTTTTTTTCTTCTCTTCCTCAGTAAATGTTGATTATAACTCTATATTTTCAAAGTCTATATACTTTTCCTATTTCTTTGACAGATCCCTCCAATAAGATTTGTTTCAAAACAATTTATCTTAACTTGCCCAGTTCATTAAAAACTTATACAAACAAATTCCAAACCCCTTTTTCTTCTTTTCTTTTCTTATGATTCCGTTTTTGTGCCTTGATTTTCTTTTGGCTACTAGCCAAGCTTCTGAAGTAGATCAATTTGTCTTAAGATGTTTTTCAAACTTTAGATTGATCTCCTAATTGATAGTATAATTTAATGAGGAAGGCCAGCTCTTGACTAGAGGGATTTTCGCACTGCAACGCGTTCCGTGTGGAACGCGTGCAGGCGGGAAGCTTAAGACACTTCCGGGCACTTTTACCATTCACACACAGGTGCGCCGGAACGCGTTCCGGCGCGCCTGTGACTGAACGGTAAAAGCGCCCAGAACTGTCTTGGCCCGGCAAAGGCCGGCCAGGGGCGGGGATTCGGCCGGCAGCACTGCTGCCCATTGGGAGAGAGCACCCAAGGGGCGGGCAGTGCTGTCAAGCCACCCGCCCCGCGCTTTGTGCCAGCTGTATGGGCCCGGATCGGGCCTGCGGGACCTGGCACGAAGATGCCCGGGCACCCGGGCACCCATCATGGGGCCCGGGGCAAGGCCCCTATGGGGCAGGACCCCTTTGAAGATCAGAGCCCCTGGCTCTGATCTCCAAGGGCTCGCCCCGCGCCCCGATCTCGCCCATCTACGGGCTGCAGGTGCCTGGATCTAGGCGCCTCCAGCCCGCAGATGAGTCCCCCGCCCCCCCAGTCCGTCGCGCGCGCGTCCTCCCAGGGCCCTGGGGGAGGGGGGGAAACATCTTTGCTCTGTGGGTGCCTCGATGTAGGCACCCACAGAGCGAAGATCGGCCCGATCCGGGCCAGAGGGTGGTTGGGGTGGGGGTTTTGGGGACTGGGGAGGAGGGTGGCTGATCTGCGGGGCGCTCGCGCCCCGCAGACGGCCGCGATGGGGGCGGGACGGACCCTTGGGGGACCGGAGCGATGCGCTCCGGTCGACCAAGGCGTTCCTCGCCCCCAGCCAGCCCAACATCGGCCTCCTGCCACCCCGGAATGGGGCTGCAGGAAGCCGATGCTGGTGGCTCCCCGGCTTCGGCAGCCCGATTCGGCCTGCCGGACCCGGGAAGGAGCCACGTCCCGGCGGCCGTTGGAGGCGACAGATGGGACGCACCGAATCGGGGTTCCCCTGTCCCATCTGCCCGGGTCACTGACCCAGGCAGATGGGAAAGAGGAACCCCAATTCGGTGGGTCCCGTCTACCGGCTTCGCCGCGCCGGCGCGATCGCCAGCCCGGCAAGTCGGGCCCTGGGGGCGTGCCGACGGCTGTCAGGGAGAGAAGCGTGCGAACGCATCTCTCCCGGAACGCGCCGGGGTGGCTCGTATGCGTTGGAACGGATGCAGAGCACTTTAAAGTGCTCTGCATCTGGAACGCGTGGAAGACAGCTCCGGACACGAGGCGGCGCAAGCCCCGCTCGGGCAATGCGAATGCCTCGTCCGGAGCTGTCTTCCACGCGTACCGGAAAGGCCTGTGCGAAAAGGCCTCAGGTCTCCACCGCATGGGATTAGTGCCTTAGTTCCCTTCTCCCTCCAATCACAGTAGTTTGCTCGGTCGGGGCTGGGCCATTGAAAACAGCTCCTAGAAAGAATTCCCTTCAACTCTCCATCTCTTGGAGAGATAAACCAGCCAAAGAATGTTAGAGAGTTACATTCTTCAGCATTATTTATGGTGAAGTCTTGCTAAGCAATTTGCTTAGTACTGTGAGCCGCCATCTCCTCAGATGGAAGTGAAACCAAGACATTTCCATTTGCTGTCCTTACTTAGGAAAACATCCTATTAATTCAATGGGGCTTGATCTGTTCTAAAAGATGCTTACCTTGAAGCCTCCTTTCTCTTACTATAATTTCACTACTGATTCAAACCTCAGACTTCCTATTTTGATGGGAACTATGTATGATTAGTTCCTCCAACCAGGAATTCATGTGCCACTGCAGCCACATTAATAAATGCACAGTAGTAAAATTCAACAGGTCATGGCTATTACCTGATAACAGTCTGTGAGATTCCCCTGCTTGATTAGAGTGCCAGTGTGTTTGTCTCTACATCAGTTCTCCAGTACAGAAGAATCCACATTCAGTATTAGGCCGAAGATGAATTTTCCCACATTCGATTCCTACCAGATCAAATGTGAAAAATGGCTTTGTGCACACCCCTAGACATTTGTTCATGCCAGTGGGGTTGCTAGATTTGTTCTTCAAAGTGTTGTTAATTGCAAATACTAAGAGAACGGAAGTCATCTGTCAGTTATTTACTATGAGTCAAATTACATGCATGATATATATTTCTTTATTATTACTCATATTTTTTCCTACCAATTGGTCAATCATGTTTGAAACAACTGATTATCAGCTAGACATAATAAATCACTTCCATAGTTTTCATGCTATTTCAGTGACAGTTGCTCGAAGGTACAATGACTACTAATGGGCAGCATTTATTTCTAGAGGTGAGTACAGGAAACAATGGCCCTTTCTGCACTGGCCCTTATTCTGGATTATATCCTTGGAATATATATCCAAAGGAGTATACAAAGATAACATAAGGAAAGGGAGATTTTATTGGCTTGATTTTACAGGAGCACTTGCAGAATAGGACAAGCTGGGTGCAGAAGAGAAAGGAGATGAGCCAACCAAACTGCCCCATCTAGAATTCCAGTATTCTAAATGCAACAGTAGCCTTATTCTTGAATGTCTCAGATTAGGGGCCTGTTGTCCACATGCTCATTCAGGCTATGCCAGGCTAGATGGGGACTGCCATAGTCTGCAACAACATGTGAACAACAGACCCCCTATCCCAGGATAAGGGCCTTTCTGCACTTGGTCTTATTCTGGAATATATCCCAGAATAGGGACCTGCTATCTGCAAGCTAGTGCAGACAATGGAAGGCCCCAGGTGAGGCCAGGCATAGTCTGCTTTAGCTTGTGGCCAGCAGATCGCTACCCCAAGATATATTCCAGAATAAGGTCAAATGCAGAAAGGGCCCAGGTCGCAACCTGACTGCTGCATGTTCTCCTGACCAGATGGATGAAAAGACTGGAGACAAATTCCAACCTGAAGCTTTCATGATCTCTCTGTATGTTTGTGAAATGAATGTTTTCACTTCTAGATCAGACTTACGAAGTCCTGTGAAATCCCCATGGAAGCACTAAATTGTTTTCTTAAGCAGCCTTTTGAAAAATGTCCCATGATGTTTTCACTGTGATGCCACAGAGGACACTGATAAGCCCACCAGCAGTCAGAGCTATGGCTTCAAGCCAGCTATGTTGGAATGTTGCTGCCTCTAGTGTCTTCTTTCATTTGGTCTTCTGTGGTCTCTCCATCTCTTCACAATATGCCACCTTAGTCCAGTCTAGTGTAATACATCAGTTTTGCCTTGATGGTAATATGCATTTCCTTGGGTGATTCATCTCTCCTCTTTCATACCACCTCCCTCCGGACACTGTACTGCAGGGACCCGATAAATCACCTTGCCCACATTCTAAGCATTTCTTTGCCAGTGCTGCATGTACAGCCAGGCCATTAGTCTCTTAAAAGCTGATGTGAAATTAATTCAGTAATGAGCAGGAAGTTTATATTTCTTGAGTGAATTGAGAGAGAAGCATTGGTAAAATGTGGAACCGCATGCATGAGAATGAAAGGATATTTACTGCAATTTGTGGCAACGCCCTGAAAGTCCACACTGTATAAAAATTTATTGCCTATGAAATTCAGTGTATGTTCTAACTGCAGCTGACCTTTTGGTCTTTACTCAGGCAATGGTCTGAACACAGAGGAAGCTCAAAGACAGTAACGGAAGGTAGTAATGGCACCGTGCATTTAAAATCAGTATCAAGTCTGATTATATATAACTTTAATTATAAAGTCAATAAAGGATCACCAGTGGAACATCTTTCTTCTACCTCACTAGACTTTGCACCAAGTGATTAATATAGTGACCAGGATGTGTGTCAGCAGCATTTGTATGGCTCCATTTTAACTGAGTGGTAATGCCAGTGACTCTTTGCAAAAGCTCAACTGCAACAAAGGGTGTTTTTCCACTGTCACTAGAAGTACCCATTAAGTATCCATTACTGGGTACTTAATGGGTACTTCTAGCGACAGTGGAAAAACACCCAGTGCTCTCTCAGAAAAATCCAAAGCAAAAATCCATTTTAATTTCTCTTCCACATACCCTCAACCCTGGAAATGGCATAATTAGTTAATAATTAAGACTTAAAATAAAATGAATTGTTTCAATATCCTTTGGGGGATTCATTGCAATATCCCTCCCCTATCAAACAACAAAATTAAAACCTGTGGGAACAAGATAGTCAGTGATGTGCAGAGCAATATATTTTTCTCCTGATCTATGAGATTTTGCCCCTTTCCTTCAATTACATCTTATATGGCAGAGTTTGCCTCCTTTCCTGCCTTTGAAATCTAAGGACCAAACCTATAAAAACACAATCTTAAGAATTTCTATCTGAGTAGATGGTTTTCAGCACTGGGAAACACCAGGAGTTCTCCTTAATACTTTCCTCCATGTAGGAGCTATGATTTATATTCAGTTATAATTACACAAGTCCCACTGATATCAGTGGTATTTAGGCTGGCTGCCAAGATGTCCCTTCCTTTTGGAGTACAGCCTATGCTAGGCAGAGAGAAGTGGAAGATAAAACATTGAAGAAGATCTCTCTGCCAGATTGCACTCCGGGGAATTAAAGGCACTGTAAAAAATAATCAATCTCCTGATGCCTGCGTGCAGTGGATGGAGAACTATCACGCCACAAGGCAGTTCAATTGGGTAGAACTTTTCTATAGACAACGAATGACTCCCCCACCCCAAGTTTGTTTTTCATTGCAAACAAACATTAGAGACATCTGTACTTTTGTTGTTGTTGTTGTTGTTAGTCAAGCAAGGACTTTACCAGCATATGTTTATTTCACACTAAGGGCTTTTCTGCAAGTGAGAGGCTGTGATCTGAACCAGTAGGTCTGGACAAGCAAGACCTGCTGGTTCAGATCATGGACTGGTGTGGCCTGGAACAGTGTGGTTTACAGAAGGTACTTGTCTGGACCAGCTCCTGCACTGGACTGAAAGCTCATACAAGCTTTGGGGCTATGTTCCAAGGGCTCCAGAGAGCTTGGAACAAAGGGTCCTATCCTCAGAGCCACTGGAGAACCTAACAATGTGCTTTGGTGCATTGTCAAAATGGGTCCTCCAGTAGCCAGGGACATAGAGGTGTGTCTCTTCATTCTAAACCATAGCTCACTCACACTCCAACAGTCCTATTTAATCGGGTCTACTGGTGATTCAGATCAAGGGCTCCAGAGGGATCTCTTGGCATTGGGTGAGTGGGCAACCAAGTGGCAAATGTGCTTTAATCTTAATAAATGCAAAGTAATGCACATTGGGGTCAAGAATCCTAATTATGTCTATAAACTGATGGGGGTCAAGTTTTCTGCAACACACCAGGAAAGGGATCTTGGGGTTCTGGTGGACAACTCAATGAAGCTGTCAGGCCAGTGTGCAGCAGTGGCAAAAAAAAAGCTAATTCAGTGCTGGGAATAAGTAGGAAGGGAACAGAAAACAAGTCAACAAGAGTCATTTTGCCTCTTTATAAATCTATAGTGATGCCACATTTGGAACACTATGTACAGTTCTGGTCACCACACCTCAAAAAGGATATCTTGGAACTGGACAAGGTGCAGAAAAGGGCAACAAGAATGATTAAGGGGCAAGAATGATTACGAAATCAGACTGCAATCTCTAGGCCTCTTCAGTCTGGAAAGATGGTGTTTAAGAGGGGACTTGACTGAAGTATATAATCAAAAGGTGGCTAGAGGACATTTCTTTTCTCTATCACACTAGAACCAGGGGGCACTCTATGAAGCTGATGGGTAGGAGAGTCAAAGCAGACAAAAGGAAGTATTTCTTCACCCAGTGGGTCATCAGTCTATGGAATTTGCTGCCAGAAGAGGTGGTAACACCAGCTAGCCTAGATGGCTTTAAGGAAGGGTTAGACTAATTTATGGATGACAGATGTGTCAGTGGCTACTAGAATGTATCTCTAAGTATCTCTTTCGGGATGGGGGGAAGCAGGATGTTTCTAAGGCCATTTGCTGGGATTTCAGAGTAGGAGAAGCTTTGCCCTTGCCTCTGCTTGAAATGTCCATGGGCAATTGGTGAACTACTGTGTGCAACAGGATGCTGGACTAGATGGGCTGCGGCCTGATCCAGCAGGGTTTTTATGAAAGGGCCCCTTGATCTGGATAACACTCCATCTTGTGTGGACATAGTGTACTACCAGTAGGTGGGGAGACTTGTATTCCACACCAATGTAGTCCATAGTTCCCTTTCTGGATCAGACTAAGAGCCAGTGCAGTGGGGCTCAAAGATATCTAAGTTATAATCAAGACTCCATACTTGCATTTATCCAAGTTGTGATACAGCCATCACTGTGTAAACACGGTTATGTTCCTTCCCAAGTATGAAACGACAAAAAAGAGACATGCTACTATAGTGAGACAGTTTTCAAGGCATTTCAGTGGACAGAAAATGCTCTTTATAGGTTTAGATTTATGATTAAGTTTAAGCAGAGCTATATTCAGCTTCAGTATTCAAAACTCCTAGAGGTGGCTCTCAGCAGGAAACAGTGTCTGGTCTGGAAGAGGCCAAAGTGAGGCATGCTCGAATTGATGAAAATCAGACAAGTATGGGATGCTGCTTTGGATGTCTGATTAGATAGGGACAATTATATTTAAATGAGATAAAGGACCAGATGCTCAGCAATGCTACATTCAAAGTTCTATACTATACAAGCACTGCACAGGAAACAGAAAAGTCTGGAGAGCAGCCCCAGGGGAGGCAGATAAACGAATGGAAATCTAGTTCTTCAAAATAGCCATACATGCAATCAGAGGCTGCTGTTTTACATAAGAAAAGCACTATATGAAACTATTAGCCCTGATAACAGTGGGGAAAGGCGAGTTGCTAGGAGCATGTGAGCAAGGCAAGCTATGTGCTTGTGTCATCTTGGTGGGTTCCCATGCAACTGGTTTACTACTGTGAGAACAGATTGCTGGACTAGAGGGCAAAGGGATCCAGTCCAGCTGACCTTCTTACTTATGAACACTCTGGCTGTGTCCAGACATGTTTATACTGCACATTGGAATGATGAGTCCTGATTGAGCCATCATACATAATGATCGTCATGGTGCTGCATTATCTGATCAGGACTGCACACTTACCTTAATACTGGATCAACAACACTCACTGCGCAGTATAAAGGAAACCCGGAGCTTCAAGCCAATGCAGGCTGGAGGGTGAAAAATGTAGATGAGATGCCAGCTAAGCAGGAAGGGCAGCTCAAAATTTATTGGCTGCCTCAACCCACGTGACGCTACGCACCGACTCAACTCCCACAGCTCTGATAGGGGAAGCTATGGAGCTGCCTTTCCAATTGCGATGGCCAGTCGTCACTGCGCAGTGAGTATACTGTGCTTTTAGATTTAACTGTGAACTTATTCCACTAGTCTGGAGGCAGCCTCTGCCCCAAATACATGCCCAAGGGTGGAAAGATTAGCAATATCCCCAAGAAGTGTCTGGCTTGTACTCTGTTGTGCTCCAAGGAGGTGAGGTAACTCAGGCCATGTCTTCACTCACTGTTCTGGACATCCATAGGAGTCTCATCTCCATTTCTGGCAGCACAATTTTGACTGAGGTCCTGCACTTTTAGGAAGAGTGCCTTGTTCACTATATTACCAGGTGCCTTCATGTGCCAAAGTGTACAAGTGGAAACCCCTGATGACACAGTGGGGCAGGTGCCTCATGTGCCATTCATGAGGATGCAGTGGCATCTGAGCACAAAGCCGAGCAACAGTCCTACCTTCTCCTTCGGTCTCTTTGAACTATTACGCTGGTGGTGGTGGTGGTGGTGGGGATATTTGAGATGGGATGAAAAATTTCACAGTATTTCACTGTGTCCCATTCAGAGTCCCTTAGCCTAAAATGCTACTGAAAAACCTCTGGGCTGAATCCCTTGACCTGATGGGCATTGGGCAACAAGGGACAAATCACACAAAGGAGGCCGGAGGGGTGAGAGCAGGTGAAAGCCACACAAGAAAGGGCAGCCAAACATTTCTTCTTTTATTCATTCTCCAGTTCATTTCCCACATCATATAATTGGTTTTGTCTGCCAGAGCTTTCTTAGGACACAACTCTCCGTGGAGGCAATTGGGAAGTGCAAACCACATTTGAGCACAGTTTGTGCTTCCAAATGCAATTTGTAGAGACATATATGAAGCAAACTGTGCATACAGATGGCATTAAAAAAGACTTTAAAAATTACATTTCCATGTGTCTGGAATTTTGATGACCAGATGGATTTGTAAAAATTCCTTTGCAAATATTACATATTTCATTCCTTGCCCTTCCTCATACAAATCCTGTGCAATCAACACAGCAAAAGGTGCAAGGAGGCAGGAATCTCTTTTCTGTGATATAACAATCCTGCGTCCTCCAACACGGTTGGGCCAGACATCAGCATTCTCAAAATGTCCAGAATCAAAGACACAATTGAGTACAAATGCATGTGAAATTCTGAACTTGTAAGTGGTTCTAGATGTTCCAGGAGAGCATGCAACATGCTGCTGCCGCCTTCCTGGAGCATCCCAAAGCATTTGGGAGCTCTCTCCAGTTGCCCTGATTGTCAATAGCTGTAGACAAGTAAAAGCTTGTCCACAGCTTTACTGGGAACAGCTGGTGAGCTCCCAGGTAAAACATCCATACATGAACATTGCGAGTCCCAGCACTAGGGATGTGCACGAATACAATTTTTGGGATTCGATTCAATTCTAATAGATTATTCAACAATTTGAATCGATTTGAAAGTTTAAAGTTTGAATGTTTTCACATTTGATTCTGTTCTAATACATTTGAATCTATTCATATGAATTTTCAAGTCGTATTTGAAGATATGAATGTCGACAACAGTCAGATTTATTTATTTATTACTTTTATTTATTATTTACTTATACTTCTACCCCACCCTATACCCAAAGGTCTCCAGCAAATCAAAAAATCTATATTAAAACAATAATAGCCATCACAACATTTAAAATCCAACATGTTAAAAACAATGCAACATCAGTTAAAACAGTAGTGTTTGCATTGGGGGAAAACATAACCAACATTTAGCCAAAGGCCTGAGCAAAGAAGCGCGTCTTCATCGCCTTCCTGAACATAATCAGAGAAGGAGCCTGACGTACCTCCAGGGGGAGACTATTCCATAGCCTGGGGGCCATTACTGGGAAGGCCCTCTCCCGGCTGCCCACCTGCCTAGCTGCTGAAGGCGAGGGGATAACCAGAAGGGCCTCCCCTCCAGATTTTAGAACGCGGGCAGGTCGATATGGGAGAAGGCGCTCCTTTAGATATCTGGGGCCCAAGTCATTTAGGGCCTCATAAGTTAAAGTTAACAGCTTGAAAACCTCCACAGGCAACACCTCCACAGGCAAATGGAAGAGGAATTAAGTCACTCTTTGGGAGCAGCTCAGACTGCAGTCTTGAACCACCTTGCCTGTTCATGGTGCAATAGACATTGCACAGAAATGACCCATGTGACCATAAAATAGGTGCCTTTTCAGCCTTATAATGTATAATGGGACCTGTATGTTTTTATATATAAAAACCTATATAAAATTAGTACTACTACAACTGGGTTTGTTGATTTTCTTCCAAGCTGATTCATAGTTAATGGTAAATGAAAACTCGAATAATTTCACATGAAAGGAATAGAAAAAAAACCCTGAAAATTCTGAGCGACAATAATAGCAGCCACAGGCAAACAGGTTGGACAATTCAAATGGATCTCCTTTTCCCAGTTTCCTCAGGAAGTCACAGCCTCTGTTCAAAGCCAGTGTTCAATGTCACAGCATGCATTTTTTTCCCCAAGTCGGCTTTGAATAGTGCCATTTTCAGAACCTTGGATATAAATAGCACTGCTGCATGTTGGAAGGCAACCCTTAAAGAAGCAAAGCTGCTAACTGATGAACTTTGGATTCTCACGCTGGCGATGAGTTGAATCCACTGCGCACAAAAACAGGTTGAGGCCGTATTACGCTGGATTTGACACTGTTGTGTCTGATCTTTCAAAAGTCAAAGCTTGTAGGCTTGCTTACAGCAGCATATTAAGGGATGTTGCCTTAGGTGGTTATTACTCTTGCATCAAAGTGCAGGAAGCTAGAAGAGATATTTCTTGGAAAGTTTAAGTCCAGCCTATGGGCATCAAGGACATCACAGTTTGTGGCAGCTGAGAGCTTGAGGTTAACACCAAGAGACAACTTTTGGATCTCATGAAGGAGGGAATTAACAGCAGTCGACAGACTTTTGTTTCAAAAAGTCACAAGGACTAGAAATAACAACTCGGGGCAATGATTTTCTATTCTATCAGTTCCGAGAAACTTGAAATTATGTGACCTTTCCTCTTAAGACAGAAATGTTGCTCATCACCTGGAGCCATCGTCTTTAACATTTACAGTGACACACTAGATGATGAGACTAGAAGGAAGGAAACCACAGATATCCTGAGTCTCGCACTTTAGATTCTGCTGATTAGATGAGCAGTGTGCTCAAGATGCTTTTTGCAGGAAGTGTGGCAGGCAGGAATGCCATGGGCAGGAGCAAAGCACAAGTGGAAATTAAGGTACATAAGAACATAAGAGGAGCCCTGCTTGACTTGGCTGCAACCCATCTAGTCCCACATCCTGTCCCACACAGTGGCCCACTGGTTGCTCAAGGGCATCTCAACCAGAAGACAAGGGCAAACCTCCATCTGCTCTCGAATCCCAGCAAATGGCCTTAGAGGCATTGTGCCTGTCTCTACAGCCTGTAGGGTATACCTAGACATGCACTGCTGTTACCTCCCCTTCCGGCAGCAAATTTCACAGACCAATGACTCTGGGTGAAGAAATACCTCCCTTGTGTGATCTGACTCTCCTACCCATCAGCATTCCAGAAATTCACTGGGATCCCAGGGCTGATTCATCAGACCAGGTATTGCATTTGTTAAACTCAACTCCCTTTTAAGGTCACCGCCTTTATATAACAGATAACCTATGGGTGCTAGCTTTTGCCCTTCATTGTGGGGATCTGCTCATAGGCTGCATTCACAGGCATCGCTTACTGATTCCTCTGTTTTTGGATATTCCAGAATGAAGAAGAAGAGCTGGCTTTTCTACCCCACATTTTTTTAACCCATTTAAGGGGACGCAAAGCGGCTGACAAAGTTTTCTATTCTTCTCCCCACAACAGAACACCCTATGAGGTGGATGGGGCTGTGAGAGCTCAGAAGAGAGCTGTGACTAGTCCAAGGTCATCCAGCTGGCTTTGTGAGGGAGTGCGCAATCAAACCCAGTATTCCCAGATAAGAGTCCAACTCCCTAACCACTAGACCAAACTGGCTCATCCACTAGACTAAACTGGCTCATGAAGAATGGATATTCTGGAATAAAGCTCTCCTGGGAGTGCTTTATTCCAGAATACTCCCCCAAAATAGCAGAATAAGTAAATGACATCTGGATGCAGTCTTATTGATGAAGTCCTTTGCCATCACAAGGGATTTCCTAGAGCTTGCCTTGCATCCACATTTTTCTTTTTCATTTGGACAAGCTTCTGAAGGTCCTTTCCAATGCTGTGCCATTTATGGGTGTTTTCCCACTAGCACTAAGTACCCATTGAAGCACCCATTAAGGACCCATTTGGCTGAGAGCTGGATGACCGTATTTCCACTACAGACCCCATTAGAGACACATCTGTTTCCACCACAGCTAGGGAAATCTGGATCATATGGGTCATTCAGGACCTATACTCTGGATTTCATGTAGACCCCATTAAAGGGGTCTACCATGGGGTCTTCATCCTTCAAATCGTGATTGTAGGGAGCATGTTTCCACTACAATCCAGCAATGGGGTCTAGAGGAGGCTCAGGGGAGGAGGCACCCATGGGGAGGTGCCCCAGACTCAAGACTTCAGAGTCCCTCCGAAGTTGCCTTGGGAGATTAGCAAAGGCTCTGCAGAAAAACTCCTTGCAAGAGCCGGCTCCGAAGTCCCTCTGAAGTCTTAGCGCAGGCTCTGAAGACAAACTCCTTGTGAGAGCAATGCAACTGTCAAAGGCTCCAGAGGATCTTTGAAGTTAACGTTGCATTTGGAGGGACTTTGGAGCCAGCCCTCGCAAGGTTTTTTTCTGCAGAGGCTTTGCTAATCTCCGAAGGCAACTTTGGAAATTGCACTCCCTGTCCCCCAAAACACCCGGGGTGACAGGGGATAGATCCAGATTTGCAAATGGGTGCTCTGGTGTTTCCACAGCAGTGTTTCCATTGCTATTCAGTGCTAGCCCACCCATGTAAACTCACTGGGTACTTCCCTTAATTCAGATCTACTAGATCCAGATTAAGGGAAGTACCCATTCCTTAGATCCGGATCTTAGATCCAGATTAAAGGAGTTCAAGTGGAAAAACACCCTAGATATCAAATTAAAAAAATTAATGCTGGATCTCCCAGTACTATTTTTACATGGCATTAGTTGCTGATAGACCCCAACAGCCTCAACAGATCCCCTTCAAATGTGGTGGGATTCTGTTCAATATTTGTTTAATATCCGATACAAATGCATACATATCTGATACATATCCAATATGTATCTGATACATATCTTGTAGGATATCCACTATGAAAGCGTCAAATCCGCCTTTTGAATCTGCTCTCAAACCATGTCAAATGCACTCTGCATCCATTGCGAGTGTGACTGGTGTAACCACTTTCCCCAAACCCTGTTTCAAAAATGTTCCAAAGCATTCATACGAATACGAAATGTACGAATGTCATAACATTTGATTCACACATGAATGTCCAAATTCGTATGAATTTGTATGAATATTAAATGTGCACATCCCTAGAGAGTATAGCTAGAAATGGGAAAGATTTCTGCTTTTTAAATGAATTGTTAGGTCAGGGATATTCAACTCAACAGCTTTCTGTTTTAACCTTATTGCTGCCCCACTTTTTGCTCTTGGCCATTATAATTAAGAAAGGCATAAAAATCAATCTCAGTGTATCGAGTGGAAATTAGTGGCCACTTAACAGCCACAACAGTTTTGCAGGCAAGCAATCCAAGCTGCTTTGCACAGCAAACACAGCAATATGCCAAAGGGCCTTTCTTAGCCACAAAATATCTGTTGCCATTAACATTCAATTCAGCAATCATTCTGGTAAGGATTTATTTCAAACCTTGCTCATGGGGATGCTTAGTTCGGATAATATGGCCCTATAATAGTGAACAATGCCAGTGGTGTCAAGACTCTGCACGTAATAACTTAGTCTTGTCATGAAAGTGTTGTTAACAACAACCCTGCACTTTGAAAGTGTTGAATATGCTCCTCAGAATATTATTTAGCGTACCAGACATGTGTAGCTCAGTTAATCCGAACCAATCATTTTTTAAAAAAATATTATTTTGTTCTCCACTTCCACTTTTTCTGAAGACTTCTACATTAATATCATTAGAATATAAGAACATAAGAGATGCCATAGTCATCTAATCCAGAATCCTGCCTTACACTGTGGCCTAGCAATTGTTTCTGGGCATTCTGAAGCTGAAGACAAAAGTGAAGCCATCACCTGCTCCTCATGCCCTGCAAATGACGTTTAGAGGCATTCTGCTTGTCTGTTCAACATGGAGGAAGTACCTAGCATCCATTTTAGTAGCCACCTGTACTCCACAAATTTAATTATTTTTGAATCCTTTTCTTAAACTTCTGCTCCCCTGGCTCAGCACTCAGTTGTCCAGTTAGGTTGTCCAAACCAGCTTGGCACAGTGTGTACAACTGAGGCAGTTGCTTGGCCCACAATTTGCCCTTCTTTGCTCCTCAGTCCAGTGGGCACCTGAACCACTGCACATGCCTTCAATACACATTTTCCTTCTGTTGCAGCACCCTACTGCACCTCCTGGAGTTAGATACTGTGACCACCAGAAACGTATGAACTTCTAAGTCTTTGTGACTGGAATCCCCAAAGCCCATTCTTTATTTCTGGCAGTGTTATTCTTGAGGAGATCTCAACCTTGAAGTTAGTTGTTTGAAATTTCATTTATATTACATTTAAACAATAGGCAGGCAGAGGAAAGCATCAGGAAGTTTGGATGGAAAAATAAGTGCATGATTTGTACATCTTCTGCAAAACTAAATCACCTGAATCCTGAAAACTGTTCAGGTTTGTTCCATTCCTCAATTAGATTAATCTTAGGTTGATTAAGCGTAGGCTGAACCACTATAAGCAGCCTCAGCAAGACCATTTAACTTGTAGGAGACCCACTAGGAAGCAGTTAAGGTCATATGTTTGGTAGATATGACTAACAGCATAACCATGGCTTCAAGTCTAGTGAACTATAAATAGGGTAAACTTTGTTAGGTAAAATACAGGCTTGATCCAGTTGTAAACCCGATATATTGGCTCTAAAATAGATCTGGATTACGGACATCTTAATTTGGAGCTGGCTCCATCTTGTGCAGACAGAACTGGACTAACAGAGGTGGAGCCTCCTTTAACCTCATTAACGTGCAGATCAGAAGGCCCAGGATCCAGACGAGAGGTCCTTTAATCCAGATCTACAGGGTAGGGCACAATGAGCCAAAGGTTAGGGTAAACAGATGTATCTTGACCCGATATCTTAATTTATACAGTGATGCACCTCAGAGGGAGGTCGTCCAACAGCCTGGGGGCTTCTATAGAGAAGAGCTTTTGCCATGCCCTTACGCCTTCACCTACACCACCAAGAAGTCCTCTCTCATAGAACTAATGGTCAGGTCTAAACGGGATGAAGTGTTTGTTTAAATCTTTGAGGCTTTATAAGTCAGTGTTAGCACCTTGAACTGAACTTAGCAGGAAACTGGAAACCAGTAAAACTCCTTTAAGACCAGATCACTGCAGGAAAGCTATCTCTGTGCAGAAAGAGCCAGACTTGGCTTGAGGTGGAGGTGGAGGTGGCACCTGAGCCTTCTCCAACAAATAAGTTCAAACTGATTGCGCATCCCTTCCAGGGTAATACCATCCCCCCAATGACAGGATGTCTTTGCGCTTCATGGACTCAAGAACTCTTTATATATAGTACCCTTGTCTTGTCTGGATTCAGCTTCAATTTATAGATCCACATCCAGCCTATTAGAAGGAAATAATTTGTCTCCTGTTTCTGAGTATAAGACTCAGTATAAAATTCAGTATAGATGGAAATTCAATTCCTGGTTAGTTCTGAGAAGATCTGGGGCGTGGGGTGGGGGAGTTAAATGAATTTCTGTTGATATGGATTTCCCTTATGTATGGGTTTATTCATCATTCTGTACAATGGATGCTTATGCAGGCAAACTGGATTGTGTAGGAATGAAGGAAAATGCCTTCAGTTGCATTTCATGCATTTGTACAGAAGGCAAAAACGAAACCCTTATATACAGAACAGAGATAAATGAAAAATCCATGACTAAAACATGAAAATGACTGAGGATAAAAAAGAAGTTTTATCCTCCTAGCTGGGGGTGGGGAGCATTTGTTGGACTAGAGTCATAGTACCCACAAGAAATGGGAGCAGGTTATCTCACATTATGGGAAGCACAAGAGAACTTTAGAGGATCCCTACTGGATCAGGCCATAGCCCATCTGGTCCCACATCCTGTCTCGCATGGTGCTCCACCAATTGCTTATGGACATTTCAAGTAGAAGGCAAAGACAAAACTTCCATGTGCTCTCAAATCCATGCAAATGGCTTTTAAAGGCATCTTGCCACTCAGAAGATTTGCAATTCCTCAAGGATAGGCTGCAGGCTCAAAAGAGGTGCAGACACATGGACACTACATTCCCTCAGGTCCTCACCAGAGGCCTGTTCACACTATGGCCTCTAGTGAACTTCTGTGGAAGAGCATATGCTTGCCTCCAAACGTGCCCACCTTCCCCAGATGTTCACTAATTGTTGATTAGGTGTGGAGCATGTTAACCAGTGTTACCCAGAGACTTACCTGAAGTGTTCAGGGCATGAGCATTTGCTCTTCTTCCACTGCTCTGGGGTTGTTTGACATGCCGCACAAGCACACTAGCACCTTAGACAATCATAGACCCGACTGCATGTGTGCAGAGCATCAGCGTCATCAAGGCAATGGCGCTGATGCATGCACAGTTGCGAAGGGTGCCATAGTCAAAATGGCAGCACCCAGCAGTGGACAGACCCTTGGGTAATTGAATAAGGTAAACATCCGATCCTGGGGAGGAGGAAATGGCCAAATTTGACCAGCACTCCAAGTGTGAGCAATGGCCAATGTTGGTTAATTGCTCTCCTTTCCTGTCCAGCGGACAGGAAGGGAAGTGCAAAAACGCCCCAGGTATCATTTTCACCCAGTGTGGTTACAGCCAGAGAGCTCAACCTCAGTTAGGGTACTGGCCACCTTTATCCATGATGTGGATAAAAAGCAGAGGAATGCTGTGAGTTTTGTGCAATTTGGCACCCACCCCAAGATTCACCCAGCCTGGGTATGTCCATCCTGAAATTGAAATCAGAACTCGCAAAAGGTCAGTTTGCTTTGAAAATAAAAATAAAAAATCCCTTTAGGTAATCAGGCTAAGGTCCCATCCTGACATTTTAACAGAGCTGTGATGATAGGTATATCAATGGCTACTAGAATGGATGCTGAGGTACATCCTCCAGGCTGGAGAGACAGCCAGGGGATCTCTGAAGTCCATTTGTTGAGATCTGAGAGCAGGTGAAGTGTTTCCCCTTTGTCTTCTGCTTCAGATGCTCATGGGCAACTGGTTGACCACCTTGTGGGAGAAGATGCTGGACTAGATGGTCTGTGACCTGACCCAATGCTCCTTTTATGTTCTTATTGTGTTATAAAGGACTGCATATAGGGCAAGGAGCTTCTTATTAGAAATGATTCTTACAAAAGCAGCACAGTTCCCGACATGAAATGCTACTTGAATACTGTTTACATTAATGTGGGAAATAATACTAGTTCTCCACCTCCACTAGTCTTTTTTTAACCCTTAAAGCACCATTTAAGGTAGGGTCCAACCACATACAAGTCTTTCTATGTTGTAAAGCGCATTATCAAAATGGAATTTTCTTCCAAGCGATCATGAGCCAAGTAAAAATAATTAAGGGCACAATTTATCCTTCAGCCGGATGCACAGATCCCTTCTCCACCCACAGGAAGAGACAGCCTTCTCTTGCCCCCATGGTTTCACCAGTGATGCACTGCCAATAGTAAAGTTCTCCAGTGGCTACAATCTTCTAAATAGCTTTGGTGCAAACCACAGCCAAACAGAAACAGATGGAGGAGCAGGGTTAAGAAACTGTCTCCCCTTCTGCCCCATCAAGTCAAGCTCAATAAGGCTTTAAATGCACCATCTCTTCTGGTTTCCCTCTTCTTTAACTTTGACCTCTGTTCTTAAATGCTAATAGTGTCCTTTTCTTGGTTTCCTGCATCTAAGGATTAGAGCACATTTGTTTTGTTTTTAAATGGTTTTATGTAAATGCTACTTTTGATAGCATTGAGCATTGGCGATACAGAGAGGGATTTCTGGTTCTATTCTGTTTGATTTGGAAAGAACCTGATTATTGTTTAATGCTAATATGAGCAACTGCTAAAGCTTTTTAAAAACATGTAGGTAACATGTACATAATCTAAACTCTGTAGACTATGTTCTGAATTTAGAATGAAATTAAAGATATGTGTGTTTCTAAGAAGAGCATTAGCATATTCACAAAAGACAGGTATAGCAGGCATCAGCTCTACAGTAGGTTGATGCCTACAGACTGCAGAGAATAGGCAGTACACTCCCTCAATATTCACATATTGCACCTCTGGTCTCAGATTACCCATTGTAAACAGTTAAAGAGATGCACTGTAGGAATTCTCCAAACCTTTGTTGTAGATGTTTTGCCACCAAACTAGGTAACACAAGCATTGCACTAAAGGATACTCCTAGAGGTGCAATGAGTGATGGGACTACCTAACCAGGTGGGGAAATACCTGCAGCAACAAGATCTAGCTCAGATAATTCTTGCAGTGCAACAGCCTATCGCGTCTTCAGGTGAGGACAGTAAGGAGATGTTACTGAGAAGAAACTGAAGAGGAGCATATCATCTTACACAAGAGGCAAATTATTTATTCTGTCTCTCATGGACATGAACTAAAACTGCTATCTCAAATGTACTGAAGCATTCTGATGCGCAATCATGTGCATTGTCCACTCCCATCCTGCCCCCCCCCAAATTTCGCTTTACAGAATGACTTGGGTTTAATGATGCTTCTCCAGAACCTCTGTGGAAGAAGTTAAACTAAATCATCTGAATTTTGAAAACTGTTTAGGTCTCTTCCATTCCTCAGTTAGATTAATCTTATTTTTCCACAATAAGATGAAGAAGATTAAGCTTAGGTTGAACCACTTTAAGCACCCTCATTCTGCTGCTTCTTTCTGTTATGTCCAACAGTTGTGTCCTTCCATGCAGACTCAAGATGCATAAGCCTGTCCGGTACCAGTACACACCAGTCACCTCCTTAGTGGCTCCCTTCCTGCTTTCCACCCCTATTGATTTCTGCTGCCACACTTGCCAAAGGCAGCCCCAGCACGTCTTCTGATGTCCTGTGCCCTGAAAGACCACACAGGGAAGAATGGGACTCTCTTGCCATCAGGACTCCCAGCCCTGGGTTTGTACTCAGTAAGGAATCTGTTTTCTTATAGCAACCCTTTAGGCAAACCCAATACAAGATGGTGGTTTTTCCCAGTCATGCTAAGAGTTGAACAAAAGTGGTTTCCTTAAAAAAAATGATAATAAATGAATGAATAAACAAAGAAAATAAACAAAAAAACTTTTATCCTTTTTTTCTTTTGGTATCAAAAGCTTACCATTTTTGCAGACTGGACAACACTGTTCTGGCTCATAGACTGGGTTGACACATTCAGGAACGGCACAGTCTGCTACAAGACAGTGAACTTCATTGCTGGGCTCACAGCGACACCATTCACATGGAGAGGGCTAGGAACAAAGCTGAAATTAGCCCATTTTTCCCCTTCTGGTAGCTCCATAAGTTAATATAATTTATTCTCAAAACATAAATTCCACTTACATGTTAACTGACAACATGGGGCATGCATATGTTACAAAAATGAGCTTCACTGGATCGGCAGCTGTTTGACCCTTTCTAATTGTTTCCAAGACCCTAAAAAATAACTCCCTCAGCAAGACAGGGCAACATCCATACTTTTCACTTAGGAAGAAATGCTAAAGGTACAGTAACTATTGGTGAGGTTTTAGGACTATACGGCATTTTTGTCTGGAGAAGAAAAGTTGGCTTTTATGCCCCCAATTTTCTCACCCTTTAAGGGGACTCAAAGTGGCTGGCAAATCTTCTGTCCTTCTCCCCATGACAGACACCCTGTGAGGTAGGTGGGGCTGTGGAAGTTCAGAAAGAGAGCTGTGACAAGCCCAAGGTCACCCAGCTGGTTTCAGGGAGGAGTGCAGACTTGAACTGGGAGATTACCAGATGCAGCTATAGCAGAGGATATCTGTAGCTCAGAGTTAAGGAGCTGCATTGTAGGAGTTCTCCACACTGGATCTTGCTGGTTGTAGAGGTTTTGCCACCAAACTAGGTAACACAAGCATTGCAATAAAGGATGCTCCTAGACCTGTAATAAATGATGGGGAAATATCTGCAGCAACAAGATCCAACTCAGATAATTCTTGCAGCGCAACAGCCTACTGAGTCTTCAGCAAGGATACTGAGGAGAAGCTGAAGAGGGGCAGATCATCTTACGCAAGAGGCAAATTATTTATTCTGTCTCCCATGGACATGAACTAAAGCTGCTGTCCTACATGTACTGAAGCATTCTGATGCCCAGTCCTGGGCATTGTCTCCCCTGCCCCTCCCCGCAAATTTCACTTTACAGAATGACTCGGGTTTAACAGTGCTACACCAGATCCTCTGTGGAAGGTAGGCCACACAATGGAAACAACTGCTTCTGTTACAGAAGCAAGAAGTGTGGTGTCTGCACAACACACGCTTCATCCAGCACATTCTCATTCCAGTTCAAACTGTTTTGGCACATCTCTGTTCTTTTCATCAAGCAAGACATTTACTTTATATAGGGCAAACATGTTTTATGTCTCAATGTAGCCTATTATATATTCTCCTCTTCATCTCCCTATACCCCCTGATCAAAACTGGTGCTTGTTATAACCACCAGAGTGCTTGTTATATACAACAAACATTACAAGAGGGAAGTGTTGTCACTGGAAAATCTGAGCACCAGCAGACCCCTAGCCCTAAAGGTAATATTCACCGGAATAAGAAGAGACATGAAAAATATGCATAAAGGGCTAAAACCAATATGAAGTAGGATTAGGAAACAAACTAAGAGATCTGCCTACTTCTTTACTTTTTCTTGTGCCAGAAGTGGAGGAACCTTTGTTCTCAGATGTTAGCCCTAGAGATTTGGCTCCTCTTGTTCAACCCCTGGCACACCACAATCTTAACCAGCAAGACAAAGGACCATTGCAAGTCAGGACCTGTGGCCCAAGACTTTTCCTACACAAGGGAGGATGTGGAACGAGGAAGACTGGGGGCAGATCCTGTATCATTCTTACTTCCTTCATCACTGCTGCCACTTTTAGGTGTAGAGCTCATGGACAATAGGAAGAGTAACTTACTTTGGATGTGCATCATGAATGTGCTAAGTCCTGCCAACCTGCTAACTAGTGAGGTAACTCCAGGAACCATCATGCAGCAGGGAGATGATGGTTGCACATTATTAACACACAAAGACATTTAGGGCTGTCAGCTATTTTAACCTGACCACCCGAAGAGTGACCTACAGTATCTTTGTTCACTTTCCCCTCCCCTTACCCAACAAGGACAATAGGTAGTCCCACTGTATAAAACGGGACCAGATTCACCTTTCTAGAGATTTATCAGTTGTGTATCTTACCACCATCACAGTCACTGTGTAACTGTGTACCTGCAATTAGGAACCAAACAACATCTACATAAATCACCACTCTCTGGAAAACAGAAGGAACTTGGTGAAGTCACTTTGAAGTCCAGAAACTAAGCTTTGTGAGAAACAAGCCCAGAGAATCATAAGCATGAATTATCAGAAGGAAATCCACCATCCCCTCTGGTTATTTGTTTTCAAGCTTTTGGTCTGAAACATGCCCAATTTAGGACCTGTGGATGAATTCCAAGAGGCCAGATGTTTTATGCAATGTGGCCACAAAGACTAGTTCATCAGATAAAACATAGCAATCAAAGTGGAAGTGCTTGTCCTTGCTGCTTCCCAGAAGACTGCAGGAATATTTTCAATCAATCCTCCAACTGCGGGCCAAGTGCTGCTCCATGTTTTGACTGGCATAAGCAGATGAACATCCATGGACAACCAGCTCAAGACTGTGCAGAGATACTTTCTCTACATCACCAGCACAACTTTTGGGATGAGAGCCAGGGTGTTGGACTTCCAGACATCAATAATCACTTAGGAGATAGGGGCTTAAATGGCCAGGAAGATGGAGTGCTGTGGAATGGGATCAGATGTGAGGTGCAGTTTATGAGTCTCGGTCTGTAGAGGTCAGATTTCACACCTGGTTTCTTTGCTGAAATCTCCAGTGAAGCCACCACCACCCCCAAAAATGTGCTGAAATTCCATCATGAACCATGAATTCTCTGACCCAATTTTAAGGATATTGATTTTCCAGGCGGTCACTTTAGACTTAAGGTCTTTCTGTACTTGTAGGTGTTCCTCATCAATAAGTGCATTGAATACCTATTTTCCTTACAATGCTGTGGAATGAGATTTCATCTACCAGTGATATGATCCATCTATGCAGGATGGAGCACAATCCATAACAGGGTGCAGTTGATTTGGATTACCAGTAGTCCTTGAGATCATGAACCAGCATACTAGCTCAGTCCAGTCCAGAAAACAGAGGCATGCAGAAGGCACACCTCCATTTTCTGGACTACCAGGGTAACAAAGTGTGTCAGGAAAATGCATGCCCAGAGGGATCCAGGACTAGGAAATTTTGTTCCTAGCCATTTGCGGCCCTTGGAGGGTGGCCCTGAAGCTCATGCAATCTTCAGGAGAGTAAGGAGGATGGTCTGAACCAGTGCAGTCATGCAGATGGAGCTGTTCCAGACACACATTGCCATGGTCTGAACCAGTGGGTTGTGCTGGTTCAGACCCATTGGTTTGGATTAGGGCAGGTAGGTGCAGAAAGGCCCTTAGAGCATCCAAAGGAGAAGTCGCTTGAAAAAGATGCCTTCAGTTAAGAGACTCAGTATTACTCTTCCTCTCCCTTTAGCCATTAGCAAGCAGATAAACAGTATTTTCTGGGTTTTAAAACAAAAAGGACAGCTACAACTACAGTGGGGGACAGATTCACTTCTGCTTTGGACATGTATTAGCAGTCACTGGATAAAAGGTGAAATGGATTGTCATTGTTGTGAAGACAGGCTGTTAACAACAGCACCAGTACCAACGTCAACAGGCAAAGTACTGCATAGCTGATGCACCTAGATTTCCACGCAGCAGTGGTTTGCCATTGCTTTTTTTCCAGGGAGATATCAGAGACTGAACCCATTTTCTTTGGCATGCCAAATAGATGCTCAGTCACTGATACCCAGCCCAGGTGATATTTAATGGGTACAGAAATGAATGGTGGGAATAGGAACAAGGAAGCCTGCATCCAGATATTGCTTACTTATTTCATTATTTTTGGATATTCCAGAATAAAGTAATCCTGGGAATGCTTTATTTCAGAATATGCAAAAACAGCAATGCCTGCAGCCTAAATAACTGCATTACACATTTTGAATGGTTTTCTTCTCCCTGCTACATCAGATATGATGCAGAACTGAATTCTTGCATAAAGCTCTTGACAGTTCACCTCAGAGGCAGACCCATATGTTTTGAATCAAATAATCTTTTCCCAGGAAATTTCATGTCTGCCTGAAATGAGCTAATTAAAGTTTCCTCTCCTTTGTCTCAGGGTCTACAGTCTCTAATCCTTAACAACATTCTGTTCCTTGTGTCTCTGGAAAATTAGATAAAAATCAGTAGTCTTTAAGCTAAAAGGCTATTCCAAACATTGGAACACTCTATCTAATTATCAGCCCGATTCTATTCTCTACTTGATTTTCTTCCCTCCACTTGTTCTGCATTCAAGAACATGTCAGAGAATAAAATAACAGAATAACTACTTATAAGCTCTCAATTTTTTTAAAAAAAAAAACCACAACCAACAAAAAATACAATGCTATAACACACAATTTAGAGGTTAAGGCTCTGGGATACTTTCAGCCACTTTTTGGCTATTTTTGCACTAGCAACAAAGACCCTATTAGGAACCCGATAGATACTTGATTGGTCCGGGTCTCATGTCTACTGTCCGCACACAAGACCCCTTAAGGACCCCATCCTGAATGTGGTGTACTGATGAACGTTGGCAAAATCTGGATTTAATGTAGTCTTTGGGCCCTTGAATCTGGATTAAGGGTAGACCCCTTTAAAGTTGTCTTCAATCTGGTTTTCTGTCATGAAGGCTGGATCAGAGGACATCTGCCCATCTACTGGGGCAATGGGGTCCAGGGGTGAGCTTAGAGGCCACCATCTGCAGCAGGGCAGCTCCACCTCCACCCCTCAACACACACTCTACGTAGGCCCACACGTCCTTCATAGCTGCCTATGAAGCTGAGCACAAGCTTTGTACTGGCTATGTAGGCAGCTACACAGACATGTCTCTCCACCACCCACACACGAAGTGACCCCTGATTGACAGCTATGTGGGCCAATCATACCATTCCACCAGTGGACCTGGCTGCTTAGGCCTAATCAGAGCCTCAGGATGGGTGCTACAGTGTCCACATGGCAGCCCTGTATAGCACCCATTGCCAACAGGTGCTAGATGGCTGGTGTGGACATACGGGGCCCTCACCAAGATGTGGATCTTCTAGAACCAGAATCAACAAGAACTGGATTTCAAGGATCCGGATCTTCTAAATCCAGATTAATGAGGTAAGTGCAAAAACAGCCTATGAGTTAATGCAAACTTCGTTTATCACCATGTCTTGTGGGATTTTCTTTTCTGCAGAATATTACATCTTTTTCGGAGATGTCAGGAAATCTATTGCAAGATCCTAGTATCACTACAAGCTAGCTGCATATGCCAGAGATGGGAGAAAACATCAAATAGATGTACAAAATGCCCCCAAATGGCTTTGCCCTGAGTAAATGAGATGTGACAGATGTATCTTTTTTGCTTCTATGGCGTTCTTGTTACCTGAAAATTGCACTGGAGACAAATAAGATGTTGTATGACACCTAAAGCAGCTGTCAGGATGAGAGAGAATCACACCACTGGATTTCACATAACTTTCAAAAATCTTCAGAGAAAGAGTACTTTTGAAACCAGTTCTAGACTCCCTGGCATCCCTTATTTTCCATCACATCAAATGCAGAGGATTTGCTTTGGTGCAGAGGGTGGCGTCAACAAAAACCCAGGCAGAACCCTTTCATCAAGCATTATTGTTTTTGCTCCAGTTTCCTTCCATTAGCCACTCACAAAAGATAAATATACTTCTAGGACACAGGCAGCTAGGCAGGACTTACGACAGGAGCTTTGATGCCTTTCCCAGAAACAGAGGGATATGCTAATCTCGCTCTCCTTTCATTGATCCTAATCAGAAGGAGAAGCAGTTTATTATTTTAGAACAGAGATCTCCTGCGGACGCTTGGGTCCTGTTTCTGTGCCCCACAGTAGTTTTATGGGTGGCAAAGAGTGAAAGGAACTGCTGAAGAATGATTAGCTTGCAGTTACACACTATGCTTAATCTGTTTCAGGCAGTCCTCTATTCTCAGGGATCATGCATGAAAAGCCATTTCCGTTTCTTCTTCTCTCCAATTCAAACCCCCCATGTTTTCAGCATTGAGACTATTTCAGCTGCAAGACAAGAGCTGAACAAGGCATTTCTCCCTCCTTCCAAAGCCTTTTTTTTTCCCCCTGAGCACTAGGTCAGGGGGAGCCACACAGAACTTGGCACACAATCAGAGGTCCATCAGCTATGTTCGAAGCATGAAGTGCAAGTGGGTGTAGGATGCTGCAAAGCAGTCTGGGTGAAGGACTGTTGGTCCGTACTCCGAAGAGCAGCCTGTGGGCTCTGGTGTCCAGAGCCAGCGGTATGACTGAGCTAGCCCATCCCCTTTACCACCTCCAGGTTTTTTCCACATCCACTGATTGTCAGCTGCAGTCTAGTTGCACCAGCCCCAGAGGACTTCACCTCACCTCAGGAATGGTGTCTTGTTGGCGGCCAGGTGACAACTGGGTGTGAACAGACCAAAAACAGTCTCCCAGTTCCTGTTCAGCATTAAACCAAACTATCATGTTGTGGTGTGACCAGGCCCCTAAAGTATTTCAATGACTTATGGGAAGTCAAAATGGAAGACATGTTTAATGTGCTTCCACTTCCTAGAAAATAAGAGGGTTTTAAACCTCTGTAACTCAAGTCTATGACCATTTGCTCTTCTTCCGTACTCCAGGGATGGCTGAGGTGCCGCACTAGCATGATGGCACCTTGAACAACCATAGACATGACTGTGCGTGTGCAGAGTGTCAGCATCATCAGGGTGCCCAGAGGAGGACCAGACCCTGGACCAAATCAGGTAAGTATTCAATCTTGGGGGAAGGGAACAGCAAAATTTGACTAGCGCTCCAAGTGCGAGTGCTAGTCAATGTTGGTTACTTGTGCACCTTTCCCATCCAGCGGACAGGAAGGGAAGTGTAAAAACACCCCTGGAAGCACCCTGCATACGTCGTAAGCCATACCAGAAGGCAGAAGGAAAGTATTGTGGTGTAAGACTGTTGGCTTAGGGTGCAATAAAATACAGGCGAAAGAGAACAATATGTCATAAAGTGAGGCACAGATTGGCCAGACTTTGCTTAATGTATAAAGATGGCTTGTTGTGACTCAGTCCAGACAAAAAGGAAACATTCTCCCACCATTACTAAGCGTCCAATTGGGCAAGACCATTTTTTAATGAGAGGTGGGTTTTACACATGCATGCACACAGACTTTGACAGACACTTAAGCAAGGTGTGTTAATATTGTCTTTACAATGGGAGAATCTCCTCCAGGTAGCTTTCAAAACATAAAGCAGTTTTAATAACCCACTTCATTATTTATACATTTCCTTTTACTGCTTAATATTTAAAAAAATCACTAAGAGTTTCACAAGTTGTATGATGAAAACCATAAATAGCTGAAATCCAGTAAAGTAACATTGTTTTCCGGTTATTTGATCTCCCACACCCACCTTTCTGCCAGAGAATACTGAAGACAGTTTAAATGAAATGTAACAGCTGTTAATAGATGCAACAAATGGTGATGCCTTGAAGGTGAGTGCTGGAAGAAGCTGTCATATACAGGTAAGCGTTCATGAGTTCCCAAACCCTGGAACAGTTGTTGTTTCAACATCACAGATGTTCTTTGATCGCAACCTCGTAACTGTTTCATAAACAATAATCTTCAGATGATGGTCTTAAGTCCTAACTGAGTTTGTACAAGAGATAAGGCTCTCTTTTTTGCACTTATTTCAGTTAATATGTATTGACTATATCTGTATTAGTTAGAGCCATATTAGCTAGATCCAGGGCCCTTTCTGCACTTGGCTGATTAGGCTGCCGTATATTAGGGCTGGAAAACGTCTGGTAAAGGTGGACCATTCACACTTGTCATGAGGAAAGCTTCCCCAAAGCATCCATTATTGGCCAGAAGTGTGAATGGTTTTCCCATTTATCTGCCCACACCACTGTGTCTGAAGCTGGAAGTCTCACCTTCTCACTGCTGAGATTGGCCATTCTGTGACATGCTCGGATGCTGTTGTGAGAGGGTCATGTTCAAGCAGAGGGATGCATTGCTGCCAATCACCTCAGCACCCATGATTGAATGTGCAGTGCCCACTACTTGGTTGCTGATCAAATGCCCCTCTTGTGACTCAATGACTGGATGCCACTCCTCGGGATCGGTGGTCAGAGGTCAATGATTGATCTCAGCCACCAATGCCACTGTGCCTGCTGCCTTCCCTATCCACAGACAACCAGAAGAAGAGCAAATGGTCACATTGCTGGATGCTTCAAGTAAGCTTCTGGTTAACACTGGTAAAGGTGTAGAGCACCATTTAGTGCTCTACATCTAATCTACAATTAGTGAACTGTGAAGACACATCTGTGAAGACACCACTGCCATCAATGTGGCCACTGTTATGGAGGCTCTGTGAAGGTGTCTTCACAGTCATGCTGTAACTGAACATATCACTCAACACCACACCCATGTTCTTCCTAGATCCATTCTATGTGTGGATGCTGCTTCTTTGATCTGGATCTGGGAGTGCTAGCACAGATTTAGACCACATTTATCTGGCCTACCACTAAGTCAGATTAGTGAGCTCTTAGCAGAGTTCTGATCCAGGTCTACTCTACTCCCATGCAGGTGATGTATTCTTAGCAGCTCCTTGATCCAGTTTAACAAATAAATGCAGAAAGTGTCAAGGAACCATTTTGCATCTCGATCTCCAGTTGTCCTGTATTAACCATTAGGCTACCCAACCATCTTTCCCTAGCTTTCCTTCCAGCCCTCAACTAATTATCAAGCCTACTGCAGGGTTAAAAATAGCCTTGAGAGAAGAAAGAATAAAAGATGACAGGAAGTTTCCTGTTCCATTGACTTGCATTATACATGCAGAGCTGTCCAGGGTGCTGAATTTTTCCATGCAGCTGTCTCTAGCAGTAATGGCAATTCCTCACCACATGGACATTTTAAAAGTACAGCTCCCTTCTTTTCCTGTTGCAATTTCTCCCGCCATGGATCAGGGGAAGAGACATCAGAAGGACCTCTGACCCACTGGACACCAGCTTTCCTCCAATCACCTCCCCTGATGTTGCTTTGATGTCATTTCCCCCCGCCCCTTTCCTTTGATGTATAAAAACCCCTGCACCATTAAACTCGGGGCTTTTTTTCCACCTGAAATCGGTCTCCAGCCTCTTTGTTCCCGTTCCCCATTTTTTTGTAGCCTAATCAGGTCAGCCAGCCAAGTGGTTGATCTCTGGGACTCAAGCCAGTCGGGAGTCCAGGATTATCTATTAACACTCAGCAATCGCAGCAGCTTCCTGGCTGTTGCTCCCCCCTGCTTCCCAGAGCCCTCAGATTCAGGTTGTGAAGCCAGATCATGGCATTGTCCTAACTGTAAAACCCTGAATGTTTTTAAGAGACAGCCAGCACAGTCCTCTTAACCCATGTGTAATATGGGTAACCCACTAAGCATCCTAGACGCTCTATTATATACCAGCTGCAGCTTCCAAACAATGTAATCATGAGGCTAGTTGACATACACAATATATTACAAGGAACTAAATCAACATGAAATGATGCAAAATAAAACCCTTGTTTGCTGGCATACTAATCTTCATAAGTCTATAAATACACATTGAACATTCACAGATGAATTTATGCACCATCTCTCTGTCTCTCCCCCTCCCCCACAATGATACCCCAATTCTAAACTATGTGATTCTACTCTAAGTCCACAAAACCCAATTAATTTAGACCAAGCTATATTTTACCAAACTCTTTCTGATTGTGTTGGTGCTTCAGATCTGCTGAGCCAGCATGGCTGATCTACTTGCATTCAAGCCTCTCTGCAATCATGTACAACACAGCTGGACCTTTCCCTCTTTACTGACGGAATTGCTCCTTATTTATGCCATGCTCACTACTGTGGGAAGATACTTTTTTGGCCGCAGTTCCTTCTTCCAAGGAAGATCACACTGATCTCTCTTTACAAATGGAAAAGGATGGATTTGTTCTTGCATAGCCCTGAGATATTTAAATTATGACTGTTCCCGTACTCCTTACCACTAAGATGCCTAATTCTGCAAGAAAGGAAATAAATTAGTCACTGAATATTTTGTGGAAATGCATTTCCAAGCACAACTCACCATAGTTCAGTCAAATACAGCTGTCAGGTTAAAAAAAAAAAAAGGAGATAGGATTCCTGCATCTATAACAGCTGTGTAGAAGAAGAAAATTAAGCTGAAAACACCCTTGTCTCGGCTGCCAAATATCTTCTGATTTATAGCTGTAGCTTCTCTCGCTTGTTCACCTGGACATATGCATCCTGGGGCCTTTCTGTTCTTAGTCTTGTTCTAGATTGTATCCCAGAATAGGGATCTGGTGTCTGCATGATCATGCAAGCTATGGCAAGCACCCAGCAAGGCCTAGTGCAGAAAGGTTAGGGCCAGACCACTCTTTGCTAAACCACCAACAGAGGTCCAGCTGCAAATATCTCTACTCTTGACTAAAAGCAAAGCCATCCATGTGAAGCACCTTCCTCAGTATGGAATATGTACACAAAACAAATTTTTGTTAAAAATCCAAAAAGCATTCAAGGACTTCATGATATTGGTGACGGATATTGGTGGCTAGCTGGTGACATAGTTGGGCAATGAGGCCCTTTCTGCACTGGGTCTTATTCTGGGATTATATCCCAGAATCAGGGAAAGCCCTGCCCAGGGCCTGCTGTAGTTTGGACTAGAATGTGGATGGCAGGCCCCTATTTTGGGACAGTGATGGCCCCTAGACTATGAATAGTCTCCTCCTTGAGGTGCTTCTACTACCTTCATTGAACATGCTTAGGAAGGCAGTGAAGATGCATTTCTTTGCCCTGGCCTTCGGTTAAATGAGGATACACTTTTCTCTTCCTACTCGTAGATGCTGTTATTTTTTTAATGCTGTTTGATTTTAGATGTTGTTACCTGCCCAGAGACCTCTTGTTATAGGATGGATGGATGGGTGGGTGGGTGTTATAGGATGGATGGATGGATGGATGGGATGGAAGGAAGGAAGGAAGGAAGGAAGGAAGGAAGGAAGGAAGGAAGGAAGGAAGGAAGGAAAGAAGGAAGGAAGGAAGGAAGGAAGGAAGGAAGGAAGGAAGGAAGGAAGGAAGGAAGGAAGGAAGGAAGGAAGGAAGGAAGGAAGGAAGGAAGGTATTTTTAACAGGGCTATGGGACCTAAAATGTGTTTCAATATATTTTAAAAATATTTCATTTGTCCCAGGAATACCTTCTGGTTTCAAAAGATTTTTAGATGAAAAGTCTAAATCCTATTTAATGCGAAATTAAAACATAGTCTCATTGCATTTTCTAAAGAAGAAAGTGGCATTTGCCTTTAGAGTTTATAGGCTTTTAGGGAAGGCATTTTCCTATTCCATTAGATTTATATCTTTCTTTTTGTGGGGAACAATTGCCAATCTAATCATACTATTTTTGAGACATGCAGTATCTCAAGGACAATCTCAGTCTGCACAGTGGTTTCCTAGCATTTGACATCTCATATTTTAATTTTCCTAACTCTACAGTTGCACTGGTTCTGTGGCAATCCTTTATCCATTTGTATTTTGAAATGTGTAGCAGTACGGCAATTTGTTTCCCCAAACCCTTTTCAATTCTGCATGGTTTTGCATGCCAGGGTATCAGCTTTGTTGGGAAACCATTACCTCAAGGGATTGAGATGTTCCCTAACAGAGGCTTCAGGAATCATGTGTAGAAGCACTACTCTGTCTGTGTTTACCAAAAAGTAACTCCATTGAATGCAATGGAGCTTATTACCAGAGATATGATCATAGAATTGCCCCAAGATACCTGTTCATATTCATACTGATGATCCAAATAAAATGCTGTCCACAGCTACAAAAGGAGGAAAGTCATGGGAATTAGATGGCTGGGAAAAGGAAGGAGGAGGAGGAGGAGGAGGAGGAGGAGGAGGAGAAGAAGAAGAAAAAGAAGAAGGATTCATTTAAGAGGACTCAAAGTGGTTGACAAAGCTTTCAATCTTCTCCCCACAACAGAACACCCTGTGAGGTATGGGGGCTGCAAAAGCTCAGAAGAGAGCTGTGACTAGCCCAAGGTCACCCAGCTGCCTTATTTGGGAAAATCTGGTATTCCCAGATAAGAGTCTCACTCCCTAACCACTAGACCAAACTGGATGGTAGGAAAAACTTCCAGCCTTTTTTTTTTCTGAATTCCCATGTCAGTTTCCATCTGTTTTAACTTACCCTCTTTTTCCTTTTCCCAGCAGTGATTCACTCCAGCTGCCATAACTTCATTTGCTTGACATTGTCAGGCAAACATTAGGCATGGTACCTATGCCGGATTGCCCACCGACCAATTTTGCTAGGTTTCAGAAGCTACTAGGGTTAGGACTTTAAAGCATTTCCCTTTTGAAAACATTTTGCAAATTTGCATCCAGTGAAGCTCAGTCTAATACCAATGCTATCAAAGGTATTGATGAAAAGAGAACAGTAAAGCACTTTTTACATACTCCAGGGTTGTACAAATGTATATTTGCACTGGGATCTGTTGTCTTGCTGATGGTGAAATTAGGATAAAGAACAGGAAAGATACAGACAAGGTCCCTTTCTGCATGGACACTTTATCTGGATTAAGGGTCTACGTACTAGACATTCTGGGCCTCCCATCTGCACATTAATGTAGAACAATGGGGCTCCATCCCCAGCTGGTCCCAGTCCATCTACATTAGACATAGCCTGATCCTGATTAACATATCCCAATAACTCTGGTACTTCCATAGTACAAGGCCAAAAATGCCCCCCCCCCAAGCCTAAAGGTTAGAAGTCATGGGGGCGTAGCTGCGAAGCTCAGATCAGCTCCATCAGTACAGATGGTGCTTATCCTGCACATACCTCCCTGCAATCTGGGCCCATGGGCCAGGGTATGCTGGATCCACTGATCCGCATCAAAAGGAGGTAAGTGCAGAAAGGGACAAGAAAGATCAGTGCTACTTGCAAACCGCTGAGAGCTGGTATGAGAAAGGTCACCCCTTGTTCTAAAAAGGTCCCTTGTTCTCCCACAAAAAACTGTCATTCCATCTGAATCCTTAGAGCCCCTGCCCATCTTTACAGAACTGTATGTCAAATATCTCTAGCTTATGATGGGAGAGCTCCCTTCAGCTCCCTTAAAAACAGATTTTGGCTTTCTCAGTTTTGTGCAGAATTCTCAAGAGTTTTGCAACGTATGTGTGTGTTTAATGGGGGCTGTCCCAGTGCAGCCACCTGGAAAGAAAGTATTGATATGGACAGCTTGTGGCAGTGACACACCCTCATTTTTAAAGGCTAGACACCATTGTTTTCTTCTAATTGTTGGAAGAGAAAGCCAATCTCTGGGTGGTGTTCCAGGATAAAACATCTGCCTGTTGTTTTTAAACCAAGTGATGAGCATAAATGTGCAAGTACTTTGCTTTCAGAGATGTAGGGACTGGAGGCCTGTGGCATACAGATCACCACTCCCGTGACACTGCAGAGCCTCCTAAGGGCTTTGCTGGTGCAGACAGAGCTTCTGAACCTTCTCATCACTGATGCAAGTGGCAAGAATGACTAACTTTCCCCCTTTTCAAGGTATACAAAGCAAATTGAGGGAAGCTGAACTCATGAGGGCATAATTTTCAATGCCTCTCTTTCTCTATCAGAGCATTGAAGGGTAAAAGCCAGAAATCTTCCTTAATCACGATAGATCTGATTTTCACATAACTAGCACAGAAATGCAAAGATGTGTGTGTCCATATGTGGGCATGTCTTCTTTTTCATGCCTGTGGGGGCCATGATCTAAACCAAAAGGGATAGTGACCCATGTTTTGGAAGCAAATTCATGGCTGAATGTAAACACTCCATATTCACTGGATACAGGACTGAAACATTAGCATCAAAGGTCATGGTCAGACCTTCAGTTTCGACTTCTTGGTCCATCTTCAGATCTGACTGCTCACAGCTTTTCATTTTTTCTATCCATTTTATTTGGGGACTTCCCACTCCCCATTTGGACTTTTCTGAATGGAAAGTCCCTAAATAAAATGGACAGAAATGAAAAAGTGTTAGCAGTCAGATTTGAAGATGAACTGAAGAAGGTTTAAAGTGTAACCATGACCAATGAATGAATGCTTTCTTGCACTGACACAGGTCTTTGGTATAACATTCCGAATTCTCATCAAGTAGTTGGCTGTCTTTATGGTATTATACACATTTTAAACATTTTGATGCAGACTGGACAAACTCTCCAGCTGTTGCTGAATGGCCACTGGCTAAGGCTCATGAAAGTTGTAAGTTCATCAGCATCTGAAGAAATGCATGTTGCCTTCCCTGATAGCTCTATCCCCTGTTGTAGTATACAACACTGCTCTAGAAACGAGTATGTATTTTTCATTAATACATAAAGTCACCAATATCTGGCAGTCACTCTCCAAACTTTCAGAATGGCCTTTTTGAACTCTATATGTAGATGCTGGAGAATTCATCTGAGACCTTTCCAAATTCAAAGAAGAATCCACTACCACTGGGTATTTAAGGTTCTTCAAGGGAGTACCTTAGAGAGACAGTAGCGTGTGGCCCTCATGTTTTCATTCCACCTCTAATTGCTCTTTTCAAGCCTAGTTTGTTTGTGAAAGGAAGGAGGGGGTAGACTGGCCAGTGAAAATCCCGATCTCCTCAAACAGGGCCTGTTTGCACTTAACTTTGTAGGATGGTGTAACAATACCATGTCACTAAACCTAAAATTGGGCAAACCAGAGGCGTTTTCGCACTACCCTTCCTGTCCACTGGATAGGAGAGTGATGACACAACGATGACTACTGCTTGCACTTGAGCGCTAGTCAAATTAATCCACTCCCTCCCCCCGAGATCAGACCCAGTCCTCTCCTGGGCACCACTATTTTGGCAGTGGCACCTCTACAACTGTGTGTGCATCAGCACTGTCATCTTGATGACGCTGACACTCTGTGAACATGCAGTCACGTCTATGGTTGTTTGAGGTCCCATGCACCCACCCAGGACATCAAATGACCTTGGAGCACTGGCAACAGTGAATGGTCACACTGCTGGACGCTTGAGGTAAGTGATTAGCTAATGCTGGTTAATGTGTGGATTACGATTTTGTGCTCCACAGCAAATCAATGATTCTTGCACTTCTGGGGAGGGAGTGCGTGTTTGTAGGCTGCAGCAGCCTAGTTGACGTGTGTATGCTCTTCCCCAGAGGTGCACTAATTATGCACTAGAAGCTGTAGTGCAAAAAGTCCTCAGGATCCTTTGCAGTCCCCAGATCTGACCACCTGAACTTGAAGCATGGATGGTCAGTCCCATCCTGGCTGGATCGCCATAGCAACAACCACGACAATGTCCAGTGCACACCAGAACTTTGTCATGGTGATCACAATGTGGCACATGATTGCACAAAACTGCAGCCCAACTGCCCTACCCCACGCAGCATTCACACCCGGAACAGTGTGTTAATAGTACTTCCAGAAGCTCCACACAGAAGCTCCTGATGAAGCTGTGGAAAGTTTCGCTTCTTCACAGCTTCAGAAAATTGGGGCTGCTCTTGGGTGCTCCCAGATGCTGCAGAGAGTACTGTAGAAGCACACCCTCTGGGGCTTCCAGGACTGCTGTCTCTAAGCCACCTGAGAGTTGTTTTATTTTACTTTGTGTGATCACAACCTTATGCTCTAAAACAACAGATCAACTAATATGCTTCCCTTTGATGGGTGAGACAAAATAATTGCTTCTGATGTCATGGCTATAATTAGATTGTAAATGCCTCTGGGTTTTATATAAGAGTAATTACCTTGGCTTCCCATAAACCTTCCAGGAATTGTAGTTTTATTCTATCATATGCATTCCACGCACACCTATCTATGTCTACATGTCCCCGCAGGCTACACAAATGCACACATGCATGTATGTATCTATTCAGACAGTGGGGGTGAAGAAGAAAAGAGTTTTGATTTAAATATCAGGTTGCTGCTTCCTCCTTCATCTGCCAAAGTTGTTATAATGCACAAGATTGTGCCTGATACATCAGCTGACCGCAGCCAGGCAGGAGCTGACAAAGCAAATTCTCTTTCCTGAGGTGACTATGGATTGATCTTCCCAAGAGACTTCTCACAGCACGCTTCACAAAACTAATGAATGTGTTAACCGGGCTTTTGCTGGATAAAAAGGTGGCAGAGATGTGATGCAGCATCCTCTGCAACTTCACCCAGAATATCTCACCTTTTCTTCCTCACCTGATATTGGCTGGGCCTCCTCTTTCCTTCCCTCCATTTCTGTTTTTCCAGGGGTGTTAGTGCTAAATTATACAAATGCCATTTGAGAGAAATAACGTTTTCTAGTAATGGATAAACCACAATAATGGAAGGCTAAACAAAAATTTTGTGCAAAGTTTGCCCAGCTGCACAAAGAAAAAAAGCACTGAGAGAGCCAATAATTTTTTTGTGGAATCTAGTGCAAAGTTCACAGTGTTGTTTTGCTTTTCCCTTCTCTTTAATATTTACTGATTCTCATGGAAGTTTCTGCCATACATCACTAGCTATCAGGAACCCAATTCCATCCATTCATTTTCTCTCTTGTTTGCAACATGGCCCGGCTGCAAAGCAGTACGAGCAGCAGTTGCTTGTCTTATGTTCCTCTTCATTGTCCCACACATTAAAGAGACAGTATTGGGCAATGGGAATTGTTGGTTGGTAGCTGGACCTTTTCAACGCTGCCAACTCACTGATTCATCTGCCATATGTGGATCACTTTCCCCAAAGTGTTGTCATTTGGTGCTGCATAAAAATTCTCCTATGATTTAAAGCATCATAGTATTATTTAATATTGTTCTCTGCCGCTTGATGGTTTTTGTCTATCAGATGTAATTACATTTTAATGTTGGGCATTGCAGTTTTATTATATCTGAAAGTGTATTTTTATGAATCATTTTAACTATGTATCAAGCTTAGGATAAATGTCCACCTCAACACTGAGGCCATCTTAATACATCACCTGTCAAAGCTGGCAGGAGTGAGGAAGTGATTCTGGCATGCCTTGACCATCTGAGTAGCTGCTATCTGCAATGACTTCAGGGCTGCTGGTGGTATTGTTTGACAGACATTTAATGGTTTTTTGCAACTACTGGCCAATTTGGATTTTGCAGATACACGCTCACCAAAATTTGAGCTGATGAGTCAGCATTCATGTCTGTCTCCCAACAAAGAGAAGGAGGAGGGGGAGAGTTGGCTTTGCTACCCTGCTTTTCTCACCCATTTAAGGGGACTCAAAGCAGCTGACAAAGCTTTCTGTTCTTCTCCTCACAACAGAATGCCCTGTGAGGTAGGTGGGGATGTGAAAGCTCAGAAAGAGAGCTGTGACTAGCCCAAGGTCACCCAGCCCAAGGTCATGGAGATGAGTCTGGCTTTGTGAAGTCTAGCCCAAGGTCACCCTGTGACTGTGAGAGATGAACCTGGCACTCTAACCACAAGACTAAACTGGCTCACCCATAAGACCAAACTTGAAATTGGTTCAGGTGGACATTTAAACCCTTATGCTAAGGGTGATCTCTGCTCACCCCCAAGAATCTCAGGAAAGAACAATGGTGTTGAAATTGATTTCAAAATACAACCACAACTCCAGCTAACTCAGGAACTCTGCTGCTACAGCATCCCTTTGCAAGTCCTCATCTAGGTGTTACTGCAATATTTCAACTAAAGGCATGCCCAGTACCTCCTAAGACCACTTCCAGCCCTCGTGTTTAATCAAAGGATGCTTGCACTTGGTTGTATTCTGGGATATATCTCAGGATAGGAGTCTGTTGTCTGCATGCTAATGCAGACTCACTTGGCATGTGGACAACAGGCCCCTATTCCAGGATATATTCCAGAATAAAACCAAGTGTGAAGAGGCCCATTTTTTCCTTGTAATTTGTATCTGCTGGATCAGATATGGCTTTCTGTTGTTCAAATGCTGCCTTCCATTTCTTTTGGATTATGATTCCCACCAGCATGTCAGCATGATCAATGGTCAAGGATGACTGGAGATGGAGTCCAACAACATTTAGAGGATATACCTACTGACAGACACCCCAGCCTTCGGACTACCCGGCTCAGACATTAGTTGATTGCAATACTAAAAGCCAGTCTTTACACAAAATGGGTTCCTAGATTCTACTGTAAGAGCCCAAAGCAAATGTGAATTCTTTTAATATCAGTAGAAACAAGTAGGCCCATACTTAAAACTTTCCAACTAAAATTAATGAGCATTATCAGTGTTTAACTTTGGCTGAATCGTGCTCTGTGTTCCTAATTGTTTCACACTTTATGGTGAGTGTTCTAGGGGTCACTATTAGCTAACTTCAGAATTGAAAAGGCATGCATGATATGGCTGCTAATGCCTGTTTTAATGCGACTTACACTGTAATTAAAACAGCTTGAACATTAGGACAACATTCTCTAGTAGCCCTCTCTAATTACAGCCAACAGCAACAGTTCAGTGTGAAACAAATTAATAACTCTTCCCCCCTTCCAGTAAATGGGCAATAGGCAAATTTAGCTTGTCAGCAGAAGAAATGTCAGAAATTATAAGTCCTTTTCTCTTCATCGCACATGAGCAACCATGCTTCTCACATAACACTCACATGCCTTGGACAACAAAGGGGTTTATATCTTCCCTTTCTTGTGCAGTTAGCTGAGATGCCTCTTTGCTCAAGATGCTGATCGCCTGTGTCGGTGCAGCGAGAGAGACACAGTCAAGTGCTTTGCAGCAGGCCACTATTAACTTGCTACTTCTACCCCTCAGGTAGGGTAAGCTATCAAAGGAGGTAAACAGTGTGATTTCTCAGGGCTGACAATAAGGGTTGTTTACACACAGGCTATGAAGACCCCATTAAGGACCCAAGAAGATCTCATTAGGAATGGAATCAAGACTTACCTTCAACACGGAAGAACCCATGAGGGCCCCCTTAGGACCTCATGAGGAACGTGTTGCCCACACATGGTGCATCCACATTCCATTCCTAATGGGGTCTTCAGGCCCTTAGATCCGGATTTCCAGAGGACCCCTTTCAGGGATCCATGTTCTGGTCCCAATCATATTTGGAGGTGTGCCTCAACATGGTCTCATGCTTTGGACATACACATTTGTTACATTGTATCTTGACCCCACACTAACTCTTGCTGCTGAGTGTTTATATTTGTTGAGAAAGAGGAGTGGCAAATGCAGTGCAGCTACACTGACATTTGAAGCAGACTGAAGTTGGTCATATATTTTCAGAATGTGTTAGAGGAAGTCTGATGCTTTTTTTTTCAAGTTCTCCTGACAAATAAGGGGGCACCATTTTCAGGAATACTCCTGGCTTGGAAAATGTATTCCAGGCCAACAACATGGTGGGCAGCATGGAGCATTCTGCCAGCCATTTGCTTGAGGACCAACTTCTCCTAGCCTAGATTTGAAGTCAAGGAACGTAAGTTCCATAACCTTGAAAGTGAATGTCAAGGTCAGTTCCTTGCACTCCTAGAAATTATCCTGGAACTGCACCATCTTCTGGAGCCAAGTGAAATGTAATCAGGCTCTGGAATGGGGGCTGGGTCACCCCTGCTGCTGCCAGTTGTTTGTATTGCAGCAGAAAGAAGGGGGCCCACCCTGTCTTGTGTGAGATCACTTTAAAGTAACCTCCTGCTAAAATGCTTCTGGTTGTGGTTTCTGGATCCAGGAGCAGGCCAGATGCAGGAGCTGTGTGGCTGCTGTGTTTGCCATGGCACTCACTGGTTGCCTCTATGCCTAGTAACTTCCATGAAATTTAGAACAGAGTTGTTGTTTCTTTTAACCAGTAAAGGAATTATATGTGATGATACTTGGGAATACTCAAATTGCCTCAGTGTTATATTCATGGGAACTGCTCGCATAGGAAGTGGCATCACACTCCCACCTTCCATTTTAGTATTCCAACTGTAATGGAATTGAGCAAATAGAATAGATTAATATAAAAACCATCTATCTGTTTTTCTGAAATTGCCAGGCTTCTGAAAACTTCTGAATTTATTCAATCTAATTAATCAGCCTTTGCCCTCTAAATAGAAACAGTGATCAGTTTCTGCTGGTAATTATCAATGGTAAAGGCATTTGAGACTTCATCAAAAGAGAGGCAGTCTGCCTGCCTGATTCTGAGGCAAAATATAATCACAATCCAAGTGATAAAGTTGAGGCCACCTCATACCCAAATCAATGAGGTGGGTCCTTCTGATATTATTTGTCTATCTATACAGTAATGTAGGAACAGATATCTAAAGTTTTCAGAACATTGTGGCAAGGATTGAAATGATAGTCATCTCTGGAACAAGAAAGTTGTACCTGTATTGGTGCTGGGGAATGTCTAGAGCAACAGGGAATGTAAATAGTAAAGAAGGATTGAAATCTTCATAAGAAAATGAAATTACCAGGCAAATAAGGAAGCTGCTTGCAAAAAAGATGCCTCATTAGGTTTCTGCTCATTGCCATATTTTGAGATGCAAAATTTGTGCAGCTTGAAATGCAAGCAATGGATTCTCTTCTGGGTAGGTGGAGTAGAGTTACATCAACATAGAGAGCCCCATTCATTGCTAATACTAATGACACACACACACACAATCGCGTAGTATTTTGATCCTAAAAATATCCTGATTTGTAATAGAAGGAGGAAGAGGAGGAGAAGAGCCAATTTTTATACCCTGCTTTCTCATCTTCTAAAGTGACTCAAAGCAGCTGACAAAGCTTCCTATTCTTCTCCCAACAACAGACACTCTGGGAGCTGGGGGAGCTGTGAGAGCCCAGAAATAGAGCTGTGACTAGCCCAAGGTCACCCAGTTGGCTTTGTGTAGATCCACTATAGTTGGACTACAAGTAGCTAACTTCAGGCCTATTAGCACTATGGGCACTAGCACACGATTCGTGAACTTCTGATGAAGAGCATCCACACATGGAGTAGGCTGTTACAACCTCCAAGCATGCTCACCCTCACCAGAAGTTCACTAATTGCTGATTAGGTGTGGAGGATGAAAACAATTTTTACCAAAACTCACCTTAATCATCCGGCAGTGACCATTCTCTCTTCTTCTGGCACTCTGGGGTCATTTGAGGTACCGCACAAGTCCGCTGGAACCTTGGATGACTATAGACTAGACTGTGACTGCATGTGTGCAGAGTGTCAGTGTTGTCAAGGTAACAATACTGATGCACATGCAGTTGTGGAGGGCACCACAGCCAAAATGGCGGCGGCCAGAAGAGGACTGATCCAGGGATCGGTCCCTGGTGAGTGACAGATCGTGCGGGGTTTGGGCTGTCAGTACCTAGAACTTGCAAATGTCCCTTTCCCGTCCAGCAGATGGGAAGTGCAAAAATGCCCACTTCATGTTGTGCTTCCTCTCCTACTTTGTAAAATCAGAGGAGGGAGATAAGCTCGTCTACATCCAGCACTTCCTAGGTTCAGTTCTTAGGACCTCAAGATAGGCTGGAAGAGGCCCTATCCTGTACTCCTGGAGTTCCTGTCCAACTGTGTAGCCAGTACTGAACCAGACAGTCCAATGGCCTTGGTTTAATAGAAGGCAACTTCTGGGTTTCTATCCAAACCCCATTTAAGATAATGATTCTGTGAAATACGCTTTCTTTTACACCAGCTAATTTGCTGACCCATGTTTACTGTACTGCAAACTGGTGGCAACTGGTGCCAGATCTGTAGACACCAGATCAGTGTGCCTACAGATCATGCCTTTCAGCTTTCATCAGTGGATTCCACATCCATTTCCAGTGATGGTGGGTAAGTATTGTAGTACTAAGCCTAAACCTCACCAGTCCCATGAATTTGGGGTTAGGACTGCCCTGTGAAGATCTTACAATCTGAGGGATCTGGAAGCTGATCACCCAAGCTGTCTTCTTATGCCTGCTGGCTTTGAGGAATTGTACTTTATGCAGCCACCTCAGCAGGAAATCCAAGGGAAAAAAGCAAAAATGAAGCCTATAAAATTGCACGCTTATGCCTGTAGAGCAGCTGTAAATATTAATGATGCTCAGGACAATCACAATTCTTGAGGGGATGTTTATTATAATGGTAATACTGACTGGTGAATGTATAGCAGAAAAAGCTACGTGAGGGAGCAAAAGAATCTGAAAGTAAATGAATGAGACAAATCAAGGGCAAAAGGCTTTAAAATTAGGGCCAAGATAGAAGGATATAAAACTGATAATGGTGGTTAAGGAGAAGGAGAGGACTGCCCAGACACAGTGATTCTTTTAGGAAGATATTCTGGGAGTAGAAAGGAGATGACTTTGATCTCTGCTTGAGATTTTGTCAGATCTTGAGTAGAATAGCAGGGGATTGAAAGGAACCATGTGTGCTACAGAATTAAAACTTGGTAGGGATTAAAAACTGTCCAAAAATAGGCAAGTTTCACCTTCCCAGCAGGCAAGCGAGTTAAGCATTTAATAGTTTCATTTACAACTTGAATCAAGTTAGCGGAATACTACACAAACACAATTTTTGTGTTTCAAAGTTCTCAGCTCTTTGAATTTAGTCACCATTTTAATACTTCTCAATTAGCTGATAGCCTGCTCTGAAGCCAAAGCTTTGAGCAGATTTCTGCAGTGTTCCCAGCCGCATGCTTTTTGGTTTCCAAGGAACTCAAAACCTAATTAGTGCTCTTGATGAATGGAGAGGCCAGCTGAATAAGAAACAACATTGCATGGACGTACAGATGAATAATGATGAAGATTTCTCATTCTTTCCATTGAGTCTCCCTAAATGAAATGAAATCAAAGGTGGATGTAAAACAAAAATGGTAAATAGGACTCCAGAAGAACAACACTATGTCAACAGCACTAGCAAAGCAAGAGACTTAAATTCCCTTTCTGGCAGCTCATTTATTTAAGATTGGCTTTCTAGAACCGATTCAAGTTGACTCTCCAGAATATTATTTAGGAGATTCTGTGCTGTGTCTGATTTGAGGGAGATGGTTTATTATTCTAAACAGATAGACATTCATGTTTTGAAAACTTAGAAAACTAGGATGTGATGTTTCTGGCTGATTTTCTGGACCATTCTTATCTTTGCTGAGGCAGTCCAAAGGAGGGAGGGAAGCTAGTTTATGGCCTTGAGCTGTAATCACGTAGCAAAAACAGCGTCTCTAAGGAGGCTTAGAGAAGGCTTCAAGATGGGATTGTTGACCCACCAGTCTGCCCCTCCCCTCCTCCTGACCTGTTCTAAGGGGAAAAAAAGGATTACAGAAGGCTTTGGAAGGCCACAGATGGTCTCTCTGAAGTGCCTTTGAGATGTCTTTTTTATTATGCGTGAACACAGACTTAGATTAAGTGGCTTTGTTGAGAAGAAGAAGGAGGAGGAGAAGGAGAAGGAGAAGAAGGAAAAGGAGAAGGGAAGTAAAAGGTTCATGAGTTGAGAATTTTGGAGGATGTTATGAAAGCTTCGGTGGTCTTGGTAGTAAGGAAAGTACTCCTTACCAGCTGCAATTTGTATGCTACTTCTGGTCCTATCTGAACAATCAGACTTTCAGTGATCCATGTTCTGGTCCCAATCATATTTGGAGGTATGCCTCAACATGGTCTCATGCTTTGGACATACACATTTGTTACATTCTATCTTGACCCTGAACAAGACTGGCTTATGGACTGTATCTGTGCCATGAAGTAAGGAAGGCAATGTCATGATTGAAAACCTTGGTCTAATTAGATAAAGTTGTCATTAGAGCAATGCACACAGGTAGCTGATTTGAGTAGATGGGATTAAGAATTTCAGCTAGACCAGTGGTCCATTCTCCCTCATCCTGCAGTCCTGCTTATCCTGAAATCCACACAGCCGTTGAGGTCAAAATAGCAGGAGGAGGTATTACTTTAAAATGTTCTACACTGGGAAAGGAGGTACTAAAGCTGCCAAGAAGATTAAACTATTTATTTATCCCAGTTGTTGGAGACTTGTAGCACCTTCTCTCTACCTGCCATATAGAAAGCATTATTTACTGTCAAAAGCTCCCAGAAGCTCCCTTGTCTTGCTCTGCATCTTATTCTTAATAGCCCTGGATATTTCATTCAGTGTGGAATTTGATACTATGATTGATCATTCTCCAGTGGGGTGTTTTAAGTTTGGTTTCATTCCTTGCACTTACTTACCCTGCATTTGACTTATCAAAGGCTAGGATAAAGAAGTGTGTCTGTGCCTGTAATCTAAATATATATAAAGACCAGGTTCTGACACGTCTAGAACATTTCAGCAAATGAGCACTGAAAATGATTTCAGATCGTTCCCACCAGTTGCCTTATAACACGGACTCAAAATGGGCTTGCTCATTCCTACTCTTCATTTGTCTGTGCTTGCCATGGAAGAAATCCCCTGCTCTCTCTCCTCCCTTCACCCACAACCTCTCCCCCAGCAGCCAGTATATACATACATCATACCATGACTTCATTGGGGTGGGAAATCCAAGCCCCACCCTCTAATATAAACCTGCCACCACAGCAAATGTTGGAGTCCTTTGACAGCAATTTTCATTCACCGATTGTTTTCTCTCCCCTCTCCTCCTTGCATCTACTGTAGCACAACTTTTCCCCCCATGTTAACAATGCAGTACAGCATCTTTAAAGAACACTCTTTTTTATTGGAATTGTGGTTTTGCACTAGATTGCCTTAGCGTGTAATGGCAGAAAGCATGGTGAACAGGGGACAACAACTGAGGAAATAAATGCTTATAATCGGAACAGAGGAAATGAAGGATAATGCCCCTAAAAGTATGATTCCTTTAACCAAAAGCCCACTTGCGGTTCCCATTTTCCAAAATAAAACACTATAATCCTAAGAACAGCATTGAGACTTCATTTGATCCGAATAGAGATACCCCGTGTTTCAGGACCTTTAATCCACAGAAACTCTGGATTTCTTAAAAATAGTTGGAATGTTGAAGACTCAAGCTGCTTCCTAGACTGATTATATCCTTTGTTGGAATGTGTGAAAAGAGGAAAGATGATTCCAAAGGCAATCACCAAGAATACCCTTCCAAGCATTCCCATCCTCTTAACTGTTGAAGGGGGTGCCACCACTAAGAGGGCTTCATTGGTAGATCTTAGGGCATGTTTAAGTCTATATTGGATGATGTGTTCCTTTAGATATTTGGGGTTCAAGCCATTTAATGTTAATATCTTAAAGTAAATACCTCTGTAGTAAATAGGCAGCCAGTGCAGCTCATTTAGGGCTGGCATGATATTTGTAGGGCCAGCAGTGCCAGTTAGCAGTCTAGGAGCTACTGTATATTCTGGCGCATAAGACGACTGGACATATAAGACGACCCCCAACTTTTCCAGTTAAAATATAGAGTTTGGGATATACTCGCCGTTTAAGAAGACGACACCCGGCGTATAAGACGACACTCGACTTTTGAGAAGATTTTCCTGTGTTAAAAAGTAGTCTTATACGCCAGAATATACAGTATATTGTGCACCAGCTGCAGCTTCTGAACTGTCTTCAAGGGCAGCCCGACAGAGAACACATTATGTCAAATCTGGAAATTACCAGAGTACGGATTACTGTGGCCACACTATTCTGATTTAATTTAAAGCTTCCAAATGTTATTTCAGGTGACCTTTACAAAAGCAACACTCTACTTGTTTGGAAGACCATTTTGTTCAATTTCTTCTCCCATAGATGTTGGTTTTAAAATTTTATGCTATGAATGAGATCTTTTTCTAATGATTTATTGCAGCGTTAAGGGAAGGGAGAATAAGATGCATTAAATTTTAATATGTAAGTCACCCTGGAAAAGGATATATGCTGTATAATGCAAAAAATAATAATGTTTTATGCAGATGATGAACCCACCGTCTTCTCAATAGTTTCTTGCTTGATCACATTGGATTTTTTTCCCCTGAAAGTAATTTTGACATTTGGAGATTATGAGGATAAATTTGAAAATATATTGTAAACCAGTATACTCAAAATACCTACGTTCTTTTGATGGGTCCTCAGCCACCTGTTGGCCCATCATTTCATGGCAGTGCTGAGCTTCCTGAAACTATTTCAGGTTCTGTAAAGACTCAACTATCTGATTTAAAATAACATGGACAGCTAAAGTAAAGCTAACAAGAGTTTTGTGTAAAAAGCTTGGCTTCCTGGAGGAGTATTACTGTTCTTTGATTTGTCACCAAAAATATATGTATAGATTTTAGATACTTCACTCTGTCACTAATGCTATAATAAAGACAACGGGAGAATTTTTTTGGCCAGAGAAGTTCAAGCTCCTTCATTTGTACAACTCATTCTTCTTCCTTTTCCTGCTTTAGAAAATGTCTGAAACAACCAGAGTTGCAGTTAGAATCTTGGAACTGGCCCTAAGCTCTCCTGAATCACTGGTTGGGGTCACTTTTTGCTAACCTTTCAGGGATCACATCCTAATGGTAGAAATGATCCCACAGGGCAGCTTCTCACTGTCTCATGAGCGCATCCATGCAGATCAAATGATGAGGGGGATGCCATCCTCTGTGATTTATGACCCCACCAAAGTACTGGGCCAGGTAGAGAGGGCTCAACCTCCCAAATACTAGAAAAGCAGACAAACCAAGCAATGCAAACTCTGGCCTCCATCCCTGATCTTAACTTTCTTGGGACAGTGACATTGGCTAATATATCAATTGTGCTCTTAACAGGACAGCTACAGGCTGGCAACTATTGTTAATGCCCTCACATTTAGACTACTATAATGTACTTTATATGGGTTTGCCCTTTTATCTTATCTGGAAGGTCCAGCTAAGGCAAAATGGAGCAGCCGGTTATTGCCCAGGGTGTCCGTTTGGGTACATGTCACACCTGCACCTAAGCAATTGCAGTGATTTCTAGTTAATTACCAACTGTACCAGGCTGGAAGCCTCTCTGCACTTGGACCACTAGCCAACCCACAGTGAACTCCCAGGTGGAGCTTCTACACTGCAAGGGGCCATTTCTGACTCAGAAATGGCTCCTTCCATGCAGAAGCACACTGCAGGTCAACTATGCATGGACCATGATAACGTGCTCCACATCTACACTTACCTTGATCATTCCTGACCAGTCCCATTCTCTGTTGAGTCATCCACACCTCTATGGTGCACACAGGAGTGTGGGGTTGGTGGGCTGGCATATACTAGCATTAGCTAGTGTGAATGCTAGTTCATGCATGGGAAGTTCAGATTTCCCATCCCCTGGATCGGACAGTAAGTGCAAATTTGCCCCACGCTCAAGGTTCTATGTCTGACATATGACATCATAGACAACTGGGGCCACAGAATCTTAAAGAACACCTCTTTTGTTACAAGCCTGGAAGAGCCCTAAGATAATCTGGGGAGGCCCTAATGTAAAAATACAGAATACAGAAAACAACCTTATGGCACACCCTCTCCTCTGTTATTGAACAGGCACCTATAATCACAGCTTTCAGTTCTTTGTTAAAGACACCTTTTTCACCATGTCACTTCCTCTGGGACTATTTGATTCCACACTCCTACCTAAAACCAGGTGGGTGACCTTGGGCTAGTCACAGCTCTCTTCTTAGCTCTCACAGCCCCTCCTACCTCACAGGGTGTTCTGTGGTAGGGAGAAGAATAGAAACTTTGGGTGTGTCCCCAAGCAATTTAAAGTGTGCTAAAAATCTTCTTTTGCCTCTGAGTGCCCCCATGCCAGGGTTTTAAACGAGCTTCCAGCACTACAAAAGCAGGAAGACCCGCGACAAAATATGTGCCCTTTAAAGAAGACTTTCATCACTCTTTTTGGAAGTTATGGGTTTTCCTCGCAGCATTTACCTTGGGGACGCTCTGTGGCAAAAGGGTGGGGGATTGCTGCCTGCACACACAGCCATAAAGCATTCACACATCTCCCAGAAATGCTGTAGCTTCCCTTCCTTCCCTTTCTAAAGCACAGAACTTTCAAAGAGCCAGAATTGCAGAGAATTGCAACATTGTTATCAGGCGTGAAGTGTTATCAGGTGCGAAGTGGATGGATTGCAACATTGTTATCAGGCGTGAAGTGGGTGTATTTAAAGTCACCGTTGCTCTACTGGGTGGATTTTGACAGTGTTCTGTGGAAGTGCTAAGAGTGAATGAGTAAATGATCACCCAGCCGATGGCTGCAGCCAGCATGGGAAGCCATTTCAGGGGACGGAGATCTGGGAGACGAACAGAGAACCGATGGCTATTTTTCCTTTGAACAAGAGAGGGGGCGGGGAGAAAAAGATGCAGGGAAAGAAAACATGCTTCCGTGGGGACGGAAGGTGCATTTTAAATGCGCATTTTGCTGAGCCTCATGAGGACGCTTATTCCGGAAGTGCATGGCATTTTTAAAGTCCACTTGAATAGAGTGACAGCGTAGGGAGACTAGAGAGGCAAATAAGTCTTTTGGGGATGCAGCCTTTGTTAGTCATTTTGAGTACCCTTAAATGGGTGGGAAAAGTGAGGTAAAAAGCCAACTCTTCTTCTTCTTCTTCTTTGAGAATGTTTTTTCTTTATGAAAAGCAGTCTATAAATGTTTGAATGAAATATTAAATGGCCATAAGAAACACCTAGGCTTTGGGGGAGTCAATATAAGTATGAGAAAAGAAACTTCAATCAAAGGTAAAGTTTTCTATTGTGATTCCTTTTCTCCTATGGTGGGATATGTGACTTTGGCAATACTGTAGAAATTAAAGGTAAATTGGAACCAAGAGCTCTTAAATGGATATAAATGGCTTTTCAATGACCTTTCAAGAAGCACCCATAAGGCTCTGTACTGCGATCTTTTCCATTTAATTTTATTTAAGTGATTTGGACAAAGGGCTGAACTACTGTCTCCAGAGGTTTAAAAATGGCATCATGACAGGAGAGGTTAATGATACCGTGGAGGATGCCAGAGCCATAGAAGAATATTTTCAGGACCTAGGGCAATATGTAAAACACTGGCACACAGGAAGCAAATGCCACTAACTGTAAAGTCACTGTCCAGGAAGAACCAATCAGAATGACAAATGCGATTTTGGAGCATCTCTTAATTTGCAGGCATAGGAAGCATGAAAAGGCAAGGCATGAATTTCTGGAGTTAACAGTCAGAACACACAGAGTTCATACCCAGGTGCTGACATCACTGGAACTGTATAGTGGTGCCACTGCACTTTGTAAAGCATCATATGTATGTGTGTGCCTGTGCACACAGATGTACATGTACACAAAGGTGAGAGAGGTTACACAAAATGAATAATACGGACCCCCAGGAAATCATAGCAGAGTTGCTGGAAAATGGATCCAGCTAAAAGCCCCTGGGAAGAATGTAACAAGGAAGGAAGGAAGGAAGGAAGGAAGGAAGGAAGGAAGGAAGGAAGGAAGGAAGGAAGGAAGGAAGGAAGGAAGGAAGGAAGGAAGGAAGGAAGGAAGGAAGGAAGTTAAATACGTATAATACTTGTCTGACAATTCAAAAATAGTACTTTCATATAATTAGCATAAAATGTGGGATAGGAGATGGATGCTCCAGAACTTAGTGCATTATCCCCATTTCATATGGTTGCAAGAGGGAAGCAGAACTGGCATATGTTTGCAGAGTTTGATGTAAGTGATGGTGTGTGCCCTTAGCCTGACATCTTGAGAGATTTAGTTATTTATATCCATTTACTTTGAAAACAACTCAGCATGGCTAACAGCAAACACATGATGCATAGAAACAAATAATAATGCCAAGTAATAAGCTGACTAGATAGTAATCCAATCTAAACATGTTCTCCTAGTGCTGCTACTATTTCTCTTTGCAGCTAGCAGGGGTCTGTGGTCTCCAGGTGATTTATGCTACAGATTGCATAGAAATGTATCTGATCAACTAGTGGCATGTTTGTTCGTGTTTTTATATCATACGTGGGTCAGTGGTCACAATTTCCTAGGAGCAAAGAAGATCAAAACACTGAGACTTTTCTTTCTAATCTTCTCCAGTTTCTCTCTGCGTGTGACATTTATTCTTCTGCCCTTGCATTTCTAGCAACGCTGTAAGTTATAACGAGCTAACCCTTGCACTATTAAAATCTAAGATGTCCTTTGTTTTGCTGTATATCAGAGCCTAATATGATTGTTTTTAGCTAATTAGATGAAAATATGGCATTGAACGGCTTCATATTACGTAATCCTTTAAATCAGTTATGAGGATCTCTATCCATTTTGTCACTATCCTTTGCATAAACTTCATTTATTGATGAACGCACAAAAACACTACCCCAGACTAGAAATCTACCATTCTTTCCTGTCACTTTCTATCAATTCTTACATTAACCTTCCATTTATTTCTGTAGGAATTTGTTCTGAAGCCAACAGCAACAAAAGCCCTGCCAGAACTGAACACCATTATCTGTGGCTGTGTAAGATAAGAACACAAGAGAAGTACCACTGGATCAGGCCTCATTCCATCTAGTCCTGAATCCTGGACTTTCTCAAGCAGAAGATGAAGGCAAAAACATCATCTGCTCTCAGCTTCCTGTAAATAACTTTTAGGGCAGTGATGGTGAACCTTTTGATCGCGGTGTGTCAAAATTCACAAGAAAACCTAGCTTAACTCAGGCACTGTGTCACATCTAGAAATATCCATAATTTTGTGATATTTGTGATATATGTATTTTATTAAAAGCAAAAACAATTCTTTACATTGGTGATTTTTGTTGCTGAATTTCGTTTGCTAAATCTTGAAAGTTGGTATTTCGTACACTTCAAGAACAAGCAAGCACTATGCGCTCAGGTGCCAGGGTGACCATGTGTGTCACCCAAAAGGGCTTGGCGTGTCACCTGTGACACGTGTGTCATAGGTTGGCCATCACCATTTTAGGGGCATCTTGCTTTCCTCTTCACAAGGGTAACAGAAAGTGGCCAGTGAAGACGTGATCCACATGGGTGACAGGAAGTCCCTAGTAGTATTGACCTGTCAGGCATGGAGTACTCTTCTAAGCATTCTAGCTAGTCCACAAGTACTCTTGGAAGTGGGCTTCCTGTAGACTGAGATAAGAACTCTTAAGTGCACCCACCACCTCCAGGGGTTGTGTAGATACAAGATAATGTAAATGACATCTGGCCTCTGCTCCACCCAGAGGTATTTTTGTCACTGCAAAATTTATTTATTTCCATTTCTATCCCGCCCCATACCCGAAGGTCTCTGGGCGGGTAACAACAAATCAATAGCAATTAAAACCATATTAAAAAACAAGACACAGGTAAACATATTACAACAGGTATTAAAAACAAGATATTAAAAACAGGGCACAGATTAAGCTAAGGCATATAATTAAAAGTTCTGATTTAAGCCCTACATCTAATGGTCTGTTAATAAAACTGTGACCAAGGGGGGAATGAGTCAACCTTGGCCAAAGGCTAAGGAAAAAAGATATGCGTTTACAGCCCTCCTAAATGACAACAGGGAAGGGGCATGGCGCACCCTGGAGGGGAGACCATTCCACAATCTAGGGGCCGCCACTGAAAATGCTCTCCCCCGGGTGCCCACCAGCCTCACTATCGAAGGTGGTGGAACAACTAGGAGGGCATCGTCTTCAGATCTTAAGGCATGGGCAGGACGGTATGGGAGAAGGCGTTCCTTTAGATATTTTGGGCCCAAGTCATTTAGGGCCTTATAGGTCAGAATTAACACCTTGAATTGGGCCTGGTAGTGAATTGGCAGCCAGTGCAATTCTTTTAACACTGGCGTAATATATGTCCAGCTAGTTGTTCCAGTCAGCACCCTGGCTGCTGCAGTTTGCACTAACTCCAACTTCCGGACCGTCTTCAAGGGTAGCCCCATGTAGAGCGTGTTGCAATAGTCCAATCTAGAGGTTACCAGAGCGTGGATAACTGTGGCCAGGTCGTCTCTATCCAGGAAAGGCTTAAGCTGACGTACAAGCCGTAGCTGGGAGTAGGCACTCCTGGCCACAGCCTCCACCTGAGCTTCAAGTGTTAGTGCAGAGTCCAGGAGTACCCCCAAATTATGCACCTGTCCCTTCCAGGGCATAGCCACCCCATCAAGGACAGGGTATCTCCCAACTACGAGGATCCGAGACCCTGCTGTAATACACAGCACCTCTGTCTTGTCTGGATTCAGCTTCAATTTATTGGCCCTCATCCAGCCCATTGTTGCCACCAGACACCTGTCAAGCACTTCCACCACCTCTCCTGATTCAGATGGAACAGAGAGATAGAGTTGGGTATCATCAGCATATTGATGACACCTCACTCCAAAACTCCTAATGATCTCTCCCAGCGGCTTCATATAGATGTTAAAGAGCATGGGGGATAGGATCGATCCCTGAGGAACCCCACACGTGAGTTCCCAAGGTGTCGAAACCGTATCTCCCACAGCCACTATCTGGGATCGGCTTCGGAGATAAGAGCGGAACCAATGCCAAGCATTGCCTCCAACTCCTAAGCTCCGCAGCCTTTCCAGAAGGATACCATGGTCAATGATATCAAAAGCCACTGAAAGGTCCAGGAGAACCAACAGGGTCGCATTCCCTTTGTCTCTCTCCCAGAGTAGGTCATCAACCAGGGCGACCAAGATGGTTTCTGTGCCACGCCCGGGTCTGGATAGCTTCTGAGTCCATTTGTGGTGTGATGAGCTGTGTCCTGAAACCTGGAGAACTTCTGATCTTCAGCTCTGAAGACAGCACAGATGTAAGACATGTGAGGAGATAAGAACATAAGAACAGTCCATCTAATCCAGCACCTTGTCTCACACAGTGACCCACCAATTGCTTTTGGACAATCTCAAACAGACATCAAAGGGAAAACCTGCTCTCAACTTTATACACCTGACCTACATGAATTTATCTTTCTTAAAGCTATCAAGGCTGGTTGCTATCACCACCTCTTCTGTGTTGTGTACACATAGTAAATTGTGCCTCTAGAGTGGAAGCATAGGTTTGTGGCTTTGACAGGCTTGAATCCAGTCACAAATTAGTGTAACAGTATATTTCATAATATTGTCTTGACAGTTAATACTGTCAACCCTATGTGCACACATCTTCCATCTACCGTTGTGCTTCCTAAAGCAGCAAACATGAGTGACCCAGGTTGTGAACAGTCTAGCAACCAGTGTCTGGATTTAAGGCAAACAAGGATTTTAATGGGTCTGAACTGTTTTAACAATGTTCCAAACCAAGCTGTTAACTTTTTTTTAGTGAAATAAATTTCCTATTCTCCATTTTCTTACATATGTGTTCTACCAGTGTTTCACTGTGAAACACAAGCCTATGTACTATCAGATACAAAGGAAATCTCTCATAGCATTAGACACATTAAAAATAGTTCATGTATCCTGGCTGGCTTGGAGGGACTGCTTCCTTCTATGTTGCTGAGCACTGACACATGTAAACACATGCTTCCATACATGGATCCTCTTTTCAATTGAAATTTGGGGACCGAGAGCATGAAAGATTTTTATAGGCAATAAAATCAGAAATTCCATATTGAAAACAGCTTATGATAGTCCTGCTATCCTGAACACACTTGAGGTCTTTTCCACTGAGAACACACATTCACAAACTAACTGGGATTTAGAATGGGTCTACTTATCCAAATGTTTACTGAATGTGTTGAAAGCAATACAGTATTTAAATATAGCAATGCTGCAGTTTCTAATGTGTTGTATGGAAAACTGAGCCCATGATAGATCAGGTACTCACTTTTAAGGAATATTGTAGAATAGAATTATTGCCTTAAAAAGGCAAATGTGCAGAGAATGTTCATTTGCTCATTTGAAAGGGTCTATAAATTCAAAGCATGGAAGATTTTTTCTTTGTTTATTATTAAGGGCCTTCAGGGTCTTTTTTTATTATTATTATTACTACAAGAAAGTATGCCACTGCTGATGAACACCCATAATTCCAGTGCTGGATTTCAAGTGTAGCAAGGCACCAATATGTAGTCAGACAACTGAGTATGATAATGACAATATCTAAATAAATGGTTTACTTTTAATATAGGTATTATTGTAGCTCATTGTCTGACATGCCCTTCTAGTTGAATATGTATTGCTTTTATCAGCCATGACAGAAATATAGTAAGTCAGTAATTTCAGATACTGTTGCATAGGCTGCGTCACTGTAATTTTGCCAGGAGGGAGATAATAAATCATACTTTTCCATTTGACTGATGTTCTATTTCTCTTGTCTGGTTTCAGCAGCTGAGTTCTATCTGGCAAGGTAGCATTGTTCCCCATTTCTCTTATTAAAGGATAAAGCACATTATTGAAAATGCTTTTGTGTGCAGAGATTTTCAGGCAGTACATGAATTTATAGAACATATAATGAAAAGGCTTCATTGATCCTGGTGCTAATGTGAAAAATCAAACCTCACGTCTCACTCTGGAGTGGGAACAGTTCTGAAACCCCTTTGGTGACTTTATTAGTTATCTTTCTTTTTCTTTTTCTAAATTGTGAACAGCTCAACACTGCAACGACATGCGTCACTAGTCAAGACTATTCAGTACTAGAAGGTTTTCCTAATATTTGCTGAGGCCCTTATTAGCTTACTTTGAGTGGAGAACTTCCCAACGTGTAGTATGAGGCTATGCTCAATACTTCAGTGTATAAGTCTTGTGAGGGTCTGTTCACACTTCCCTCTGAGACAAAAATCAGGTACGGAGAGAGCCATCTACACCTCACCTCAACTGGACCACCAGCACTTGAAGTGCGGATGACCTGGCTTGGTGTTCCCTGGCAATCAACCTGTAGCACATACAGCCACACTGCTCATTTGCAACTTTGCATTTGGAAGAGAGCACAAAAGTCACTGACCAGGAGCTCACTAGCTGCTCTCTGTCAAGTTGTGGATAAAATTTTACTTGTCCACAGCTAGCAAAGTCCAGGGCAGTTGGAGTGAGCTACAGGACACTCTGGGACAGCAGTGGTAGTGCAGCACATAAATGCCCCTCCCCAAGAGAGGTTGGGACTACTCATAGAATCATGGAAACATAGAATTGTAGAGTTGGAAGGGACCTCCAGAGTCATCGTATCCAATCCCCAGCTCAATACAGGATTTCCTAAACCATTCCAGACAGATGTAAGTCCAGCATCTAGTTGAAGACCTCCAGTTAAGAAGAGCTCACTACTTCTCATGGCAACCTATTCCACTGATGGACCTCACGGTCAGGAAGTTTTTTCTAATATCTATTCTGTATTTACTCCCTTGAAGTTTCATACCATTGTTTCTAGTCCTCCCATCTTGCGTAAGTGAGAATAGGGACAATCCTTCTGCACTGTGACAGCCCTTCAGATACTTGAAGACCACTATCAGGTCTCCTCTCAGTCTTCTGTTCTTCAGGCTAAACATTCCTAGATCCTTCACTGTGAACAGGCTCTCAGTCCCAAAGTATTCTAGTTGCGATGTTGCAAATCAAGATGTTCATTTTTTTTTAGTGAAATAAATTTCCTTTTGTCTGGTGTTAAAGATTGCGTAATTATCAGCTTTCCAGATTGACTGGGATACAAGGCTGGTCTATGAGCCTGTCCAAGCCAGGTCATCTGCAGTTCATGTGCTGGTGGTCCAACTGAGTGCACCAGCACTTGAGGTGTAGATGGCTCCCTCCATGTCTGATCTTTTTCTCAGAGGGAAGTGTGAGCAGACCCTCACAAGACTCCACCTACACGAATGAGATTTAAATCAAAGTGTCTTACTGAGACCCCCTAGACCATTTTCAAATGATCTGTAGGAACTAAATGAGAAAAAGGCTGGTCTATGAGCAAATTCACACCTTCACTCCCCTAGGAAATTGTCCCAGGGAAATGAAGAAGGGGGATGGATTGGATGTCTGCACTTTACAATCTCTGATCTATCTCAAACTTACCCAGCACTTCACCAAGTGCAATGTAAGTGTGATCTTCTCTATACAGCCATGCACACCATCCACTCTCACAGCAACCAGGCAATGCTGGGTGTATCTGTGGCTGTGTCACTCCACCCCACTCACTGTTCACTGGAAGAAATTCAAGTGATGTGTGCAGAGCTATGCTACCTGCATCCCAGACTATCCAGCACACAGTGCTCCACAGCTATCCACCTGGAGGACAACCCATCACACACGGAACCACTTCTAGCATGCAGGGCAGATGCTCTGTGCTAGAGCATCCTAGACTTTCCCCACTGGGCCAAGTACATAAGAACATAAGAGGACACCTGCCAGATCAGGCCACAGCCCATCTAGTCCAGCATACTGTCAGACACAGTGGCCCACCAATTGCCTATGGGCATCTCAAGCAGAGATAAAGGCAAATCTTCTCCTGCTCGCAAACCCAGCACATGGCATTAGAGGCATCCTGCTTGTCTCTCCAGTCTGAAAGATGTACTTAGGCATCCATTCTGGTAGTCACTGATACAGCTGTCATCCATAAATTTCTCTAACCCTTCGTCAAAGCCATCTAGGCTGGTTGCTGTTACCACCTCTTCTAGCAGCAAATTCCATAGACAGATGACCCTCAGGGTGAAGAAGTACTTCCTCTTTTCTGATCTGACTCTCCTACCCATCAACTTCATTGTGTGCCCCCTGGTTCTAGTGTTGAGTGATAGAGAAAAGAAATATAGAGCAAAAAAACTCCTGTATTACTTGACAGGTACTCTCCAGAGGCTTAGTTAGTAAAGCCTTTCTACTTGTAGATGCTAAGAACTATCCACTTAGGACAGTTTCCTGAAATTCTACTGATGTTCTATTCTTTTCTTGAGTTCTAAATGAAGCTTTGTATTCCAATGAAATGTGAAACAAAAAGGAACTATTCCTCTTGTTCAGTGTACCTTCTACTGCAGCATTTTGCAACAGTTTGCCAGAAATATGTTAGAAATTTACAAAGTTTTGATGTGACTTGGAAATTACCATCTCATCTTGTTCTCCATAAAAGTCGTAAATCATAAGAAGGACATGCTTTGGGTCCTGTCCTAATGGGTGCTATATGTTCTTTTTCAGGTAATAAAGGCTTGGCCAAGTTTGGCTTACTGCATTAGGAGTTTATAGATTTTCAGACCTGAAGATAAATATGGCATTCACCAACACAGTGCTTTCAATTTCTTTGCAAGATTAGAGAAGTAATCTTAAAATGATGAAGATTACCAGAACTGGTGAAGTGCAGTGACAGTCAATATGTTACTAGCACAAATGATAAAACCTGTTTAATAAAAATCAGCATGGGAGCAGATATCTGATATTCTGAAAACAATTTGTCCCTCCATTATTTGGGTGCTTAACAAAGTAATCATTGATCGGACAATGAAACCATGAAAAGAGTCAAAACTAGCCTTAGATTTCATCATGTTCATCCGGAAACAAGAGTTCTGCATGAAATTAGGCTTCTTTAAAACTGTGATGATGCTTACTTAAGAATAACATACAACCATGATAGTTGAGGCAGCTGAGAGCCTTATAAAGTTGGATGTACTTTAAGTAAGTGCTGAATGAAAGAAGCTGTAGTATCTGAAAAGCAGATTAACTAGGCATTCTGTGTAGCTCTTATGGCAGCCGACTGGAGATACTTCTTTCTTTTTCAACTCTGAAGAAGAGTAAATTTTTATACCCCTCTTTTCTCACCCAAAGTGAGAAAAGTTGCTGACAGACTTTCTGTTCTTCTCCCCTCAACAGACACCCAGTGAGGTAGGTGGGGTGGTGGGAGCTCAGAAAGTGAGCTTTGACTAGCCCAAGGTCACCCAGATGGCTTCATGGAGGAGTGCGGAATCAAACTTGGTGACCACCAGATATTTCTATAGATGGAATACCAGAGATATAGGCAAATATGTGAGATTAAAAGGATTAAAGGAACCAAGGATGGGCACATGTTAGTGAAGAGTCCAGTCAACCTGGGGATCTCTTTTTAGCAACAGTTGCAGAGCAATCTATTAGACTTATAGTAAATAACATCTTAAAAGGATAAAAATTAGCAGCAGCATTTTGAACCCAGACTACTCTGTCCTGGAGTAATCCAGATTCTGCTGAAGGTTTAGTTGGAGGCTGGGAACAGCACCGAGCCCACATCAGGCTGTTCCCAAACGGAACCCGCAAGTGCACAGAAGCACACCTGCAAACGGCACGGTGTGGCACAGCAGTTTTTGTGGACAGGAGCCACGGCCGCTGGCCTCCTCCGATCCTGCAACCAGTGCTTGCTCGCTCGCCCTGGCCACCGGCTCTCCTCCATCGCTCTTTTCTGAGGTTGGCATCTGAGGGGCAGCCTCCCCCTCCCTGTAACCCCTACTCTGGGCACCTCCAATTTTAATGCTCATTCGCTTGATCACTTGCTTGCCCTGGCTGCCGACTCTCCTTCGTTCACCTCCAAAGGCACTAAAATCTGGACTGGATTGCTGAAGTCCAGTTTCAGCAGGTTTTTTCCCCCTGGACTTCTGCAGGAATTTCTGCAGAATTCGCATGGGGACAGGGATTACCGGATTTGACCTACTGGCCAGTTTAATGGGAATCCTGAATGCCGGGTCCGAATCCAGTCCAGATTTTACTCCCTATGGGAATGCATCCAAAATCTGAACTCATTTTGCCATTCCAGTCATAGCCCTGGGGTCAGACTGGGGAGCATTGTTGTGGTTCTGTCTGGAAACCTCCTTTGATCTCTCCAAACATGTTCTCATAGGTCAAGACTGGGAGCCTCACCCCTCCCACTACATTCCTTGCACCTGAACTAAATATTGAGAAAAGGCCATAGGATCATGAGCAAGACAATAGTCTTCTGACAGTCTTCTGACTGGAAGCTCCATCCTATTGAAACCAACCACAGCAACATCACATTTAGGTAGTTTGGTGAAAATGGGCTAAGATTAGGCTTCCTCGTGCATCAAACCCTGCACACCGTAATCTATATAGGACATAACCTGAGAAGGCACAAAGGAAAACCATTTTAACAACATGGTTTTCTTTTCAGCCTCTATCAAGAGATTCATGTTGTGGTCATTTCTCTAGGAATCCAGAACCTCATATACGGAAACTATTGCTGGCTTCTTAGGAAACAACACTTTATGATGGCTACTATGACCTTTAGGGGGACAGATTTGTTTGTTTTTTGTATTATTAAAAGGTATCACAGCTGTAAATCCAGACTGAGGAGGAAGAGGAGGAGGAGGAGAGTTGGCTGTTCTACCCCACTTTTCTCACCCTTTAAGGGGAATCAAAGCAGCTGGCAAAGCTTTCTAATCTTCTCCCCACAACAGAAGAGAGCTGTGACTAGCCTAAGGTCACCCAGGTGGCTTCATGAAGGAGTGTGGAATCAAACCTAGAATTCCCAGATAAGAGTCCGGCTCCTTAACTGCTAGACCAAACTGGCTCCCACTACCATTACTAAAAACCACAGAAAACAAAACTAATATAAGAAATCAGGTGGAATCCTTCACTGAATTTTATTAAACAAATAAATATAAATATAAATATAAATATAAATATAAATATAAATATAAATATAAATATAAATATAAATATAAATATAAATATAAATATAAATATAAATATAAATAAATAAATAAATAAAATAAATTAATGCCCTGTCTTCGCTTACCTCCCTGGGTATCTTCCAGAAGGGGTGGGGGCATCACAACTCCACATTCAGCAGCACAAAGCACCTGCCTATATACATGATACCTGGCTGAGGAGGAGCACAACATTCAGGTAAAGTGTCCAGGGTGAAGGATGTGATATCATGCTCTTTGGAGGAGTGCCTCATTCACTGAGGCCTTTTCTGAAATAGCAAATGAAGCATTTCTGGCAAAATGTTCAGGCCCAGCCCCAGCCCCCTTGCTGGGGAGACATGGCTAAAAACAAAATCTTCCTTGAAACTCAATAATGAATCTTTCCATTCCATGGAAGACCAAACGGATTTTAAAAGGTTAGAGAGGATAGTAGCTTAAAAGGAAGCAAATTAAAGTTTATTTGATAATTTGTTTTACTGTAGCTAAGGTTAGTCTGAATTTAGTTTACCTTTATTTTTATTTTGAGTAAAGACTTCTGTACAGCTTTTTCTACTACCTATTTAGTAGGCAAGGAGTGATTACTATTAATTTAGGCTGCTTCCAGACACACTATAAAGCCTATGATCCTCCCAGCACTGTGCTGGGAATCCCTGACATTCCTCTGTTGTTCCCAATATAATCCCGATTTAAGCAGCTGAGAAACTGGTATGTCGCTATTATAAGAAATCCAGCAGTGATAGAAGTTTTCCCATAATAGCAATGCCTACAGTACTTTGATGTCTATTGGCTTATTCTACAAGTAACTGAACTGGGATGACCAGAAGCCTGCCAAGCCTGCAAAAAGTAGAAAAAAGGAAGTTGGCTAAGTTCCAGTAGCCCCAATTAAGTTGATTGCAGAAACTGCTGACAGGCAGAAAGGAATGCACAGGGTTTCGCCTGTTGGGGTGGGCAAGAAGCAATCCTAGGATCTGTGATGTCCAGAGCAGGCAGCAACAGCAAGAACACGTGCACGCACGCGCGTGGCTAGCAGAGCCAGGTCAGTTTCAAAAGTCAGTTGGGATATAGAGTTACATGTAGTCAGACAGGCCAGGAGTCAGGTTACCAGAGATTCGTCATAGTCAGGAGTCCGTCATAATCAGGAGTCCAGAGGTTACATGAGTCGGGGATTGCCAAGAAGATTCTTTGTTTGCAGTTGCTGTGTTCAGAGCAGGCGATAACAGTGAAGCACTTGCACATACATGTGCCCAGCTAGCAACAGCAAAACGCTAAGTCAGTTACCAGTGTTCTGGGGGATACAGAGTACGCCAAGTCAGGAGTCAGGGTTCCAGAGAGTCATCGTAAGTTCGGGAAGTCAGTCAGGGTTCACACAAGTTGGGAGTTGCCAAGGATATTCTTCGTTTGCAAGAGTGAGTGCAGAGTTGGGTTTTTTGTTAAATAGGAGATGGAGAGTCAGGCCCCTTGTGGCACAGCTGTTTCGCCTGGAGGCAAACCGAGTGGCACAGCTGTTGTTGTTCTCTCCTGAGAGAACTCAGGGCGTTGCGTATCATCTGAGTCTGAACTATCCCCATTTGGGGGGACAAAAGCAATTTCCACATTTGGCCCCTGAGACACACCTGCCTCTCTTTGTCTGGCGACAAAGGAGTGGGACCTTCCTCCAGGGAGCTGGAGAGGACATGAGGCATGACAGCAATGGAGGTTGCTGTGTGTGACTTCCTTATGTTGGGCTCAGACTGCCCCGTCAGCACAGCTGTTTGGCATGGAGCTGGGCTGAGTGCTGCAGGTGTTGCCCAGCCTCTAAGTCTGAGGACTCCACATCTGAGGGGACATACCCCATCACTAAGGCTGGCACCTGAGGTATGCCTCCCTTGTTTTGGCTGGCAGGGGTGGCACCATCAGTGTCCAAGGAGTCAGAGATAACACGAGGCATGACAGGATTTTGTTTAGATACTGCATTGCTTCTGGCTGTGTGAAGGCTACTTTAAAAACAATTAATGATTTAAAAACAATTAACAATTAATGATTTAAAAACAATGAACAATTTTACTGTAGTTGTTTTGTATTAGGTACCTCTTCCTCAGCTTGAAATTCATTTCTTGAAGGCTATGAGAAATTCGTATTCTTAAATAGTGTGCACCATTATGAACATCCATTTGGACACAACCTGTACCAACTGGACATGTGCAAATAGATTTTGGATTATAATGCCATATGAATCACACTGGGTGATCTGACATGGTTTGAACTGAACTGAACTGAACCAACCCTTGTTTGAGAAGAGGCAGTTCAATTCAAATCAAACCAGGGGGTGTTTGACTGAATAGGTCGATCTACCTGATTTGATTTAAACCGGATTTTTTACTTGTGTGATATGCATCTGACCCTTTAAATAGAGCTTTTGCAATGTGTTTTATTAATCCACCCCCTTTTCTTAATGATCAGTTTACAAACCATTCAAGGTTTGATTCAAGTTGGTTTCAAAGTTGTTTGGCCTGCTTCTAGATAAAATGAAACTCGTAAAGATTTGGTTTTTTTCAAACCAAACCAAGCCAATCAATTTTAGTTCATGCACATCTCTTGCTCCACTTCTTGGTTTTTACTGTGTCAGGTTGCAAGAACCGAAATGTAGCTGGAAGGAGAAAACTGTATTTCATATTAATAAACAACGCCACCAAGAACTCACAGATTTCACTGCAAAAGGTAGGCATATTAGCATTTCATAAAGAGTTTTATCCCTAGAGTCTTTTTTAAAATGTGGTTTATGAAAATAGACACTACAAGGTTTGTATGGAAATTCTACCTTCTTCTTGCACACAGTTGGAATTGGATGGCAAGAATATGCCACAGGGTTTATCCTTCTTCCACTCAAAGCAATAGGCAGTTACAATTTCTAACTTAATGGAGAACTAGTATGAATAAAATAATCCTTCAGTTTCATGCAGCTCTACAGCTTTAGTCTAATGTTAAAAAGGGTAGAGGGAACACAGGCACAGTGAGACTGCAAATTTAACCCACTTCTCAAGCTGACATGTGGTTTTCCTGGTGTCACATGTAATGGCAGCAAACTTCTGCAGGAGTATTCAATCATGAAGGGCATGTCCACAGACTCAGAAGGTCCAACCCATTGCAGAAACCCCACTCCACTCTCACTTATAAAATACCCGGGAAGAATAACATGACTAACTCTGCCATTTCCCATTCTACCACCTAAATGGGTCTTCCCCCTAAACCTATCATTTATATCTTCTTAAACAGTGACAATCAAGGCAACTTTCTATATTTTTTTTAAACAAGTTCTGTAGCTACTTTTTTCAAATGATACAATTAAAAGCCGATGCCATTAATAGGAATAACTGCTAATTACATTTCTTTATTCATTGCTTTAAATTATAGCCTTAAATGAAATTATTCAACAGATACAAAAGCATCAAATCCACGAGGAACTTCTACACACATGACAAACAGGGTGAGGTTGAACAGGCTGGCAGGTGGCCTCAGAGATCTCCCTTCAAGGGAGAATAAAAAGTTTCCCAACTTCAGAGTTGCAATGGGGAGACATCTGAGTGCTGTGCCCGGAAATGGACTTGGAAATGGGCTGTTATCTGGAAATTGGCAAAAGGACTGAGGTTCTTCCAGCCATAGCCACCTGTTTGTGCAATAGCAGAAGGCGTCAGGAGCCTTGCCTTGCTTGGACTGGGTCTGCTTTTTAGTGGCCCACCGCAAAAACATTCCTGGGCATAGATTATGGGAGTGGGCCAGGTGCAAGCCAAATGAAGACCTATGCTTATCATAAAATGATAGAGATGGAAGGGACCTCTAGGGTCATCAAGTCCAGCCCCCTGCTCAATGCAGGATTTCCTAAACCATCCCAAACAGATGTAGGCCCAGCCTCTGCTTGAAGACCTCCAGTGAAGGAGAACTTACTACCATGGCAACCTATTCCGCTGACTGATGGACCTCAGTGTCAGGAAGTTTTTCCTAATATCTAATCTGTCTTGACTCCCTTGAAGTTTCATACCACTGTTTCCAGTCTTCCCATCTTGTTGGTCCAAATGGACCAGATTCATTATCATCACTACCACCACCTTCATTTAAAAAAAAAACCTCCAGTGGAACCTCGTAGCCTAATAACCAGTAAAGCAGTTACTTTCCTGAAAACTGAAAATGGACCTGTTCACTCAATATTAGTCAGTAGCAGCAAAAGAGCAGGATGAGGGACTTAGGTTTGTCACTTTTCTGCCTTGTGAAGACTTCTTGTGTATGGTTAAAGATAGAGGTGATCCGTAATTGGTTCCAAGTCAGTTAAAAGAAAAAATACAATAAAAGCAAACATGAGAACAGCACCAAAACCTAAAATTACTTAATCAATGAAAAGAGAACAGTCTTAACCAAGTATTAAAAGGCCTATTAAATTTTAGTGGAGAAGCTGGGGGCCACCATGGAGAAGGGCCTATTGTAATTTATATTGGACAAGGATGGTTCTACCAAAAGGATTTCCTCTGCTGATCTCAGAAAGTTGGCCAACATGCCTTTCGGAACTTTATAAGCCAATCAAAAACTTCAAGTTGTTTTTGGAAGTGTATAGAAATCCAGAACAGATTTTTTTTCCCCTAGACGTTTGTCATATGCACCTAGCCAGAGACACAAAACAACAGCCTAACTGCTGCATTCTGTGCTAGTTTCAGCTTTTGAACTCCCAGGGCAACCACACACAAAACTCATTAACAGCAGTTTAATCTGGAGGTAACCTGGACATGGTTGTCTCAGTTGAAGAAGGGTTAAAACTGGTGAACCACCCAGAAATAGCAATGGGCTGTCCTCTGTCTTAATCTGTGCCTCAAATGATAAGGACCCAACCAAGAACACTCCCAATTTATACACTTGTTTGTCCTAGGGAGATGTCACCTATCCAGAACAGGATGCTTTCCCATCAGCTGAATGTGAGATCTTTTAACACATAGCATGAAGTCTCACCTGGATTCAGTTGTAGTTTATTTGTCTCCATATAAACCATTGCTGTCTCCAAGCGCTTACCATGTGCAGTAAGTGGCAAATCTATCAATTCATGCCATCCCTCCCTGGAATACCACACTATCTCTGGCATCTTGTGAACCTTTTCTGGGTTTAGTTGAACATAAGAACATAAGAGAAGCCTTGCTGGATCAGGCCACAGCCCATCTAGTCCAGCATCCTGTCGCACACAGTGGCCCACCAAATGCTCATGGGCATCTCAAGCAGAGACAAGGACAAACCTTCTCCTGCTCTCGAGTCCCAGCAGATGGCCCTAGAAGCGCCCCATTTCCTCCCCCCCCCAGCCTGAAAGATGCACCTAGGCATTCGTTCTAGTAGCCATTGATACATCTGTCATCCATAAATTTGTCTAACCCTTCCTTAAAGCCATCCAGACTGGTAGCTGTCACCACCTCTTCTGGCAGCACATTCCATAGGCCGATGACCCTCTGTGTGAAGAAATACTTCCCCCTGTCAGACCTTACGCTCCTACCCATCAGCTTCATAGAGTGCCCCCTGGTTCTAGTGTTGTGCGATAGAGAAAAGAAATTTTCTCTATCCACCTTTTCTATGCCGTGCATAATTTTATATACTTCAATCAGGTCCCCTCTCAAAGGCCGTCTCTCCAGACTGAAGAGGCCTAGATGTTGCAGCCTGGTTTCGTAAGGGAGGTGTTCCAGACCCTTAATCATTCTGGTTGCCCTTCTCTGCACCTTCTCTAGTTCCACAATATCCTTTTTGAGGTGTGGTGACCAGAATTGTACACAGTATTCCAAATGTGGCCTCACTATAGATTTATAAAGGGGCAAAATGACACTTGCTGACTTATTTTCTATTCCCTTCCTAATTATTCCCAGCATTGAATTTGCTTTTTTTGCTGCTGCCGCACACTGGGTTGACACCTTCATTGAACTGTCCACCAAAACCCCGAGATCCCTTTCCTGGCGTGTTGCAGAAAGCTCAGACCCCATCAGTTTATAGACGTAATTTGGATTCTTGGCCCCAATGTGCATTACTTTACACTTGTTAAGATTAAAGCACATTTGCCACTTGGTTGCCCACTCACCCAATGCTAAGAGATCCCTCTGGAGCTCTTGGCAATCTCTTTCAGATTTTACTACCCTAAATAATTTAGTATCATCAGCAAACTTTGCTATTTTACTATGTACCCCTTTTTCTAGATCATTGATGAATAAATTAAAAAGCATTGGTCCCAGTACTGAGCCTTGAGGGACCCCACTTTTTACTTCTTTCCACCCTGAGAAATTGCCGTTTACTACTACTCTCTGCTTTCTGCCCTTAAGCCAGTCACAAATCCAGGACAGAACCTGTCCTTTTATTCCATGGCTGGTGAGTTTACTCAGTAGCCTTTGATGTGGGACTTTGTCTATCTGGACTTTCAGAAGGCTTTTGACAATGTCCACTGGTTCACCTTTATCCACGTGTTTATTGACACTCTCAAAGAATTCCAACAAATTCGTGAGGCATGATTTACCTTTGCAGAAGCCATGCTGGCTTTTGTTCAGCAATGCCTGCTGCTCCATATGCACACTAATTTTGTCTTTAATAATGGTTTCCATCACCTTACACGGAACTGACGTTAAGCTAACTGGTCTGTAGTTGCCTGGATCACCCCTGGATCCTTTTTTGAATATTGGTGTTACATTTGCTACCCTCCAGTCCTCAGGTACGGAGCCTGATGTTAGGGAAAGATTATATATTTTTGCTAGAAGGTCGGCAATTTCGCATTTGAGTTCCTTAAGGACTCTTGGATGAATACCATCTGGTCCCGGTGACTTGTTAACATTTAGTTTATTAAGACATGCCAGGACCTCTTCCTTGGTTATTTCTGTACAGTTTAACTCTTCAGAAAACACAGGCTCAGCTACTGGCATGTGTCTTCTGTCTTCCTCCGTGAATACGGAAGCAAAAAATTCGTTTAGTCTCTCTGCAATCTCCGTGTCTTCTTTAATTACCCCTTTCTCTCCTTTACTATCTAGTGGTCCAACTGCTCTCCTGGTTGGATTCCTACTTCTGATATACTTAAAAAAGTTCTTGTTATTTCTTTTGATGTTTTTAGCAATGTGCTCCTCAAAATCTTTCTTAGCTTTCCTAATGGCCGTCTTGCATTCGTGTTGCCAGTGTCTATGTTCCCTCCTGTTCTCCTCATTTGGACAAGCCTTCCATTTCCTAAATGAACTCTTCTTGTTTTTAATGACTTCATCTACTGCATTTGTGAGCCACATTGGTTTCTTCTTGGACCTAGAAGTCCCCTTTCTTCTTTTAGGAATGCATTCTAGTTGCACTTCCGTTATTGTGTTTTTAAGTAGTCTCCATGCATTTTGAAGTGATTTAACTCTTTTGACTTTCCCTTTCAATTTCCTTTTCACTAATTTCCTCATTTTGGGGAAGTTTCCCTTGTGAAAGTTTAAGGTCTCAATGTTAGACTTTATTAAGAACTTACTCCCTGTATTTAAGTTGAAGGTTATTGCATTGTGGTCACTGTTCCCAATTGGATCAGCTACAGTGACGTCCTTGAGCAGCGTTCACTACTGGAGGTTCTAGGAGTGACAGTGGAATGGGATTGAGGTTGATTTAATTGTTTACAAAATTTGTAGCCACACTTTAAAAACTACTAAATAAAAGCACAAAGACCATCTAAGCCACAAAGACCATCTAAGCCACAAAGACCAATTCTAAAATCTCCCAAAGACCTATGAAGCATGCGATGTAGGTTTAGTCTACAAAAGCTTATGCTACCAACTTCTTTCTCTCTGTTAGGCCCTTTCCAAACTGGGCCTTATTCCAGAAAATATCTTGTTCACATGCTAGTATAGACTACACCAGGCCTGGGCAGAGCCAGCCATATTCTGCATGAGCATATGGATGAGAGGTCAGTTCCAGGATATATCCCAGAATAAGGTCCAGACTGACTGCAGTTCCATATATCAAAACATCTACTCTACATTAAATGGAGCATTACTTCACAGGATTCAGTAGATAAGACTAAGTCTTCAGACTTTAAAAAAAGGGACATCATTTTCAAGCACAAAAAGTAACCTGACCTTCATAGAATTCTTTAATTATCCTATGCTGGAAATACATACTTCAAGCTATTAAATTGCAATCTGCTGTGTCAAGGGCCATTGGGTCTGCCAGATTGTCTCAGAAGATGGACCCCTTGGGGAAACAGGTTAGATGTTCTTGCTGTAATAATGTGGGAAGGTCCACAGCAGGTTCGGGCCTAGTGTCAATGAAGATTAAGATGGAGCTTTGGGGAGCATCAGGAGTTTGCTGAAAAAAGTTATGGATCATGAAAACATAGTGCTTCTGGCTTGTTTAATAAAAATGAATAAAAAAAGGGAGAATACAAAAGAACAATAAAAATGAGTCTCTGCATTTAAGGGAAACATTATTTCTTATTATTCTTCTAGCTTGTGGAAAGACAGTGAAATTGTCCATAAAGAACCTAAGGAGTTATCTTTGCTAGCCTTTGTTTTCACTTGTCTTGGTGAAAAAAAAAATTCTCTTTGGCCTTTCCTGTAGGTGTGGACAGCTGCAGTAAACTGTCTCATAGATATCTACTCTGAAAGCCAGCATTCCAAGCCTGAAGAAACATTGAAATGCTGTGGCATTGCTACAGAGAGACATTAGTAGAAAGCAGAATTGTTGAAAGTGACTTTCCTATTTTCCTCTTTTATGTAGCTCCCTGGAACCTTCTCCTGAAGACCGGGATGGGGTCCAACTGCAATGAGTAGACTGTAATATGGGAGGGTGACATTTAAGAGAGATGAAAGATCTGTTCATATTGACTTCACCTTTCCCTACATTCTTCCCCACACATTTGAAAGGTGCCCCCTTTTGTAAGAAATACTTTAGGGACCTCATACAACTGGAATAAGGCAGGAAAGCTCAGAAGCTTTACGGTACTGTTGTAAACTTGGTAGTTATGATTTCCTACTCTTTATCTCCTCCTCTCCCACAGAAATTTGATAATTATTAATTAACCCAGCAGATCCACAACTAAGTGAAAAAATGCTTAGCAGTAAACTTATCTTTCTTCACTATGAAGCAGACAATAGATTAATGCACTTGGCAAACAGTACTTCACGGTTCGAATGGATATTACTTTGGACCACCCCCTTTAAAAAAAGATAGGACTTCCTTATCAACTGGGATGATATGCTCTAAAATGGAACACATCCAATTTGTCTCTTTATTTCAGCATCACAGCCTACCCACCCACTCTCTCCCTTGAACAGTATGGGTAGAAACTATTTATTGCCTTTTTATTGGATATTGGAACTCCCCCCCCCCTTTATTTTGTGAAGTGGCTTTTTTTCTGTCAAGACCTTTGCAAGCAAATAGTATAAATAGAGAGAAATCACCACTCATAGATCTCATGAAAACAAAGAGTATCTCTGGGTAAACAGTGCTTGATCAAAGACTCTTCCCACTGTCACACAGATTACTGTGTTGGTGGAATATTCCCATGCCTTGAAAGATACACCTTTAAAGGCTGACAAGTGGTGGACTGACCAATAGATGCAACCAAGCATAGTTTGTTCAACTTTACATGAATGGATGTTTGCTAATCTTGAAACCTAGGCAGTGTCTTCATCATAGCAGTTGTGCCAACTGGTGTAAAAGATTTAGTTAATTGCTGCAGATCCACCAAAAATTTAGGTTAATAAAAGTTCCATATCGTGATTTCATTCCTCTATGCATGAGGTCAAATTCTACAGTAAGCTTATTGTAGCACTTAGTGTGGTGTACATGCCTAAATGCATGTATAATAGTAAATGGATGAGCCAATGAGCTGATCTTACCTTAAATTCCTCCAAGATTTTGTAACTTTTCCCATGATATTCACAAAAGTTCTTCACTTCTTTGCACTCTGGACAGCATCCATTGTGTTCTACTTTAGTACATTTTGGATGGATTTTCGGGCACTCTGGTTGGTCACAAACAGGCCCATCCTCAGTACAAACACATGGACAGTTGGAATGCCCTGGGAAAAACCGCTCCCCCAGTTTGTATACAAAGCCACTGTCATCCACACAACCTTTCCCTCGGTAGTCATCAAATATCAGATTATTATCATTATTTGAAATCTGATCACCTTCATCAGCAGGGTAGTCTTCATGGCTGAAGGCAGCTGGGGTAACCAAATTAGGAACTAGCAACAGTAATATGTAGGCTTCATGAATATGAAGAGCCATCCCCCTCCTCAGCTGTATGTGGTCCTAATATCTGATATATACATATGATTCCATGGAGAAGTGGTGGGCTGAAAACAAAAAGTTTAAAAAAATATATTTTAAAGGACATATTTGAATGATATGTATTTTTTAAAAATCACACAACACAAATACACTTGTTGTCTATATGGACAACATCAATGCAGTATTCTTAGCAGACACAGAAACAATTTATCACTATTTTCTTCTGGAAAGACACTGGGAATTGAACTTGTGTTTCTCTGTCCTTTCACTGAGCTACAGCCACTCCTTCTTCCACATGCCTAACCATTAGAAATTCTATATTTCTCCTCATGATTTCCAGGACTGAATAGAGATCCCCATGAACTTATGTATGTAAGACTTGGCAAAGTTAACTGGAAAATGAAAACATGCCCAGGATAATCTCAACACTATAGAGGATTTTGATGAATGCCAAGAACTGATGAATCATCAACTTCATCTCGATAGTATATATAATATATATCTTGCTAGAATTGCAAAGTTAAATTGAACATTGTTAACCAAAGGAAGTGGTGCAAAGTAAGTCTAACAGTGCCTAGCCTCATATGAATTCCTCAATCTTTCTGCCAGACAATACATATATTATTCTCTCTAGAAAACTGTAAAGGAATGTTAATCCAAATTGAATTGGACAATATGCCTGTTAGTCAGTTAAGATAAGAATTGATGCCTCTTGACATTAGTCAGCTTCCTGTGTGATGAACACATTAGCCTTGCCAACACATATTCAACTGTTGAATGTTTACTATGTCTTATATCTGGATAGCAAAACCTTGTTTCTTCACTGATGCAAGATTTATTTATTTTTGTTACACTGTTGAAAGAATGAATCACATGGGAATGAGACTTTAACACAATTTAGAAAAAAAATCTAATATTTTTTCTGTTTACCAGCAGTGACTACAACTTGGCAATGAATCCAGCCCATTTGGGTTATAAAAAAACAATGACAGCAACAACTGTATTAAAAAATGGAAGAGTCTACCTTAGACCTCATACACGAGGAGAACATTGTAATGATACTGTCTTGGGCACAGTGAGCAAAGATTTATTATGGTGCTATATAGGCAGAACATTATTTTAAAGATACATAGTAACAGTCTATTCCTAAAGTAGTTCACACTGCTTCTGTTTTTGGTGTGTGTTTCCTTTTTTAATTCACCCATCCTCCCACAAATATGGATTTACACCTTCATGCATACGCTGTATTTGAACAAGCCTTCACCTCCATAGAAACAAACACATTGTCTCCTATAGTGGCTTAATAGAACAGTATCATTTCTACAAATACAATACTTGTTGTCCCTGGCTTTGCTAGACCTTCATTCTTTTTTTTTACATTTTTTTGAACTCATCTTGCCAGCCTAGAGCAGCAATTGGCATTTCATAACAAATACTGAGTCATGGTCAGCATACACAAGAAATAATTTACTATGCATTCAGAACTGTTTTACTAGGCCAGATCCATTTATACAGACAGAACCTATGCATTCAGGATAAAAAGTGTTCATAGTACCTGCATTTTGTTAAAAATGAAGGAAAGCCTTTACTATCTTTCAAACTTTACTTCCAATTACCTACTTTATTATTGGCTGTGCATAATTCTGTATCACTCTTAACTAGAGTACACAGACTTCTGCATTATCCAAGACTAGAAGAGGAAAAGGAATGGCAAGTTTTCCTTCTCTTAAAGAACTGTAATGGGTTATAAGGAAAATAGCCTTGGGATAAGAAGTATTTTAGCGAATTAGATTTGGGTTATAGAGCTAAAAAAAAAAAAGATCAACCAGCCTTCTTACCTCTTTTGCCCATCTTTGCCCATCTGTTCTCTGAGACCAACTGGGTAATAGTGGACTATGTTAAAGTGATAGATTCCAATAATGTTAGGTCTTTTAAAATCTCCATATCTACACATACACGATGCATGTTTATTAATTGTATGCACATATATAAGAGCACTTATCTATTAAATGGCTTTTAATTTATTTTTAAAAAGCATTTAATGATCAGAGAAAAAGGTAAGCTTTGTATTTTGGCAATCCCAAGTGATTCTGTCAGCAGCACTGATTTTTCAGTGAAGGGTGGTGGTGGTAGTGGGAGAGTGGGAGAAGAAGGTTGAGGTGGGAGACTGGGTGTTTCCCAAGGCTGCTTAGAATGTCTTGTACTTGAAGTTTTGCATATGTATATAAAAACAGAAGGGAATACCCTATAGTAACAGCAAAAGCATTCGCTTCCAAGGTACTGTTTTGTCCATACAAGTGCAAAATTGTTTAGCCTGTATGTTCAATTTCAACAGTGAATCACTGGCATGCTACAGGTAGGTTACTGTGTGCAAGGCATACACTGAGGAAACTTTGCAAGTGAAGCAAATTGGAAATAAATGATTCACAAGGGGAACCAGAGACATAAATCTTTTATATAAAATTATACATTAGAATTAAGCGTACAGATTTCACAAAAATGTTGCATTATTAGCAGTACTTTCCTACAGCACTGAATCAGCCTAGACATTTTGCTAGAACTTATTTGACTCATATTTTACCAGAAATGAGAGAAACAGAATGATAAACTGTCATTTTGGTTAAATAAATAAATAAATCACAAACAAATAAGCTCCACGTAGCCAGATGATAAAAAAATTTTTTCCTGAGGGAGGAAATGCTATACTACTGTGAAACTCTTAAGAAGTCTACAAATGTCTTGAAAAATGATACTTACCTACACAGGATGAGAGCTGGAAAGGGTCACAGGCCACCATGAATTAATATTTCAGTAATGTATTAGAAGCTGCAGTTCTTCTTAATCACATTTTGGAGGAAGAATGATCAAAAGCCACTTTCCCCAGTGCTTCCCATTTCGAATAAACAACTCAGGAGATTCACCACAAGACCTTAAGCTTTATCCCTCTGTTCAAAATTCAAAGCAAGCAACCATAAAGGGGTCCAGAGGTGAGGTTGACTGATAGAAAGCTACACTCCCAAACCATTGTCATTGTTGTTAAGCTTGTTTTTATATCCTTGGTTGCAATCTTCAGTGCCACCCCAAAAACCTCAACAGATCACTACACACACTGTATAGCAGCAAAAAGGCACGCAAGGGTGGAGAAATGTGCTATGCTTCCAATTCCAGGAATGGCAACAGTATGCCGGAGCGTAGAGCCAATCCAGACCGAAATGCAGTCAGCAGTACCATTCTGCCCTGCTGCTTTCTAGAGGCACTCCCCAAAACAAACGGCAGGGAATGTGTGGATCTTGAGAACGGCAATAACTTTCGGCATATTCAGCACCACGGATGGCAGCCGCTCGGCAGCTGTTTCTGCACCCTCCGAGTCCATTCTGTTGAATCTGGAAACCTTCAGCACCACGGACAGCAGCCAGCAATTCTGATTTTGCGTCGTACAGTCAGAACGTGCCGCTCCTCTGGGCGAAGAAAACAAATCCTTTACTCAACGGGACCACGTTCACCCTTAGAGATTTTCCCTAGGCAGAAGCATTTGCAAAAAAATACCTATGAAACATACTTCATATTTAACAACTCCCTTTCAGAGTGGAGGGCGTGGGGGGAGTCCGCTGTTTTCAACTCACTAGTAACAGTCTCCAGCATGCAAGGCTATGTTCCAGGAAATAGCAGTGGGTAGAATGAAGCTCTCTCTGCAGTTACTGAATGATGAGGCAAGGGCAACTGGCAGGCACTGCTCCGAAACTTGCTCATTCTCGTCATTCAGAATCCCTTCTACAAAAAGAAAAAAAAGCTCTACACGCCATGGATGCATTTGCACATAGCTTAAGCACCAAAACGTAGAACTCTTCAGAAGCTAGAATAAATGAAACACAGCTGCATTTTTGTATAAAGCAGGTTTCTCTGGTAAGCTTATGCTGAAATACTTGGAGTGGAGAAAAATAATTTTCGCTGCAATTCATCACCTTTGTCATTAGGCGTCATTGTAAAGCTATTTCTCCAGGAAAATCCCAAATGATACCTCCTTTAATGCATTATTTATAACCCAATAAAACAGGCATAAAATCAAAGGAGAAGTTGACTTTTTTAATTAAACCAAAATACAGAAACTTTGTATCCATGCTATTTTTTGCTTCAGACAATAAAAACACATTTCAAGCCACCGCCATGAGTTGGAGGCCATTAGAGCATTTCTGAGAGATTTCAATACACACTGGTCAAATCGATCAGTTCCAAATTCGAACTGTGCCATCAGAACCCCCTGAGAGCAGATGCTCTGCCTTGTGATCAAATACAACACTCTGAACTTCATCTTCGTGGCCCAACAAACTGGAAAGATGCCCCGATTTGAGTTCTAAGGTCTTAACAGTCCCATCGTTGCTTGCAAGAGCTACGATACGACCTGTAATAGAAAGGAAAGATATCATATATCATAGAAGGAACTTTAACAACTCAATGCCAGAGGCTGCAGTATTATTTCTCAGAAATAATGAAGTACTTAAAGCACCAAAGAAAAAGATATCAAATCAAAATTATTAAGGAATTAGATTTCAGAGTAATTAAAATAACCTGAATTTCTTGCTACTAATCAAAGTAAAACAAACAACATTTTTAAATGTAAAAAACCCTTTATTTTTAACATGCCTGATCTGTTCATATACTGTGTAAACAAAGCAAAACTATTAAATAAAATTGAAATGATTCTGTTTCAAAATTAACTGTGAAAATCAGTGACATGGTTATTATTTTTGGACAGTGTTTCAACATAGTCATTTATAACCAAAGGGCTTCCAATGTACAGTATACACACAGAGAAGCTTTTCAGTGCCCTCTGACAGATAGGCTGTGTTCACACCTAAATTATAATACATCTTCAGTCCACTTCCAGAGTGAAAGAATACATCAGCAAAGTGGCAAGCTGATTTCTTTCAGCATTATTCAACTCAGAAAATTCACTCTGGGGTTAGATAATGTGGAAAGAAAATGACTGGTCACTTTGCTGATGGGTTCTGCTTTGAAGGTGAAGCTGAATTAAAACTTAGTTAATCTAGGGTGTTTTTCCACTGTCACTAGAAGTACCCATTAAGTACCCATAAATAGGTACAAAATGCCATTACGTACCCATTAATGGGTACTTAATGGGTACTTCTAGTGACAGTGGATAAACACCCTTAATTAGGCATAAATGGGGAAGCCCATAAGTAAAGCAGTCCTGTTTTACAGAGTGCCGAAGGATGATCAATCAGAGAATATTACTCTTTCAATTGCCATAAAGTGCAAATTTGTGAGTTGAAAGTTAAATGATATAAGAAGCACTGTAAAAACAATCTGTTCACAATCCATAATGTGACTGTAGAGGTACAGGGCAGAAAAGGGGGGGGGGTCCAAGAAGCATAATAGCATCAACTGTGATTTGCATCTCACTGACATTTTCAAGGGTTCCTTCCATCTCAAACCATGGATGGATCCATAAGTGTATAGTCTTGTGTTGCCAGACAAAATCTCTGATAACAGAATGCAGAAACACTTAACCAACATCCATGATCTGCTACTTACCATCCTTTAGGGGTGTAAGAATTCCCAAAATGGGTGATAAAATGAAGTGGAATATCACATAGGTTTAGAACCAAAGCATTATTGAACAATATATGCACACATACAGAAATAAATAAATAAAATAAAATAAACACAATAAAACCTATGCAAAGATCTAATGTTCTTATGTCAAAATATGATGTACCCTAGTTTATTTGTGCACATAAATGAATATTTTATATATACAAGAAGAAGTTAACATTAGACATATATATATCAAATATTTGAATTACCCTCTTATTTACCTGAGGAGTTGCTTAGAAATTCTGTGCAATAATGATCAGCATCATATACCAATAAAAATCAATAAATTCATTTCAAAGCCGATGAAGAAAGGCATCATTGCATTTCAAGTCATAATTACTAGTACTTTGGGGGCATTGAAGAGAAGTTCAAAACACAACCAGAGTGACTGCAAACCCTTTATATATCTTGCTGCATAGTTTAAAAATGTATCTAACAAAGAATTAATATTTTCAAGGTCATTGAATGGCATGATAAAATATTTTATAAAGCTTGAAGAAAATAAGGCCTTCTAGATTTTGCAAAAAGTCTGAAGTATGAATAGAAAAATTCCAGTATGTCTGCCACAGAATTAAACATAAGTTAGACGTTATTTATTTGATAGTTAGATACAAGCATAACCCTTTGACCCAATGGACTCCCTCCATGCAAGGGCTAATGCTGAATCTGAAACTCGCACACCTGTCTTCAAGTAACTTCAGTATACTTCAGCTTTTATCTTGCTTTAGTGAAGGCTAAATGACAGAAGAAGAAAGGAGAAGGAGGAGGAGGAGGAGGAGGAGGAGAAGAAGAGCTGGCTTTTCTACCCCACCAAGCATTTCATATTTTTTAAGAAGAGAAAATGTTGTATGAGAGAAAATTCTGTTCCTGCGATGGATGGATGGAGGGAGGGAGGGGTGATTAAGACGGGAACCATGAACTGCTTGGTGGTGCTGGGAGTGCAGCCAGGTTGCCTCACAGGGCCTGCAGTCAGATACAGGTCATATTTGGATCTATGTTCTCTGGAAAAAGTACTGAACTCATGAGGCAGGTCTGTCAGTTCCAAATAGCACAATACAAGTGTTTGCTGATCAAGTACGCCAAAGAAACATGCTTCTGCATCAATGGAGTCTCTACACACGACAGGAACACCACAGAAGTTCTGTCGGCTTGTTCCCTCAAGGACGTGCACCAAGAAGCACTGTGCCACTGAGATTGGCATTGATGAGGTTGTTTCCCCCCCCCCCCCGATATTGTTGAATTTTGTGAGGCCATGGCCAATGTGGGTAAGATTGTTATCATGGCAGCTCTTGATGGGATGTTCCAAAGAAAGGCCTCTGGCAATATTTTGCAACTAGTCCCATTGGCAGTGAACATGGAATGTGTGCATGGAATGTTACCGTGAGGCTTCTCATACAAAGAGGCTGGGTGCAGAGAAGGAGGTGGAAGTGATAGGAGGCACAGAGAAGTATTATTCAGTCTGCAGACTCCGGTATTTAATGAAGCGACCCCAGCAGCCAGCCAATGAAAACAAAGAGAACTTGACAGGAGGAATTAGGCAGCTGGACATTGCTGGTTCTCAGAAAGCGCCGAATGCTCGACAGATCATGCAATGTAGTCCATCAAAGTGAATGAAGAAGGAAGCCAGGGTACAGGAGAAGTTAAAATCACTGCCTTTCATTCATTCTGGCTGTATACTGCTAAATGTATGACTCAGGTATTAAAACAAATGAACTGTGTTTACAAGGCAAACGGGGTGGTCCACTTTACACTTAATGTTAGGAATGTCATGGGTCTGAGCCTTTGTCTCACGTCATTCTCAAGGCTTTGTGGTTTCTTCTGGTTCAGACCTTCCTTGAATTATTTACTTTCTTTAAAGTTTACCTGCAACAATAGTTTCATGCAAGATAACAGTTCATTCCTTTTCCCCACTTCAGCCCTGTTCCCTTTGCCAGAGTTTAATGCTCTGCTCTGAACAGTCTAAAGAGCCACCAAGGCATGTCTTAACCTGGTTCTACATGTATTTTATTCCGAATCTTTCAAGTTGTATATATGTTACATTTCTTTGTGGCTTGCTAACTTATAATCTACTAGCTCTAGTTTTATAAGGTTTTAAAACTAATTTTATCTTCTCTGGGAGAACTTTGTTTCTAAATCAATAGCTAGTAAGCCTTTATTATTATATTACCCCTCAAAGCAGCTGACAAAGCTTTCTGTTCTTCTCCCAACAAGAGAACACCCTGTGAGGTAGGTGGTGCTGTAAGAGCTCAGAAGAGAGCTGGGACTCACCAAAGTTCACCCACCTGGCTTCATGGAGGACGGCAGAATGAAACCCAGTATTCCCAGATAAGAATCCGGCTCCCTAACCACTAGACCAAAGAAGTTAGGATAGCATCACCTCAGAGAGGCTGGAGTTTTCTTGCTGATAGCACTCTTTTGTCATATGTATATTGATTGATCAAAAGTTCAAATAACAGCAAAAGTTATATACAAAAACAAAATCAATCACTTCTTCCAGATTTAATCTTCTTGCAGTCATTCAGCCTCTCTAGCTGTTACCCCATACTAGTTTCTACACCAAGAGTAATCTGAGTTATATCCAAGTACCCTTTATTTCTTTCTCACAAAGGCTGTGGTCACACCTAAGGTTTAATACAGCTTCAGTCCACCTTCAGAGTGAGAGAACATATCAGCAAAATGACCAGTAATTATCTTTCCGCATTATCTATCCCAAAGGTGAATTTCCTGAGTTATTTAACACTCAAAGAAAATAGTGTATTCTCTCACTCTGAAAGGTGACTAAAGCTGGGTTGAACCTTAAGTGTGACCAAGGCTCAAAAGAGCTCCCCTTTTCTTTCCTTATAAGTCTTGCTTTTGTATATTTATTCTCCTTCCAATGTATCATACTTTCTATTTTTCAAAATATAACCAATCAAAAGAAATCCCCGTTTTCCTTCCAAAACAATCTTTTCTTTGCAAAGTATGTGAAATATAAGGAGCTGTGAGCATCTATGTATCCTCTGCTCAGTTCTTCTACCAGAAGATACAAAGTATATCTATTAAAAGTGTACAAATAGGAGGACTAGGTCTGATTCTTTCACATCAGATGTGTGGCCACCTCATAGATGTACCTGAAAACGGCTGCAAAAGAGTGAATAACAGCAGCTCTCAGTGTACAAGTCTTTCACTTTTTCTGAACTTACCATGGTGGTAATCCACTTCAGTGTGTCCCGATGATCCACATTATGTGGAGCCCCAATGATGTGGTTTACTTGGAGGCATGGACTAGATCGACACCATCTGCACTGACAGTGCTGAACTGACCCATGTCCCTCCAGAGTTGTGAAGCTTGAATGATTTTCACACACACACAATGTTTACAAAGGCTAGGAATTATGGTTCTTACCTTCAGAGCCTAGGATGGTGCTTTTCTGTGGTGTGCTATGGTATGCCACTGAAAAATACTTCCCTAGTAATTCTGGATCACAGAGGCATGCTATCTGCATGCCTCCCAAATCTGTAACAAGGCCCTTGGTCTGAATGTAGATCCAATTAAATGGGTCTACAACAGATCTGGATTAAGTGCCTCCTTAATCTGGATCTGGGTCCGTCCACTGCAGATGGATCTAGACCAAAAGGGGTGAAGCTGCCTTGATCTGCACTAATTTGTGGATCAGCAGCCCATGATCTGGATTAAGAGGCTCCTTAATCCAGATCAATAATTAACATGACAAATTGCAAATTGATGTAAATGCTCAAAAAGATACACCTATTTAAGTTACCTCGCCATTTGTGCCTTTACGCGAGTAAATTACATAAAAGTTGCCCACTATCTCTAACAATCCTTTAGCCAAACATGAAGATATACATTCTTTGCCAAAATCTTACATCCACAAGGCATGCTGTGGTTGTTGCAGGACACTGACCGGTTTGCAGAAATATAAATGCTGTTGACACAGAGTGTAGTACTTTTAAGATGGTTTAAAGAATTTCACTTGAAATACATGCAAATCATTAGAAGTCTCTGAAATCCAAATCTGACTTTCATTCACCTGGGATATTAATTTTGCATTCTTTGCAAAACTAACAGAGGGGATAAGTCTATTTTCTCTTTTAAAAAGAAGAAAAGCTCCAAGGCAGACAAAGGTATTTTTCTAAAGCATGCATTCAATAGCAATTCAAGAATAATGAATGTTTAAATAATTTGTCCAGATAAGTACAATACTGTATCTATACCACTACATAATTTTTGATATTCCATATTCAGGTTATGCATTTCTTTTTTTAAAGCACATCCTTTACGTTAAAATGCAGGAGGTTCTCATTGCAGTAGGCAGCACAAGCATTAATTTAACATTTTGAGCCTAATATCATACTAGAAATCAGAACAGCATTGTTCACATGGAATACTTTGTTCCTGTCCCCCAGTAATTGGATGGCCTTCTTGCTGTTGAAGCACATTTTCAAGATTTAAGTTAATAATGAAAAGGACGCTAACCTTGTCTTACTCTTACCCATTTTAATATCCCTGGATTATTACTCTTCATGGAAACATCTGTATAGTTGAGAGATGTGTGAAACGTTAACAAGGAATAAGAGACGCTTGCCAGAAGAAATACTCTTAGCTTTGCTCTTTACTCAGAGCTTGCAAACTGAGTTGAAAGCTGCTTTGAAATTCATTAAGGTAACACATATTTTGACCTCACATATACTGGAGTACTTCTCAATCAAATGAGAGAGGACCAAACAGTGGCCCAGTGTAGAGCAACCAGACTTACAAAAAGATGGTTAGATACCTAATAACTGATCAATTTCTCCTATAGTGAGACTAATCTCAAATAAATTGCTCCATGATTACCTAACTGAAATGTAAATCAAAGTAGGAGACAAACAGATTCATTGGTCCAAAAATAACAATTTTTGATGCTCTATCAGAAAATCTCCTATGAATTGAGACACTCTTCCTTCCTGCACGCTGGAAGAATCAGAAATTCTATTCAAAGACTTTTCCAAGTCCATAATGTTGCTAGACACCAATTAATCAATTCAACTATAGACAAATGTATAAGTCATCGAGATGAGATTCATATCCATTTTATCGTTATCTAATTGTCATGTAGCTAAGGTTTGGTCAGATCCCATCAAAAGAATAAGAGGAGTTGGCTTTTCTACCCCACTTTTCTCACCTATTTCAGGGGACTCAAAGCAGCTGATAGAGCTTTTCTTTTGTTCTCCCCACAACAGACTTCCCTAGAATTACTAGGGAAGTGATACCCCAGAAGAGAGCTGGGACTCACCAAAGTTCACCCAGCTGGCTTCATGGGGGAGGGTGGAATCAAACCCGGTATTCCCAAATAAGAGTCCAGCTCCCTAACCACTAGGGATTTGGCAAACGTTATGGGAAATGTCTATTTTAAGCCTGAGGAAATCAAATTTGTGTATTATCTTGTAATCTGTTCCTGCCACCCTTTTCTCTTCTGGTTTAAGACCATGATGATGATGATATTTGGTGCTCAGAGCTGAACAATTACATAGTAGATAGTAGATGCATTTCTTTGGAATAATTTTTATTCAGTGATCTATCCCCCCCGCCCCTCAAACTGCAGCATAACAAATCTCTTGTGGCTGGAATGCCAAGTTGAATGCATGTCTGGTTTCCCCCAATAAGTTACAGCACATACATACCCAGGGAGAAAATTGGTCTCAACATTTATGACTGAAGCATCTACATAGTTTTGGCTGAGGCATTAGGCATAGTCTGGAGTGTTGGTATCTTGCCAGGAGTGCCAAAAACAAGGAGGTACATGGTTTGGATCAGTTATTTGCTACCTGAATTGGTTCATGGGTACTAACTCTGATGACTGAGTGAAAAGAAGATGCGATCGTGCTTAGTTCTTCATTTCATCCCTCAGCTGCTGAATCCTCCAAAATCTTGTACATCCCTAGCTAATACACTGTGAGGCTAACATTCTTCCTTAGCAACTATTAACTGATTGTTAAATACAAACTTTTCACACCAACTTGATACCTTATAATAACACCACACCAGGCCAGTAAGGTAGTAGTGTGGTGGTGGCCATTCATATTTCAAGAAGTGGAAAAGCCCTTATAGATGGGTAGGGCAGGCTAGATCACCATGGCAATGTCAGCAACTTCTTATGAGTGGATAGTCCTGCCTATAGATAGGACAGGCCTAGAAAGTGAGAGATGGCAAAGTAAAACCTGAAGGCCATATTAAGGTCTTAAGATAGATAATACCGTGCCCTTGATTTTGTAAAATGTAACTTCACTCATTTAATGCAGTCTTTGGGTCTTTCCGCATGGACCTTTGTTTATCTGGATTGAGTAAATCTGGATTGTCAGGAACCGTTCCTTCCAACTTCACTTCTCATTGTTCCAGATCCAGGAGAGGGTACCAATGTTCACACAGGCCATACTGTACCTGATTGAGATGGGTGCTTAACAATATGGCCACAGGGATGCCACAGAATGAACCCTTAGCCCCAGAATGGGCCCATTTTGAAAGTGCCGCCTGTGGCACTGAGCAATTGGGCAGTGCAACTGTTCCTCGGTGTGCATGTCTGGTTCAAGTGGGTGGAGCAGCGAGCCAGCAGCTTCAAATCCTTGTTGACCAGTGTCATGGATTCAGGGTGCAGGCTGCAAAGAGAGGGAAAATTTCCCAGGCCATATGCAAACGTTTTCTACAAGCTATAGAGTGTGGGATAGTGGTTTTGACAAAATTCTTCATCAAGGGTCTTTTCTGCACTTGGCCTTCTTCTAGATGATATCCCTAAATAGAGGCCTGTTTTTCACATGCCCATGCAGACTACAGCAGGTCCTGGGCAGAACCTGCTATAGTCTGCACCAGCATGCAGAATAGTCCCAGTGCAGAAAATGCCAATGATGCCTCAGTAAGCTAAGCAGTCATGGGGAAAAAAGGACAGGTTCCCTTAAAGAACAGATTAAAGAACAGAAGGTGATGGTAGTAATGAAGAGCTGTAACAAGTTCTCTACTTTTCCAGTGCTTCTCCAGAGCTTTTAAAAATATATTCATAGATAATGTAGAGTCAGGAGTCAGAAATGAAACGGCTAAGTTTGCTGATGGCGTTAAATTGTGCAGAGTGGTTAAAAAATAAATAAAAGCTGCCAAGTGCATAATGTCTTTATACAAATCAATGGTGTGAGTGTTCTCCAAGTACTGCATCCAGTTTTTAGCTGCCATATCTCAATAATAATGTAGTGGAGTTAGAAAAGATTTGAAAGGGAGAAACTGAAATGATCAAGGGATTAGAGCAGTGGTTCTCAACCTGGGGGTCGGGACCCCTTTGGGGGTCGAATGACCCCTTCAGAGGGGTCGCGACGAGCCTCCCACCGCCCTTCCCTCCCACTTCCCAGCTGCTCCGCCCCCATGGTTGGGGGTCCCCACAACATGAGGAACTCCATTAAGGGGTTGCGGCATTAGGAAGGTTGAGAACTGCTGGATTAGAGGAACCTCCTCTCCCCAGGGTCTAAGATCAGTGGCTGCTCTTGGCTGGGAGAAGGAAGAAGATCTTGGCTAGGTTGTTATCCTTGCTTTCTTCAGTTGGTCATCTGCTGCTGACTGTATTAACAGCTATCAAGCTAAGTAGTGTGAGCCAGAGGAGACATGCTGGGAGGTACACCTTAGGAAATCAGCAGTTTTTGCTTTTTTAATTTTTTTCTTTTACCTTGTATGGTTGTTTGTTTTTGGTAATTTTTCAATGTATTATTTCTCACCTCTCCAGGAGGTGAGAGGGTACATGGTAAGAATATAAGAGGAGCCCATCTAGTCCAGCATCCTGTCCAACACAGTGTTCCACCAACTGCTTATGGGCATCTCAAGTAAAAGGCACGTAGTAGAAGTATATGAAATGATGCATGGTGCTAACAAAGTGGATACAAAGTTTTTCTCCTTTTTTCAAAATGCAGTACTACAACCAACGGTCAACTAATGAGGCTGAATCCTGAAAGGATGAGGAGAGAAAATATTTATTTATGCAATACATGGTTAAACTATGTAATTCACTATGTACAATTCAGTGTCTATCAGACACTAGTTGCTTGATCGGTGTAGTTATCTCTAGGAACTATCAAATAGTTTCTGGAAGTTTTTAAAGAGAACATGTATTTGTTCCTGTGCAGCTGGCTGACCACTGTGAGAATAGGCTAGGGGATTAGAAGCACCTTCTTTTTAACATACTTATAAGTCATCTTCAGGCTTTCATACCTGCTTCACCTCATTCTCTAGGAAACTCTGGCTTCCTAATCAACCTTGTACAGCAGGTTTACCTACTCAGTAGTCATGCTGAACAGGGGAACCAGATAAGCTGGGCTCCAATTTTCCATCATGAAAAATGTCAAGAAGAACCTCCCTACAGAGCTTTTGAGACGGATCAAGAGATGCTAGGTGAAGTACCCTATCAAGTGTTCAGCTCTCATGTCATTTAGAAATTTGACACAAATTTTGAAATAAGAGCATACGACAACTATTGTAAATATGGTCAGCACCTGGAGAGTAGATTTCTGCATATCCAAGCATGATTTCTCAACAAGCCGTCACATTACTATTTTTTTTAGCTGATGAGTTTCTAACTTTTTCATGGAAAAAGTATCCATGAATCTTAAAAATGGGGATGACTAACCTTTGTTGTCCCAAAGGCTCCATGGCCACATACCAATGGTGGGTGTGGCCAAAACCTGAATCGACAATAATATGAAGACCGGGAACAGAGAAATCTGGATCTCCATCCAAGTGATGGCCTATGTAGAGGGGTTCAGTCTTCTCTGGCCATCCCAAAATATGGTTTATTTTCAGTGTCTCTGTCCAAAATGTTCTCAGTTTTTGAACACCAAGGGAAAATGTTGTTTGTAGAGATTCATCTGACTCCTGAATGAGGGATAAGCCACTTATGTATGCTTTAGTTCTACTTTGCAAGTTATCTCCTGACAATTCAGTCAAGAAAACTACACACAGTTGTATGGGCACCTGTAGGCTTCTCACTTACAACTCTAGGTTGCGTGCAAAAACTAATAATTACTTCACAATGCCCTGTTGGAAAGCAATATGGGCACTTCCAAAGCATAAAGTGCGACAGAGACATCATGTCCAGATTAAAAATGAGTGGCTTTAGCTTCAAAACGTTTCACAAGACATAGGTGTCAGAGAGTTCCAGCTTTTCTCCAAATAGAATGGAATTTGTCAATTATTTAGCAGGCATAATTCTGTCAGACAACTATTTGAATTTGTGATGGAGGCAGAAGTTGTGATGAAATGGCAACGGTCACATACGTGTGCTTGATTTTCTTTACTGGGGGAAGGGCAGGGGGTGCTCTAGCTGTGAGGGTGGAGAGGGGTACCTGAGGTCCATGAAAATGAAGTGGAAAGGGGCACTTAGGCACACTTTCAGTGGCTCTCAACTGCTCTTTCTTTCACAGTGAAAGATAGGACTGTCAGTCATGCCAACTGAAAGGTCTTAGGGCATCCTTTAGATTTTGTACTGCATGACTAAATTTAGCAACAACTGAGGACAGAGGATTTCTTTCTGGCTACAATGTACAATAAAGACAAGTCAGTAAGACCATGTTTAAAACATTTTAAGTAAAATCGGAATGTAATTTTTTTTAGCATATAAGCTAATCCGATTGTACTTCATCCCAGTGAAAGGGCCCAATCATGAAGGTAGTGCCAGGGACATCATAAAGAGTTGGTTATGTCATGGAAGTCAGGGTGAGCAACTGCTTGGATTGACTGAATTGGGAGTAAATGATGGCACCTCTTCTATTTCCTTTGTAGTAGCCTAACAGAACTGACTAGGGATGTGCACAATTTTTTAAAAATTTTTGATTCATATTGGATCGAATGCAAGAAAATTTGTATTCATTGGAATAGATCCCCTCTAAATGTGGTAGGATTCGTATTCGATATGTTCAGTCCCATACAAATCCCATAAGAATCCCATACAAAGCTTCCTTCGAATGTATCAAAACATTCAATTTGAATGTCACTCTTCAAATGTGCCAACATTCAATTTGAATTCAAAGGCCTGAATTCAGCCAAATTTGGACAGATTTTGAATGTCATGAATATTCTGCATATCCCCAGAACTGACATCTGAGGAGTCACAAAACCACAGATGTTAGTCCTAAACTGTTCAATGTTGCTTACTTCTAAGATGGGCAGATTTCCTGGGAATAATTACCACTGGGTGAAGAGAATTTCTGCGTAGAGAGCTAGAGATGGCACATAAAATGCTTTGCTTCCTGTTTGCTGTGTGCTCCCTATATCTCTTTCACACACACGAACACACAGAGAGCACAGAGCACATGCATGTGCCCAGAAAGACCCATTTCACTCCTGCTTTAGGCCTGATTATGGCACAGAAACTGGTTGATGACCTTCTCTGAGACAGAGAGAGAAGCGCAACCCTGTTGGTTCTCCTGGACTTATCAGCAGCTTTTGATACCATTGACCATGGTATCCTTTTTTAAAAAAATAAATCAATTTTTTTTATTAACGGTTTTAGCACATTGCATTTAGATCATTGCATTTATTTGTTTTCCTTGAATTTTTATATTTGTGTGTTATGTGCCAAGACCATGGTATCCTTTTGGAAAGGCTATGAAATTTAGGAACCGGAGTGTGTGGCTTTCTGTTCCTATCTCCGTTGCCAATCTCAGAGAGTGGTAGTGGGAGATTCTGACTCAACATCCTAGGAACTCACTTGTGGGGCTCCTCAGGGGTCAATCTTATCTCCCATGCTTTTTAATATCCATATGAAGGCTTTGGGAGAGGTCATCGGGAGATCTGGAGTGAGGTCTCATCAATACGCAGATGATACCCAGCTCTATCTCTCTGTGCCATCTGAATCAGGAGAGGTGGTTGAAGTGCTTGACAGGTAATGGGATGGTTGGGGGCAATAAGTTGAAGCTGAATCCAGGCAAGACAGAGGTGCTGTGTGCCACAGGTTCTTGGTTCCATGTGTTTGAGAGATGCCCTGTCCTTGATGAGGTTCTAATGCCCTGGGAGGGACATGTGTGAAATTTGGGGGTGCTCTTGGACTCTGCACTGATGCTTAGAGTTCAGGTGGAGGCTGTGGCCAAGAGTGCCTATTCCCAACTATACCTGGTGTGCCAGTTGAAGCCTTTTCTGAACAGAGATAACTTGGCCACAGTTATTCATGCTTTGGTAACCTCCAGACTAGACTATTGTAACGCGCTCTACATGAGGCTGCCCTTGAGGATGGTTCAGAAGCTGCAGCTAGTGCAGAATGCAGCAGCTAGATTGCTGACTGGGACAGCTGGCTGGATGCACATCATGCTGGTCTTAAAAGAATTGCACTGGCTGCTGATTTACTATCGAGCACAATTCAAGTTACGTTATAAGGCCCTAAGTGACTTGGGCCCTAAATATCTGAAGGAATGTATACTCCCATATCGACCTGCCCATGCCTTGAGATCTGGAGGGGAGGCCCTCCTGGTTGTCCCACCACCCTCAACAGCAAAAGGGGTGGGCACCTGAGAGAGGGCCTTCTCAGTGATGGCCCTTAGGCTATGGAATAGTCTCCCTCTTGAGGTGCATCACTTTCATTGTACACACTGTGGGCAGTGAAGACGCACCTCTTTGTCCTGACTTTTAGTTAAATGGAGATGGGCTTTCTCTTCCCACTTGCAGATGCTACTGTTTCAATACATACTTTTACTGCTTTAACGATGTTTGGTTTTAGATGTTGTTTAGACATTTGGGTATAGGGTGGGATGGATCAATCAAATCAATCAATCAATGTGTTACATAAGGCAGGGGTCACTGTGACTAAGGTCATTATGTGTCCTTGAACAATTTCCACTTTGTCCACAAAGCTTCTTTTCTCAAAAGTAGTGGTTATTGTTCCACTTTAATAAGTAACTGCTGAAGTGAAAGAGAAAAGCAGGATAGCTAGAAACATATTGGTGTTCTGAGTCCTGGCATAGAACATGTTATGCAGTGTGGTCTGGACATGTGTCCTCTGTATGGAAATTAGTCCAACGACAAACTGCGAAAAGTATTTTGCACTCTAGGTTTTAAAAACAATAAATTGGCATGTGCTCCACAACCAGACAAACAGGCAGCAAGCAAGTCAGACTTCAGAGATAGTTTCTTTAATAAAAGGGAAAAAATGTTAAGAAAGTAACAACAAAAGAGGAAAATGGCAATTTCAGGTAAGCACTGTACAGAGTGCTACCAAATGAATCAAAAATAAAGGTGGAAGGGAACCCTAGCAGTGACATAAGCACAAGGGTGACCAAATAAGGAGCAATAGTTCAGCACACTGGAAAACATCAATAACAAGCAACCTGAAGCAAGCTTTGCTAATGAAAGTTAAAAAGGATGGAAAAGGAAAAGGGCCAATTCCAGAAATAACTTACATTGGTAGGTTCTCACTTGACTGGATCCTTGCACCAACTCTAATCAGGAATATTGTCTAGCCACATACCCTCTTTGTTTCCTTCCTACCAATCATGTAGCTCCTCCTTCCTCCATTTACCCGAACCTTCAGCCCCAAACTATGGGTTGTACCCTTTGTTTGTTTAACTTTACCATCAATTTTTCATTGGCTCCTGACCCCCATTCCCTCAATCTTCTTGCATGCCCTTGTATTTGTGTTCCTTCAAGCTTTTAATTTTTTGGTGACAATTAATGTAATTAGCAACAACAACAACAACAACAACAACAAAAGGCAGACTAATTAAATTCTGAAACTAAAGGCAATTACATGATTATCAGTATCTTGCTTCAGTTTGAGGCTTAGACTCCCCTGGGCCACTCTATTTTGCACTCTGGAATGAAGCAGAAATAATCCACCCACTTTTAGACATTGCACGGTGTATACTGAACTAGGTTGCCCAAAATGACCAGCTACTCCAGTTCTACAGTAGGCCTTTTAAAAAAGATCCACTTCAGTCTACTTGCAAGTAAACCAGTCTGTGCCTCCAGGGGCCAGTTTAGATGGGGTACCCATTTCTATGGTGCACCATATTGAACCAATAAAATGGGTGTCTGAAATTCACGGCAGTTTTGGAGTGGCATGGAGGCTGCCTCAAAACAGGTTATCCAAGTGTGAAAGGCCTTGTCCTGGGACAGTTCAATTGCTCCAAGTGGGAACTATTCCAATAGGAACAGTAACTGCTGGAATGGTCCAGCCCAGGTAGAGCAAAAAGGCCCTATATGTACTAAGGTCAATTTCAACAGCAAATGAAAAAAAAACACACACACACAATATAAACAGTATAATGGCACCTGGGAAAACTCACAAAGCAATGCAGAAAGGAGAAAAATTCACTTAAGATTTTGATGTTCACTTAAAGAGTAACCCCAGACCTAACTTTACAAGTCCTTTTTAGAACATTTCTGCACAGTAGTCAGGCAAGAGGTATTGATACTTGAGAAGGAAAAAGAGAAAGCCAGCCTAAGCATGATAAATATACCCTAATTTACACACATTTATAACTACTAGGCTACTTCATCTAGAACAAAGTCTGACACAGCAAAGATCTCTACGATGGATTAGAGTGTCCAAAGCAGCAGATGTGAATATTTATTATAAGCTCTTTCCTTGCAAGTCTTTGCTGACAGAAGTATTACATATGGATTTCACTTGCAGCCAGGCTCCATAGGTAATTGCTAAGAGGCAAATAAACACATACTTTTTATCTAAGAGTACTGTATGTGGCACGGAGGTAATATCATCTCAACTTTTCAAGCTCATTAAAAGGGGAAAAAGTACTGTTTTCAGATTTTACCTTAGGGGTGTTTTTACAATGTCATTTAACCTTGAAAAAATACCAGCAAGTAAAATTTATATTTTTGAAACACTTTCCTGAAACATTTAATTTAAACTCTCAATATCTTCTAAAGGATTAGGACATAGCTCTTTTACTGAAACATACTAATCCCTACATATTCTACTACTCTGCCTATACGGAAATTTTCATGAAGAAATTAGTTTGGATCGCAGTTGAATCGGAGCTTTTGAAAAACAAAGGGAACAATTTAGCTGAAATTAAACCTTTGTAAGTTCTGTTAATTCAGCTAGAAAGATATTAAATTCATATTTAACACTTAATTAAGTGAGACCTCAACACTACTCAGGTTGGAAATCTCCCATAGTCCCAGAATCACTTCTGTTTTGCAGTTGTGTTGAACACAGTCTTCCTGCACTTGGCCCTCGGGGACAACCAGGTGGGTTCCAGCACAGAGCATCTACACACGACAGAGCTGCTTTCATTTTGGAGTGGCTTCAAGTATACGCAGCTGTTCCTGATCTTCAGAAGCTGTGGAGCAGTAGGACTGCTTCAGAGCTTCACTAGGACTCTCTAGCTTTATCTCCAGTTCCACAGAGGAATCCAAATAAAAGGACTCTCTAGCACATGATTATCCTGCTAGTGAGAGAGAGGTTATCCATTTCACTGCTGAACAGCTTTTACCACAAGAAATTCTACATGATGCAACTCAACTACTTTTAATTGTTGCTGAGGATTTAAAATGAGGCATTCAGTATGCAGCAGCAATTCCAGGTGAGCATTTTGGATTCCAGGGAACCTGTGGTTTACCATCAACACCAGTATGGAGCCCTGTGGATTGTGTCTAGAACATAAGGCCATTCCACACTTGGGCCCGTAACACACATTTTGGAGCATCTGGAGAGGAGCATCTGCACTTGCAGGAACTGCTTCCATACCAGAAATGGCTCCTGCCATCCCAGAAGGTCCCCCAATGTTCACTAGTGGCACCAAATGTGACCAAATCCTTACCTTTCCTAGTCTTTGGAGAGACCACTCACACCTCTTCTGTGTGTCGGGTGGCACTTGACATGGTGCGCAAGCATACTGGCCCATCAGGTGACTTGGGAAGGTAGTGTGCATGCAGGGCAGTGGCACTGGCACCCAATGAGAAGATAGCAACATCTGGATTCAAGTGAGTGTCCAGGTGCGGGGGTGGGGTGGGGTTGGTTTGATGGGCACTAGCATTAGTGTTGAGTTATAGACTAACAAAAAATCTAAGACTTTCCCCCAGAATTCTGCAGATGAGAATCATTTGTAATCATCACAAGTACTGTATATCATGGAGACAACAGATTTCCTCTAATGGTCACTACTCTGTCCTGAAGGTGAGAAAAGCACTGTTACTGGAAAATCTGCAACCAGTGGTAGGTTTTCAAGCAATGGGGGGGGGGGGTTGGGCTTTTTTTGTTACTATTTTTTTTTTGTGGGGGGGGAGTGGGGCTATGGTGGAGTTGCCAAAGATATGTGTGGCAACCCTGCCATAGCAATGCGAACCCCCACCCTGTCTGGATGGAGCTTAACTCTGAATATAGTGTTTACATGTTAATTATATGTTAAATTTGGCAAATGTCATGGTCAGCATCTAAAGAAAAAAATACCTATGCATGTCTAATCTCATCTAAGCCAGTTGTCATCACCTCATCCCTTGTGTCAGCAAGTTCTTCTTGTTCATTAGAAGTTGCTGATTAGGCTCTTTCTTATATATGTCTTGCCTCTACTGCTTCTACTACTACTAAGAGCATGATATCACATCCTTCACCCTGGATGCTTCACCTGCGTGTTGTGCTCCTCAGCCAGGTGTCATGTATACTGGCAGGTGCTTTGTGCTGCTGAATGTAGAGTTGTGATGCCCCCACTCCTTCTGGAAGATACCAAATGAGGTAAGCAGAGACATGGCATTAATTTGCTTAATAAAATTCAGTGAAGGATTCCACCTGATTTCTTATATTGGATTTGTTTTCTGTGATTTTTAGTAATGGTAGTGTGAGCCAGTTTGGTCTAGTGGTTAAGGAGCCAGACTCTTTTCTGGGAATATCAGGTCTGATTCCACACTCCACCATGAAGCCAGTTGGGCTCGTCACATCTCTCTTCTGAGCTCTCAAAGTCCCACCTACAGCACAGGGTATTCTGATGTGGGGAGTAGAATAGAAAGCTTTGTCAGCCGCTTTAAATCAGCGAGAAAAGCGGGAGAGAAAAGCCAACTCTTCTTCTCCTTCTCCTTGTAGCTTAGTAATTCTTTGAGTCCCATAGTAATTTGGGAAACATAAAAGAACACTTGTAGTTATTTACTTTATATAAGAATGATTTTATATTTTTTTCTTCACTAGAAAGCTCAAAATGTTTTTGCTGTTGTTGGAAAGATTTGTCATAATTTGACTCCTTCCTCTCCTCTCTAATGAAAAACATTAATCAGGTGAAGCAAAATAAAGAAGTAGAATATAAAGGCATAGCTGGATGATGCAGTGGTATTCTACGAATTAGAACCACAGCCAGCATGTCCAATGAAAGATTTTGCTGCCTCCTTATGTGTCTGTCTGCACTGATAGGGTGCAGTTTTCATACAAATTCAGTTCTGGTGGAGTTACACTACTTTGCAACTGTCAGCTGAATGCAGCAAGCAACTTATTTGCTTGGTAGAGGGAAAGTGAATATGCGAAAAAGAGAATAGAAATGAAAGGGCTCAAAATAGGAATGTCTCTTTTCCATTACCCTTTATGTCAACACTGATCTACTTGCTCTGAATAATTTGCTCATTATGACGTAAATTCACTCCATCCTTTCCTCTAAAAGGAGATTTTCTTGTTTGAGGGGTGTGAGAACAAATTAGAATTTCACTGCTGATTAAAAACATTTTCAAATTAAGGCAGTGACTAGGCAGGTTATATTTTTGTGGTTTAAGGTTGTCCTCTGTCCATAGAGATCATATTTAAATTTATCTTTCCATGCAAATCTCATTGTTAATCTTGTATTTTTTTTTCTTATGGTCATTGTGCATATTTTACCTATTAGTCCAGCTTGCGTTTTTAGAGTGGACACTGCTCCTGAATAATTTGTGGTGGAGGAGTCTTTTTGAGGAGGTTGAAGAAGGATTTTCATATTTTAAAAAGCAGACAATCAGACGGCTTTGCCCACAACAGTGGAACCATGCAAGAAGGCAGTTTGGTCTAGTGGTTAGGGAGATGGACTATTATCTGTGAATACCAGGTTTGATTCGGCACTGCTCCACAAAGCTATTTGGGGTGATCTTGGGCTAGTCACAGCTGTCTTCTGAGCTCTCACAGCCCCACCTACATCACAGGGTGTTCTGTTGTGGGAAGAAGGACAGAAAGCTTTGTCAGCCTCTTTGAGTCCCCTTAAGGGTGACTCTTCTTCTTTCTTCTTCAAATAGCAGCAGTAAGCCAGCCTTAAGGTTTGGCTGCCAACTCTGTGCCTCTTTACTGCTACCACTGCCACTTCAGATGTAGGAATGGAAGGTGGCAGCAATATCACCTTCCCATTTGCCACTCCCAAGGGCTTCAGTTAGAGAAGAAAACAAGAAGTGGTGTTGTGGCACTCCTTTTGTTGCTGTGGGAGGCTTTAGCCAGGAAAGGAAGGAGGAACTGGTATTGTTTTCCTTTGCTGCTACTAGCATATGCTTCAGCTGCAGAAAGGAGTTATCTGAAACTCTTCCTGCAGTATTTATGGGGGAAAATAAGCTTAAAGTTTTCAGACTGCTTTGTGATCTTGGCAAAGTTGATCTAGAGGGCAGTCAAGTTTGGCTGCATGACATTGCTCAAACCATCATAACTCAGGCAAAAAAATTCAAATGGGCTTATCCATGAAAAAAAAACATAAGTAATAAAGAGAATGCAGAAAAAACTTTCAAAGAGCTAGGTATTTCACTGTATTAAACTAGAGGAACAGAGTAAGAGGAGCAACAGAACAAAGAACAGAACTAAGATCAGAAACAGATTTCTAGTCACAGCCTTAAGGGAAAAAATCATCATAAGATTCCAGAAAAAGAAACAAAAAACTACATGGGCACATAAAGGGCCAAGTATGAGAAATAAGACATAAGAGCAGCAATAAAAGTTATGTTGAAAAGAACATTTGGTATAGATAACTTAAAATAAACAATGTGATGATTATAGGTCTAAAGAATTTGAAACAAAAAATTGCTACTAAAGCATGAACTTCATAAATTTGAAGTACAGTATAAATACATTATGTACATGATATTGTATACTATAATAAATTAAAGTATAGGCAACATATTCATAGTAATAAGGTGTTAGATGATTAAATATTACAATATTATACACTTATTTACGTAAGTGTATCTGTAGAGTTTACAAAAAACTCATTGAATGAAATAATAGTTCATTTTATTTCTAGCTTTTTGAGCAGGAACAATCCCCAATATTTTCAAGAATGGGAATGGGAGATAGGTTAGTAAAAAAAATAAAACCAATGTACACAGAAATCTGAGCAAACACTTTGGTTGATGGACACAGATCAAACAGAATCAAAATTAATTTTAATTTAGTAACGGAACCTATAGTATCATACATATTGAATGAAAAGCATCTTCAGAGCAATTAAATAGCTAAAAAGGAAAGTTTTTAATAATACTTTAAAAAATACTTTTTTGATGATGATAGAGATAGCAGTGGTAATGCACCAAACACAATTGAGATTTTAGCCTTTATGGATAGAGCTACAGAACTGGAAGTTCACTATAACAAATGTTAACTTTGTACTTTAATATGGAGGGTTCAGGATAGTACATTATGGGGAAAGGAAGCAAATATCCCTTGAACAAAAATGTTTTGAAACATGTAGAGGTTTGAATTTCAAAAAATGTACCTCCAGTTGTACCTCCAGAGATTAAAAAAAATTTTTTATCACCAAAATTATTTTATTTTTTAATACTCTTCCAATAGCAATTAATATTTGATATTTAACAGAATGGGGAGAAAGTATACAATGACAATAAAATCATTGTAAGAAGGTGGATGGCGGTTCTTTCACCTTAACATTATGAGGCCATTAAGAGGTCATGATTGCTAGATGTAAAATATGGGCAAGAGCAGATCCTAATAACTATAAGTAAAATCCAGAGACATTACTTTTAAACTTTCAAAACAACAAAAAAGAGAAATTAATAATTATTTAATATGGGACATTAAGATATGGAATAAGCAGAGAATAAAGTTAATGCCACACCCAACATTAGTGGCCTATATTGAAATATCAGATTCAGGGAGATTACTCTTAGGGTCTTGTTTAAAAAGGTTATTTAAGACATTAAGAGAACAAAATCTATATAGGTTACAGCAATTTTATGATTTGAAATGGTGAACATTTCAAATCATAATGCTGATTTGAAATGCAATGCAGATTCTCTACAAAGTTTAATCTCAAACGCTTATGAAAGAAAATAAGGATAACTGGATAATAGCTACAGTGGTACCTCGACATACAAGTGCCCTGACATACAAGTGTTTTGAGATACAAGCCGCTGAGCGAGTGATATTTTGCTTTGAGATGAGAGCAAGATTTGAGATACGAGTATGTAAATACAGTACAGTACATAACAAAAACAACTGAGGTGGTGTTTTGGGAGCTGGAATGGATTAACGGGAAAATTGCTTTGAGATACGAGTGATTTGACATAAGAGTAAGGTTACGGAACGAATTAAACTCGTATGTCAAGGTACCACTGTAATTCAATATATAACTATATTAAAAATGAATATAACTTTTACTAAAGTAAAAGCAGTCCTACATGGAACATTCTTAACTTAAATGGGAGAAAGTAAAAAATGTATAAGATCTTACTTCTAAATTGTACCATCTCCCTAAACAATACATCAAGAAAAGGGGAAAAAAGATATGTATCGGATATTCGTATGAATTCGTACAAATACATTAGTATCAAATAGAATCCTACCACATTCAGAGGGGGTCAATTTGAACAAATACAAATTTTCTTACATTTGATTTAATATGAATTGAATGCACACACACACCCAACTCATGCACATCTTTAATAGGGAACGGCTGGGAGGTTCAAGTGATAAATGTTTCCCTGCAGGAGGAAGAAGTGCCACCATGGCTTAATGAAACAGTGATATACCCCATCTTGATTCAGAGTAATAAATTACCTGTATATTCCGGCGTATAAGACTGGGCGTACAAGACGACCTCCAAATATTCCAGTTAAAATATAGAGTTTGGGATATACTCACCATATAAGAAGACGACACTCGGCGTATAAGATGACTCCCGACTTTTGAGAAGATTTTCCTGGGTTAAAAAGTAGTCTTATACACCAGAATATACTGTACTATCACAAAGTAGCTAATATGCTCCATTGTGCATAAAATATTGGAGAGATTGGTGGCTTCTCAGCTGTAAGCATGCTTGGAGAAAATGGAACATTGTATACTTACGTGAGCATTCATTCTTATGGGTTCAGATGACTCACTCAGAAGGACAGTGGTCATTGGAGGGGCTGCACCTAACAAACTGGCCGTGTGGGATGGTCCTCAGATCCATGTGGCCTTAAGAATAAGTGAGGGGGGTAGAAGGGCCACCCGCTCGAAAAACACACGGCTATACTCTGGTCTCTGTGGCTTGGGAGCAGGAGGGGGGAAGGAAGTGCTTTTTAAATGCTTTTAATGTATATTGTGTTTTTAATTTGTTGTTTTAACTGTTGTCACCTGCCCAGAGACCTTTGGGTATGGGGTGGGACAAAAATGTAAATAATAAATAAATCAGGAGATTTGGAATCGGGTGCCACCGGTATTTTGATGACACTCAACATTCCCTCTGGGCCATGGGAGATGGCTGCTTGCTGCCTTGAGGCAGTAACGGGCTGAATCCAGATGTGGAGGCGAGGAGATGAACTGTTGAGTGGTGATTGTAGTATCTCTTCCATGCACTAGAGATGCAGCGGCCGCCATTTTCAAGTGGAAACATAGCCTGATTTCCTGCATAAACTGAAGTTTAAACCACAGGGGGATGAACTATGTTCAGATAAGGAAATGAAGCCATTCTGAGTGTATGGTTAAATTTCACACTGCTAAAGAGTTTCTCTACAATGCTAATTATGTTGCAGTTCAGCTTTGCACAAATTCAGCTGAAGATTTCACGGAATTACACACTTGCCATACTTGCTGAATGTTCTGTTTGTTTACCCAAAAAAAAGCAGTGTGGTTAAAATGCCTAATACTGCTGCAATGTTTTTGCAGTGTAATTACTATAAAAGAGAAATTCTAATAAATGCACAAGAAATCAACAACTTAACATAGCATATTAAACCGAGACATCAGTGAGGATAAACGAGGATGTAATTAGTCCCATTTCCTATATTTAATACTGTTATTTGCATAACGGAATTATAACGGAAGCATAGCCTCTTTAACCTAAATACTCAACATAAAATTGTAGAGTTCCTGGTTTAGCAGCTTTTACCCCCTGGTGACAGAAATGGAATAGTATATGAGAAAAAGGAACAAGACTGGAGATTTGTTTCTAATAAAAGGAAGAGTGTAGTAAATGCCATTAAAATGCCATTTGGAAATAAAAAAAGAAATGCCCCTCTGCCAGATTTTGCTTAAATACATAAGCAAAACAGTATTTGAGGAACTTAAAACAGCAATTTATTCTGTTTCCATCTCTTCTGTGTGATTTCTAGCAATCTAGTATACTGGAGAGGGATATGTAGTAGATAAGAAATAATATATCATGGAGCAAAAGAAAAAGTTTGATCATTAAGGAAATGATTTTTATACACATCAGAACCAATTTAAAGCAATTCTATTCGATCAATATAGATAGACAGAAATGCTGCTTGGCATTTTATTACCTGTGGAGAGAGATATTGATCATTCCCATTGATTTTTGCTGTGCATGTGAACAGGCATCTGGTTTCTACAGAAAGATGCACCAAAAGTGAATAGTATCAAGGAAGTCCTTGAATTTGAAGAATATTACATTATGGCTCCAGCTTGTGACATTACTGAGAATGTTTCAATCCAGATGAAAGAAGGAAGAGAAATATCATTGTTAGCCAATACCCCATAAAGGAAATCAGAGCAAGCCCAGCCTTGCGGCATGCTGGCGGTATAATGCGGGTGAGGGACAAAGTGGTATGATCTGCGGTGTGGTGTGATGTGGGTCTGATGTGTGGTGCAACAAATCGCACCACACACCGCACCACACACCAGACGCATATCACACCACACTGCAGATCATACCACTTTGTACGCCCATCCCTGCATCGTGCCGCCGGCATCGTGCTGCCAACACACTGCGAGGCTGGGCTTGCTCTGATTGGCTTGCTCTGCAGCCAATCAGATAGTGTCCGGCCCACACAGATGTACTCTGCTTGCCATTTTGGGACCCGGCAAGGAGGAGGTAGGTGTGTGTGTGCACATTCTCCTTTAGGCCCGTCCTCATGGGGGGTGCCCAGGGTGGGTCTCCGTGGGCCCTAGAGGACATGATCCTGTCGCCTAGAACTTGCAGGGACTGGGGAAGGGACTGCACCAACCCTGCCCGCCACTGGGTCCAGCAGGACACAATCCGGGGAAGCCTGGGGGGGGGGCGCCCTGCTCCCAGGCCAGCCTTTTTGTCTGGAACATGTGGAGGACAGTTTTCCATTCACACCTAGGCAGGTAAACTATGCTTTGGGAACACTTCCCTTACCTGCCAGTGCGAATGGGAAACTGTCCTCCACTGTCTTAGCTGTAGTGCGAAAAGGCCTCAGATGTCTTTCCTCTTTGAGAAACAAAGAGATGAGTCACCACCACAAGGGGCACATTCCGCACTAATGTGGACTCTAGCATTTCTAGACATGTATATCTGATGCAAATAAGTCACAAATCTCACAAGTTATAGATAAGTAAAGTTATGTTGAAACAAATCAAGAAGGTGTATGCTTCAAGTCTGTTCTTCAACAAACTCTCTGCTAAAGTATAGTTTTCTGAGTGTAAAAGAAAACAGCATGGTATGATACAGAACTATGGATGTGCACAGATATTTGAAAATTCAAAAATCTGATTTGAATCTGTCAAATATTGACATTCAAATTCGAATCGGATTTTCAAAAATCTGATACGGATCTTTGAATAATTCAAATGACCAGATCCGCATATATTGCATACGAATATCCTACATATTTGCACTTATAATTCGGAATGAAAACAGGATGCATGCAAATTCAAAAATCGGATATGAATGTTGCTGATATTTGTATTTTTGGATTCAAATCAAATTTTTGAATGCATGGACTTGGATAATCCAGTTTTAAATTGGATTTTCAAAAATCCAGATTTTTAAAATTCAAATCAAATTTAATATTCAAACATCCGATTCGACTCGAATTTGAATGCAAAAAATGCATTCATGCACACCACTAGATAGGACTTCCTAAGAGAATCTGGGTTCCAACTTTTTCATCTTTTCATGTGTTTCTTCTCATTCATACAACACCTAAGTCACAAATTATTTTAAACCTCTTTGGTTTTCACCTGAAAGTCTGGTTTTCTGCTCCATCCCTGAATCAGTTGTCAAGAATATTGACTCTACCCGTTTGTAGCAAAGGCATCCAAAGGTTGAAAATCTCTGTGAAACTACTACAAAGACATATTTTATATTTACAGAGTATGGAACCTTATATTAAAATGTTGCAAGAACTGAACAAGTTTCACCTGGGAAAATAGACAGGTGTAGGATAGACATTCTAGACATACCTGAGAGGTTGTTGCACAGATATGTAGTCTAATGCCACAGGGAGGAGAACTAATTTATGTATTATTTTACAGGAAGGTGAACTTTATTTGAATATTGGGAGAAACTTCCCATGAGTCAGCCCTGTTTGGCATTAGAATCAATTATACTCTAGGTTTTCTGAATTTGCTTTCCAGAGGTCTAAAAATAATCTTATTTGAGTGTGCTAGAGTTTGGTTTGGGGTCTAAGACAAATATCTCAGATTAGAGCAGATTCAGGGAAACAGAAAAAACTGAAGAAACTGTGCATACTTGCACATCAGAAAGAATGCTTCCAGTCTGATCCTAGCTCTGTTAACATCTTCCCATTGATTTTGTAGGCCACCAGCTTTAAAGTACAGGAAAAAGGATTACATCCAGCAGTTCCTGAAGGCTTCTTAACTCTCAGTTCTAACTCTCCTGAGGTTTAGTTTCAGCTGATGAACTGTTCTTGACAGGTAGCCTCAGTCTAGTTAGCACTCTTTCAGAAACAGGATGTGAAGAGACAGAAAGTTGAACATTTTCAGCTGCATTTCATACAGTTTCATGTTGTGCAGGAGAAACCTAGCTAACTAATGTGACAACAGTAACACACAGTTTCAGTTGTGCACATCAGAATATTGTGACTTCTTTTCTTAGACAAGATTCTAGAGTTTCCTTTATACACAGTTTGGTGCCAAAGCAGTCAGATCAGAGGGCAAGTTCAAGACATCCAGGGAGTTTTCATTTTCCTCAGAAACCATTTCCCCACTTTTCTTTGCACTGAAGAAGAAGATGGAGGGTTCTGTGTATGGTTTTGTGTGATTTGGTAAGTTTGACTGCTTCTGAGTTGTACATCAAAGGCAGGATACATTCCTCTTTCTGCTGTTTTGTGTGGTACAGCACTTGATGGGAAATCCTCCTTGTGAAATGTCGCATGTTTAAATCCATGACAATCCAGAAGGATGGTGTTGGTCTCCATGGGAGATGTTCACTGGTAGCTTTCCTCTCTTGGACCAAGAGAGGTCAATTTTCCCATTTAAGTCACAGAAACTGAAGAGAAACCCAGTTTGCCGAATATAAGGTCTATCGATGGAGGTTTTAAAGGTAGTTCTCCTAACCTCTAGTTTCATATTATAATCAACAACACCATTTATACAGTTTCACTATACACAGTGTATACTGCATAAGGAGGGACAACTCTGTAAGACTGGGGTCATCTCTTCACTTATGAGTCCAGCCACCAGAGGAAAAGGATTTGGACATTGCCTCTCCATTTTAGGTGGTTCAATGAACCTACTAGGAAATGTGATAACCTGCCTGAAGTGCCTGGTGGTGAGGGCATAAAGTCATGCTTTCCAAAGGAGTAGCTCAGCTGCCACTTTGACAGGCATTCATGCTTGCTAAAGTGGCTATGATACATCGGGGTGGACTCTTCTTTTCACATGTCCCATGCTGTGCATAGAGATATAGCCTACAAACAGGATCTAGTGATCAGGGCAGGAGACTCTTAAGGTGTGTTGGATTCAAGCCAGGCTTATATTATCAGCTGATATTGATCTACTTTGTTGACTCACATCAGCTGAAGTTCAACCACAGCAATTTTATTTTAAATACCGTAATAACAAATATTAGCATACTTGCTTCAGAAGGAGTAGATAAAACAGATGAAACAGCTGTTGCAAACTGTGATTTTAGTAGCTGTAGATAAAATCCCTCATTACTGTCACACCATGCAGAGTGTTATTTACCAAGCAACTGATTTTCACCAAGCCAAAGATGTTTTATACATTCCTGTTTTATAAACAGCTCTCAACAAATACCGTAATTATTTCTTGTCTACCTAATGTGTACCGTGTTTTGCCGAGGAATGCACTTTTGTGACAGTGCTATAATTCCTGGACTATAGCATGTGAATAAATCTTTTTAAACATTGTTCTTCTGCCAGTGAACACACATTTCCCCCTTCTACCTCCACGGCTTCCATTTAGCTTCTCTGAAAATAAAACGTTCACGAGAAAGTATTTACACATCAAGAACGCTTGGGAAAGCAAGCATTATTAAGTCAAGCATGGCAAACGTTATATTTTCAGAGCAGATAAGACACTTATGAAGGAAAGAATTCACATTTATTAGTAAATTCAAGGAAATTAGTTAAATCAGCTTTCAGATTTAACTGGATTAATGGCTCAAGTCTTAGAGCTAATTATTATAAAACACAGCCATTCTTTCCACTGCATTTGAATCCTTTCAAATTCAAGTGCATTTGGACCGAAATCCTGTTCAGACCACTGGGGATATATAATTACACAGCACAGGCCCATGCAATCAACTTCACCATGTAAATTATACAGGGATGTTAAACAAAATGTCCCATTTTCAGCTCAAAATGCAGAGAACCAAAGTCCTGCACAATTAGCATTGTTAGTCTTACCTTTGCTGTGGCTACCCATAGGCACTGTTGTACACCAGTTTCTCCCCAGCCTTTGCTAATGGTGATTTAATGTCCAGTTCATTCCTAGTCCTTTATTCCTAGTGCCATTCTAGCTAATCTCAGGTCAAACGTTCAACCAATCAGTGTTTCAGCTATGTCCTTACATTACAAAGAACAAACTCTGTGTTGGAAGGAGGAAACATTTGTTACACCAATTACATGGGGGGGGGACATTGATCAGTCAGGGCTCACTATCAGATCCTCAGTATTTATTTATTTGCTTACATTTCTATCCCGCCCCATACCCGAAGGTCTCTGGGCGGGTAACAACATATTAAAATAGAATATACATTAAAAGTATAATGTTAAGCCCTTTCATGATTTTCTTCCATGTTTATTTTAACAGAACATTTCATGAACCAGAGGGATTTCCGCACTGCAACGCGTTCCAAACGGAACGCGTTCAGGCGGAAAGCTTAAGACAGCTCCCGGCACTTTCACCTTTCACACACAGACGTGCCAGAACGCGTGTAAACGCGTTCCGGCGCGTCTGTGTGCGAATGCTCAAAGCGCCGGGAGCTGTCTTAGCCGGCAAAGGCCGGCCAGGGGCGCGGAGACAGCCGCGGAGGCAGATCGGCAATCAGCTGATTGTCAAACAGCTGATTGTCGAAGCCGCGCCGGCGTTGGAGGCGAGCCCGCAGCTGTTCGGGAGACAGAAGCAGGCGCGAATGCTTCTCCTCCCAAACGCCTGCGGGCGGCTCGTCCGCGTTCGAACGCATGTAGAGCACTTTAAAGTGCTCTACATTTCGAACGCGAGAAAGACAGCTGCGGACACGTCGGAGCGCAAGCCCCGCTCGGGCAATGCGGATGCCGTGTCCGCAGCTGTCTCCCACGCGTCCCGTTCAGCCTCGTGCGAAAACGTCTCAGGTGTCCTATATCAGCTTCACAGTGAATAAGGAGAGTTACAAAAAAAGATACTCCTATCCTGTGTGAATTATTCTATATCATATACCCTATGTAAATAAAGAAAGAAGTGACATCTAAGTACTGCAGCAAAATGGTATTTCAAGTTGTCATACAGAGCAGTTAGCTCTTTCAAAACACACACATTCAAGTCAAAAGAAAAAAATTCACAGGAAAAAACTTATTTAGAAAAATTAAGATATTTAACACTATTCCCGTATTCTTTTCCCCAGTTGATCACATGATCTGGCATGGTTGATCTTTCTAGGAATGAATCTATCACCAGCATAACTTTTTCTGTGTTGAAACACATAAGTCCGTCCACCACCATTGTGCAGGAATAGCTGATGGTACTCGAGGTGAATTAGATTCACAGGACTGAAAAGTTCAAAAGAGTATAGCAGCAAATTATGCATTGCATCCTAAAAATAATGATTGGCTGTACCTACCATTTAACATTGATGCCCAAGGATAATTACAGAGAAAAGAGTTGTAGCAGAGAGCTTTAGGCAATTAGAGCAAGCAGAACAAAGAAAAAATGCTAGTAGGTATATGCAAAGAAGAGATCCAAGTACTAATAAAATAAAACAGTGAAACATTGTTTGAAAAGCTGAAAATAAAAACAACCGCATGATCAGTACAGGAAATGAACTGAAGGAAGACAAATGGGAAGAACAACTAGAAGTGGCTACAGGAAAAAAAGAAGAAAAAAGTTGAAAAAGAAATCATAGAGGGCAGTAAGTGCAGATTGTGTAAAGGAAAAGATGAAATAGTAAATAGCCTCATTAATCTGGAGAATCAGATCATGCAATGTGTCTATAAGAAACTCCACAATAAACTTGGAGCAATCTTGCATTGGAACTATTCTTAAAACTGCAACTTACCACTTGGTGGGGAAAAAAAATCAAAGGAACATATAACAGAAAACAAATCTCAAAATTGATAGTGTTAAAATACCATGTGATGTTAAAATTTAAACAGATCAGCAGCTGCATGCTGGTGCAGAATAAGAACATAAGAGGAACCTTGCTGGATCAGGCCACAGCCCATCTAGTCCAGCATCCTGTCTTACATAGTGGCCCATCAATTGCTTCTGACAGTCTCAAGTAGAAGACAAAAACCAAAACCATCACCTGCTCTCACTTCCCTGTAAATGGTCTTTAGAGGCATCCTGCATGTCTCTCCAACCTGTATGATACACCGAGGTATCAGTTCTAGTAACCATTGGTAGATTTGTTCTCCATGAATTTGCCCAGGAGAGTCAAGCTAGGACATCCAAAATTGAGCTCCATCCCAATTTACCTTTAATCACCAGAAGACTTTGATGACAAGGTCTGCTGGTGTCCTAAAGCCCTGTTTTGGAACCATGGGCTGTGAACGGAAAGCACACAGCTCCTTGTTCCAGAAGGAGTAGGGCCCCCACTTCTTTGGAAACTCTTAGATGCTCCAGTACTGCCTGTGAAGCTAACACAAGGCCTTTCCACACTTGAGTAGGGAGGTGCACAATGCATTTTTTGCATTCAAATTCAATTTGAACTGAATATTTGAATATTTGACTCGAATCAAAATTCAGAAATCCGTATTTTTGAAAATCCAATTTGAATCTAATGATACGAATGTCGGTAACATTCGTATCTGATTTTTGAATCCATCCGTATCCCGTTTTTATCGCATTTGCATTTCATTTGCATCCTGTTTGCATCTCGTATTATTAGCGCAAACAGAACCGATATTTGGATGTGATATAATATGATGAATACCATACTGGATCTCCAAAAATCCGAATTCGATCTAAATTCAAAAATCCAGATTTTCGAAAATCCAGTTCGAATTAGAATGTTGACATTTGTCAAATTTGAATTGGATTTTCAAATATTCATGCACGCCCCTATACTTGAGCCTTGGGGTGGCCCAGATATGCTCCGTCATGGAGCATCCACACAGTATGGAGCGAGCCACTTCCATATGGGAGCAACTCCAAGCATACAGGGTTGTCCCCTCTCTTCGATAGCTGTGGAGTACTCAAACATGCACACCAGCTATCCTAGGAGTGCCATAGGAGGTCCTAATTAACTCCCAGATTCACACTTTTGCACATTCTTCCATGTGAAGGCTATGTGCTAGTGGAGTGGTTGGGACTACTGTTGTCCGTTGCAGTGCTTGGTTGCCACAGCAACACCAAGAGTGCACCCTGTCTGTGTGTGTATGAGCGCACACGCATGTGTGTGTATGATAAGGAGGGATAGAGGGGGGAAGGGGGGAAGATGATCCACACACAGACAGGGGGGCTCTGACAGGGATTCCACCATCATATAAGGTTTGAAGATGGGGTTGTAGTTGTAGCATTTTCTCTGCTCCAGACTAGATGTGGAAGCACTGATGCATGGACTGGAACAAATTGTGTTAGGATGCTTGTAGACCTTTTCAGACAAGTCCATTGTTAACTAATTTTAAGATGGTTCTGGCCCCTAGTCCTGTGTGGAAGAAGGGTAATAGCAAGTAGCTTGTTCTGGTAGATCAGAAAAGTGAGGAATGACCCTGATTTGGGAAGTTTTATGGCCACTACGGTTTAATGGTTACAGAGTCATACTAACACCTAGAAGACTGATGGTTCAAATCCTCATTTGACCATAGAAGTATATTGGATGGTTTTGGGCAAACACTGCCCCTTAGCCAAATTTAACTCAATGGTTAATATAAAGATAAAATGGAGAGGAGGAAAATAATCTTCTCTGCTTTGAAAATCTTTTGAAGAATGTTGGGATATAAATAAGAAAATACAAAAAAGAGGAAGAGTAAAAAAAAAGGATTAAACACTTCCTATCAATGTTAGCTTTGAAGAAAAAAAAGGCAATATGATTTTGAGTATGCATTAGAAAAAACAAGTAAATGAGGCTTAGCGTATAGCAATTTAAGTCCATTTGGAATCAAGGTTGCAGTTGGAATAGTAACTTCAACACTGGCTGAGGGGAAATAATTTTGAGAATAACTTCTGCTGAGAAGATAGTAATACAGATTTCCTTTCTGACAGAGCTTTTGAAGTCTGGCTCCTCAGCTCATGTGAGCTTTGAGGCCAAAGTGAGGCCTAGACCACAATAACTGCCCAATGCTGATAGCTTTGTTCCAGTCCAGAACAATTTGTCCCCACTTTGCTTTGGATTGTTTTATTCAGACTAGCTGATGTAGATCACCACAAAATAAGTGCAGAAAAACCCAAATTTCAGGAGCTTTTATATGTATGCAATTTAGGTGCAGTACCAGGGCCACAGAAAGAGGGCTGAGCAATTATTCATTAAGGAGCAGTTCAGGGCATGTAGCACATCACTGTTTAATCTGAAATCTGATTTGGATTAAATGGTGACTTTGCCTGGGTTGTGGGAATCAAAAGTTGGAAATCAGTCACTATTCAGCCTTCTGGCTGCGCTCAGAATGAAAGTTCCTAGCCTTGGAGCCCCCGGGGGACCCATTTTGTTGTGTCATTGAAATTGGTCTCCCAAGAAAAACAAGACATATGAAGGACATGTCTCCATGGCACATCCTTGTTCTGGATTACTGTGGTTTAACATGGGGGATCTTTGCTCTGGTTTACCATCAGCTAATACACTGAGAGACCTGTTTAAACAGATCTACTTGTGGTTGACTGGATCAACAGACTATTTTGGACCTTCTGATCTAGCTACATTCTATATTGAGCATATGGAATGTATGAGCAGCAGGCAGGGCATCCCTTAAACTGTATAAACTGGCAGAAGGGAGGCCTATAGTCCTCTTCTAGATCTGGACTACCAGTAAGTACCAAAAAGACATTTAAGTACTTGCTTTGTGGATACCAATACTAAAAGGTCAGAAATATCCATCACTTAGCTGCTCTTTAGCTAGGAGTATCCATCTGTGAAACATTTTCATCACTCCAATGATGAACTGTATAGACTTCTAATTTCTATTGTTGATAGTCTCAGATTTCTGTCCATGGAAAATACCATGCAGTCCTGCCAATTCAGGCTCTTGATCAATAGCTGCTGCTTGATTTACAGCCGAAAATGTGATGCTTATAATAGTGCTTTCAGTAAGAGTTCCTGCCCCTGGGGCAAAGTGATGACAGAAAAATGTCAAATGTTAAAATGCTCCTTGAATGGAAGGTGACTGAGAATGAAACTAAAGTAAAGCATGACCTGCTGACTAAGCTCCTTAAATGAATTAATCACCATAGAATTACCTTTATGAGATTCTGAATAACAAGACAGATCACTGACAAACTTCTGAGAAGTGGTGGCAGCAAAGAAGCTAGACTTGTAGATGGGTTCAAAGCTTTGCCTGTGAGATGCTACTTCCTGTCTCTTTGAAGAGACAAGGGGGCAAGAATTCGGTGTTCTCCTCACACTGCCAAAGAGTTTGGAAGTTGCCCTCCTTTCATTTACCTGGTGGCTCTTGAAGAAAGTACCAGTATCTGAGCTATATGAATGCTTTTGTTATCAATACGGTACTATACTATGTAATGCCGTTCTTCTGTCCTGTCCTGGCAAACACAATTTGATAGGTTGTTTGTTTTGTTTTTGATAACAACATATATCCTAGGTTGACCAAGGCACATGACTGCTTAAATGCTGGCTCCCCCACCTCAATTTCTCTCCTGTATTTAATACTGTATTCTATATTCTTTTTTTGCTTGTTGGGTGTTTATAGTTTTTTATTTCTACTCTGTACCCTGAAAAGAACCTTGGACACAGAATAGAAAGGTGATATATAGATAAAATGAAAGCTGATTATCATCATGATGATGGTGATGGTGATTCTTTCCCAAATGAGACTGAGGAGCTATTCGTAATGTTTGATTTTAGATGTTGTTACCCACCCACAGACCTTTGGGTACAGGATAGGATAAAAATGTAAGTAAGTAAGTAAAAGTAAGTAAATTCAATGTTTAATGTGAGATGGATGCTGCAGTACAGCTGGGCACACAAACGATGTGCATTCACTTCTTGCTGCATCCACTCTCTCAGTGCTGGGGGGATATGATCTGCAGAGGTTTATTCACACTCTGCTACTTCCTCCAGCATTTAAAACAGAACAAGAACTGGAGAGGACAACTGATCATTCTTCCCAGTTCTATCTACCATAGCAGGAGATGGTAAGACATATTTTACCCTCATCTACTGTGCCCATTCCGTACTACCTGACTGTATGTGGACTGGAAACTGTGTACTTTACGTGGCTAGGACAAAACGTGGCTGCTTTTTTAATCCATCCTTTGTTGCCTCCAGATGGTAATTGCAGAATCTTCTTTCGAGCTCACAAATCACCTTATGATGCCCCCGTCAGAGATGGCAGGAGGCAATCCAGGGCAATCTTAGGCTCTTACTTCATCTATCATTTCTTCACAGGTTGCTGCTCTTGCAAAAATTCCCAGATGATGCAAGCAAGCACTCACCTACTTCTCTTTGTTTCCCCCCCCCCCAGACTTGCTAACATATGTATTTTGGAAAAGGAATAATTAAGTGAACAGACAACAGATGAGGTAAGAGAAACAATATGACAAAAGATCTGGTATTGTTCTGGATTTCCCATCATATCACTATTTTGGGTTATCTTCTCTATAATGTCAAAGAATAGAAAACAATGTGCTGTTAAATCCATTGAGAAGATAGACATGATAGCTGTACAGTCAAATGAAAAGCTCATTTCTTCTTTTTTAAAAAAAAAAACACAAGATATTACTTGCATTCTGTGTCAAGACTCATTGTTCAAACAATATCAGGCAGAAAACTATGCACTATGCTATGATGAATGGATTTTAAAAAGCAATTCCTTTTTCCTTTGCTCATATTCTAGATAAAGAAAAGTGAGAGTGTAATCAGAGATAGTTAAAGAAACTGACGCTGCAGCCGCACCCACTAAAAAGTACCTTAAGGCCCCATTTCCACTTGGGTTTTAATGAGCTTTGAAAATGTTTTGGAAATCCTTTGTCCCCATTAAAAATTTGCTTCTCACACTGTCTGTGGAGTAAATTGCCCAAAAACAAAATAAAAAACCTCTTGTAAAAACAGCTCTTGTCCCATCTTTTTTCAGCTAGCATGCTTTACCTTTTTTGTTTTGGGAACGGTACCACAGTATTGGGAAGAAATTGCGTTTTTAGGATTGTTTCCCCCCCCCCCCCATAGCCTTCAGTCCAATGTCTGTCACTGTTGTGGGTGCATCACTAAATAAATGAGTGTGGTTTCACTCTTGGGAGGGCAACCCCTTTCTATCCCTCCATGTTATTGTTCCCTTCCTCTTTTGTGGTAGGCAGGGAGAAAAACGTTTTGGGTTAGGGCAAAGCAGAGGATAATATTGCCAAATAAAGGATCCATTTGGACATAAAAGCCCCATCCCCAGTCTGCTTTCCCACCTCTCCCTCATTCAGATCCAGTCTTTCCCTCGTCCTTTTCTCTTTTTCTTCTCTCTCTCTCCCCCCCTTTTGATAGCTTCCTACCTGGTTTTGGTCACCGGTGGTGGAGCTCTTTGCTCACAGGGAGATATACAAAACCACCGGAGATCTTATTTTTTTAGTCATCGCAAGTGGATGGAGAATTTTAGAAAGACAGAGAGAAATGAGCCCCCACCACAATGAGCCCCCACCGCTGGATGCAAAACATGGGCTAGATCTCGGCTTAGGGGGTTGATTTTGCACACAAACTGTCAGGCTGGCAAAGAAAGATCACGAGACTATTTTGTTTAAAAAGATGAACAGTGATTTATTTCAGCTCAGTGATAAGGCATTTCTTGTTGAGAGCGACTTGGAGCAGAAAGCCCAGCATATTTATATGTTTCATAGCTGGGCGGGGTTTGGCCTTCAACCAATGAGCAATAACTATTTTCCCAAACCCAGTTTAAACTTGGAGCCAAAATGTATCACTTGACACCAGCAGGGAGGGTGGGGGAGAGTCAACTGTCACTTCCAAAACAACAGGCAGCTACTATATACATATATACAGAATCACATAGGTGGCAGAGATCTTACATTCAAATATTATGGCAGGCAGCTAGCCCTGCCTGACACAAACGCAGCATCATGGAATTGATCCCCGTGGTCTTGGGGGATTGCTAGTAGTGAACTGAGAGCTGCTGCTTCCCCAGTCCTGGATGATTGATTGGACCCTCACTCTGTGTCTTGGGTGCCACCAGACCTTTGCAAAAGAAAGAATGTGTTTCTTCTTTTTAGGATCCAGGGATAAGGCCAAAGGCCTACACACTTCCCTCAGCCAAATCACCTAGGAAAAAATAAATCCCTTTTCTTGAAACAAGAGTGTGTGTAGGCTGTGTCTGGAGGCATGCTCAAGAGTGCTTTTAATGCACTGCACCAATTGCTGTTTCCATTCCCTGATCTGAAGATAAAACTGTCTCTCATGCTTTACTTTTTAACCCAGAAAATCAACTTCCCAGTTTATTTCGGTCATTTGGGCCCTTGGATTGATCCCAACCTGTAGTATGGCTTCAACTGCTGTGCAGTCAGCCTTTTTCTGTTTAAATTGCCAGCTCCACCACCAAGAAATGGTGACCTTCTCTGTATTCATAAAGTACTGAGTACAGCAGAGCTTTGACCTCAAAGAGGGTCATCAGAAGCAACAAAGCTATAAATAACACCAATAAATAGTAATTGGCTTCTGTTTGCTTTTGAAATGCAGGCTAACTGAAATAAGAGTGACGGCTACATTTTCTGCCCTGAAAACAACTAAAGAGCGGTTTGCTGCAGCAGAGGAAACCAGAAGCTTAGGAAATAGGATGACTAATCTTTTTCTTTATTTCCGACAAAAGGCTGAAACAGAAGAGGATGCTTTTAACATAAGCATGTAATTGTCAGCAGTGGCATCTCTATTGGGCTTGTTCTCTTAGTGAAACATTCTTATTACTGTCACTTATTGAGGCTGTCATATTCACTGCCTTGACAGAAGAAGCCCAGCCCCAAAGAACCTGTCAGGGAGGCCAGGAGTTTCCCTACATCTCCTGATATTTCCAGCTCTTTAATATCAGCCTGTCAGAAGATCTAAAAGGAAAGCAGAGGAGGCTTGATTGTACAGATGTGCACAAATAGTATTTCCTGGCTCAGTTCTAGTCAAACCCAAGAACTTTGAACATGTTGCAATTGAACCTTGTTTGGTTCGAATGTGCAATGAACTGTCTGTTACAGAGAACAACAGAGAAGGCCAAAGGGGCCTTGTCATCCATTGGTCAACCTATTGGGGGAAGTGGCTGATTTTAAAGGAACACATGTGTAAAAGTCTCAAGTAAACCAAGAAAAGAATTTAAAAATCACCCACAGGACCAGACGGGAGTTTTAAAATAAGAAACAGTGTCTATCTGAAGGGCCAAGAGGACAATTTCAGATATTCTTATAAACAAAGGGTGCATCCAAACACTTGACAACCATGACAACTGCCCTGCCAAGTAGGCCAGCAGGGACAAACTTCTGAGAGTTTGAGCTACAGCCTCCAAAATTGGTAACTGGGCTGGGGGGGGGGGCAGCAGGAAGGCCCCTGTCAAGTCTTCAAGCAATCAGATGCACCCTTTAAGGATTGTATATTTTTTTAAAAATCAGCCACCTGCTCCTTAGAACAATGGGAGATTTCCAAACAATTCCTTAAAAAAAGGAAGGTTGCATCCAATTTCCTGAAGACTTGGCAAGGGCCTTTTCCCCCACTCCACCAAATCCCAGTCCATCTGCGTCCTCATCTGATGGCCCATGATGTCAGACTGAAGGTCAGCAGCATAGGTGATATCAAACTTCTCCACATGCAGCAGGGCCCAAAGAGGCCTTACTGCAGAAAATGTCAGTTTCTGCCAAATGCTCAACCAAGATGTCCTAATTGTAAGATACTCTCAAGCACCACATTCATCAGGAGCATGGTGTCCTCCTTATACAATGAGTGCAGGGAGGCCATGCAGGAATGGATATCACATCCATCCCTGTCCAACCGTGTAATCTGTGGACCACCAGCAGTAAACTGCACAGTCCTTTCTCTCACTCCACGCTGGTGGGAGAAGGAGAGGAAGACTAATGGGAAAGCCAGCACTGGAGTTGAGGCTCCAACTTTGTTCTCCACCACAAAGAGAGGCTGATTGTCAAGGGGCAATCATCTCAGCAGCAGTTGTCCTTTTTTCTAAGGAGACCTTTACTTTGGGGGTCCCCCAAGTTGCCTCTTGTCTGGTGTAACAGTTTCTCCAGCAACTGAATATGCCAGGAGGTGGTAGCTGTGGGCATGCCAGGCACAGTGCTATCAGCAAGGGGAAGGATACCAGGGTTTCACTTTTGCAGATGTCTCATCAGTGCCTTCGTGCCAAGATGCCTGAGATCATGCCGCTCACTGATTTCTGCCTTACAATGGTTACAAGCAGCAGAGTTTGGAGCATCAGGGCAGAGATCAAAATCACACAATGTCCCTTCTTTGACAGTGGTGATGATGAGACTGCTGCTACAGGTTCTTTCTGGGGAGAAGAACCATCCACCCCCACAATCCTGGGCTGTAGAGGAAGGGAAACAAGGCTGACATGCTTTGGGTCTCCACTGCTCAAATCTGCTCGGGTGCTGCTGGTTGTGGCACATGCATGTCAAGACAACTATCATAATACAAATTGAAGGGACAAGACACTGTTCCATATCTGGAGCAGCACTGGGACCTTCAGCATTGATCATGACAGGAAAATGTATAAACTACAGTGTTGGTGCTGATAAATGCTTGCCCATATATGCTTGGTATTGTGGTTAGAATGTCAAAAACTCATTTAGTAGTCTCCAGATTTGATTCCACTCTCCTCCACAAAGCTAGCAGGGTGACCTTGGGCTAGTCACAGCTCTCTTTCTGAGATCTTACAGGGTGTCTGTTGTGGGGAGAAGAGAAAGCTTTGAGTCCCCTTAAGGGTGGAAAAAGTGGGGTATAGAAACCAACTCTTCTTCTCTCTCATCTTCTTCTGTGGTGGCCCTCACAGGTCATGTTTGCATTTTTGTATGAGAAATCTGTAAGTTGGTTGCTTTTTTATTTTACTTTCCCCCCCAAACTAAGATAGGCTATATCAGGTAAGCCTTGAGATTTTCTGCAGAGTTGTCTGCAAAGATCCTATGATCCATATATGTAATTCTTTAGTAAAAGGTTTCCATCAACTCTGGCCTCTTCTTATCTTCACTACATCCTCTTTTCTAATACCAGATATTCTCAGTATTTGATGTTTGCAGACTTTCAGACTCAAGCTACAGATCTGCATGATTCCTCCTGCCCTTTACAGTTTTACACAAGTAGCCCCAAATAGGATGCATCTGAAAGAAAGAGCAGCAGATGGGGAAAACGTTGCTTCATTATTTCTGTGATTTTTTTTTTAAAATCCTCTAGCTGCTTTTTCATCTCTGTGCAACTGGGAAATAAATGGACCAAGTGGGGCCCCAGCTACCTGCTCATTATGAAAATGTAGTTATGAAAGGTGGAATTAGATTGAAAAATGACAGGAGAGGACAGAGTGAAACCCTTTATGCATGATTTCAGAGACATTCTGGCTGCTATGTACTTTGTGACAGGCTCCTGACAAAATGTAACAAAACCCTAAACGGGGTCCTTTCTGCACAAGGGCATTGATCCAGATCAGAGAGCCTCTGATTCAGATTCTGACCTCTGCACCTGCCTGTTAATCCTGATCCAGGAGGTCCTGCTTCCCATGAGTCTGGATCCATCTGCATCTAGGTAAGTCTCTGGGTATGTGGGGTTTAGTTTGGGGTGCGCTAGCATTTGCAAGTGTAAACACTAGGGCATGCTAGTGAGGAATGTACTTTTCCCATTCAGTGTATGGGAAACTAAATACAGAAACGCCCCTAGCCATACACATGGAGACTGATATCCTATCTAGTGAGTATGTGCCAAAGGGCATGCCTCTTGCTAGATTACATAGTTATATCAGGGATCAGTTTCATCAGGCAGCTAGACAGCAAGGATCTTACAACCAATCTGAAACCCAGCAGCCTAACTGGGTATAGCAAGCTGACTTCCCCTTACAGCCATGAGCAACATCCCAATCTGTGTCATGCGGCATACTGTTGTGGCCCTGTTTTACACCATCTTGTGGCAACACTCCTGCTGTCCCTGCAACAGCTGCCACATACTTCACAGGGATACTCCCCAAGGTGACCATTAAGCTCTCCAACAAAAGAAAAGAAATGGTGATGACACAATGAGGCTGTTTTCATATCACTGTACTATGTGACAAGAATTTAAGATGGCAAGCAGACTGCATTATTCCTTCTGCTGGGATGAAGAGCACCAAGGACTTTGGCTGCAGTTTCATGACACCAGTACAGCTTATCAGTAGTGAGAGAATTGCCAGTGGCCACTTGACCTCCCAGTCATCAGTTTTTTCTGGTGCAGGAGGTAAGGTCAACTTCATTTTAGCTGCTTGGGTTAAAATAATAATGGAGGTGAATGCTTCAAATGCTCCCATAAACTCAAGAATGGGGAACTAAGTTCTTCCTGCACTGGAATAGATCAAATAAACTACACAAACAACTGCTAGCAGTTAAGGAGGGTGAAGCAGGACCCAAACTATCTGGCCAACAGTACCATAAATTAGGCCCTTTAGCTGCATTTCTGTGGTCCTATCACAGTGACACCCCTCTATATCTGTGGTGGAATTGCGGAAGCCCCACTCCACCTTAGAGGATGAAAAGATATGCTAGAATAGTCCCAAAATGGCTTTATATTCTTGCTCTGCTCTGGGCCTTCTTTAAAGAAGTTCCTAACCAGACAAGAGACAGTATTCTTGACTACAAAGTACGTGCAGGCGGCATGACCTCATAGTCCAAAACACCCTGGGGACTTGTGGTACTGTCAATGGCACTTCACAAGGCACCACTACAAGTTGGGGATCCTCTGAAATAGATTTTCCTGCAAACAGTGAAGGCTGGGAACAAATGTTCCCGACCTTTGAAGGCTTCATACTGACTTCAGGGCAAAAAGAGCCAATAAGGGCATCGTGGGCTATCTGTGGTAAGATTTTTCCAAGTGTGGCACAATCCCATTTTCAGATCCACATCCCCATTTGAAAACTAGGAATTTAGGGGCCCTTCAGAGGAAACAGGACATAGAAATAGATAAATGATTAGAACATTTGACAAAGTCACCTTGATTTCGAATGGATCTTTAGGAGCAGCACAAGGCACTATTACTTGACAGTAGTCTTAGATGTTTGTCTGACTGAGGGTATGGTAAATTTTTAAACTTTTTTGTTTTTTCAGACCAGATTGGATGCAGACGACCAGTAATTCATGAATGGATAAGCCAGAAACACTTAAGCAGCTTTTGGAAAGAGCTATGACTAAGAAGTACATGACTAAGCAGCACACTTATTGTGTCACCACACCTGGCCACACATTTTGCAACATTTAGATAGATACCACCAAATTTGTATTTCAATGCATTCACCCATCCATCCTGTTAAGGCCCTTTGAAAAACCCCAAGATACTTTGGCCATATAATAAGACAAGATTCACTGGAAAATATTCTGATTCTGGAGAAGATTGAAGAAAAAGGGGATGGCAGAAGATGAGATGCTATGGAGGCAACAAACATGAACTTGGGCAGACTCTGAGAGCCAACGGATGATAAGTAAGCCTAGCAGACTATAGTCCGTGAGGTCACAAAAAGTCAGACATGACTGAACAACTAAATAACAGCATTTAGTTGCCTATAGACTGAATAAATGATTTAATGCAGTTATCCCATGACTCCCTCCTGCAAAGGTCTCCAAAAAATCATTAGATGATCTAGGGAATATAGTTTTGTTCCTTTTTCTAACTTCAGTGAGAGCAGGGACTTCATGCCCTGAGTCATGTCTTATTGTGTTTGTCAGTTTTTGAATTGTTTAACTGGCTGCCTTTTGTCTGTCCTGGAAACGCAAATATGTATGAAAATCTTAAGCATACATCAGGGCCTCTTTCCTTTATGTAAAGTTCACAGAAGTCTTACTCTCTCTTTGCTGTTCTGTGAATTCCTTATTCAGGCCTGAATAAGCAGATTTATTTGCCTACCAAAGTTTGTGTTCCAGTCTTTTCTATAGAGTTCACTGGCTCTGCGACACAGACCAAACCATGTTCCAGAAACTAAGTCAGTCTGGATACAGAAGGACCCCAACATGTATGTGTGTGTGTGTGTGTGTATTTGCTAACCTACACATACTCATTGTGCTAGAAAAGGAGTGGTTGTGAGAACATGACCCAACTTTCATTTGGATTGAGAACCATATGCAAACTTACTGTAGAATTTTGTATTTTTTTTCAGTGCCAGAGGAGGAAATATTTCATTGTTAAAGTTTCTGCCCTTAACACTATGTGGTTTTTTAATATATAATAAGATTACTTTCAAAAATTCACTCTAGTTTGACAATCTCTATTTTTAGAGCAGGAGCAGGCCCAAAATGACATTACGAAACTATGACAGAAGACAGTCATCTATCCTGGTGAAAGAGGTATGAATGCTTGGCTTAATATTTGCTATGGGTAGGAATCAATGTATTTTCTCTCTTATTGACTAACAGATTTGTTCTCTGCATGTTGCTGTTTTCAATAGATGCTGGATTACAGATTAAACTCTCATTTTTGTTTTATATATATAAAACTAGAAACTTGTTATACTTTTTAGATCTGGTGGTTTTAATAAAATTTGTTAAAACTCCTGATTCTGATGTACGCTGTGTCTACACACCTCAGCAGCTACTCCTATCCAAGAGGCTTAGTTCTAGCCGTAGCTGACTTTGGTAACCGTACGGAACTACTTTTTCCAAACTGACCAGTCCCCGACAATCTTTCTTAGGTCTGCACATTCAAATATTGTCTTCTCCCTCCTACTTTCCCAAATATTACCACCTTCTTGAGGGAGTTTGATCTTATCATTATGTCCTGAAGTACGATGGTTTAAAGCCTTGTCATTTGTGCTTTTATTGAATATTTAGGATTTATTTTGTCTAGAATCCACTGATTGTTCTTTACTATCTGTCCTTGGTACCCTGGGGGAGCACCACAGTTCAAAATAATCTACAAATTTCTGGTCTTGGGTGACATTCAGACAGGATTAAACTTTGGCAGGGATTGTGCAGCAGCTTTCAACCTTCCAGACGGGTTTTACAATGCTCTGCAATACCTGCACGTTATCACACGATTATACAAACAAACAAATAAATAAATATGCACACACACACACACACACACACACTTATAAGGGCATTCACTGTGAAATATTTCATCCCTTCACATTTTTGAGGCTGTTTAGGTGAACTGTGTGAGAACTTGCCTTCACCTGTAAAGCTGCAGACCTATCAGAGAAGGGTGAACATGTGAATGGGATAATCTTTGTTGCTGCTATGGAGCATCTGAGTATATGGGAATGAACTGGTAGAACTGTTTTCCCCGCAGAAAGACTTTACTTCTCACAGAAGATGAACTCTGAATTTTTAACATACTGTCTGGAGGCCCCCTTGTTTTGTCATTGTCCAACTTTTGCATCCATGCAATACAGCACTACAAACCATGACAGGAAACATTCTGCTCTCTGAATTCAATGAGATATCTTGTCATGTAAAAATAGTCTCTAAATCTTTCATTGCTGCTCTTCCCCACTGCCAATGACTGTACTCTTGAGTGCCATGCCCCTTCTTAGTAATCATGGTTTCCAGGGGACAAAAGCTATCAACTGTTTCCAGACCTTCATCATTTAATTGGAAACTGCTGTTTTTCCTGCTGCATAATCTTTTTCTTAAGATGTAGGCTTAAACCTTTTTTCTTGTTCTCTTCTTTGACTCAACCTAGTAAAGCCAAAGGGCAAAGCACATGAAATCTGCACATTCCACCCCTTGCCCTCTTTGAAGCTCACAAGACAGCTTTGAAACTGAGTTGTTTTTCCAGAAAAGGCCATGGAAGTGGGTCTCTTCCAATGAGCCAGTTTGGTCTTGTGGTAGGGAGCCAGACTCTTATCTGGGAATACTGAGTTTGATTCCACACTCCTCCACAAAGCCAGCTGGGTGACCTTGGGCTAGTCACAGCTCTCTTCTGAGCTCTCACAGCCCCACCTACCTCTCAGGGTGTCTGTTATGGGGAGAAGAATAGAAAGCTTTGTCAGCTGCTTTGAGTCTACTTAAATGGGTGAGAAAAGCAGGATAGAAAAGCCAACTCTTCTTCTTTTGTACAAAACAGGCACACAAATCACATTCTCGCCACCAGCAGGTATCTACATGGCAGCAACAAGAGGGTCTAAAGTTTGTGTGTGCCCCAGAGTGTCTTTTCTCCACTTTATTTTATTTTATTTTATTTATTTGTATTTGTGTCCTGCACTATACCCGAAGGTCTCAGGATGGGTTACAATATTATATTAATCTTAAGACAGGTCCCTGCCCTTAGGCTTACACTTGTGGGTCTCCAGTGCCCTGTTTGGCAGCAGACAACCCTGGGAGTTTGGGCACCTGACTTCAGGGTCTTTGTTCAGGTCATCTGCCCCTGTGCATGTGAGCAGAGTCATAATGAGCAATCACTATTGACAAACCTTATTCTAGTCTTACCTATTAAAAACAATGCCTACAATGCTAGACAGAAACAATGGTTAAACCGTTTATTAAGTTACTGTTATTTGACTGAATTTTCAAAGGCAGATATGAACCACGGGTGAAACGGCATTTTAATACAAGACCTATTCTGAAGGCAAGAGTGCATAGAAACATTTGTTCAACATTGGACGGAGAGGAAATTCTACTGTCCTGATTCAGGAAAGGCAAGTGAAGCAGCCAAAGGACAATTCAACTTCATCTCTCAGATGATTGCCTAGTGGTCATTCTAATTTGATTTTACTGTACTTAAATTTCTTTTCTCTATCACACAATACTAGAACCAGGGGGCACTCTATGAAGCTGATGGGTAGGAGAGTCAGGTCTGACAGGGGGAAGTATTTCTTCACCCAGAGGGTCATCGGCTTATGGAATGTGCTGCCGGAAGAGGTGGTGACAGCTACCAGTCTAGATGGCTTTACGGTAGGGTTAAACAAATTTATGGACAACAGATGTATCAACGGCTACCAGAACGAATGCCTAGGTGCATCTTTCAGGCGGGGGGGGGGGGGGAGGAACCGGGGTGCTTCTAAGGCCATCTGCTGGGACTCGAGAGCAGGAGAAGGTTTGTCCTTGTCTCTGCTTGAGATGCCCGTGAGCATTTGGTGGGCCACTGGATGCTGGACTAGATGGGCTGTGGCCTGATCCAGCTAGGCTTCTCTTATGTTCTTATGTTCTTATGTCCCAGCCACTGGATTGGCTGGCAAATCATATTCAAATATTGTCAGCTTATAACCTGAATTGCTGGCCCATAACCCACAAAGTACTTAGTACTTCTTTGTTTTCGTAGAAATAGTGCTTTTTGGTTTTTGACAAAAGAGGTGACCTATACTAATTTTAGTTCTTTGCTTCACAGCTTGACAATAATACATCTTGAACTCCTTTTCTACTTTAATGCGTGTAACATTATATTGATTATATACTTCATTTTTCTCTTTCACAGGTAAACTGCTATTGCGAATAAGGAAGCATATTCCACTTGTTCCTCCTTTTACACCTGTGTGGCTCCATAATTAGATGATTATGCCTTTAAAAACAGGAGACTGTTTCCAATTAAATTACACTGGATTTATTTTTAGCTTAAGTTATTTTTAATAGCTAGGATCACACAGAAAAAGATTTTCACTTAGAAAACTCAGCTGCTTTTAGAGATGTGCACAAGTATTTGGTTTGGTTTGAACGGATCCACAAGAGCTTCGAACGTGTTCTAATAGGACTTTGAACTTCACAAATGAGTTCAAAGTTCATTTCAAATGTTCAACAAACATTTTTGTAAAGCTATGGGGACAAGTGGGAGATTTTAAATCAAGGGCGCATTCAAACATTGTGCTGCTAGGTAGGTGTCTTTCTGCCTCCCCTCCCACTCGATCTACAGATTAATTTTGGATTTCCAACACAAAATTAACCACAGCAATAGAGTAGGCTAAAGCTTTACAGAGCTTGAAATGGAACCCCCCAGAATTTATGCGTGGAACCCTCAAGTGCAGTCTTAATTTTCCAGGGATTTTATTTTGGGGATGGGAACTCACATTTATTCCTAGTGAGCTTTCTCTGGGTTCAGCAGCCTCAAGGACTCCAACTTCCTGCCATTCTACCTGGATGCTGGAGCCGCTAACACATTTGGTCACTGGAAGAAAGACCTGGACACCTGGCTGGATTTAGTGTTCTGGCAGACTTACGGCTCCCTCAATGAAGAAAACATCCTCCCATGATCCAGGTGCCATCAAAATCAAACATGGTTCCATTCTTTACCAAGAAATGTTGCTCCTTACAGGTATAATTTCAATGTCTCCTTTGAACCATAAGGTGTGCTTATGAGGGTGAGGACTACTTCGTGTAATTTCTTTCTGCAGAATCCAAGGCACTTGTATCAAGATGGACTTGTACGTCCTGTTCATCTTGATTATGTTGAAGAGGATTGCTTATTATTATTGTGATAGAATATCTGTTTTTTCCTCCCTTATTTCTGCACACAATGGAAATATTTGTCTTGGAACATTGTGTGCCTTCCTTTCCCATTTGGCAGCAAGGAGCTCTTGTCTCAAATTTGGAAGCAAGAAAGATATTTAAATTCAGAACTTGAATCAACCCAATTGGAAGAGGCAACACAATGGCTGTGCTCCAACACACTAAATGATGAGCTTAGAGACCAGCTTGGGCCTTCAACATCCCAATGGTTTTTAAAGATTCCATACCTTTTGTGGACTAAAGTTCCTGAAAGCAAACTAAAAACTATGTGGATTAAATGAATTCATAGTCCAGAGCATTAGCCCATTTTATTTTGCAAAGTGGGAATGAAGAAGTGGTCTTTTTTGTGATGGAACTGTGCTTTTGGGGGGTATTCTCCCTGTTTTCTCTTACTCAGTTGTAAACACTGTACTTGGAAGGCTGAGGATGTCATTATTGTGGAGGGACAAAAAAAACCAAAAAACAAAAGGGAAGATTCTGAAGAAGCTGTATCTGCTGCTGCTTCCTTTCTATCCAGTCCCTGCAAGGAGGACAATGTATAGCCCATTTCCTTTCTGTTGTATCCATGCAAGTAAAGGAACAAAGATATTCATTAACATTTCCCTTGTTAATGAATAAGGGAAACAAGTGTTCCCTTTCATTTGCCACCATGAATACTGATTTCTCACACCAATGAAGTCATGATTTGAAGGAAAGTCCATTTTGAGTCCATGTTATAAGGCAACTGTGAGAACAATCTTTCACTAGTATGCTCCATCTGCACTGAGTAAAGAAACAGAGTTGGGGATTTCATTCTTCAGGTAGATATGTTCAAAGTAGTCCATAAGGGGGCAGCATGCCACTTTGAGCTGGTTTACCAGGCCAAGCTGTTTTCTGTCTAGGCAGCACTAAGAAGAGACACCAATGCTCTGTGCACGCGCAGTCGTGTCTACAGTTGTCTGAAGTCCTAGTGCGCTTGCACAGAACCTCAAATAACCCCAGAGCCCCAGCAAGAGTGAATGGTTGTTCCGCTGGACGCTTCAGGTAACTAATTAGTTTAAAGTGTGGAGCATGATTTCTCACACCACACCTAATCAACTATTAGTACAATTGTGGGGAGGGAGGGCATGCTTGGAGGCTACTCAGCATGCTTGTGCTCTTCCCCAGAGGTGCATTAATTATGCACTAGAGGCTGTAGTGCAAAAAAGGCCTCTGGTCACATGATTTTAAAAATGATCCTTGCTTGTACTAACTGCTGAAGACCATAGTCCACCTCATCACACACATAAAATGTTAAACTGATGACCAGATGATATATGCACATACCTATACAGAGAGAGGGGGGGCAGTGGAAACCTAGGGCCATGAAATACAGTATGTAAGGTACCTGAAAAACCTTAGTGCCTGTAAGAAAAGAATGGGCCATTTATAGTGGCAATTACACATGCTGTCTTTCCAGCTCTGCAATATTGTTTATCTTCCATAGTGGGAAATGAACCCTTGATTCTAATTAAATCAAAATTAAAGATAAATTTTCACATAGTAATATCAGGCTGGATCCTCTCTTTGGTGCTCTCTCTCTCTCTCTCTCTGTGTAATGGGACATAAATGTTCTATGCTTTTAAAACAATGCAACTTACATGTATATGACATGTAAGTTGCATTGACATTTTTCCTTTAAAAAAAAATAAAAAGTGTTCCAAAGTTTCTAAATCCTAACTATTATACAATATTCATATGTTTTGAAAATTAAGATTTTATAGTCCAGATTCAAAGAAGCATAAGTAGAGGCTCCAGCATCCAGATTGATTGTGGGCCCCCGAAGGAAGGTCACTGATGTCTTCCCACATTTGCCTGTTATTCTGGAACAAGCTGCTCCCTACCATGTTTTGTCCACAAGAGAATAGCATTATTCCATTCCACAACTGTCTTAAAGATTGCCTATTCCAGAGTAGCTGTATATTTCATTGAGGTGATCTACAATTGTACCCAAACCATCTGTTCTGGATCAAGCATTGGCACTTCTGCACCTGGTCTGGAACAAGAAGAATGAGGTTTTCCAGACTCAGGGAACTCAGGGAACTGTCATGGTGTCCCTGTGTCACCATCACTGCCTTGTCTTCAGAATCCCAGCATGGAGCTGGGAATGCTGCCAATCCAAGAAGGCAGCCACACATTGCCAAGACTGTTCAGCTCCACAGCTGTGTTCTGAACATAACACATGAGCAACAGGCCCGGGTCAGTTGCTGTTTGGCTCTTTGGGCAGGGAGTCAATTGTTTGGAACAAACAACTAATGTGTCTTGACATTGCTGACAAGCTTGACCAGAACAGATGGTTTCCACAACCTCCATAAGCATGCAGTGCCCCACTTCTTGTCCCATACAGAGTAGACTGGGATTATTCAGATCTGCCCAATGAAATTAAGTGTGGAAAGGGCCTGAGAAGAAGGCAAAGAGCAATCAGTTGACAGTGAAAGGAAAATAAAAAAGAAGTCTATTTAGAAAATGGACAAGAAAAAGGAGCAGAGATGAGAGATCAAAACTAGAAGGAATTCATTAGAAAGAGGAATATGAGAGAAATCACAATGCTTGCTATCTACTGAAGACTGGACCAAGAAAGAATAGGCAGCCAAACACCTTGAAATATAGTCAAATATCTTTAAAATATGGAGGGGAAAATGAAAGCGAAGGTATGACACTAAAGAAACTGGGAACAAAGGCAGGCAAAGAACTGCAAACAAAGGCTCTTTCCACATGGTGTGAATAATCCTGCACTGTTCTGGGTTAAAATAAATAAATGACCTGGCTCATGAGAGATCGGGCTGCCAATGGCTCTTGCCAAGGAATGGCAACCACAGCAGTTGAGGCTGTTTTGGCCAGGCACCCATAAGCAGCACAGGAAGGGCACCATTTCCTGCACTGCCTTGGGGTATCTGGAAAAATGACACTGGCTATCTCAGCTATAATATACTTAAGCTTTTGCACATGTGCTGTCTACACACAAACTTCTGTCTTCTATACCATCATGGAATGTTGCATGGACCTCTTACAACTGGACCATGTTTGGACAAGGGTACAGAACCATTTTTGTGTTGTGTTTCACTCCAAAGCCTCATCCAATATGATCCTAGAGTTTTATCGGAAGACATGGTCTCTTGGTAGCCCAGTTTACAGTGTAGACTAGGCATTTTAGCGGGCTTGACTGGGCTGGTCTACCAACCCAGTATGGAAAAGCCAAAGGAGTCAACCAACGAAGTAAAAGCAAGTCTACAGGTCTAGAATCTAGACCATGCTATAGAATTTTACTACTAACTTCTACAGTAACTTCTACAGTCATTATGACCTGGTACCAAGAACGGATGATGTTGGTAAAAGTAAAAAAGAAATATGAATGCGAGGCAGAAAGGATAGAAGAACTTTATTTCCCAACTTTAGTAAGATAAATATGACTGTAAGTCTGTAGTCATATATATATATTTTTTGCCAAATGTTTATGACAGAAATTACATTCCTAGAATATAGATAGCTTTATATATGACTGTGAAACCGGAATGAGTCCAGTATATTAAATTATGTGTATTTTCATAAGCACGAAAAAAGAAGTTTCAGTGAAGATTTTTAAAAAGGTTTTCAGCCTTGGTGCACTAACTTAATTTTATTTTTAAGGATAAATTATGTAGTGGAATCTCAAGGAGATTTGGAATTTAAGAATACAATGTATTTGTGTGCTATGTTAGAGACACAGACCTTGAAGAGCAGTAGTCGTTCCAATGGCAGCATAATAAGGATGTTAGCCTTCTTCCCTCAATTTCTTCTCACTTTTTAAATGACTTTGTTTTCCAGTAAAAGAAATGAATATTTTAATAGTGGGTAGGATGAGAAAACACAGGACAATACATGCCAGTTACTGTAACAATTTTCTGAAATGAAAGTGTGAAAATTATGTAATGTTTATTATTTTAACAAACTGAACAGTTTTTCTTTTTCTTTTTTCAGGTGTGAAGGAATTAAACATTGTTTTAGAACCCTCAACCATATAGCATTTGCTATTCCTGCAGGTGTATTAGCTATTTACTTTTTGTTACCAGACATTTTGAAGCTCATTCCTTAGGATTTCTCTTAATTCTGCTATTTTTTGCTCCCATTAATTTAAACCACAAACAAAAACACTTGGACAGCTGCACTGCCCTGATCAGATGCTAACAACAGATCAATCAAGATGGCAGCAGCTCTTCCGAAAGAAAGCTTTCAGGGAGAAAACAGAAGATGCTTGTGCTTCATTACTGCTTTAGTTCGTTTTGTTGCCAATTAAGAATTTTCATTTAAGAGGCACATGGACTTCTAAAGGCAAGCTGCTACTCAGCATTCATAATTCTTCCAGAGTATGTTGGCCCTGTTATCTCCATTTCTGTATTGTGGCAACTGCCTCTCCATAGATTCCAAAAGACAGGGAAACAAAGCTGATAGCAGTCAGCCATTTGTAATTCAATCTTGTTATCTATATAAATAAGGGAAGAACTTAACTACAACACATAAATCCAGATTTTTTTGCCATTATTTTTTTCATAGAGTTTTAATGTAGTAAAGTTCCCACCCATCTCCAGTCTATTCTGATGTCTTAAAGGCAACAACATAACCAGCCCCACACACTCTACCTCGAGGTATACCCTACTTGTTACTTCAGATCATTTCTAAATCTTTGGACAAGCAGTCATTTACTATACCCTTTTTAAAAAACTGTTTCTTATTTTTCTTTGAAATCAACAACATGCACAAAGTACACATGCATTCTGAAGAAAACACTATATAAAATGGGTGAAAGGGCTTGGTTTCATCAGGCACCCTTGCTATATAGACCCTTAATCTGGAATTAAGGGCTCCATAGAGCTAATTTGGGCCTCATACATCCAAACACTGGCCAGTCCCATCTGTATTAGAAAAAGTTGATATAGATTACGGCAATTTTTGTTCCAGCAAGAAATCGATGATGGTATGAATTAGTCTGAATTTGGGCTACTTGGAAACATTCAGCTGAAAATAATGTAAAATAAGATAGGAAAAAACAAAGAACTCCAAGGCAGGAAACACTTTTAAATGATAAAACTAAGTGAAAATGAAGCTAACTAGAAATATATAGCCAACCAGTCAGCCATCAGCTGGAAATGGTCTGATTACATTTTCCTTACAATTTGAGCTAGTGGTCTTCAAGAAAATTATTCCTCAGTAAGTGCATAGTTCTGATGAAATTCCTCTCAGCACACTGTACAAATACCTTCCTGCATTTGCAATCTGCTTCTCCTCCTCCCTAAAAATCAAAGTGACATCAAGTAATCCAGCTAAAAATACTCTCAATCAACTAACCATAAAACTGAAGAATTCAACAGACAATTTTTTTTAAAAGAATGAACTGCCTAGTGAGAAACTAAGTCTGCACTGAATTTCTCATTTTATTATTCATATGTGATGTAGTCATAGTTGCACTTCTAAAGCTGAGGTCTGAAATATCATCTTATCTTGTATGAACTTTCCTATTTTCTTTGTCAGCCTCTACCCATTCATCCCAGTTTGGATTCGTCAGCATTATAATAGGTATGATCAAGAAGGATGAGATAAATTGTAGCTACAAACATCAGTCAATGAGAAGGTATTAGAGAAGTCCTGCTCCTGCTCCTGAAAGGCAAAGAACTGGACAAATACCAAACATCAATACCAGGGCTAAGATTATTGAACAAACAAACCCTAGTTACAAAACATCAAAACAAACTAGTAAAATGAAATAATTTGCTGTACACAGATGAAATATGGGAAATCATCAACTGAAGCTATTGTCATTAAACAAAGACTGAATATTTAAACAATGACATTCAGAATGGAAAAAGTGTAATGTTATCAATTGAGGAAAATTACTGAATAACATGGAATACAATTTGGAGAAAGAAATATAAAATATTCAACACAGAGTGACAAAGGAAGGGAAGTTCTGAATATATAAAGATGGCGTGTAAAATCTTGAAGTCAAACCTTAATGAAGCAAATATTTGGATCATAGCAGTGTTTTGGTATTCTGCAGGAAAAGTTGACAAGACCCAAGCTAAATTAGATGCATTGAATAAAAAACTCTGAAAGATTATAACAACAAAACACATCCTACATCTAGATAATGATTTTCATTAGCTGTATCTACCATATAAAACTGGTGCGTAAAGGTAATTACAAGTAAAAGAGTCAAAGAAGAAAAAAATAAGTTTAGGTGATTACATCAACCGGAGCAAATAAAATACTAGTGGATATGTGCAAAGAAGGCATCTTAATACTAATGAAACTAAAGAGTCTTATAATAAGAAATCAATGAAAATTGATTTGAAAACCTGAAAAAAAAACAATTTATGGCAGAACAAACAGCTGCAATTTAAAAGAGACAATGAAGAGTTGAGGGAATTAGAATATCAACATAAATACTATGGAAAATAATTTCCAGACAATGGATAAAAAGGCATTAAATATTACCTCTGCATCCAAAGCTCAAATTTTTACTAAACTAAACAAAAAATATTTCCATGGTAATGATAATCAAAACTTTTAGCCAGCCAGTTATGAATAGGTATAGCAGTAGTTCAACCACAAGTTGGTAAACAAAAGCAAATATTTGTGTCTTCAAATATATAGGATGAAAGGTTAAGGCAGATTTCTGAAAATGACCCTCAAATAGAAGTGATTCACATTATTTGTGCTAACAATTCCTGATAGCTAACAAAGGCTAAAAGTGATCAGATGCTCCAGGGAGATTGCAATTGACACTTTCAGAACTAAGAAGAGAAGAGGAGAGAGAAGCAGACTTTGTGCATGAACTATTCATTCATTCATGAACTATTCATTCATTCATTGCTTAATGAAGATGAAATTCCTTTGTTTAAAAATGTTTGTTGAACACCTGTTTTCCTGTTTTCTTGCCTCCTAAAAGGATGGACTCTAATGAAGGCAAGACTCACATATCACCTTTTTGGCACCTTGATAGCAAAATTAAAAAAGGCCTTGTTTCACTTGGGCAATTATGTGGAATCTCTGGAATTAAAGGGAATAATTTACATAGATAAATTAGTGAGGGAAATTTAAAAGGTTGAATTTAAATGAGATAGGCTAGCTTGTTTTTTTCTTGGGAGGTAAAGGATGTTGTAGTTTTCATGAAAATTAATGACCAGCTGTAAAAGTTACTGTAAACAAGTTGTGTTTCCACAGTTATGTTTTAAAAGTCTAACTAGCTACTGGCAAACAAAACAAAGAAGAATAGGAAACTGAACCCAAAGATGAAATAGTGCAGTAAGCCCACTAAAATGCAGGTAAGTACCAACAAAAATGTAGTTATTTATACTTTCTTCCTTCTAATCTTTGGCAAACTCAGCAATTAAGCAGCAGTTCTAAGTTTGAACATAATATAATTGGAAGATTAGAGCCCAATTATATTGTCATTATTTTGTACTGTAGATGGATATACAGTATTTATTCAGACTGTATAAGTTCAGTATTGGGACCTGCCATTTTAATTTTTTTTATAAATGATCTCAAAGCAGAGGTGGGTAGTGAGTTTCTAAAGTTTGCTGATGATACTAAATTATTCAGGGTAGTAGAAACTGAAGAAGATTGTGAAAAACTTCAGAGGGACCTCTTGACATTGGGTGAACTGGCAACTAAGTTCACTCTATATTCCGTGCACTCTATATTCCTAATTGAATCTGAATTCGACACGGAACGTTCCCATGCAAAGCCCTGAAACTGGGCTACATGCGGAACAAATCACCCAAATTCATGGTAAATTTACTCCTGAAGAAACTGTTCTTGCCACAGTTTGGGAGGCAAGCCTGCATTATTTTGGAGGCTTGGGGACGCTCCCGGGTTATTGGGGAGGAGATTGACGCTCATGTCATTAGCAGGCGGGTTTCACATTCGGTGCTCGCTGTTCCTGTCCTGTGCATTGGGGATCGCAACTGCTGGCCATTTTTAAAGCTCAAACAGCATAAAAGAACTGATTGGCCCAGTTTGGCAGGTAAAGATGCAGCAATGAGGAGGGTTATCTGGCCCATGTGGTCCCATGAGCCTCTTCCTGCAACCCTTATTCCTACTCCCCAACTGCTGACAAGCAGCTTCTGAAGTTAGAGGCAGTTTAGCAAAGAAGTGCTTCTCTGCTAAACTGCCTCTAAACATTGTAGCAGCTTTGGTTAGTTTTTTAGCTGGCAAACTTCAGAAGCTGCTTGTTGGGAGCGGGGTGGAATAAGCTAACCAAAGCCACTACGATGTTTAGAGGCAGTTTACCAGAGCCTTTTTCTGCTTCTCTGATAAACTGCCTCTAACTTCAGAAGCTGCTTGCCGGCAATCAGGGAGCAGGGGTGAAATAAGGGTTGCAGGAAGAGGCTCATGGGACAGCAAGGGCTAGATGACCCCCCTCATTGCTGCATCTTACTGGGGCAATCAGTTCTTTTACATTTTCCTGGTGATCAGATCATAGAGAGAACTGGCTCGTTTCTGTTTGATCACTGTTTAATGCCCAGCAGTTGCGATTGGGGAAGGGGCATTGGATGGGATTTCCCTGCCCTCACTCCTATCAGGAGAGAGGGGATGGAGAGAAAAAGATGCTGTTTCCCCATGCAGGGGTTTAGCATGGTTTGCTTGGTGGCAGGCATAATCGAATTGAGCCGACGTTTTCGGCAATCACATGGGGATGGGTCAATTTGAATTCGGCTCCGTATTTGGACTAATCCAAATCCAATCCAAACTAAATGGAGTGCATGGGAACGCAGCCTAAGTGGCAAATGTGTTTCAATGTTTAGTAAATATAAAGTTATGCACAAGAATCCCAGTGACACGTATGAATTCATGGGGGCTGAGCTTTCTTCAACAGACCAGGAAAGTCAGCATTCAAAACATGCATAGTGTGAAACAGGTATATAGAGAAAATTGGTTTTCCATATCACACAACACTAGAGCTAGAGAGCACTCTTCCAGGCTGATGAGCAAAGGGTTAGAATTGAGAAAGGGAAGTGTTTTTTTTCATCCAGAGGTTTTTTGGTCCATGAAATTTACTACCAGAAGAAATGGTGACAACTAGCTTGGATAGCTTAAAGAAATTGTTAAATAAATTCATGAAGGACAGGTGTATCAATGGCTACTAGAATGGATGCCTAGGAACTGTTTCAGCTTGGAGAGACAAGCTGGACTCTTCAAAAGCCCATTTTCAGGGAATCAAGCACCTTCCTCTTCTGCTCAGGAACGCCCAGAAGCAATTAGTGGGCCACTGTGTAATGCTGAATGCTGGGCTAGATGCCCAAGTACCAAAGGTTTATTATGTTCTTATGAATGCAGTAGGGTTGTAGGATCAGGATAGAGAATCAAAGCTGGACATATCACCAAAAGGGCATTAGGGAGCACAGCAAAAGGCGACTACTTTAAAGTGGTCTTGTGACAATTCCCCTCAGCAGGCTTATCTAGCCATCTATTATTTATCTTATTGCAAAAACAAAACAAAACCTGCAAACTGATAAATGTTCAAGGATCTTGAGCATTTAAGCCACATAAAACAGCAGAGAGTGGGAGCACCTACGTTGGGTAAAATTTGATTTACGTTCACAAATTTTGTTGAATATTTTGTGTTGACAAATAATCACAAAAAAAGAAAAAAATTATTTTGTTGCACATCCCAAAATGAACCAGTTTCTTGCTTGCTAAAATGAAGAATTTGATTTAATATTCATGCTTTCCTGTGGTTTTGATTATGAAAAGGTATTTTTTCAAGGAAAAAAATGGTATTTTTCTTTACAAAAAGAAAAATCTGAAAATGAATGAGAAATACTGTTCTTTTTTTTTTCATTAAACCATTTGACAATGTAATAATCTGTTTTAAGATCCTAGGCATCAGAAAACATTAATTGCAGAACAAAGAAGACACTTGACCCTTTAGGACTTAATGAAGTCTTAGGTCCTTTCTGCACTTACTTATCAGGATCAGTGGGGGCCGGGATAGCCTAGCCCACTGATCCTGACCAAAGGACAACATGGGTGGGATCTACACCATCTGCCCCAATGGAGCTAATCCTGATCAGCCCATACTACGTTACCACAGTCTTGAAACAGGAACATACTCTGAGGCCAGACGCAGAGGCTTTGTGGAGCTAGGAATAAATGTTTCTAGCTTTGTGAGCCTCTGTAGGTAGTATTTCAGGACATGCTTGGCATGCTGTTGAAATCTCCTGCCCCCATAGTCTTGAACATGGAGGCATATTTGGGATTAGTGTTGTTGGTCCACCGAGTAGTCATGATTCAATTCCACACAAAGTAGACGGCATGTTCCAGTGGCGGGCATGGCTACATAGACCTACATTAAAGTGCAGATCTATGTGGTCTACAATCTTTCTTCACAGACCCATGCAAAAAGGGCCTTAAGGTTTGTTTTATCTCTTCTGAGCTACTAGTACCTGATTCACTTATCTGACTCCTAGAGATGTGCATGAATAGTATTTTCCTGGTTTGGTTCAATTCAAACTTAACTCGCTAAACTCTGAGCATGTTCCAATTCAACTTCAAACTTCTCAAAGAAGTTCAAAATTCAGTTTGGTTGTTCTTTAACTATTTGTAACAAAGAAAAATGGAGGAGAGCAAGGTGGGCCTTGTTTATCACAGGGAGCAAGATGGTGAATTAATGTGTAAAAAGTATTAAGAAAATCAAGAAATTGATTTCTGGAAATAACTTAAAAAATCATCAGCAGGGCCAGACCAGAGCTTTAACATTAAAAATAATGATGCTTAGAAGAAATAAATGGAAGAGTCAGAAAGTTCCTGGGTGCATCCAAATGTCATGCCACTTGGCCATGACTTTCCTGCCACCCACAGGCCCCACTTGCCATTTTGGAGGCTCCAACCCAATGTTGATTATAGTGATTCCCAACCAAAGTTCTGCAGAATTTGAGCTGGAACTTCCAGAGATACTTGATGCGGGGTGTGTGTGGGGGTATACCATGGATGCTCCTGCCAAGTCTCATGGTGACTGGATTTTTAAGGATTTTTTTTAAGGAGCCTCTCCCATGTGTTTCTATGAAGCAGATGGTTGATTCCCCCTCCCCCCCAAAAAAATTTCTTAAAAAATGAAAGATTAACCCAAATGTTGTGTTCCTCAACAGGAGCCCAACCTTGGCCCCATCTGCCATTTTTGAAGCCTCTAGCTCAAAGTTAGTCATAATGACAACTACTTGGCCAGGTAGGCCAGCAGTGTCACAGTTTTGCAACATTTTAGCTGGAGCTCTCAAAAGTAGTGTGTGGAATGGGAGAAGAACTGGGAATTTCCCTATCAAGTCTTGGGACAATAGATGGACCATGAATTTTTAGAATTTTTTTAATTGGCCACCTCCAGTTTGGTCTAGTGGTTAGGGAGCCAGACTCTTATCTGGGAATACCAGGTTTGATTCTGCCCTCCCCCATGAAGCCAGCTGGGTGACTTTCGGCTAGTCACAGCTCTCATCTGAGCTCTCACAGCCCTACTTAACTCACAGGGTGCCTGTTGTGGGGAGAAGAAAAGAAGGTTTGTCAGCCGCTTTGAGTCCCCTTAAATGGGTGAGAAAAGTGGGGTAGAAAAGCCAACTCTTCTTCTTCTTCTTTTTCTTCTCCTCCATACGAACAAATAGGGCATTTCCTAGTGGTCCCCAGATCCCCCTGCCATAGGTGAAAAACCAGTAGGAGGGTCCACACCCATCCTGAGGTAAAAAACTGCATCTTAAAAAAACATGTTCTGTCCATTCTGGTTTATCTTTGCATGGACAAAATCTTAGATTTGGTGGAATACCTTCAAAGCTGCCAATTAATGAATGGATTGGAGTATGTTCACTCTTACCTTCACAAAAGGTGTCCTATAATTCTGATTTGCTATTATATTTAAATGAATTGGAAAATAATAGTCTAAATGTCAAGAAGGACCAAGAAGAATTTGAGATAAGATACTGAGCAAAAAGATCTGTTAGCTGTTGGTTTATTGTGGTTATTGTAGAGTTAAATCCCATCTGAAATAGATTGTCTAGGGTTACATTAATATGCATAAGTTTACTGGCACTAGTTTAAACCAGGAACTAATTCAAAACTCAAAGCAATTGTCTTCAAAGGGCACTGGCCCATTTCTAGGATGATCACCAAGTTTGGCATGCATGACATGTTTCTCAAAAGGTTTGAATCACATTAAGCCTTTTAGATACAGCATGAATCCCATCTGGGAAACTGTATAGCAACTTGGACAATAGCTTGGTTTACACAGGCTGTACAGCAGCTGATTGAAGTTGTATTCTCAAGTTTTAAAGAGACACTCTTTATAAGTTGCAAATTTAATATAAGATTAAGAATGCAGGTCAGCATTATTAGCTGCATTTTCAGAGTGGAAAGCTATAAGTTGTGCTTAGGTCTTGTTTGCACTTATAGGCTAGTAAGGTGCCAGGCCTTTGCACTGAACTAACCCCACACCTGACCAGCAGTGCTTGCAGTGTCAGCCTGGATCACCAAGCAAACCAGCTTCCGGTGATTCATCAGCTGTGCATGACTGAGCAACTGCATTCATGTGGCCATGCAACCATGACCACTTGCTGTCCAGCAGCAGGAAGAGGATGTGGAATCGGTCATCTATGAGCAATACAGCCATTCCTGGTTAGCCTGCTTTTCAGCAGCCCATAGTTGGATCACTCTGGGGAGAACTGCCACCACTCCAGGGAAGTTGTGGCAGCAGCTGGATGCAGCTGCAGTAATCCAGCAAGTGGCTTGGATGGCTACAGCACATAAGTGCCAAAAGGCCTTTAATTAAGACAAAGTAAACTGTGATTCAGAGCATAGCTTCCAACTTCAGGATAGTGAAATCTCTGCTGCTCACTATAAGAGGTTTTTAGCCTCTTACCTAGACAAGGGCCATTTCTGCTCTGGGCTTTATTCCACATTGTCTCTTGAAATAGGGACTGGACATCCACATGTTAGTCTCCACCAGCATGAGAATGTCAGGTCCCTAGCCCAAGTTATGAACCAGAATATGGCTCAGTGCAGAAAGAGCACAGGCCATGCTCTCAAAGTGACCAGCCATTTCCCTAAAGCAAGGCCACAAACAGAACATGATGGCAATAAAACCTGCTCTTTACCGATGCTTTAGTTCCAACCACTTTCAGCATTTCTTTTCCTAGCAGCAAGAAAATCTAAGTTAAATGTAAGTTAAACCTCAGATAAAACAGGAGGTTGTTCTGAGGTACATACAGGTCCAGATCTGTAAGGGCATCCATCTCACACTAAATTTAGCATGCGGATGGCCCAAGATTTAGGGAACCATTCTTATTTTGCTAATTGGACAAGTATATCACTTCTTAAAAGTTCATTAGAGTTGATGCTCAAATAAGAGGTTTGTTCTAAAAAAAACATTGTGTAAAGAAATGAAGAACAGGAAATGTTGGAAATCACAAACTCTTTCCCCCTCCACTGTAGCAGAAAGAAGGCTGTTTACTAATCAGAACTATGCAGTCTGTGGAAGAACTGTCAGCACCAACTGATTTATACTTACAAACTGCTCTGGCTGCCAAGATCTTCGCTAACTGGATCTACAGACCCAGGGATAAATGAGGCTGCCTTTCAGTTTTGCTCCCTGAGAGGTTTGTCAATCTATCAAGAGCATCTGAAGAAAGTTTCAGGTAAGAGAACGACTTCCAGATAGTTATTAAATCACTATAACTGCAGATACCAAGATCCAACCGATTGGCAGATGTGTAGAATCACAAAGCCATAAGGAGTAGAATGATGTGAAAACTGGGAACACTGAGGAATCTTTTACAGAAAAGAAGAAAAATAAGATATGAGTAATATGAATATTGCCAACCTTTATGTCAGTAAAACTGGAAATGCATAACCATCAGCCTTTATACTTCAAGATATCATCTCTTTGCTACTTGCTTGAAACTAGACATGAAGTCTCTTATGGGAATGCAATTGATAAATAGCCCTCTATGTCTGGAGCTCATGGCTACTCACCAAGATAAGATTCTAAAGTATAACCTCTGATCTGCTGAAATATGATGTATTTATAGAGTATTTTCTACAATTACTGTTTCTTTGAGAAACAAAGCACAACAACTGAAAAAGGGTTGGTGTGTATGAGAGAGAGGATATAGTGGAAGTCTTTGGGCGGATTCACACTTACCTTGCTGGGGAACTCAGATGAGGGACACGCATGCATGGTTTTTCTTGGCATTCGATTCGTAATGAATAGAATGTTATAAAATTCTTATTCATTCAAATAGATCCCCTTCAAATGTGGTAGGATTCTATTCGATACAAATGTATTCATACAATTGTGTACAAATATCCAATACCAACGAATACATATCTGACACATATCCGATCCGCATCCCGTAACATATCTGCTCTGAAAGTATCAAACCTGACCTGAATCCACTTTTAATCTGCTTTTGATTCATGTTGAATGCACTTTGGATCCGTTGCAGTTGTGACTGGTGTGGCCAGTTTCCCACCTCCCCAGTTTCAGGAATTTCTGAACTATTCATATGAATGTCCAGTAACATTCATATCCATATGAATGTTAATATACAACAGTCATAACATTTCTTTTGTGTACGAATGTCTGAATTCATATGAATAATGAATGTTATGAATATTTGTGCACATCCCTAACTCAGAAGGAGTATTAATTTTCATGATTTTACAGAGTTAGATTTATTCCACTTCTAATTTTTTTAAAAATCTTTTTTATTAGATTGTAAGCCATTGGCAAGTTTTACTATGTTGTTTTTTTTAATCTTAATCTGTTAAGTGCTGTGTATATTAATAGTGCTATATAAATAAATGCTTCAAAAATGGTTCATACTACGCAGAGCTGTTTCTATACCAGATGGAATTCCCCCCCCCCGGCCACAGTTATAACTTCGCTACAACTATACCAGCGGCAGAAAAAGAGGTTGGCATGGAGCATATCACCAGAGATGCAGGCATGGTTGCACACCGCATTGCACAATCACCATTGCAACTGTGCCAGCCAACCACACTGGTGCCATTGCCTCAGCAATGTAATCGCTTCATTAATGGAGATAATTTACACTTAGCAAGTGCCTAGTCAAGTGTTGGCTATGTTTTGAATGTTTTGGGTGTCCTGAAGTGCAGATGACCAAACCATTCCAGAACTTTGTTTCCCTGTGATGTTTTCCCATGGAAAGCAAAGTGGAAAAGGGCCCTTGATCTCCTTTGAACGTTTTATATGACAAAACATGCTGCTTTATTAAAAAAAACTTTTTATTTCTATATCCTTTATCCAATTATGATTATTATTTTGAATTTAACCAACATTTATTCCTTTTCTTTGGTTCACCTCTCCTATGCTGATCATTGGTCAATATTTCTACTTTGTTTTTAAGCAAGACTAATGCAAATATGAATAAATAATTTGAATGTTAAACATCTTTCCCTTAATATCAGGCACATTCTAAGATAAGCGATTCCTTTAATTAAAAAAAGGTAAGCTTCAGATAAAAATGCAGTATTTATTAGCACATAACTAAGAATCTTTTTTAGAGACAAGCAGACTCTTTAGGGTTGATATGAGCGCCCATCAACCTCAAGCAGCATTTTGAGGCAATCTGAAAATGCCATCCAAAAGAGTTGTTAGGGAAAGGTCCAAATTCAGGTCAGAAAACAATAAACAAACAAACAAATAAATAAATAGGTTTTGTAGCCTCCCTTTCCCCAAAGCTGGGATGTTCCCTTTTCTGCGATATCCTGGGATTTCACTACTATATCTTAACCCCGTACCCATGTTTAAAGTGAAGCATTTTATTGATTAGTCCATACGACCATATCAAAAACAGAAATATAATACAATACATAAAAACTTAAAATCTGATAAAATCTGCACGGATCTTCATTGCCCTCGGGGTAAAAAGTGCAACCTTTGTAACGGACTGCCTGTCCGAGCCCCTGAGCAGAATATGGAGTTTCCCAGTATCATCCATAAGGTTATAGTTATCAAAAAGAGGCTCTATATACTAGCTCCTTATTTTCTCGTATAGCCGACAATTCAGAAATAGATGTACTACAGTAGGTCCTCAACAGTGTTTCCACCACATACACAGATTCTCCTGTAGTAGAGTAACCCCTGATAGCGGCCAAGTTTGGACATAATATCCAGTTGATCAAATCTTGCTCTGGTAAATATTCTACGAAGATGGAATGGCATTGGGAATTTATGATAATCCTCTATGTTGACCTGGTATTTGTGCATGGCTAAATAAGGTGTAGCTGTGGCCTGAGCTATGGCAGTGATGTCTGTTTATGCTGCAATGTCCAAGGCCCGTTGGTAAATAACTGAGGTGGCTTTAGGGCCTAGGGTGCTCAGCACTTCAAGAGAGAGGCCAACAGAGGCAGAAACCCTGTACTGAGACTGCATGTGGCAACTCTAGCGCTGGGATAATCCTGGGTTTTACACCCTTTATGGACACAGCCTTAGAGGGAACTTTTCAGGGGACCTTTATACATCAGAAAACACAATGGTGTTCTCAGCAATGATCTCTGGGAAATACATAAACTCAGTTCTTTCAAAAATAAATTTTCTGCTTTCTCTTAAGGTCAAGGAATCGGCCCAGGAACAGAATGTTCTTGAGAAATTGTAAGATAAAATTTCCCATCATGTCTCAATGTGACCAAAGCAGTACAACTTTTGGACTGTAGTCATACTTGTTAAATAAGAAGTCTTCAGACCATCTGAGCCCACTGCTAAATAGCTTCTGTGTATGGCAGACTGGGAAACTACTGAAGCTGCAAATAAGATACTAAAACAAAAAGATCGGCATATTCAGAATAAAAACACATATTTTTCTGTCAGACGTTTAATGGTTATTGGTTTTAAAATTGGCCAAATATGAATTTGATGGTTCAGTTTTACATGTTTCAAATGTTGTCAGTTGCTTTGAGTGTTCAGGTGAGCGGGAAAGGGAACCAAAAAAGACACCTTAAGTAGCAGTATAGAAAGACTGCATTTGATAGTAGGCACTAAAGATGTGAAAAACAAACATGTTGAGGTGATCTCTGGATAGAAGGAAAATATCTACCCTATGTACGGAAAGGAAACCAAGTCCTGCCTATTGAGAGCCAGGAGATTCTTAGTGGTTACTCTGGGTAGAGTGCAGCTAGCTTTAAGTTTGTTTTTTTAAAGAATCCTGCATGTATTTGTTCTAGTGCATATCAAGATGAGGTTGCAACTCCCTGTTTCTCCTTCTCTCATTTGATGTTCAGATACCTTGGTAGGAAAACTCTGATCTGAGATACAAGGTTCAGGTCAGAAACATACAACGTCATAAAGAGAAATCTCAGACAGGTGTAGGCAACATTTTTGCCCCCCACGGGTATCAAAACAAAGTAGGTGAATGGACTTAGGACTTCAATCCAACTCTGTACATTTTTCCCTTAGCCGATGTGCGTGCCTACGCACATGCATTCAGACCCACACATATGTGCACACTCAAATAAACACATTTAATCTCTTCCCCTCCAAAAGAGTACAGAAGTTGCCGGGGAATGCAAATCTTAACGTACCTTATTCAGTAAGTCTGATTGGTGCCACAGTGATATTAACTGCCTAACAAGAACAGATGGATACAAAGGCAACTGAAATCATTACCCTTCAATTGCTTGTAATTGCTTTGATTTATCCTACAGAAAAGTGGTTAACAAATAAAACAATAATGGTAATAATGATGTTGTCCAGCTGATGTATGTTCACCTGGGGGCATGGAGAAGAGAGCAGATGTGGGCCATTGAAGCTCACACGAGAAATCCAGTTTTTGTGGATGCTGGGTTGACTTTCAAAGCTCAGTCAAAAAGCTGTTTGAGTCTCTGCATACCTGTATAGGTTGGAAACCCTGATAAGACATCTTGCACAATAGCATTCATTAAACATTTGCAGCATGGACAACCAAGGGCCTGAGTAAGAAGATTCTAAGATAAATTATCCAGTTTTTTATATTATCCCCCTTCAGACTTTCCTGCAGAAATAGAAAGGTGGAGCTGGTCTGTGATAGAACCCTAAACTTATATTTATACCTCTTCATCTTGTTTTTACCCATACCCAATTTGGAGAACAAGTGAATAGAATATATGGCCTTTTTTGCACTGGCCCTTATTCTGTGGGGTACATCATAGTCTGCCAGAGCATGCAGATGACAGGCCCCTATTTCAAGATATAATCCAGAAAAGGGCCTATCCTTAGCGTATTCTGGAATGCATCTATTCATTTTTATCTATTTATATTATTGCTTTTCTAAGCTGCCAGTGCTAGATGTTGGAAACACTGTGAAAGATTTTATTTAGAGGGTGTCTGTGGAATTCATTGGTACCAAATACCTGCAAAAGAATGTCTCTTCCCATATAGACCTGCCTGTGCTTCAGGATCTGCTGGTGAAACCCATAAGTATGTTAGGGGGTGAGAACACATGTGAGGGCCTTCTCAGTTGTAGCCCCAGTTTATGGAATAGTCTCCCCTCCCAGATGTGTCAGGCACCCCCACTATATGTGTACAGATGACTGATGAAGACCTTTGCCATGGTTTTCAGCTGAGGGAACAATATCTTCTCCCCAGGTAGGCACTGACACTGTTTTATTCAATCTAGTTTATCTGCTTTTCTAATGAACTTATTGTAACCTGCCTTGAGACATCTGGATATAGGGTGGGATACAAACATAAACAAACATAGAAGTAAACCACAATATAGAGTTGCAGATTTATATTATCAGGTTGTCTTTAGAAGCATACAGGAAACACAAAGAGATTAGTCCAAGAATCACTAACTTAAAGAGACAGTGTGAAGGAACTGGTGCATTTCAAGTCTAGGCATTTCTGACACATTCAAAATTACTATTGCTTTTCTGGACTGTCAGTGCCAGATGTTGGTAACACATCTGCATGAGTGTTCCAGTGATTTGCATTTGTATTTATTAGTTTTTATACCACCCTCCTTAGGGAGGTGAACAATAAACAGATAAGACAATAAAGAACAACTAAAACAGAGGAGAAATAAAACAAAACAGAAGTAAGTGAAAATTAAACATAAAACCAGGCTTTCTGGAGATTGATGAACCCTGGTATTTTTAAGAACTGTTAATACCCAGACACTGGGCAAGGAACCATCTGGACACTATTTGAGTGGTGGCTTTACGCCCCCCACTGGCTCCTGGGCCAATACAACCTCTCTAGGAGCTGTGTAACCTGAAAGACAGATCTAATAATTCTTGGGGCAGTTTCTCATCCATGTGTACGCTATCAGAGGATGAAGGAAGTAACATATCAGCCTAGTTTCTTGCCAGACCATATTCACGTTGGACTAAAAACTGCCAGGTTCAGGAATATCTCCAATCTAGCACAAACATGGCACAGCTAGAAACCTCACAACTGTGGGACTGCAAGGGTTTGAAGTGGCAAGGTGTGTGTCCGGGAAAGCTGCCCGCTCACCTACAAACACACAGCTGGTAAGAGATTGCTCCGCAAAGATACAGCCCCAAACGATGTCCGAAAAGCAGGAATCCAAAACAGTCCAAGTCCAGGGTTAACGAGGGTCGTACAAACAGTCCAGTCCGAGGTCAGGGCAGCCAGAAGGGTGGTCAACGGGTACGTTCCAAGGTCTAGGGTTTCCAAGCAGTCCAGGAGTCAGATACAGCAGCTTTCTCTTAAGGTGAACAAATAGTTTCTGACAAAGGGCTTGAGCATCTGCCCCGTGTTTTAACTTTGCAGATTGAGTTCACAGGTGCAGGTGATCTGCATGTTTCTGGGCCAGCCTGTTTGATCTTCTTAACCCTTGCTTCTCTGCTCTCCTTTGCTTAAAGCTGGGGATCTCTGGGCTCTGCTGTTCCCTGTCTCCCACATCCTGCACCTCTGCTGTGGTAGGGCTGGGCTGCTGAACCCCAGGTTCCAATGGGGCTGGGGGGTCAGAACTGGGTCCTGGCATCACCTCAGGTTCCTCCTGTACCTCAGGAAGTGAATCCTCCTCATCCTCTGAGTCATCATCCTGGCTGACCATGACAGTGTGCAGCATTTGTCTATAGTAGTTCTTGCCCTGGGAAGGTTTGCACACAATTTGCACAAGGCATCACACTACCTGGCTGCATTTCACCTTCTATAACTTTTTGACACGGGTCTAGCCAAGGCAGGAAACCAAGGTAAGATAACTGATCTGTGGAAACATTGAATGCCTGATTAACATGTAAACACACAAGGAAAAATTAGCGCCAGGATGAGAAAGAGTGAGGCTATGACTGGGAGGCAAAAAATGTATATGAAAAAAGAGAAGCAAGTTTTCCCTAAAACTGCTTATTTTTATGCATCGATGTACCTGATGTAGCAGGTTTTTGAATAAACATATTAATCTGTGCAATTTCATACATTTATTGCTCTGTCTCACCTAGCTTTCCTTCTTGGCGTACGGACTTTAAAAGATATAAATAAGAGATGACAATGTGAGCAGGTTGCAGAAGAAATCCACAAAATGAGTCTTGTTTATTGGCTGAAAGAAGGTCATCTTGACCTAGTCATAATTGAACCGTAAAGTGTGAAATGTAACAGGAGGAGAGAAATTCCAGCTGCAGTAAGCTTATAAAAGAAATGTCAATAAGAAAAACAAAGCACACTGCCCATGGCCTTCATGTGTCAAGGGGCTGGGAAGTAACACAAATTAATATTGTTCTATTCCAGCAAGGGAAACAAAATTAAGATACTAATGGAAACATTTCAAAGTAGCATAATTGAGCACACATTGTATACAGTATACTTATTTGAAAGTATTTGCATTTAAGAAGAACACATAGGAGCCTCCTTCTGATAAAGGTATTTAGTTAATAGGATTGAGGGAAGTGTCACAGCAGTATACAAAGCATGCATGAAAGAGAGATCCTCAAAGCAGTAGCTTTCATGTGATTTTAAGCACCTTTGTGACACTGCTTTGTGAAACGTGAAGCAGAATTAAAATGGAGTTTTATCATAGCACTTAATATAGCACTTTAACCATAATATTTGCTCATAAGTGATTCCCATGTAAGAAATGCCCTTTCTGCACTTACCTCACTTAATCTGGATTAGTGAATCTGGATTGGCTAGATCTGGATCAAACACAGGTAGAGGCATCTGCTCTGAGTGGGCTTTGGAGCAGCAAATGTGTGCTAAGGAGTGACGCAATGCAGATGCCTAAGCCCTGTTCCACATCACTAGATGTGATGTACTACTGTAAGACTCACCCAGACTTGTGATGCACTTGGCCAACAGCACCTCCAATGCTCAATATTACAGTTGATCAAATACAGCATGCAGGTAGTGGGGGCAATGTGAATGCAAGGTGGCCACTGTTTTCTGGGCTCTGTATGGTTGCTTGGGATTAGTATAAGTTAAGGTGCTGTTTTCGTAGTTGTAATTCAGGATATTTTTCTAAGGCCGAGTCCAGATGGGGTCTCAAAACCAGTGTTATTCTGGCACTATATTAGGATTGTCACATTATTTGTGGACATCCCAATACAATCCCAGGATTAAGAGGTGACATCCTAGAATATGGCTATTGCAGGAAAAAAGACCACTGAACCCAGGGTGGGTTATTTTGGCAATACTGCTTAACTTTTTTTTTTTTTGTATTAGATTCGTATTGAATAGATCCCCTCTGAATGTAGTGGGATTCAAATCCAATATGAAGGTTCAGTCCCATACAAATTCCATACAAAGATTCATACGAATCTATTGAAACATTCTATTTGAATTTGAATGTCAATATTCAAATGTGCCAACATTCGATTTAAATACGAATGTCTGAATTCAGCCAAATTCATATGAATTTCAAATGTTTCGAGTATTCATGCTCATCCCTACCCACTGCACAAGCCAAGGACCAGGTGCTTATGCAGTTCCACGTATTTTCATCACTGGATGCATCTCAGAAACAAGCTCCTGGCAAAATAATAGACCAAGCTTACCCTGAGATTCTACCCTGCAGTCCGACAGGGGCAGCGAGAGGCAACTGCAGGATGTGACGCCCGCCTCTGTCGAGGACTGATCCTCCCTAACCCGGCACCTTCAGCCTTTAAATTGCTTCGATTTCTTTTAAGCCTCAGAGCTGCTTCTCCGTGCCTACAACCAACCCCCAGCGTCAGCATTCATCACTTTCTCCTATTTCCCTTTTAGAGACAAACACCTCCTGCCACCTGTTGTGGCACTGCTTCCAAATAGCCTTTCACTAGACTTAAAGAGATAGGATCCCTTTTCTCCAGAGCTCCCTCTCTGCTGTTTAGAATTACTTGAGGCTGACTTTCTTTAAAATAAACTGAACAGGTCTTTATTGGTTTACACTTCTGAAGAGGATAACATAGATAATGATCAGTACTTCACGACTTCAGGACTCTCCCTGTCTGTACCTACAGGCCTAAGAACCTGGATCTAGCCTTGATTCCACCCCTCCCTCAGGTGCTGGACATTCACACACACACAAACCCAACTCTGAAAACAAGAACTAGAACATTTTTTGCCTCCGGTCACAGCCTTTTATACCCAGCCCTCCTTTGATTGCTTCTTCCTATTGGCTGTGCTCCTGCTAACTCACCCCTCCCCTTGCTCTTTTGGGTGAGCCACAACTCTTTCTTACCTGGATCCAATGCATCACTCTTACTTTTTACACTTACCAAAACTAAACCGTCACACAGGATCTAAATGAGACCCACATTTTCTTCTTCTATATGTTGCTGTTACTGTACTGCATTGTAACTGTGGTTTGTACAATAAAGAAAACTGATTTCTTTTAAAAAAAGAAAAAAAGATATGGGGAGAAAACCTGTGTGTTGCAAGTGAAAATGGCAGTGGAAAAGCGATAAACATCTTTCTCCATCTCAAATGTTATTTGTCGTCACCACCATCACTATTGGCACAAGATAGCTGCGGCCTGGGATGCGTGGTAGAAAAAGCTTACTGGATGGTTTGCATACAGATGTCCTAGGCTGAATGCCAGCAATCTCCCCAAGAGTGATAGTGAGTTATTTCCATATTGTTGCAAAGAAAACCACATGGATTTGTCAGCACAGTCACTGTCATTATAGCTTTATTGCTGTAACAATACAAAACAAAAGAGAAAGACAGAAGTAAACAAGCACGTACTGAAGCAGGTCTACAATCATAGAACGAAAAGTTAGGATCAAGCTTAATGTGTTTCTCTCTAAATTTGTTAGGTAAAAACACAGAGATGGCAATTTGGTAGGAAATAGGGTAAACATCAGAAAGGGGAAAATGCAAACATTTTTTCCCTCAAAAATTTTCATTCTGCACACAGAAGCACTCAGATTCACCTGGCTCCTGCTAACCTTTGCCAATAACTTGACATAACTGGCTTACAAAGGCAAAAAAGTACTCAACTGAAGGTGGTAGAGGACCTCTAGGTCCCACAGCCATTAACAGGCACTTTCACTACCTACTTGGTTAATCCATATTATTTAGATTTGGATCAACCTTGCAGACAGGAGCATCTGTATTGAGTGGGCTTTAGAACAGCAAATATGTGCTAAAGAATGATAGTACGAATGTAGATCACATTTACTGGTCTGCCACTAACCTGGATGAATGAGGCCTTAGCACACTTTTGATGCAGGGGCCTTTCTTCACTTGCCCCTGTAGTTTGCTTCCAGTGCACTCCCAGAAACAGCATCTGCACTGGAAGTTTCCAACTTAGAAAAGCCTCCTTCTGTGCAGGACTGCACTGGAAACAAGCTACAAGTGGAGCACAATTTCAGTTTTCCACAAGAACAGAAATCAACCTGAGCAGCTTAGAAGGAGATAGCATGCAAGACAATAAGATTGGGTCCCCCTCCCCATTTTTCACACAGGAGGGAGAAGAGAACTGCTGCTCTGTTGAAATATCTTTTCCTCTTAGCTGATCTCATAGTAAAACAGTTTCTTACCCATGGGTTGAAAGTTTTTTTTGTGTGGAGATAGAGATAGAGAGAGAGGAGGTCATTTCTCTCTCTCTCTCTCTCTCTCTCACACACACACACATACACATGTGGAATAACATCTGCCAGGGTCTGCTAAATGGGCAACATCTCTTTTATAATGGAAAGGAGGTGAGACTGGATTTTACTGAAGCTCTGCCATTGAATTTCCTGCCCCAATCATGTCGCGGATTGAAGCATCCAATTGCTGACTGCATGGGGAGGAGTTCTGGTGAAGGCAGGAGAGGAGGAGGAGAGAATGAGCATGCTGAACACTTGAAGAAGGAAGAGTAGGAATGAGCAAGTCTATTTTGAGTGGGTGTTATAAATGCAACTGTGGAACTCTGCAAAAATTATTTTCAGTGCTGATTTTAAAAATGGATTAGAACAAGAATAAACTGCTGTATGGAAACTGCAACGTCTAGGACTCTTCAGCCTGGAAAGACGGCGTTTAACAGGGGACACTCTAGGAATGAGACAAGGAGAAGTATTTCTTCATCCAGAGGGTCATCACTCTAGGTGGAATTTGCTGCCAGAAGAGGTGGTAACAGCTACCAACCTAGATGGCTTTGAGGAAGGGTTAGACAAATTTACGGATGACAGATGTATCGATGGCTATTAGAATGGATGCCTAAGTATATCTTTCAGACCAGGGGGAGGGCAAACATTTGCTGGGATTCAAGAGCAGGAGAAGGTTTGTCCTTGTCTCTGCTTGAGATGCCCATGGGTGATTGGTGGGACATTGAGTGAGACAGCATGCTGGGCTAGATGGGCTGTGGCCTGATCTAGCAGGGCTCCTATTATGTTCTTATAATTTTGTTTGCTTTTGTTTTTCTGTGCTTCAAGTTACGGGGAGGCACCTGAAATTGAAATTCACCATTTTGTAGCTTGGAAAATGGCCTTTTGTTCCTTTTGAAGGTTTATGGACTCACGGTTGTGACAGTACAGATTTGGCATTCAAGGTTGAAAAAACAATGCTGCTTTTTATATTGAAATGAACAGACAGACAAACGAAACAGCATATACAGAAATATCCCACTAGCTGGTAGCCTGAGAAATGTTTCCTGAAATGATAGCCTATGCCCTTTCTGCTGTATGACCTTTTCACTCAAAAAAGTGCCAGTGCGCCACTGATGTGAAATAAAATGGCTGTTTGGATAAGCATGAGAAAGCGAAAGTCTCACATAAAACCCTCATAAAACCCTTGCATTAGGAAAACGCCATTCGAAAGATACCTGCTCATCTTTTCTCCCTATCCCCTTCTCTTTCTCCATCCAATTAACTGTCTGTTGGCATCTTGCTTACTTGTGAGAATAGAAGAAGTAGTAGCAACGTGGAGATCTCCATGGACTTAGAACTGCTGCCAGGACAAGACAGAACAGCAGCAAACATGCTGAAAACATGTCAGTTTAAGGTAGCCATCTATTACATCTGCATATTTATCAAAATAATTATCAAAATAGTGCCTCTGGTGTGTGTGTGTGTGAGAGAGAGAGAGGGCGGGGGGGTCATTTTCAGGCAGGACACTGAGGGTGGGGGCCAGGACAAACACTTACTAGGAATCCAAATCAAGAAATCCCTTAATATGGATCAGGGGCTCCTGATCCACCCATATTTTGTGGGGGTTTGGCTTTCTTAAGAAGGTTTTTTTAGTGGGGAAAATGGCATTTTTCTTTGTAAAAAAGTCCAAAAACGAATGTGGAAAACCAGTTTTCGATTAAATAATTCAACAATGAAACAGACTAACAGATTTTTGCTTTGATAGTGAAACAAGCATGATTTTTCTGTGTGTGCACATCTCTAGTTAAAACTTGTCCACAAACAGTCCCATGAGGTTGAGAAAAATTTGGGAGTGGTTTGTATGCAACATTTCCTGGTATTATGGCTCACCCTACCCCTGCACACGAGACATGACGCCCTGTCACCCAACTGTGGTGAGCAATGTGTGGAGCATTCAGTTTTGGGACATGAGACAATAGGAAGCCTCGTCATTCACATTGTTAGAGCTGCTGGGCAGGACAGAATTGTTTCAGCACTCAGCACATGAATGGCTTCTACTATTCTTGTTGTTACCTGGGCTTGGATGGTCTGGAGACAATTCTATAGAGGTAAATATGAATTCTCCTGTCTTGGGTCATCCAGCACTGGAAGCGTAGATGCTCCCCAAGTCAGGGTGAACAACCCTGAGTTAAGTAGTCTTGTATTACGATTCAGTTCTTTTCCACTACCTAAATATGTACATGGAATTCTTAATTTTGGTTGTAGTACCAAATGTTAAAAGATCAACTTGTGCAAAATGAAACTGATTATACAAATTTGTTCTAACGTATGACTTAACAAAATAAAATGGGAAGATTTATAGATAAGCAATTGTAGTTAAGTGAAGGAAACCTATTTACACAATCAGAATAGTGGATATCTATGGAGTATGGTTTTCCCAAAATATATGGGGAACAGTGTACAGACCTCTTGGCTCTAAACATTTCAACTTCAAAAATGAAATGACTGCATACAATTTGGCAATTAGAGGAGGGAAACTAGGAGGAGACATTTTCCCCACATGAAGAGACTCCAGCAATCCATTGTAAGTTCTGTACATAAAACAAAATATAAAACTGAATTTTTAATAGCTGCATCCCAATGTCATGTACAGAAACTAGGCTGGTGACATTTAAGATGACTAAATTAACATTTTAATTTTTATTATAGAACTGCAAGTGTGTCTAAGGATGCAGAAGTAAGCTTTCCCTACGATTAACTATATAGCCCAATATGAAAGTCTTGTATACCAATTCAGTGTAAAGGTTACTGTGCTGTCATTTTAAACGTACGTGATGGCAAATTTCCCTTAGTTTCCAAACTACAAATGCACATAAGATTTTAAAATAAAATATGGATCTTAGGAGGGAAACTAAAATAAAAAGCTTTGGCTGTCATCCAACTGAGTATTTTTTGGACACTTGAATATGTAGGATCACCCGGACTGTGGATGTAGGAAATAAACTTGCATCACACATAGGGTGTTTTTCCACTGTCAGAAAGTACCCATTTTTGCACCCATTAAGGACCTATTTGGGTGGGAGCCGGATGACCCCATTTCCACCATGGCATCCATTTGGGACACATTTGTTTCCATCGCCACTGGGGAAATCCGGATCATATGAGTACATCTCAGTCTTTAATCCAGATTTTCTGTGGACCCCATTAATGGGGTCTACAATGGGGTCTTCAGCCAGAAAATCCAGATTAACAGGAGCCTGTATCCATGAGAAACAGGTAATGGGGTCTAGAGGAGGCTAGGGGGAGGGGATGCACCCATGGGGGGGGAGCTTTGAAGTGATCAGCAAAGACTTTGGAGAGGCTCCAGAGCTGTCATTGCGGTCTATTCGCTATTAGCGCAGACCGCATGGACATCCCTCCAAAATCCCTCCGAAGTGATCAGCAAAGACTTTGGAGTCTCGCCACTGGTCTCTCCGAAGGTCAGTGCAGACTTCGGAAGCACTCCGGAGCGATTTCCTGCTGACATCGCGGGCTCTCTGGGGCTGTCTTGCGCTGACTTCAGAGACGTTCCGAAGGGATTCCGGAGTGGCTTCGAAGTCTGTGCCGGTCTCTTTGGAGGGACATCGAAGAGTGCACCCTCCTGTCTCCCGAAACACCTGGGGTGACAGACAGACCCCTTGGGGGTCAATCTGGATTCCCCACATGGGTGCAAAGGTGCTTCCACAAAGGTGCATGGGTGCTACACCTCCCGTGGAAAAACACTGGGTGCTTCCTTTAATCTGGATCTACTAGATCCGGATTAAGGAATGTACCCATTCCTTAGATCCGGATCTTCTTATATCCGGATCTAAGGAGTGTGGTGGAAAAACACCCATAGTTTTCAAATTAAGCATCTCTAAGCCTCCTACCCTGGTTTGCTTATCTTCTTCTCTTAGCATTGTTGTCTTCCTTGCTTGGTTTCTAATGGCTGATGTTATCCCATTTTTCCAGGGCTCTCGTTGGACAGGAGCTTTAGCAGACTGGTTTTTTTTAAAAGCCTCCAAGCTCTCACACCATCTAACTCAAACTGCTGTATCCCACCCTGATCCTGAGAGCAATTCTTTTGGGTCTGTGGAAAGAGGCTGTGGCCACACCTAAGGTTTAATCCAATTTCAGTCCACCTTCAGAGCAAGAGAGCACATCAGCAAATTGGACAGTAATTTTCTTTCCACATTATCTATCCCAAAGGTGAATTTTCTGAGTTATTTAATACTGAAAGAAAACAGCTTGTCACTTTGCTGATGTATTCCCTCATTCTGAAAGAGGACTAAAGCTGGATTAAACCTTAGGCGTGACCACAGCTAGAGTATCAGAGGCTTGGGGTTGAGGTAAAGGTATTTTAAATCTTTTATATTTGTTTTTACCATCTCAAAAACACCCCAGGGGGATCTAAAAGTGTGTGTTGGAACATAACATTTGTCTTATAAAATCATTTTGTTGGTGTGCTGATGCCTAAAAAAAACCCCATCAGTATAAACTGAACTAATAGACATGAAATTAAAACAGAGCTTAAGAACAAAAGAAAGATTCCTTTGCCCTTCATTTTCCTAAGCACCAAATACCATGAAGTTATCTAACATGTTAAGGAAATAATTATTTGTTACTAGAAAGCTCAAAGAATTTTTGTTTATTAGTTCACTGTGATTCAATTTATAAGACTTTGCTTCACTGATCTCTTTGTAGGAATTTTAATTGGAAATGAATATCACAATCTATTTTTCATCGCACCACTAAATCTAAGATACAGTTAATTTAAGTGCTGCACCTGCTACTAGCTTTGCAATGAGATGAAAAAAGGAAAAACAGAGAGTGAGGACTTTAATTTTTATCTCTCGAAACAATCAGGGTATAGATATAGTGGAAGAAAGGTAAATAATGAGAGATTTTGATATGATTCAAGCAATTGTATGGCCCACATGGTTAGGTGTTCTCAACTGGATAAATGCATACCAATCCTGTCATGTTTTTGTGTTTGTCTGAGGAGATTTGGAGTGTAGAAGAAGCATAAAGAGAATTATAAAAACAAAGTTTTAGCTAAACATGAAATTATCGATCCAGTACTCCGTTAAAAAAATTTGGGGATGATTAAAAACAATGTTATTATATCTGCGGCTTTATGTTCTTGGTTTAAGCTTTAATATTAACTTCCGAGTCCCTTTCTACACTTACTTGCTCATCTGGATCAAGAAGCTGATAAGAACATGTCACCTGCATGGAAGAAGACTGAACAGAAAGGTGCTAAAGGCTCACTAATCTGGATTAGTGGTAGAACAGATAAATGTGGTCTACATCTGTGTTAGTATTCTCTGATCTGGATCAAGGAAGGAGAATCCACACACAGAATAGATCTAGGAAGAGCATGGGCACAGAGTTCAGTGATATGCACAGTTATGACGGAATTGACAAGAACCTTTGCAGCACTGGTGATTGTGTCTTTGCAGGGCATCATAGAAAAGCTATCTTTGCATTGCCTTCAAAAGCACCCCTCTCCCACTACCTGGACGTAACGTTAGATTGACCAGGACATGACTAATTGCATTCGGGTTGGAGCTGCTGTGGGCTGGAGAACAGACAGTCTATACAGTCTGAGCCAGGTTCTAGACATACAGCAAAAACAAAACTGAAGAACTGTCCTCAGCAGGTCATTAAATACTTTCCTGAGCAATTATCAGTGCATTTCCCAATCTGGCTGTAAGATTAACATTAACTAACACTAATCTGCAAATTTTCAGACATCTGTAGCTCTTGCTTCTATAAAATGTTTACCTTGATTAAGAAATGCAAGTTAGGCTATAGCAAAATGCTTTATACCTCTTTCATAGTATCCTCTTTCATTTATAACAATCTAATTAATATAATCTTATTAGCCTGAATGCATGCTGTGTAATTTTTCAGTACTTTCAGCAAATTAATTTTCCTAGAGATTATGCGCACAGCATCATAACTTTCTATTAAGCCAACTCCTAAGGGTCAGATCCAGCTCCAGCAGACTTTAGTAAAAGTCTCCAAACATGACATTAATACTGTGGTACTGGGAAAGGGATTTTCTTCTATTAGGACAGAATTTAGTCCAAGCATGAGTATAACAAGGAATTAGAAAACTCTGTTTTCTTCCATACCGTACAGGATAGTTATGCCTTTCTCCAGTGGTACATGTAACACAATGGTAAAGTTAAATGGTCATTTACCATTCTTCTTTATCTCTATACAGTGTGGCACTTTCTCAAATAATTATTTATAAACTGAATTTACATAGGTGCCCAATAATCAAAGTTCTCTGGGTTACTCAAAAAATACAAAATACATAATGCAAAATAATAAAATTAAAAGTAAGGAGTAAAAACTAATTTTAAACTATATAACTGGATTTGCTTTCTAAAATCCCTGTATAAATAAAAAAGGTTTTCATCTGGTGTCTAAAAACATGTCAGGGCTTCTTTGGCGAGGTCACCCACCCATGTTACTTCATTTTGCTGGACCACAAAGAATACAATTTCTTCTGTAGATCCCAATTTATGTAGATCCCAACTACAGCAGGTAAGTGCAAAAAGGCTCAGTCTTCCAGACACTAAGGGCTATTTATTTATTTTAAAAGATTGCTACGTTACATTTTAACACATATGTTTATGTTGCTCTTTTCAAGGGAAGCTGAAATAAGAAATACCAAAATAAATATTTTTTTAAAATCCTCATTAATAATCATATGTATTGAGAAAGCAGCTATGATAACTCATTTTAACTAGGGGTTACTTTAGCTGACACAGATAATTTTGTGGTTTGTTAACTTTAATTCTCACATTGTATTTCCTCTTTGTAGTTGCTGAGACACTTAAATAAAATGTGGCTCTAGTTCAGCTTGGCTTATTAGTGTTGTTTTCCATTCCCCATAATGGCAAGGAGAACAGAAGGAAAATTAATCATTTTAATATTAAGAATATTATCGGAGAATGTTGAATATTACTATGAAAACCTGATTACTGTATCTTAGCAGTAAATGTTATTCATTTAGAGAAGGAATGATAAACAGTGAGTTTTTTAAGGCAAGGCAATGAATTCAGAACTGCCTGTGGATCAGGTCTTTTCACACTTAATTTCACAGTCTCCAATTTACCCACCAGGTTGTTGCAGTGTAGATGGTCCATCCTGTACTGTCTGAATCACTATAGCAATGGCCGTGGCAACTTCCACCACCTGCTGGGTCACTGCTATGGTGATTGTGACATGGCACACATTTGCACAGCTGTAGCCATATGCCCAAACAGTGTTCACACCAGAGAGTGCTGTGAATGCTCCATTTGGATGCTTACCGGGAGTGGAGCAGGTTTTACTGCTTCACAGCTATGGGGTCTTAAGGCACTTTGGGATGCTCTAGGACACTCCACAATGAAGGTGTTGGTTTTGCTTGCACCCCAATCTGTGTCCTACAAGTAAATGCAAACAGGTCCAAAGTATTCAAGGCCTCCATTTAGATCTGCCAGCCTAGCAGCTAACCAATACAAATCATTTAATAGAACTGCATGCCTGCTGCATAGCAACAAGACTTGCTAAAAGTCTTATAGGAATGCCAAAAAAATAATTCCCTCTTGAATAAATATAGTATAACTAACTTAACTTTGAGTTATAAAGGTTTTGTGTTATTTCGCCAAGGTTCAATCAAGCATTTCACTCACCAAGCTGTTAATACTCTCTGGGTACCTACAACATTAACTAGAAAGCTTTCTATTGTGAATATTATCCATTACTTTCCTCCTGCTCAAATTTTAAAGTACACTGTTAGGAACAATTGTCAGTTTGAACATCAAAGATGAAACAGTTGTTGGGATACTTTGTTTTCAGGCTGATGATATCTCCAAATGAAAATAGAATTCATTTCCCACTGTAGCTAATAGTCCAAGAATGTTCCTTGATAGCTTGCTACCACTGAATCTGATTAAATTAAAGCCATTTAATATATAATGCAATGATGGCCTCTGTACTGCCCTTGCTGGACTCTGTGGGCCTTTTTGTGCTGGGTGGTAGACTGGACCAGAGTCCAGCCTAGGTGTCTGCCATATGCACACCAGTGACAATAGACAAAATGTGGACTGGATTACAGTACAGCTGTAGACCTCAACTCTAAGGTCTACATCTAAACCAGAATCAACTTAATGAAACTTGGAGGTGTACAGATAGCAACCACCTACATCCAGTATAATATGAGGGACCTTTGGGCAGTGCTCCAGGAAGTGTCACCAGAAGTGGGTCTATCCCAAAACCGGTCAGGCTAGAAACAAAAGCTCCTGGCCTTCGAAGTCTCGCTACTATCTCTGAGGGCTTTTCAGTGTGTGTGGTGACAGCTAAACTGGAAGGGGTCTCTAACAAAGGAAGCAACATCGATCCCTCACACTATGCAGACTAGGACAAAAAAATAAGAATAAAACATGCACTGAGCACAATAATAAAAAAGAACACCAAGATTAGCAGCCAGAAGAATTCCCCTTCGCTCAAGTCCTCGTTACACTAGTACTTTAGGACGACCTCGTATTGTCTTCAGGTCATTTACATTATTTTTATCCAATTCACATAAAAAAAAGGACATAAAAAAGAAAGGGGGCGTGGAGGTGGGAGATCAGGCTTAAAAAAATTGCACATGCACACCCTCACCTCCCTTGAGTGACACAATGGCATCTAATAAGAAAGGAGATAGATTTGACACAGGAAAAGGGGTGGAGAGCCAAGAGTTCTGTGGAGGAAGCTCAGGTTGACTGTGAAGAAAGGTGTAACCGATGTGGTCCAAAGCAAGGACAGCCTGAGGGCAACCTATAACAATCCAGATGTGAACAGAACTGTTACGACCTCAGTTTGAATTAATGAATAGGACAAACTGTCTTACACTAGTGTGACCAGGGCCTCGATGGGAATTATACTCTAGCTCAGCGGTTCTCAACCTTCCTAATGCCACAACCCTTTAATGCAGCTCCTCATGTTGTGGAGACTCCCAACCACAGGGGTGGGGCAGCTCGGGTGAGGAAGGCAGGAGACTCGTCACGACCCCCCTGAAAGGGTAGTTCAATCACCAAAGGGGTAGTGACCCACAGGTTGAGAACCGCTGCTCTAGGCAGAATCCCTTGTTGTCATAAACTTATTCAAACTGAGACAGGGCCACCACAGATTACTTACAACATCTGTTAGCTCAAGCACATTTTCCAGTGGCACCACTGCTCAGTCTTAGCAGAAACACAACTACGATAGTGCAGAATTTCCAGACATTCACAATCTCTTCTTTCCCACTACTGCACTGACTGCTACTTAAGAGTAAAGGCTGATGGTGGCAGGTAAGAATCCATATCGATCCTTCTTGAAGTGGAGTCACTAAACAAATTTTAAATTGTTGGCCCTGCTACAACTGCCCTGGCAATCCAGGGACAGAAGCACTAATTTGCACTTTCATTCACTATTGTCAAAATTCTTCTTCACCCACACTCCCTTTCACAGTCAGATGGGATTTATAAAGCATCAAGATACTACTTTACTAAAGAGGCAATGTAATGATAAAGAGACAAAGTGATTTTTGAAAACAAATTTGTAGACATTTGAAAACAAATGATGTATACTGTATATATGGGATGAAAGGAGGAGACATGATAATGGTCTTCAAGTATCTGAGAGGCTGTCACAGTGTAGAGGGATCACCTCTATTCTCGCTTGCACAAGATGGGAGGTCTAGAAACAATGGTATGAAACTTCAAGGGGGTCAATACAGATTAGATATTAGGAAAAACTTCTTGGCAGTGAGGGCGATCAGTCAGTGGAATAGGTTGCCATTGGAGGTAGTGAGTTCTCCGTTGCTGGAGGTCTTCAAGCAGAGGCTGGACCTACATCTGTCTGGGATGGTTTAGGAAACCCTGCATTGAGCAGGGGGTTGGACTAGATAACCTTAGAGGTCACTTCCAAATTTAATTCTATGAAATTCAATCTTAGTTGCCCACAGTTGTTGGGGGAGGGGATGTAGATAATTTGGGGCAATTATTCCTCTGTGCTACAAACCTTGCTACTCCCTGGATTTGCTCTGGGGAAGATTGTATGGACACTGGTGGCTGCACAGATGAGAGAGAGCTCCCCCAAACTGTGATCCCTTCCCTGCTGTCTTGCCCTGGGTGGGCACTATTAGATGCCACACCTTATTTACAATGGTATTACAGTGACACTGTTACCAGCTTTATTTGTGTATATATTATTCTCTTTTATAAATAGCATTAAGAGGGGCATTAAACACCCATTAAAAATATTCAACAATTTAAAGAGAAGATGAACATTTATAGTAGCAATGACCTTTAAAAGGGAATTTAATGGATTTATAAATAGTTTTAGTGAGGCCTGTTGTGAAATTGATACTTCACAAAAATAGTTATTCAGATTATTCAGAATTACTGCAAACTTGTGATACATATTTGCACTTCAATAAAAGAACATGAATAGAAACTATTAGAAGACAGCTGTGGGTAAGAATTTCAGGGTTGGATTGGTTTGCTTTGAAACTCAAAGGAAGCCTTCCTTCACATGCACACCAGAAAGGAGGCTATTCCACAGTCTGGGGGCAATGACCAAAAAGGCCCTCTCACAAGGGTGGTAGCACAGTCAAGAGGAACTCCCTAGCAAATCATAAGCATGTCTGTATGGGAGGAGATGTTCCTTTTGATATAGAAAGACAACAGGAAGCTGAACTTGGGAAATTCATGTGGCTATTAAGGGACTGACTGTGCTGACTGATTTTTGTTCAGCCATCTTCACATTCACATACTGTATTTGGTTTGGTTATTATGATGACACTGTGTTTCTTTCCAAATGTGCTGTTCCGAACAGAATAAATGAACATAAAGGAGAGCAAACAGAAGCCGTTTGGATAAATTTGAACTTCTGAGAACTAAGGCTGACCATAAACCATCCAATCTTTAACAAAATAGCTTCAAAGGGAGTACCTAGTGTGACATTCCTGAATTACAACTTTAACAACACTAATTCAGACACTTGAGTTCTGAACTATACCAATGTATTATTATCAACACTTTCCAGGGACCAATCACTATAATCATTTTACAAACTATTAAGCTTTAATGCAATTTTCAGTGTATAAATTTTACACTTCATTTTCCTCCGACTTGCCAATATTCTCTGTTCTCTTGCATTTGAGTTTCACCCCAAACTCAAATGTTTTGCAGCAACAAGGTAAATTCACAAGATACATCCTTAGAGATAGCTCTGCTGATTTTCTGCTCATCCATGGAAGTTTACCTGAGCACTTACAGAATCATTGCATTATTCTTTTGTTCAAAGACGCTGCACTACTTTTGAGGGCTGGGGACAACTTTCAAAGCTAGTACTGAAGACCAGGACCACAGGAGTTATCTAAGTGCAGAAAGTCCTATCCTGTGTCACCAGCAACCCATCATAGCAAGAGATGGGTTGTGTCTCATAGGCCAGGACACCTCACCATGAGTCAGGATAGGGAAGGGAAGTGCAGAAATGGTTTTAGATTTAGCTCAAATATCTGCTGATTGCCTTCCTGGAAATAGTAAAGTCCAAATCTTTGTGGTCTTCATTGCTGCTCTTTCATCATGTTTCTAAGCCAGTAAGAGAGGCAATGGGATTATACAATGCATCACCTCCTTTATGGTGTGTTTTTCATAGTCTTACATAGCTTAATTTAGAGCTATGGTGTGATGACCGCTAGGACCCCTCAACCCCAAAATTAAGTTATTTTGGTTTAAATACAAAGTGTGGCGAGAACGGGTTGTCTACACTGTTAAGTGTCACCAAAGTGTATTATTTGAAAGGGTAAGTAGCCTAAGGGAGGGGCTAGTTGAGCACTCCAGGAGGAGGAGTGAAATAGGATCCTGGAGGAGCTCAGCCAATCAGGGCAAAGCTAGCCAGCCAGGCCCATATTTAAGGGGGCCTGAGGGAACAATTAGGGTTCTCTGCCTTGGGTCGTTAATATGGGAGGTTAACGAAGGGGAGAAACGGGCCTTTAGCTGTCCTGAGGGAAGCTGGGAATTGGGGTCCTGAGTTTGTTAATACGTGTTTGATGTTGCTGGTGAAAATATAAGGGCAAGCAAACACATATTGTACTGGTTGAGAGTTTTCTCAAAAAGTTTAAGAGTCTTTGAACTAAGTGTGAAAGTTAGGGGCTGAACTGTTTGACAACAGAAGCTGAAAATGTAACTTGAAGAAGAAGCTGTCTTGAGACTTAACTGTATTCAATAAACACATGTTCTTGTTGTTTCAAAGAAGCTTCGTCGAGTTCTGTTTATAAAGGGAGCCAAATAGGGCCAGAGTTCTAAACAGTAACTGTATCCAACCCACTGCTGGAGATTGGCAGAGTGGGGGCAGGGTGCTGTCTGCTGCAGCATCAGAAGGGAGGCAACATTATTATCAAACTTAATAGCAGAGAAAGGCAAATGAAAGGTGTGTCTCTTGAAAGGAAATAACAGAGTTTGATTTACAAGTAAACACAACGCTACCACACTACCAAATAAAGATAAATATATATATATGAAATAGATAAGGGCGGAGAGGCGGCCTTTACATTTGGTGGCAGCGGTGGGATAAATAGCGGTGACCCACTGACCACCAGGAAAGTGAAATAGAAACGTGGGGATATAAGTATTTGAGATTTTGAGATTTTTTTCCCCGGCCCTTTACATATGGTTACTTAAGTGTAAAGCTGACTCTAATGTAAATGAGCCATAGGTGGAATGAACATCTGATTCCTATTTAGCCATTAGCCATTATCTTGGGCAACTGGTAGATTGCAGACGATTGATTTGCTCCATACTAGGTCACTGAGGAGAAAGAAGGGAAGTGATCACATGCATCTTCTGTGTGCTTAAGGCCAAAGTTGTTTACTTGTACTGAGCACCCACTCTCCTGTTTTCTTGGTCCTAGCAGACTGTATTTTAGGCTAAGTTCTTCTGCTTCCTGAAAGGATGAACCTGGATTTTTTGCTAATTTTCTGCTTCTTTCTTCTGGTTTCCACAGCAAGTGTGAAATAATACATTATTGTTCACTTCTCCATCCAGTTCCTGATTTCAATTAATTTCTACAGTTCTGCATTTATTAGTTACATTTTTTTATACCACCCTATACCTGGGAGTCTCAAGTATGTTTCACTTACAAATAAAAAGCACTCCATTGTATTCTGCCAATATTTTGCTGGGACGGTAGAACTTGCAAACTGTATCTCTTGTGAGTCCTGACAGCAGTCCCAGTCTTCCCTTTCCTCAGTTAGCCTGCTTTGGAGTGGCTTCATCCTCTCACTGGTCCTGAATGCTCATATGATGAGTCACAGGTCACTGCAGGAAGGATCAGTGAAAACGGACAGCCCAAAAGGAAGAAATAAAGATCAGGAAATAAAGTAGAGGACTAGGAATATGCACAAATAATCATAACATTTGTTACTCAGACGAATCCGGATGAATTCAGACATTCATACATGAATTAAATGTTAGGACATTTGTACATTAACATTCATATTCATACAAATAAGAATTTGTAAGGACATTCGGACATTTGTAAGAATAGTTTGGACATTCATTAAACTGGGGAGGTGGGAAAGTGGCTGCGCCAGTCACAACTGCAACAGACCCAGATTGCATTCCACATGGATTGAGAGTGGATTAAAAGTGGATTCAGGTCTGATTTGACACTTTCAGAGCGGATACGTTACGTATTGGATACATATGCATTTATGTTGGATTCGTTCATATCGAATATTCGTACAAATTAGTATGAATACATTTGTATCAAATTGAATACTATCACTTTTCTAACATTTGATTTGTTACAAATCGAATGTCAAAAAACCCATCTGTGCACATCCCTATAAAGGACTTCAGGTGTTACCAGCATAGTATTCAACCAGATGATGTTTGCAAGGGTACTGTTAGGATAATCCTAGTTCTTATTTATTTGGTTCTTCCTGTGTGTTTTTGGCTGATACGAAATGCTTCTGCAAATCCAAATAAAAAGAGCCCTGCTGGCTGATAATAAAGGATTCATGTGACTCAGCATCCTTTCCCCATCTGTAGCCAGAAGCACGAGTATTATACGAAGGTCACTGTCCTGGTATTAAAAAGGATTTGCTTCAGATAATAACCCCTGATTATAGTTTCTTTGTAAACAAAAGTATGTAGTGAATCAGACCTAATATGCTTTCATCTGGAAATGTAGCCCATAAGTTGTTTACAAGCAAATGCTGCATGAAGTTGTTGATCTTTGTAAATATTGGGGAAAGTGCATATTGTTAGAGGTATTTGGTGAATTTACCTTGAACTGTCAAGCCCCACCCATTAGACGCTCATAATCATGTCTCTACTAGCGGACCCATTTTATCTTTAACTGGATATCATTTTATTGTTATGTGCCCACATTTTTCCATTCCCCCTCCCCTAAAATGAGTCCATGTCCTATCTTTTCCTAAACTCCCCTTGGCAAATTATAGGAGCATCTTATATGCCATACGGTACAAAATATGGTAATTTTCTTTTTAGGTTTACAATGCTTTACAATTGATGTATTTCGCTTTTTCTTCTTTATAGAACTGTTTCTTTAAAAAGTAGCATTAATTAAATTAATCAGTTAATTTGAGTTCCTGACTCAGATTCATTGGCTGTGAGAGAATTCATGACTGAAAGTGTCCTGCTACGTATTACCAAAGTATAGGGACCAAGATAAGAGTTGCAAGTATTAAAAGATCTACAATAATCTCCTTTGTTCTTCTCAGTATCAGATGTGAAGTAAAAACTAAGAAGCAACACTAGTTTAAACTGGTATTCCCATTGACTTTTAAAACAAAGCAGGAAAACTGCTGCCAGTATCAGGAAAAGAGAGTGGAGCCAGGAATTTAAAAACTTAATGGGCCTGTATTTGGCTTCACCGGTCAGGGATCCTGAGGATATGAGACAGGCGTCTCTTTGTGGTGAGCTGCTCAGGGAATGCTGTATGTCATCTCTTGCACTTAACTACTTCTTTGCAGCTGGCCATTACTATCAAGAAGCAAAATATGTCTGCCCTTGCAAGATCCCCTTATGCAAATAATAGGGTAACTATAAGGAAAATAATACAGGAGGGCTACCCTTTTAACAGTTATATAGAAATAAGTGATTTCAGAAGGTGTAGCTTTGACTGCAGGAAACATCTGTCCAAATTTCCATTTCTATACAGCCATTAAAGCTATAGTGCTCTGGCCATCTTTTTCCTATTTGTAACCTTACTTAAGGACTTCTATTGGAAAGTTCTATGTTCTAAACCCTGTCCGCTGGGTTCTAATAAGGAGTACCAAAAAACCCCCGAACATATCAAGTCTTAGTGACAACTTCCCCTTCAATGTGCAAAGTAAAAGAAATCATGGAGCATTACCTGAGTAATTCATGAGAGATAGAAGTGTCTTAAATCCTTCAAAATTTCTAAATGCAGACAGCTCATCCTATAGTGCTTGAAAATTTGAAGTCTTGGGGATGTTTCTCACTTTTCTTCCCTTCTGTTGGATGGGAAAGGAGCACGATCCTAACACTGACTAGCGCTCGCACTTGTGGGCGCTAGTCACTAACAGCCCATGCCCCATGTGATCACTCACTCACCTGTGATCGGTCTGGGGGCTGGACCTCTCCTGGGGGCCGCCATCTTGAGTTCAGTGCCCTCTGTGACTGTGTGTGCATCAGCTATGTTCATCGCTATGATGACGTTGACACTCTGCTCAGTCGCTGTCCCAACAGGAGGCCAGCAGAGTTGTCCACACACTTGCACGGCGGCTCTGTTGACATCTCTGTCCAGCATAGGCACAAATGGTCCCTACTGGATGCTTCAGGTAAGTTTTTGGTAAAGGTTGGTAAGCTTGTGGAACATGATTTCGTGCTCTACAGCTAGTTGATAATTAGTTAACTTCTGGGCCGACAGGGGGTGTTTCTATGCTGTAAATGTCTCCTGCTAGTGCAGATGCACTTGCCCAGATGTTGACTAATTATCAGCTAGGGCCTGAAGTGTGAATTGGCCCTTGAAATGAAGATGGAACTAAAATCAGCATAATTCTAGCCTTACTAAAGATTTGAGCTGGCTAGTTTTATTTATTTATTATTTAAAACATCCATAAACTGCTTTATGATCTAAAAAAGAAACCCTGAAAGTTTACAATATAAATCTAAAAACAAGGATAAATACAGAAAAGAACAACCAAGTATTAACATAATTAAAACTGAAATAAGGCAAACAGCCAACATTAATTCACACTGGGTGTGTCTGGGTGAACAAATATATTTTCAGCACGCACCTTTAAAAAGTGATATATAAGCAATCCATGAAAGGTAAAGGATTTCATAGATTACATGCCAACACAGAAATCTCTCTCCTGCAGGACACTGGAAGATGGCATTTAATAAATCATTGTATTTCCAACAGGACTTCCTCAGATTAGTTTAATGATATCACAGTGGCTGGCTCAATCCAAGCCAAACCAAGGGTTGTTCAACTGAAAGGAACATTTCAAATTGAACTTTTCTAAAACGACTCTGTCTTGCCCTGAGTTGGTTGTAAAAAAAACCCTGGTCAACCTAGTTCTAGATCTAACTGAACCAAACCTTCAATTTTGAGTCCGTGCTCATCTCTACTATTTTATTATTATGTCACCTGGGGCTACCCAGAAGCAAGCCAAGCATATGAAAAGAAAAGAAAAGAAAAGAAAAGAAAAGAAAAGGGTGCTTGCCTGGTTTCCAGGTAGATCCATGCAAAATTATAGAGACACCAAGGTTCAAGGTTGTTGCTTATATCTGATGAGAGGCAGCAAGAGGCAACTGTTAGATGTTTTTAAAATCCCGTATTTTCTTCTGCTATCTTGAGGAAACCTGGCAGCTGTTCAGGTAAAGTAAATGTTTCCAGCAGTGTAATCCTCTATGCTTCTGCAGGATTCACTCCTAGGTACATATGAATAGGATTGCATCCAAACAAGATTTACACTATGATCCTTGATGCTAGTGGGATACACTAGTCATAACTGTTCTGCCCCTCACCTTTTACATTAAAGAACAGTACTACATTTTTAGCCCCATTCTTCAATGCCTGGGCATGGTTTTCGCACAGTGCCTCCCTTGCTCCACTGTCAGAGTGACAATGTCATGGGCCATTCTCTGAGTTTGAAAATTAGGCTGGGCTTCTCATTTCCGCATTCAAATGTATGGGGCCAGATATAATAAACATTGTTCTTACTTTGCTGAAAATAATTTGCAGTTTACCTTCGCAGTCCCTTCCCCTAATCTACGTTTTTAAAATTTATTTTGCCTGAATTTGGCAATAAAGAGCAACAATTATTTATTCAGCTTATCCTTTGGAATGCAAAAGATACTGCCAGCCTGCAGTCTAAGAAAATGAAGTCCACAAGAGAGAAAGTATGTGAGAAAAACACCTAAAATATAATGCTTACTTTGCCAGTCTACAATTGACTATATACAGACTTAATTTGACTATAATTTTAATGCAGAAAATGAAAAGATGTAGCCAGATAATTTAGAGAGACATCCCAAACCAAGTGCATATTTTGAATATGTTTAATAGCGCACCTCAGGCTTTAGTCTAGATTACTGTGAACATCGAAAATGAAACAAAGAACCCTGTTGTAAACACAGGAAGGATGTCTGTTAACACGGGGCGGGGGGGGGGGGAGTAAAATTATGAATTCTAGCCTTGGGTGTATGATTTAGACACATCTGCTGCCAAGGAAACACCACATACATGCATACAATTGCTGCTACCAAGAATAGAAGCATGAGAGAGTTGCGGCTAATGAAAAACAATCAGTTGACGAAAGGCAAGTTTCAAATTTATAGCTGCATCATGGAAAGGGAAAGGGAAGATACTATATCCATAAATATTAAATTGTGATTAAGAACAGGTGAGTGCTTGCGGCTAGAAGTAATTTTCATTTGGTGTGTTAACTAAGCTTATTCTATTCCTTTCAGAAAATAAAATTATCCACATGTTGACATTAATAGATGCCTTACTGTTTTCTTGCAACGGCAATCCAGTTTTTGTATAACAAACCCAAAACTACCTAAATCTTAATATTTTGAAGAACATCACTATGGCCATGGTCAAAACACACTTAACTCTGGTTAAACCCAGTACCTTTTAATCCTTCCTCAGTCCATTCTCACTTTGGGTTGCTTACACTATCTGTTCCTGTCCTGATACTTTTTTACAATTTTTTTTAGATCTCCACCCCTCTGCATCATCAATCACAGCACTCCCTGCGCACTTACCAGAAGGTAAAATGTTCTGTAACTCAACAGTGTGTCATCACACACTGGGCAAAAAAGGAAGGCAAATTCATGCAGATCCACCCACTATAGTATGATTTAGTCCTCTTCCCTGATCATACCCACAAAATGAAAACCAATTAACACTCCAGCTTGAGACCTGTAACAATCAGGATTTGGGAAAGTACGATTGGAGGGAAGAAAGTCAACAAATAAAACAAATAGGACTAAAAAGGTGTGAGCAGTGAGGTCTGAAGATGGACTGAAGAATGATTGAAGTGGGAGTGTGACCATGGCCTAAGTGGTCTTCCATCTTAATTCAGTCCAGTCCTCAAATACATGTAAGTCTTTGGACCACGATTAAAGAAACACATTACTAGTTTATTAACTGTGAGGATTTTTTTTAAAAAAAACATGCTTCTCAAGCAGCATGCAAAATAAAACATCAACATATAAAAATTGTTTAAAATTGAAAAAGGTTTTCAAGTATATATACTTGTAGAGGGATGAACACAGCAGGGAGTAATGTACAGAGGTCTGAATCAGAAAGGGGATGTAGTTTCACACTGTTCTTATTTTAATTTGAATTAGTAAGCCTCTAGCGTATCTGGAAGAACGATGAAGCAAATATCTTTACACCATTCTAAACTATTAGTCTATGCTTTAAAAATCACTTCTTAATGTTCAATAATTTTAAGGTAATGATTGAAGTTAAAGATATGAGGCTTAGAACTTTCTGGTTCATTATAAGGATATATATTTCCTCCCTGTCAACCATGAAAGAGGAGCTTTATTGTCCTTAAATGGAGACACGTTAGCTGTGAATAAACAGCAGAGGCCCATTCAAATTAATAGTAAACAAAGAATGTATATCTTTCTAACTTTGGTTTAATTTCATGGGGGGAAATGTGTTAAGTACAAATAACAGTCTATCATTGATCTGTTCATATTGTTGTCAATATTTAGTCACCGATGTAATTAAGTAGTGATTATAAATAAATATATTTAGACAGGATGTAAATATAATCTAAATAAACGTATTAACATTTATTTAAGAAATTTTAATGAACTTTTTTTAGAAAAAGAGCAATTTAACTTTATAGGACACCTGAATTTGCTGTAAATCCTAAAAAAAAATCATTTCCATCTTAAATACCACACTATAACACTCAGAATGTAGAGTTCTTGTTTCTTTATGTTTTCAACAAGGAAACACAAAATGAGAAACTTGTATTGATATTCAGTCCAAAGGATATATTTTTTAAGATTGTTGAGCTATTCAGGACTCAATACACAGACTTGATACATGGAACACAAAGTTTCTTATTAGGTATAAAGAATGTTCAAGTTTGTCTTCTGAGTCCAGGCAGAGGTTGTGCCATAGGGACGCTGAGACTGTTGCCTTTGGGATTGCTTTTCAAAGGAACAAGTCAAATTCCACATCAGGCAACTTGACTGCTGACCTTTTCCCTATGTTTAATAAAGGCCACTTCAGCTTCTTTATTTAACAATCCTGAAAGGTGAAGCTGAAAACCTTGTCTTCATTTCACTTACTTGATGAGTAAGGGACATATCCTTATTTACACATTCTTAAATGCTATGAATTACCTCTGAGCTCAATGGAACTCCAAAGCAAAGAGGGTGCGTCCCCATGCAGCTTTTAAAATCCTGGTTTAGTCCTGCTTGGACTATTTTTGGGACTATTTTTAACCCTAAAAAACAGGAGTTTTAAATCCCCCCAATGCAAACCCTGACTGCAATAAAGGCAGCAAAACTCTCTCTGAAGGCAGTTTTAAAAATGTTTTCTACATGATTACTTTCTTTTTCACACCCCTCCCTTTTAAGATGACCAGCAAATGTGCACTCAAGCAGATCAGTGAAGGACAGTGCAATAAAATGTAACTTTGCAAAGCATTTTTGCTTCTCAAATGTATCTTTTCTGATAGTAATACAAAAATGTTTCCAGTGAAACTGTTTTAAAAGGCAAGCAGCTCTCCCCCCTTTTTGCCTTTTTGAATGAGCCGCTAGCATTGTGAGCCTGGCAAGGGAGGAGGCTGCCATTGGCCAGAAAGCTAGACTTCCACCCCAAATAGCCTGGTATCATCCCCATATGGGGGAAAATAAGCAGACTTGGCTCCAAAAAGGGGACTTAATACTATTTTCATCAGGGTTTTTTTTCCTTCCGGGTTTAGGCAGAATAGTCCTCATAAAATCTGGGAATGAGGAATTGCATTCTCTAACAGCAGCAAATGTTCAGGGTAGAATACCACACTTTCAAGTCTGTCCCCCTCTGTTTTCCTCTTGGTGTTTAAAATCTTTAGCAGGGCAAGATTTTTTTTAAGCTCCACAGATAAAGTCAGTGGCAGCTCTGATCTGTAACAATATATTTACAGAGGGGAGCAACATGCCAGTAGTATTTAGGAGTGGAGCAAAAATATTTATGGGGCTCAGACTAAGAATTTATTACCCTGGGGAGATGGGTTCATCTTTGTCTTCTACATAAACCTTTGGAAAGAATGTCTAACCAGAAAAAAAATACAGTAAATAGGCAGACAGTGGTTATCAGGGAACCAGTATCCTCCATAAATTCTTCCCATCAGCTAGTCAGACAGAAGCTGATACCAGGTTGTGAAGTGAAATAATCCAGTCACCTGGGTTTGTTATGGCTATGGATCTTTTTGCACTTTAGAGATGGTGACAGCCTGGGGACATTCTGACACACTAGCATGCATGGCTGTTCACAGCTATTCTAGGAAGGCTAGTGTTACTCCCATTACAGCCCCAGACACAGACTTTGCACCTACTTCCATGTGAAGGCTGTATGAGGGTAGCGTGGGAGATCTGTAGCTGCACAGTTGCATACTACATGGCTTAATTGCTACTAGCAATATCTGAGCACACAGGGCGCTAAGGTAAGTGTTGGGTAGCTTTAGGGCCACTCTATCCTTATCCCTAACTTCCAAAGGAACACTGTTCCCCAGAGGTCAAGTGCAAAAAAGATCCTATGATTATTTAGCTGAAATGGTAGCGTTATCAGTTTATGGTGAAATCTTTATGGGTGCATCCCCATGGGCATTTTAATCCAAATTCAATTCGAAGTTGGGAAGGACTGTCCCCATTACTTTAGTCATTAATTTGAACTCATCATCCAGGCGTCCCCACAGAGAAAAAAGCACATAAAAAAGGAAGGGGGTCATGGATATGGGGGAGCAGGTTTAAAATAGAACTGCAAACACACAGCCTCGCCTCCCTTGAGTGACACAATGACATCCAATAAGAAAGGAGATAGATCTGACACAGCAAAAAGAGCGGAGAGCCAAGAGTTCCATGGAGGAGGCTCAGGCCGATCATGCAGAATGATGTGAGTGATGCAGCCCAAGGTGGGGATGGCATCAGGACAACCTATAATGATCCAGGTGTGACCAGCACTGGTACCTCAGTTTGAATTAGTGAATAGGCCTTCCTGTCTTAGGCTGTGTCTCCATGGGGCTGCCTTTATCCCAGGCTGAATTTGGGGAACCCTTAATGCAAATCTTAATTCACATTAAGGAATCCCCATGGTAATGGAGGATAGGGCGAGTTCAAGCCGAACTCGCCCATCCCCATGAAAATCATGGCAAATCCCTGCATTGGGATGCCGTGGTTTCCTCTACCCCCTGCCGGGATTGTGATTTTGCTCCCTTTCTCACACAAGCTGCTTGCTTGCCTCAAAAGGGGAGTAAAAGCAAGGGAGTAAGGGGGTGCAGAGGCTTGAGTTTTCTCTCTTTTCCTGGGGGCAACCTTATTAGTCCAAATTAGGGCTTTGCCTGGGAACACTTGTAAGATGAACTCACTTTTGCCTCGCAGTATCCTTGCCATGGGGACACAGACTTACTTGTGTGTCAGGACCCCTGTAAGGTAGGTGGGGCTGTGAGAGCTCAGAAGAGAGCTGTGACTAGCCCAAGGTCAGTCAGCTGGCTTCATGGAGGAGTGCAGAATCAAGCCTGGTATTCTCAGATAAGAGTCCGCCTCCCTAACCCCTAGACTAATCTGGTTCCTCTCTACTGCCTCTTCCACTTCCTTGGAGCAGAAGAAACCATGTTCTTCAGGCTAAATTCTGATGAATCCTGGGGTTTTTAGACAAGATCAGATTCAGACTTAGAAATCTCACCTTTCCTTTAGAGTGATCTCTTTCTGTGACTTGAAGCCTAGAGTAGCCAGAGGCTGGAAAAGGCTCAATATAGAACTACATTTCCCATGATCCCAGGCCATGTCTTATTCCTTCCCATATCTTATTCCTTCCAACTTGACTTCATTGTCTGATGCCCTCATGATTGTTGGTAGTGTATATAGTGACATGGCATTCATTTTTTGACACAAAATCTTATAAGGGATGGAAAGACAGACGATGTTCACAAGGGCATTAAAAGCAAAGCTGAGCGACTGTAGTGTATAAATTATAAATTGCTCACAACTGTTCCACAGAAGTCACATTGGATTATTTGTGTTTAGTTGTGAAAAGTGCTGGATATGCTTGCTGCTCCTATTAAATATTATACAAAGACCAGCTGGCTGCTTTGCTCCAAAGCTTTTACTTTTAAAGAAATTGAAACATTTATAATAATCACTCTTTTACTGCTTTTCTGTTTCTTGTGCTCCAGCTAAGCTTTTGATTCATTTTATTTACAGAGCCACTGAAATTCATTTCTTCCTATTGGTCATTTATGCATACACACAACTCCACTAAAAGCTGCTGGCATTATATTTTTATTTATTGTTAGGTTGCCTTTGAATTGCTGTTTATATAAAAAGTAATCACAAATGAAAGTTTATGAAAATATTTCATCGCCAGCAGCACACATAAGTGCTTGCTTATTATATTTGAAAAACTGGTACAGAGCAAAGCTTAGTCTATTTAAATGAATCAATACTTTGAAGGAAAACACTTTGCTTTCCCCCTTATCCTTTGGTTCTGGTCTAAGTTAGGACCAAGTAGATATAGGCTGTTTTTGCACTTAACTCTGTTAATCCGGATTTAGAAGATCTGGATCACTGATATCCAGTCTTTGTTGAATCTTGTCCATAAATAAGCATATCTTGGCAAGGACCCATGCGTCTGCATGGGCCATCTAGCACCTGATTGCAATGGGTGCTAAAGAGGGCTGCTGTGCGGACGCCATGGCACCCATCCAGAAACTCTGACCAGACCCAAGCAGGAAGGCCTGGCACAATTGGCCCACATAGCTGTCAATCAGGGGTCACTTCCAGTTACAGTGGGCATGGTTGTAGCTGACTACATAGCTGCTACTAAGCTTGCGCTCAGCGGGCCTACATAGTGTGTGTTGGGGGCAAATCTGGTACCACCCTGCTGCAAATGGCGGCCTCTAGGCCTGCCCTAGACCCCATTCCCCTAGTATATGATCAGACTGAAGACACCATTAAAGGGGTCTACCATTAACCTGGATTTAAAGGCCCAAAGACCCAATTAAATCTGGATTTTGCTGAAGCTCATGGGTACAAATGGGGTATATCCTTATGGGGTCTTGTGTGTGGACAGTGCAAGACTGACCCATACCAATTGTGTATCTATCGGGTTTCTAATGGGTTCCTAGTTGCTAGTGCAAAAACAGCCATAAAGATGGGAACAAATATGCTATTGCTTATGTAGATGGTGGTCAAAGCGAGGGATTATTTCATATATTGTCCAAGAAGTCAGTGTCCAACTACAATTGATTTGTGTTATAAAATGTATCTGACTGTAGGATATTTCTGGGTTGGATAAGCAGAAGTATTTAATTTGAGCATTACTTGATTATTAAAGTTTTTCTGATCTCTAGTACGTTCCCATATGCTTAACAATTATTTCTTCTTGTTTTCAGGTAGCTCAGCCTGACCTGCTACGACCTACAACATTTGAAATGCTTAGTAAAAAACCCTGATGAGGATTTAAGCTGTTTATTATTCAGGCTCATCTTCGCTAGTCCACCAAGCTATGTGGGCAAGTAGAATATACAACAGGTCAAATCTTCTTTGTATCCTACTTTTGAGGTCCCTTTCTGCAATGAAAATGAATTTGGAGTTAACCAAGGTCCTGATGTCATTCAGGGTCTGACTTCAAAAGTCAGGATTTGCTTCCAAAAGTCTTCATTTTCTATAAAACTGGGCATTATCACTAGCTTAAATTCTTATTTCTTTAGGCAGTGCTTGCCAATCTCATCTTCCAGTTCAGCCTTCAGGAAGCCTGGTCCTACTGATCTGAATCAAGTTCTGCTTCATGGCTCTGGAGTCACCTCAGTTCCTGCCAGCAATCTAGATTTGACCCACATGTACCTATCCACTGAGGAAAACTTGTTTTATAAGCCACACAAAAGCCATGGTCACACCTTCACTTTAAACCTTGTTCAGTCCATTTTCAGGTCTGACTGGTTACACCTTTTCACTTCGATCCATTTTGTTTGTTCCACTCAGGAAAGTGGGAAAGTCCAAATGGAGGGTGGATTGCCCACAAATAAAACTGATAGAAAGGAACAGATGTGAGCAGTCAGACCTGAAGATGGATTGAACAAGGTTTAAAGTGAAGGTGTGACCACAGCCAAAGTAAATGTGCGGTATTTAGAGGTGTGAAAAATTAAGTTCATGTTTGAACATTCAGTTGAATAGTTTGTATTCAAAGTTGTCCACAATGAATTGAAAATGTAGTTGTTCAAAAATTTTAAAAGTTGATCAAAGTGAACCCGTTTCCTCCCTGGGAACATGAACAATGCAACTGAACAGTTTGTATTCATTGTGTTTTTGCCCTTGAAAAGGGATCACACACACACAATGGAAAAAAGGTATATTTTGGGCTCTTTCACACTTAACTTTTGTAGATCACTTGGGGGACATGTCAGCACAGTGCACCCACACTGCAGAAAGCTAGACACAGCTCTGCACGTGCCCGAGCATCCCCCATCTACACTAGCATCCCCACTAGTACAGTCCTGCATGCTGGGGGGAGGAAGATATGTTGGTGGACCATGTGACCTGTGGCGTAGGCAGGCCATCCTGGCAACAGCAGCATACAGGTGCACTGTACCATCACTGGGACTCCTATTCACACTTAGCAGGCACCTGCATGCTGTCATGGCCAGGAAAATTCAATGAAATGGAAGGTGCTTTAGCATTCAGCAAGTGTGGATGCCTAAAGCGTTGTAGTGGCTCCTAGAGACAGAATTCACCCAACAGCAAACTGAACAAGGGATCTTTCTTGGTGCACATCTCTCATGAAAAAACAAGATCAAATCCTCCTCCTTCATGTTGGCTTTTTTTTTTGTCTTTGTATTATGTTTTCAGATTCTTATTTTCTTACTCATGACATAATATGCATAGGCATATACAGAACAGGCATAACGTATAAGCAAATAACCATGTCCAAGAATGTCCAGTTTGCCTCAGTTCTAGGCATGTGCACAAATATCCATAACATTCATTATTTGTATGAATTCATATAAGTTCAGACATTGTATATGAATTGAATATTACGACATTTGTCCGTTCGGGACACTCGTGAAATGGGGAGGTGGGAAAGCGGCTGTGCCAGTCACATCTGTAATGGATCCAGAGTGAATTTGACATGGTTTGAGAGTGGATTCAAAGTGGATTCAGGGCAGATTTGATGCTTTTAGAGCGAATGTTATGGGATACATATTGAATACGTATGAATACATATAGCATACATATGGATACATATCAGATACGTATGTGTTTGCATTGGATACATATACATTCATATCAGATATTTGTATGCATTTGTATGAATACGTTTGTATCAAATAGAATCCTACCACATTCGAAGGCGATCTATTTGAATGAATAAGAATTTTCTTACATTCGCTTTGATATGAATCAAATGCAAAAAACCTCCCATTCATGCCCATCCCTACTCAGTTCCAGTTTCAAAGATCTTAACTCCCCCAAAGTGTTTTCTTGTAAAGATGGCAAATTTGGTTTCCCACATTCATGCTTTCATTTATAGAGAATAATACATGGGCAACATTTTAAACACTGTACTTTGCAGTATGGGGGGGTTGGATAGCCAGTTTTAACGATATCAAAGCACATGTAATGGTTTAACCATATAGTGAAGGGTAAATTAACTCGTAACGTCACAGCCTCCTAACACTTTTACAGTATTTTCAGCAAATAAATAAAGCACCTTTTATTGAAACAACATTATAAAAAAGTAAATAAATAAATAAAAGCAGCAATTATTGCATTAGTACTGTAAGAAACTAAATATGTATTCTGTTACAGCAAGTCTGGAATCAATTTTTTAAAAATGCATTTCAACAGTTCTATTTTATACTTGTAATTTTGCTCTTTTAAGACACAATTGTATAATTATACACTGTATTTTCTCTTTCCTCCACAGCTGAAGTTGGTATTGATTTCCTTCTTTAGCATAATGCATTATTTGGATGGAATGGAGAGATATTGCACTAAAGATTATTGTTATTATTATTGAAAAAGAACTCTGTTCTATATTATGTCTTGCTATGCCAAGCCATTTCCACTGAGACATCTACAGTATATGTGTTCTATATCACGGAAGGGCCTCAGTGCAAACTCTGTCTGCCTAGATTTCATCTGGGACCGGCTGTACATTGGTTCACCATGGTTTAAGGCTCAAACCTCAGAGCTTGCATGATGTTATGCTGTTTGTTCCATCAGCTGATGCTATGGCAGAAAGCATGGCCATATTCATAAAATACTGTACATGACCACACAGAAGTGGATGCTGGGGGTGGGGGGGAATGGGTAAATAGTACTCTGATTTCATACCCCAAATTGTTCTTCCTGCAAATGAGAACAAGAACTTAATTCTGAGCACCATTGAATAAGAGGCTGAAAAACTGTCGACATAAACAGACCTCCTAGACAGGAAAAACAACAAAACAAGAAGGCTTAAAGCAGCCCTTTAGTGTCAATTGACTTCTTGGGACAAGAGGACTCAAAGATGTACCAATTAATAGGCAATCTCAAGAGCTCTTGGTTCAAGGCCTTACAGTGCTTAACATTATTATTGGAATGACTATACTGCAATTTGGCATAACCTGGATAATTAAATCATGTTGTGATTTACCATCAGGCTCAGCCAACATCTCCTGTAAAATTTTAGCACATGAAACTCCTGTGGTAATTTCATTCTTTGGCTGACCTCTCAGCCTAAGGTAAAACTTGTTCTCTCCATTAGTAATAACAATTATGATACCATTTTAGAGGTTACAATGATCTACCAAGAGGAAAAAACAGGGCTCTTAGTTCTTTCATTTCTCTTCAGCAACAGTGACTGCCTTAAAAAAACACAAAACCTGATAGCTATATAAAACCGTCTGTACAGAAAGGCAAAACAACTTCAAAAATCATATCTGCTGGCAACGTGTATGTTTGTTTCCCAAAAATCTAGGTCTAAGATCTCATTACAGCTTCTTGAATAGTAATAAAATACTTATGCCAACACTGTTTCAAATTTTACTTGCAATATTCAAGACTTTTGGCATTTGGGGATTGGGCCAGCAAAAAGACTGCTCAGACAATTGAGTTGCTCATAAAATTTTACAGGATTTGGAAATTCAAGATCACACAAAAGGATTTTGTCTTCTTTCCCCATGCACATGTATTCTTATGATTCTAGTGTACTCTTTACTCTGGGATAAAAGCAATAAATCCGGTAAGTTGTTTCAATTGTCATTAGTAAAAATATGTTGTTGCTTTTGGTAAGGTTAGTTGCCACCATTAAGTGGCTGATTAATAACTATAGCTTTTTTGTTGCTTTTGTTGATTAATTAGTGTGGCTGTGAATGTAAGGAATGATTTTTGGACCACATATGTTCATGTCATAATTAAACAAAATTTGTTGCCTTATTTAAAAGTGTTTCAAAGGTGATCTAATATTTTTCCTATAGTGACCCCAAAATGGAACAACGCACCTTGGAACCTGGAGCCTTTCTGCACTGGGCTTTATTCTGGATTATATCTTCAGAATATCCTGGGTGGGATCTGTTGTAATTTCCATCGACATGTGGATTACAGGTACCTATTCCGAGATATAATCCAGAATAAGGCCTAGTGCAGAAAGGTTCCTGGTTAGTTTAGCTTAGCTAAGCCTGCTTACCAAACTGAACAATGAGGAATTCACTCCAAAAGGAAAGAATAAAGGAATAGAAAACCAACCAACAACAAAAAAAGTCTTTGTTCTATCAAATTTCCACATCCTCAGTATTGTTTACAAAAATAAAGTTACATTTTTCTTAAAGGGTTAGACACAGAAAGAAAGACATGTGAGTTCTATGAAAAGATCCATGTTTTCATTACTTAGAAGAAAAGGTTTTTCAGCTGTTTGACTAACTCAGCCTCTGCTTGTTTTCCTCTGCTTATTCTGCCTTTGTTTACAAACCAAAAGTGGCACAGAAACAGAGATACTGTTTTTACAGAGAGATCTTGTGACTTTTTAAAAAGTAGGTTAAGGGAGAGAGAGAAATCAACAAAATATCAGGAAGTTTACCTTTGCTTTAATTAAAACCAGACTTTCAACTTTGACTGTAAAATCAGACTTTCAACCTTGACAATTGGTTATTCTTCTGAGAATCATGAAACACTTGTAAAGGTTGTTCATATATAGATAGATTTTGAATTTTTGATAGTGGGTTATATGCCTTCTGTTTAATTGTTATGTGAATATGGGAGGGGAGTTGATTGAGCTTGTGTGTTTGTTATTTTTAGATCTGGTGCAATTCAGCCCACCAGTTTAACATAAAAAGTTTGATGTTGTTCCCTTCAATCCCCTCTCTGACCTATCAGATGTGTACGTTCCCCTACGATTTAAAAAGGAAGCACTCCAGGGAAAGCTTCCACATTAGTAAGCAAGCTCCTGGGATAATAAGATAACAGAGATACAACAGGAAGAAGAAACAAATGAATACAGATTGAAGCAAGAATTGGGTCTCGAGGAATGAAATAGATTCCAAAAGAAACAAAAGGCACTGCTCCTGACTAAATATATATATTATGTTTTAGCTAAATTCATAGATGCAATGTGGTATATATACAGAATTATGTATATCACATTGCTATCTATAAAATGATCACAGAAATAATATTTGAGTTATACGTATTTTAACTATCACAAACAATGTATGGAGTTCACTGTGGATGTTTTATATATTTTTGCAAATTTCAGCATAACACTTATATTTAAATATATTATCAACTACACAGTATTAACTGCCATCACACATTTATACATCAGTACTCATTAGTATTTATATAATGGATTTTTCTATATTTTAAGACTGTGTCTGTAAACATACACACATATTTTGTGTTTATATAATTTTAAGTATCTACAAAATCATCTATAAAAATAATTAAATATAGGACATAAACCTATCAACTATAGACATTTATCTTTTAGAAATTAACTGATTCTGAATGAATTCTGAATTGAATGCAAGAAAATTTGTATTCATTCAAATAGATTCCCTTCAGATGTGGTAGGATTCAATTCAATGCGAATGTTCCATATGAATTCAATACAAATGTTAGATACAAATTCCATGAATCCTATAGTTATCTTATATGTATCTGCTTGGATTTGTCAAATCCACCATGAATCGATTTCAAATCTGCTTTCAACCCACTTCAAATCCACTTTCCCACCTCCCAGCTTCACAAATGTAACAAAGCTTCATATAATGTTCCAAAGTATTCAATTCAAATGTTAGCCTTTGAATGTGCCAACATTTGATTCAAATCGGAATGTCCGAATTTGTACGAATAATGAATAATGTAAATATTCATGCACATCCCTAATTCTGTCTTACAGTACTACAATACATCTTCTTAACATATGCTATCAGAGTATTAGAATCCACCTCAGGGAAATGAGTGGGAAAAGAGGGAAAGGGATAAAATTATTAAAAGAACTTTTCATAGCAAAACATGCATACTGGTTACATTTAAAATTATACAGAAACCCTGGAACATCCAAAGCACATGGAGTAGCAGTTTTAATTGCTACAAATATATTGTTCAATTAAACAACTCAGTAAAAGACAAATATGGCAAGTATATTGTCTTAAAAGGTAAAATACATGGAAGAATCATACATTAAGGATAATTTATGCTCCAAAAAATAAACAGCAAATTTATTTATTTTTTTTTAAAAAAAACCTATAGAAAAAATAATTAAATCTGCACAAACTGATGAAATCATAATAGGAGCAGGCTTTATTATGGTCCTAGGCAAAGATAAATCTAAAGGAACAAAAAATTATTTTAGATAATCTGGCATAGAAGAAAAAAAATCTATAAAACTCCTTCAGGTTAATACAGCCCACCAAAAATGACTTCACTTTCTATTCCTCCCCATCATACTTGAGAACTGATTATATCCTAATTTCAAAGGCTCCTGGAAAAAAGTTAAAGTATGCATCTATGAGAATAAAATACCACTCAGACCATTGTCCTTTTAAGTGTGAACACAGCGTGGGAATTGCCTTGCAAAATATGTTTTAAAAATTTCCTTCTTCACTGCTGGCTAATGAACACATTCCCTCTTCTCTGGCCAAAGAAATACAAAATTATTTTGAAACCAATAATCATGAGAATTTACCATTTAGAACAATCTGGGATGCAAGAAAAGCAGTAATTAGGGGAATTGCCAAAGCATCCTAGATAAAATCTTAACAAAATAAAGTTGTAAACTTATTAAATTCAAGAAAGAAGGCAAGAAAGAAAGAACAGAAAATGTCAAATAAGGCACCAAATGACTTGGCTACCAAATATCTAAAGAAATGCCTTCTCCCACGCCCCAAGATCTGCTGGTGAGGCCCTCTAGGCCAGAAGTCTTCAACCTTTTTTGTACCAGGGACAGGCTTCCTTTTCCAAGGCACGGCTGGGCCGGGGCAGGCCAAGGGGCGTGACAGGGTGGGCTGGGGTTGGGGCACCTTGTTGCAGTAGCACCGCAGACTGGCAAAAAAAACCCCAAAACACTATGGCCCAGTGCTAGTCTGTGGACCAGTGGTTGGGGACCCCTGCTCTAGGCAATGCCACCCCTTTCACCATTTAAGGGGCTGGGGCTTTATGGGAGGGCATTTTGGATGATACTCCTCATACAGTGGAATAGCCTCTACCCTTAGGTGCATCAGCACTCTCACTGGAGATATTTAGATATCTTGTGAAGGCACACTTCTTTACCCTGGCCTTTAGCTGAGGGAACAGCATCCCCTCCCCATACAGTAACTGTTAATGTCATAGTTGATTTATTTTATCTACATTTATATTGATTTTACTGTGGCATTCCCTGAAACCTTCAGATAGAGTGGAATACAAATATAAATTAATAATATTAAGAACACAAAGATAAGGTCAACCAGAAATTTAAAGTTTAGAGTAAAGAAGAAGAGATGGCGAACAATGGGATTTTCTTCGGATCTCAATAGACAGGAATCCACAGTGTACTGGAGAAATGCAGAAAAAATAATCCTAAGAAATAATTGTAAGCCGCCCAGAGATCCTAAGATATGGGGCAGGATATAAACATTTTGAATTGATTAATTGATTATGTTATCAAAGGCACAGAAGAGTTAACAATATATACGGTAGATGAAGGGATGTGAATTCCGAAGAAAACCACTTGTTACAAAGTCCACTTATATTGCACTAAAATACACCAGAGTTAAACATCAAGAAGACTAGAATGTTTCAATCGATATTTATCATCAATACTGAGATTAAGAAGGGTTAAGAATATTCCTCTAACACCAAAGATTAGAATCATTAAAGCAATGATCTTTCCTGTTGTCATGTATGTTGTAAACACTGGATACTGAAAAAATAGAGAAAAAAGAAGATACAAGCCTCTTATGTACGAAGAACATTCCATGATAAGGCAATGATAATCATCCTTAAGATGAGAGAGATGGAAGGGTTCCAAGATACTAGAATGTCATTGGAAGAACCACAAGATATTATGAGGGAGGGGTCCAAAGGGTGAACACTTTCTCATATAGGAAAAATGCAAATGCAAACTGAATTTTGGAAAAATGGAATGTAGGTGCTCCAGTTTTTAACCTGCATTTTCCAATTTCATTTGTGAAGAAAAACACAAAGCAAAAACATTGTTTGTCTCCTATTGCTGCAATACTTTCTACTTTCCTTTCGGGAGACCATAGGGGTTTTGGCCAAAGTCAGTTAGGGGCCATCAGAGGATAACTTGTGTGTGGCTCCTTCAAAGTGAAATTGTTGGGATTATATTTTCTGCTGGGGAGATTTAACTCCATAAATCAGTGCTTTAGAAAAGGAATTAAAATTTGAAAAAACATTCAAGCACTTTTTATTTCTGAACCTGATTTCACTGTAAGATTTTAGAGATTTCCCATCTGTCTCTACCTCCAGTTACAACATGCAGCTTCTACCCACCAGTGGATCTGCAGATCTCAGAACTTGTCATAAGTATTTAATCTCTACCTAGGATGTAAGCAATCCCAGATGTTTCTACTTTTGCTTTCACTGAGCCCTAGAGTTCATCTACTTAACATACTTCTGAAAATGTATTTGGATATGAATTAAATATATGTATTGTTACATATTATCTTGGTCATCCACAGTAGCTTTTGCATACACTCTGTGAGATTAAACATTTATGTGATCTCTTTCCCCTTCAAAGTGCTATAGTATCTAATTACTTATTCTCTTTTTCTTTCTGCTTGCATTATAGATGCTGAAGATCATTGAAGGACACCTAAGGGAACAGTGCCTAAATATTCCAGAATAAAGGTTGCTTTATTATACTAGCAGTCGAAAGCTGTCCATATTCTTATGCTAAGCTTGAAAGATTTTCGATCAACCCTTAGTTTTTAGTTCTAGCAATGCAGTTGGTACAGTTAGCTGTTACTTGCTAAGGTCCTTGAAAAGCATCAAGCAAGGTTATTGGGTGCTGAAATGCATAAAGCAAAAGAGACTTCATCATGTATGCAAAAGTAGTCTGTAAATCTTTTTTAAGATGCACAGTTTTGTCAAGTGCTGAGAACAGAAATTATTTCACTGCTACATACACAAGCAATTTGCAAGCTGCAATAAACAGGTAAACAGATAAATAACCAGCAATTAGGAGACCTTTGAAGGTGCAAGTTAGGGAAATTATGCAGATTTGAGCAAAATAACATGTAAACATATATCTGGTAGTCTCAGGGCCTAAGCACAGTGCCCTAGTTAGGTAAATCAACAATAACGCTCCAATAATAAAAAGCAGAACATCAACACTTGATCCTCCAAGTATTTATTTGTGTTGTGTACTTCCTTCCCTAGAGGAATTACATGTTCTGAGTACTTTTGCAACAAAACCTTTCAAATCAGATCCGAAGAAATAGTAATAATCCATCAAATGATTAACTTTAAAATTTCCCTTAATTTTAACAGAGACCAGTAGTTTTCACCCCAGTAAATATTTATAGGACGATGTTGTATGGCTCCTGCCTCCTTGCTTTGGCATTTCAGATGTTGAGCCATGAGCAATACTTTGGAAAATGCTGTCCTAGAACACTAATGCAATTTTCAGGATTCGATTCAAACAGAATGTCCAAAAATTCAATTTGATTCTTTAAAATTTGAATTTATCCACATTCAATTTGAAGAGTAAATTCGAATCTATTCATTCGAATTTTAAATTCAAATTTGCACATATGAATGTCGACAACATTTGTATGTGTCCATACGCATCTGTACACATCCCGTATTTATCCTGTATGTAACCTGGTTTTGTCCCATATAGATCCATACAAATGCAAACGGATGTGGGAAAGATGCGTACAGGGAAGTATGCATCATGTCCATATCCATACGCATACAAATGGCCGAATAATTCAAACAAATAGATTCCAAAATTCAAAATTCATTTGAATGTTTAAATTTGAATTTATAGACATTTGATTCAAATGCAGATTTCCTAATTTGAACGAATTCGATCAAATTTCAAATGTTTCAAATATTCATGCACATCCCTACTATATACCTTGTCAATGTAGCATTTGGCTCTCCCATTTCAAGACTGGATTTTTTCTTCTTTTTAAAAAACCAAATAGGTATCCTCGTTAAATGAATGCAATGCTCAGTGGACAGTCTTCACAGAAGACTTTTTTTGTTTGTGTTTACTGTGTCTATTTTGTTTTAAAAGCTGTTTGTGTTGGTATCTTCTGCATTATATTCCACTATTTTCAATAGAACATAATCCTAAATACATGTGTATCTAGATACCGAAAGTAATCTAACAACCTGACATTTGATCTGCATTTTGAAACTCACACGCCTAAGATTTCACTTTAAACTAAACAGTTGCTGGTGGATAACTATCTTGATGGCAACAAAGAAAAGCACCACAACAGCCAGACAAAAAAGAAGCATGAAATGGCAAAATCATGATCTGGTGGCATGGAAGGCAAAACAAAGTAAAAGTAATAATAAATGGGTCATTGAGGAAGGGCCATTCCTGTCTTGTCACAAAATGCATTACGCAACATTGATGCCGTTGCAAAAAAAGAAAAGGAAAAAAAGCCCTATTTCTAGTATGAACCATCAAAATACCTCTGAAGAAGAATAAAATAATATTCTGACATTGTTAGGCTAACAGTATAAATCACCCTTAAACTAACCTACTCTAGCTACAAACACTCAGAGTAATACCAGTACTGTGTTATCGATTCAATGCATGCATTGACATTCAAATGGTCATATTCTATAGATTTCAGTTTCCAAGTCCATATTAAAATCACTATTTTGAGATTTATTGAAGCTGACTGCAGTCCACCAATTTCCCTTCACCTTCCTTCTTCCAAGCAAGATGATTCCTTTCCATATAGATTTGTCTGAACGTAATTAGAAATGTGCCAAAACAATTTGAACATGAACCAAATTCAAATATAGGGGATGTTTGGTGGGTCTGAATTCAAACTAAACCCCTGGGTTTGGTATGTTTGAACTGAATTAAATCAGGGGAGTCCAGTATTTTTTTTTTTACTTTGAATTTTATTGATTAATCATTTGGCCATATCATAGCAGCCACCTCAACACTGATAACGATGTAAGTTCCACTTCCGACGCTGATGCCAAGAAAACCCTAAACCACAAGATGGTAAAGAGACTAAGGTGGGCTGATCCACACCAGCTGAGAACGTGTCTGCTCCTGAAGCCGAGCAGAGCAGGGCTGAGTAAACAGCAGGTTACCATCACTACCATCATTTGGTTTAGTCATCACTAAGTGAAAATTTGAAACAAAGAGAATATGAAAATTCCAGCAATAAGAAATGAACTGAAGAACTGGAACTGAAGACCTTCAGTACCTGCTTTTTGCTGTTGTACAGATAACAAACTATCCATATTACCTATGCAGCATTATTATTTTTACCTAAAGTAGTCTCCTTTTGGGAGTGACAAACATACAAGGTTAAAATTGAGAAACTTCCTTTAGTTAATTCAGATTTAGAAGATCCAGATCTTTGAAATCTGGTCCTTGTGGGATCTGGTCTTTGAAGATCCAGATCTTGGTGAGGAACCCATATGTCCACACGGGCCCTCTAACACCCAATGGAAATGGTACCAAACAGGGGTGCAGTGCAGATGCTGTAGCACCCATCCAGGTGCTTCGTTTAACTAGAGCCAGAAGGGCCACTGGTGGTGTGGCACGAATGGCCAGAACCAGTGTCAATCAAGGCATATGTTTGCCAACAGAGGGCATGATGGAAAGTCATGGCTTTGTAGCTGCTTACGCAACTACAAAGCCTGTGCTTGATGTCATAGACAGTTGCAGAATCTGTCCAGGCCTCCACAGCTGTGAGTGGTGGGGCGGAGCTGGAGCACCCCTGCAAATGGTGACCACTGAGCATGCCCCTGAACCCCTTTGGCTTAGTAAGTCGTGTGGATGTGTGTCCTCTGATCCGGTCTACGCAGCTAAAGACCAGATTGTAGACATCATCAAAGGGGTCTATAGATAAACCGGATTTAATGGGCCTGCGACAGCATGTGGGGACAGCACAATCAGTATGGGTCCCTAATAGGGGTCTTATGTGGGGACAGCGCATGACTGATCAATACCAAGCAAGTACTGATCAGGTTCCAAATGGGTTCCTATTGGGGTCTTCAGTGCTAGTGCAAAAACGGCCTGAGAGAACAAGTCAAAACAGAATAACCTGATGGAAGTGAAAATCCAATCTCATCCCATTCTGTAGAACTTTAGTTTTGCTGTGGCAGCTGTCCCGGAATATGGATGACTCTGTACCGGAACACATAGTCCCATCCAGATGGTGGATCACTCCAGCTGAAACACTCATACATTCTGCGTGTATGTTGTCATCACTATTCATTTTGGTACTATTCATTCTGATGTATATTTGGTCACTTTTATGTTTTTATTTTCTGTCATACATTTTTAAGTTTTAACTCTCAATGTTCTTCAAAGCTTTCTCCTTTTGCAGTGATGGCTTCCAAAATGTGAACAACTTATTACTTGCTCAAGCAAGCATTGAGCAGGCTTGCTCACAAGCAGATTTCGATTTCATATTCTCTTCTTCTCCTTTCTATCTCTTCTTTTAAGCTCTTATTTTTGTGTACTGAAGAAATGTATTAGGCTAGTGGTATTCAGCAGAATTCAATACCAAAGGAAATAAACCCTGACTGTTCTTTGGAAAGACAGCTACTGAAGCTGAATCTCAAATACTTTGATCACATGATAAAAATATAGGCTTCATTAGAAAAGATCCCATCCCTGGAAAAGATTGAAGGAAAAGGGAGAAGGAAATGGCAGAGAATGAAATAGATAGCGTCATGGTAGCAATGAACATGAGCTTTGGAAAACTTCAGGAGAAAACAGAAGACAGATGGGCCTGGTGTGCTGTGGTCCATGGAATGAAGAATCAGGCACAATGCAACTACTGAGCCACAATATTCAGCAATATGGAGAAGTAGATTGGATCAACAAAGTCTGCATAGATGGTGTGAAACTCTGGCTGAAAGCCACATATTGATGTTCTCTAGCTGTGGTTTGCAGTACTCTGGACAAATAAATAACTTGGGAACCTCAATGTGATCTTTTTTTCTGGCCACAGAAATCTCTCATGAAAGTGTTCTCAAAGTAACAGGTCCCTATAAATTCTCAGCTTTATTTCAGTTTCTGAGAACTATGAGTTAGCATGTGAGGGCTGAAGTACATCAGAGTTGTTTGATCTATCCTGTCCCTGTTTGAAACTTCAACACTGGCATTATACCACAGATTTTTTGTGCCCCTACCTGATCTGTTCTTTTTAACTTTTACTATCATTTTCTGACACTCCTGGCCTCATACCAAACTCCTAATTTCTCCTTAAGGACCATTCATGATTCAGCTTGTAACAAAGATATTCTGAGGCTACACGGAGCTTCTCAATCAATGAAGAGAATACCAGCTCGAACTGTCAAGAAAGCATTCAACAAGGCAAAGGCAGCTACAGTCTTTTGGCAATAAGGAGGGAGATTTCTGCCACCCACCCTTTCCCTGCTCTGCCCAGACAGTAACTCCTTCAACCACAGTAGAAAGGGACAACCAGCTGTGGTTGTGCCAACCCCCCTGCCAGACCTAACAGTGGAAGCTCTGCAGAGGCCTTGCAATTTGCAGTGAGGCTCAAAAAAGCAAGACTGGCATACCCAATTGTGGCATAGATTCCAATGGATGATGATGATGATGATACTGTGCTTTCTGTTGATTGCTGACTGTTGCTGACTGTTGATTGCTGACTGTTGATTGCTGGCATCAACAAACTATCCAGCTACAAACTATCTGCCAGCTACAGAAACCCACTTTGCTGGGATCTGCTCATATCATTTGCCAATACATCACTCAGCCCTAGGTGGGAAGGGCCCGACTAGTGATAACAATTACCAAAACCAGCATAAATATCTTGTTTGCCGTGTGTATCATCATCATCATCATCATCATCATCATCATCATCATCATCATCATCAGTCATCCTCAGCATACTGGGCACAGTGCCAAAAGATCTCAGCGGGCGCCTAAAAACCGTTGGCATTGACAAGATATCCATCTGCCAACTACAAAAAGCCACTTTACTGGGGTCTGCTCGCATAATTCGCCGATACATCACACAGTCCTAGGTGCTTGGGAAGTGCCCAACTAGTGATATAATACGAAATCCAGCATAGTGATCTCGTTTGCTGTGTGTAAATGTTGTTTTACATAATAATCATAATAATAATCATAATAATAATAATTTCTGTTTCTACAACTGTTATTTGTATGTATATACTTGTAAACTTTTTGAATTCTATTTAAAAGAAAAATAAAGACTTGCAAATTATACAGAAGCCTACGTTTCCCTCGTTCTCCTCTCTCTCTCTCCGATCATCATTTTTTCCTTTGTTATCATGAAAACTGTGAATTTTAATTTCTTCACTAGGTCTGTCATAAATCTGGTAAACAAGAAATCAGATGCCCAGTCATTTTTTGACATATTTCCTGCATATTTACAATTAAATGTGTAAAAAAATTCACACACTGCCTAAGATCATGACAATTCTATTCATTAGTTACACTCTAGCAAGTAACGCTTAAACCCCCGAGCCAATTAAATCTGCATAGTTATGTTTGGGAGTTAATTAATTCCAAAGTTCTGATTTTGATATGAATTTCAGATTCATGCTGTTAAGTATATGGGAGAGTCTAATAGTGTGCATACAGAAAACAAATTTCCTTTAAGCTTTATTTCATCTAAAATCTTGGTTACTAAAAATATGCTCCTGCCTTATTTCATGAGAATGAAACAACTGCATATGTCCAATTTCTCATCACTTTGAAAACACACTTTCAACTCTAAAAGAAAAGGTTTGCTTTGAATATTGCTTTTGGAAAGGTCATGCATCATTGAAGCTATAGGGGGGAAGGAAAAATACCTACCACATATCAAGATTATTAATTTACTCACTCCCTTCAAGCTTTATTGTGGGTGAATTTCTTAGACAAATGTTAAATTTTAGATATAAAAACTTCACAAGTTGGACTAAAAAGTGAAATAAATTTAGCCTATTTGAATTGTTTTAGAATAATGTCAGTAGCAACCCTTATCAAAATACAGTCCTGATATTATAAGACTTTTATTGCTGGGCAAGTCTGAGCTAATGAGGAAACCGTGCTTCTTCTTTGAAACATCAATTTCTTCAAATTAGCTGTTCTGTAGAAAACGAAAGAATATCCATGACATCTGACATTTCCACTTTAAGGCAGCTGCCTGGTGTGAAAACAGTGGCAGGAAAGATAAAATCAGGCCCTTGGGAATATAGGAAAGACTCAGCCATACAATAGGCTACTTAGTTCCTGCTGATCACAAGAGCCATAGGTGAACTCTGCTCGTGTGTCAGCTGCTGAATTCTGCAATTTGCTGAGCAATGTGCTGTACATAGCTTATAAATGGGAGCTTTATAGGAATTAGAAGGGTTATTTGTGCTGGCAGGATGAGAGTCTAAGAAATGAGGATGTCCAAATACTCGGAATTTTATATGCATGACATCTACCACAGTGACCAGTGATTTAACCTTGCCTTTGGAAAGGATGGAAAGGAACTGTTATCCATGTAAACTGCAGAGGGCTTTAGAGATTCAAATCAAGAGGGAAAAGTATTTATTGGGAGAGAAGGAATGAGGAACAACAACATCTGTACATCAATCAGCAATGTAGTGGAGCTGCAAGACTGTGGGAACTACTCAGTGCATTTCATTTTTCAGTTTCATTTGTTTTCTAAAAGGCTGGATATTGCAGGACATCCAAATTAAGTCAGATTAGAAGGATAAATGTGGGATGAAATTATTATTTATCCATTTCTATTCCATGAATCAGATTTAAGGGATTGTAGGTTATAGTATAATTCCTATTAAGGAAAGATCAAATATTCTTTAGGACTTAAGCATTAGAGACCAAGTCCCCATTTGGAAATTTAATCTGGGTTTAAACTGTGTTTTTTTTTTTTAAATCAGGAGCGAGGTCTGGCTTTTTTGGATTCCCACCATTACCTTGTAATGTGGACTCTCTATTCTTCAGTGCTTGGCAGGGGAGAGACCACCGCCCCTCTCTCCTCCCCTCAGCAGAACCTTCTCCCCTTGCAGTCAGCAATTTGACACTGTCAGACCTTGACTTCACTGGGGTAGGCAATTCAAACCCCACCCTCTATATAAACCTGCCTCCCCCTGGATCAGATCATGGAGTTTTTGGCAGCAGCTTTTGTTCACTGCTTCTTCCTCCTCCTTCTCGTGTTAAAAAGGCAGTAGAAGATTAAAGATCACTTTCCCTTCTTATAATGATGTTTTGAGCAAGATCTGTAGATCAGAGCAGTGTGAAATGGCAGGGAGTGAGGAGGATCGTGGAAAGCAGGAAGGAAGGGGGAAGCAAGCAAGCAAGCGATTGCTGTCAGCAAGTCCATCTTATGGAAATCAGGCACTTTAACTTGCTCCCATCCTTGCTACGTCTGTCTAAGCTTGATACATTGTTATGTGTCCCTGAGCTACTATTAATTTTTCACATCCTTCCCCACTCCTTCCAGCCGGCAATAGATTTCCTTAGCCCATAATGATGAAGACCCCAGGGAAGAGGGGACTGCACCAGAGGAAATCATGCTTTCTCACTGGGTCAGGGGAAATAGGGGAGAATGCCCCTAAAGCATGGTTTTCTCCACCCAAAAACCACTTGCGTTCCCAATTTGATAAATAAAGTGGAGTATTTCTAAATTCAGCAGATCAATCTGACTATTTTATATGTATGTACATAAACTTTCTACTAAAGCACAGTTAGTAAAACAAACTATTTAATACAGTTATTCAGGCTGTGGTCACACCTAAGGTTTAATCCAGCATCAGCCCACCTTCAGAGTGAGAGAACACATCAACAAAGGGTGTTTTTCCACCGCGCTCCTTAGATCTGGATCTAAGAAGATCCGGATCTAAGGAATAGGTACATTCCTTAATCAGGATCTAGTAGATCCGGATTAAGGGAAGCACCCAATGTGTTTCCACAGGAGGTGTAGCAGGTGTAGCAATGGGTGCTAACCTCCCTGCTGTGGAAACACCTTTGCACCCATGTGGGGAATCCAGATGGACCCCCAAGGGGTCTGTCCATCATTCCAGGTGTTTCAGGAGACAGGGGGGTGTACTCTTCGAAGTCCCTCTGAAGAGACTGGCACAGACTTCGAAGCCGCTCCAGAGTCCCTTCGGAACGTCTCCGAAGTCAGTGCGAGACAGCCCCGGAGCGCCCGTGGTGAGACTCTGAGGTCTTTGCCGGTCACTTTGGAGGGATTTCAGAGGGAAGTCCGTGCAGTCTGCGTTAATAGTGAACAGACCGCACTGACAGCTCCAGAGCCTCTCCAAACTCCTTGCTAATCTCTTTGGAGTGACTTCGGAGTCATTTCGGAATGATTTCGAAATGACTCCAAAATCACTTCAAAGCTGAGATTTGGGCCTCCCCCACATGGATGCATCCCCTCCCTCTAGCCTCCTCTAGACCCCATTACCTGTTTCTCGTTGAAACAGGCTACCTTCAATCTGGATTTTCTGGCTGGAAAATTTTCTGACCAATTTTTTCAATCTGGAAAATTTTCTGACCCATTAACGGGTCTACAGAAAATCTGGATTAAAGGCTGAGATGTACCCATATGATCCGGATTTCCCCAGCAGCGGTGGAAGCAAATGTGTCCCAAATGGGTGCCGTGGTGGAAATGGGGTCATCCGTCTCTCACCCAAATGGGTCCTTAATGGGTGCAAAAATGGGTACTTTCTGACAGTGGAAAAACACCCAAAGTGAGCAGTCATTTTCTTTCTACATTATCTATCCAAATGTGAATTTTCTGAGTTATTTAACACTGAAAAAAAGAACTTATCACTTTGCTGACGTATGAAAGTGGACTGAAGCTAGATAAAACTTTAAGTGTGACCACAGCCTTAGACTGTAATTTTTCTGAAACTAATGTACCAGAAAAATTACAGACATTGTTTGGTGCAAAAACATGCAAAACCTTTTGAACCCAATATATTTTACTCAAAATGAACTACACCAAGATTTTTTGGAAGCTTTTTTGTTTTTCTTTTACTTCTTGATCACCCTAATGTTAGAAAGCCAATTGCCTAGTTTGAAGACAATATATAATAAAACCTATTGCACATTGCTTCTGGCTCTTGTTGTAGGCAGTATCCTTCGCATCATATCACTGACTATCCTTTGGCGTCCCTAGGAGCTTCTAACAGGAAACGACAGAAGAAGAAACCTCAAAACATTTCAAACAGCCAGGCTGATTGTTTTAACAAAACATTTTAGCCATTTGCATATTGTGTTATGTACATCTCTAGTTAGAAAGTACTGGAACTAAAATTGCAAAGAAAAATATTACATAATCCAACAAAAGGGTCAGTAGCAATAGGTATAACAACTTTTTGGAGCACTTAAGGATGTGTACTGGTCAGCTGAAAAATTCTAGTAAGCACATTATCAGCGTCTATACAATCTAAAGCTTTGCTAAAATTTATGTAAGTCATATTAACAGATTTTTAATTAAGAAAGGCTATACCATTAATCTAGCAAAAAGAAAGAAGAGTGTATCAAATTTTCAAATTAAAATGTAATTACAAACTATTAACCTCCACCTTAATTTGGTTGTGTTATTAATCAGAAACATTAATTCATATATTAGTTTAAAAGCTGATATTTTCCACTGGAAGGCGTTACTTAGCTGGGGAATCAAATTAAACTTGTATACTCCAGTTATTTTCCATTGCCAAGGAGATTTTAAAAGAAGCTAGAAGCTAATAGAGGTGTGTGTGTGTGTTTTTCTCCATTCCTTTGCTGCGATTATCACACAGTACAGTGTTTCTGGTATCTCTCTGAAAATGTATAAACATTTAAAATGCAATGCCCTTATACTTAGACTGGCATAATTGTGAACTGGTGAAATTCAATCCTATATGTGTATACTTTATTCAAACATGATGATTTGTGCCTATCTAATGTGACAGGTAGTTGATGCAAGATATAATTTTACTGTTCTGTTTTGCACACAGAAGATTAAAAAATAAAGCAACTTGCACAAGACATAAAATTTCCTCTGCTGTCAGGTTCCTTTAAGGGTTAAAAAACTAGAAATTAGTGGAGTAGTGATTAATCCCTCCATCCAAATTTTCTATGGCACTGGCCTTGTTTTTACTTTTTTTTTTTCTGGAGTATGTCCTAAAATTGTAAATTTTATTATATAATCTTATTTTCTGAAATGTATGGAATTCCCCCCCCCAAAATAACCATATAAAATGTATCTATACTTTCAATAAGAGCCAAAAACAACAAGAAGAACCCTACTTTTAGAAGCATGAGAGTGTCAGGCACCACATTACCCTTAGTAACTTAATAGTTACCAGGGTAACTCTGACATTTAGCCTGATTTGTGCTGTAGGTATAGGACAAACTCTGGTTGGATGCCTTTGTTTGATCTTATCCAGTTGTGTTTTGTTGCATTATAGAGGAATCAAGGGCCTGTCCCCAAGGAATAAAAAGTCTGCCAAGACTCTCCTTTTGCCTCTGAGCGCCCCCAAGCCAGGGTTTTTAACGAGGTTCCAGCGCTACAAAACGTGGAAATCGCGCGACAAAATACATGCACTTTAAACAACTCTTCCAGCGCTCTTTCTGTAAGTCGCGGGTTTTCCTCGCTACATTTACCTTGAGGATGCTCCGTGGCAAAAGGGGCGGGGATTGCCGCCTGCACACACAGCAGAAACACAAGCAGCTTCACTTTCTAAAGCTCAGAACTAAAGAGCCAGAATCACGCAGAATTGCAACATTGTTGCAATCGCTGTGAGGTGTGAAATGGGTGGATTATTGCTAGGGGTGGATTTTAAAGCGATAACAGGGAAAGTGATGAGTGAATGAGCGATCGTGCGCTGGACAGGGTGGATTTTTGAAAGCAATAACAGGGAAAGTGGTGAGAGTGAATGTTTTCCAGCACGAGAAGCCATTTCGGGGGGGGGGGGAGATCTGGGAGACGAACAGAGAGCCGATCGCTGTTTCTCCTTTGCACTTGTCAGGGATTGTCTTCCTGGTTGTGGCCACACCGAGAGCAGTCCCTCCCCATTCCCGCTGGCACCCTATGAACAAGAGCAGGGGCGGGGAGAAAAAGATGCGCGCAAAGAAAACAGGGACCCTATGGGGACAGAAGGTGCGTTAAAAACACGCATTTTCCTGAGCCTCATGCGGACGCTTATTCCTGATTTGCATGGCACTTTTAAAGTCCACTTCAATAGAGTGACAGTAGAGTGACAGTGGAGAAGTAAATAAGTCTTTTGGGGATGCAGCCCAAGAGATGTGCAAGAATATATGAAATATTAGTTACTTGATTGAATTCGGCCGAATTCGGACATTCAAATTTGAATCGAATGTCCAGACATTACTTTTTAAGTATCTGAACAAATATGAATATTCAAATCATTAATACGAATAATTCAGACATTTGTATGTGTACGGATACATACGCATTACATATGTATCCGTGCGCATCTTATTCATACCTGTACGGAAACGTATGAGATGAAAATGATAAAAATGGGATGTGTACAGATGTGTTTGGATACATATGAATGTTTTCGATATTTGTATCATCAAATATGTATTAAATATTCATACGAATAGATACAAATGTATTTGAATTGGTTCAAATTTTAATACATTAATTTTTTTCTCTATTCGTATGAATTTGGACATTCAAATTGAGTGTTGAAAATTGAATTTATGCATACCCCTGGAGGAAACTCAGTTTGACGAGATCAAAGGGGCTACGTCCAGACATGTTTACACTGTGCAGGTGAATGCACAGTTGTGATCGAGGCATCACATACAACGATTGATGAATCGTAGTGGCATTGCATTATCCAATTGAGACTGCACACTTACCTTAATGCTGGTAAGAGGACACTAGCTGCGCAGTATAAACAAAATCTGAAGTTTCCGTCAGTGAAGGCAGAACAGCGAGAAGAAAAGCGTAGGAAGGGCAGCTCAAATCTGACTGGCTGCCTCAACCTGCATGATGGCACGCGCCTCTTTAACTCTTGTAGCTTTGTTAGGGGAAGCTATGGAGCTGCCTTTGGAGTAGGGACGGCTGGTCATCGCGGCACAGTAAGTATAAGTATGTTTAACTGCAGATTTATTACACAAGTCTGGAGGCAGCCAGGACTCCTTAAAGAAGAATCCAACCAGACTTAGGTGAGGAACAAACAAGATGACAGATGCACCCTAAAGAAAAGTGGTAGGAGAATTCAAGAGATGCTACAGGAGGACTATCCCATAGTTAATTAGAGGTTTGGCAGTTACTACTAAGATACAGAGCAAATAATGGCAAGGGATCTTCAGCTGAATTACAGGCTACCATTATTACAAATGGTCAACTGCTAATCCACTCTCTGGTTTCTGACAGGTGCCAGAATCATTTGCTCACTATCAACACTCAAAAACTACAGATTTCCCAGTTTTCTAATATGGCAGGTTGTTACAGGAGGTCAGAATAAAGAGACAAAATGGCTTTAATGCCCAAATTTATTCCTGCTGTACCCCCACAGTCAGGTACAAGTATCCCCAAGGACTGAATGACCCTATGTTTAAACATAAGCAATCAAAAACAGGAAAACAATTCACATTGGAAATATCTGGAAGGAAAAGCAGGTTTTCACAAACATGTGGAAGTTGTATTAAGAGATGCGTATTGAATGCCCGTATTTCAGAGAAAGATAGACTGCAGGTAACTGTAAGATGGCACTCAGTGATTTATGGTAACTGCAGGATGATATACAAGAATGCTCTAAGAAGTCAGAGATCTCTGTTTGCTACATTTTACTGCTTCCAGAAAAGATAGGCCTGCCTTACAGATTATCTATGTTTAGTAATCTAATCATGAGTTTACCAGAACACAACAATTGTTCCTAGGCCCTGCCAGCCCCAATGATGGTGAAACATAATCATAGTGAGGGGCTCCAATAACAAAGATGATTTCATGAGCACTTCCAGACTATGTATCTGTCTTCCCCCGACCCCCTTAGGCAAATTACACCATTACTGAATCTGGGAACCAACCAGGTTTGACCTTATATTCTTGGCCTTCATCCAGCCCACCATTTCATCCAGACATTCACTCAAGACCTTCATAACCTCTCCTGATCCATATGTTCTGGAGAGATATTGCTGAGTATAATCAGTATATTGATGACATTGCACTCTAAACCCTGATGATTACTCTGTTATTTCACTTTAGTAGTGTGGGGGTTAAAATAACACCCTGTAGTACCACAGCCCCTTTCTGCTCTGCCCCTTATACTGGAACAAATTCTGGAGTAAGAATGTAAGAACAGAGCATAATCCAGATCAGGGAGGCCCCAATTTGGATTACCTTTAATCCTCAACATTGAGAACTACTGGAAGCCTGGTTCAACCTGGTCCAGAACACAAACGCATGCACAAGACATTTCATCAGTGCACCAGCAGTGGAATCCTCAGAGGGCTGGAGTAGTGTTGGCCTTGTGTCCTGCAGCTCCTTTGATTGCCTGTGTGTGTTTTTGGCTGACTAGGTCTCCCCCTAACCACTTCCTTTTCTAAATTAGTTTACAAAAGGCAAAGGACAGTAAGCTTATTTGGGCAACAGGCTCATCAAATTTTCTTGCCGCATGCTCTTTCTGTCTGAACTTCACTCCTTAGAGTTTATGCATCCTTTTGTTTTCTTCATTAAAACAAGTCTTTCACATCTTAAAGGATTTTTTCTACCCTCAAAAAAAAGCTTCCTTGACACTTTAAACAACTTCCCAGCCTTTAAAATACATTTTATTCTCTCAGTCTTTCCTTTCAACTTCCTTTTCAGCAATCCCCTCGGTTTTAAGACATCTCCTCTTTTGAAATCAAACAGGACTATATTTAACTTCCTTCACAATTTTATTATACAAACATTAGATTTTATACCTCTGTGATTACTGTTCCCAGCCAGTTCAGCTACATTTATGTCTCTCATCAAGTTCTGAGAACTAAAGATTAAGTTCTGGATTATCTTTCCCATTGTTAGTATCACAACCAACTGGTCCAGCACACAATCATTTGCAGACGGTAAGATTTTTGCCATTCTGTCATGATTTGAACAAATACTTACTCACTCAATATACAGATAATTGAGATTGTTATAAAACCTCCTATTTAGAATACCAAGTTCCCTCCGAGAACCTTAGTTTGGGGGGTGGGGACAAGAACACATCGTCAATACTAAGCTACTTTTGTGATCCAGTAGGCATGTATAGAAATCCCATGTAGATCTTTCCATGGTATTCTGATTTAATAATGTTTTTCACAGACTGTCATCTCTTCCAGGCCAGCCAGAAATAGCATACTATTTACTACTTACTACTATGACTGTGACTTGGTTTTATTTATTTATTTATTAAACTATTTATATCCCGCCCCATATCCCAAGATCTCTGGGCTGTTTACAAAAAAACCCACCCATTTACAACCAAACATTAAATACATACCCCATTAAAACAGTATTAAACAGCATAAATAGTTTAAAAAGTTAAAAGTTTAAAAAATTAAAATAGTGCTAGAGCGATTTATTGCTCAAACACCTTAATAAAAAGCCAGGTCTTTACATGGTGACTAAAAGTTAGAATGCCTGGCCTCCAGAGGAAGGGCGTTCCATAAGTGGGGTGCCACAGCTGAGGAGGCTCTCCCTCATGTCTCAACATAGCAGATTTCTCTAATTGGTGGGTAACGGAGGCTCCCTTTCAGTAAATCTTAAATCTTGGCTAGGTCTGTATGAGAGAAAGCATTTCCTCCAGTATTTATAACGCCCCTTTCACCAAGGGATGGTACAGGGTTAAATTATTCAGTCTCCTCTGTTCACCAAGGCTACATCTAGATTTCAGTTATTTATTCTGCTATATTTGGATATTCCAGAATAAAGGATATCTGTGCTGTATTCCAGAATATCCAAACAGAGGGGGAATAAATAAGCAATACCTGTATGTAGCTCAGGTTTCAGTTATGATCACCATGTCTATACTCTATTCAAGAACCAAAGATACAAGTTCAGCCATTGGGTCCAAAGATGGGTTACCAAAATATCTACCTAACGAGAAGGCATACCCTACATATAGAAGAGTACAGTAATAGCAAAATACTTGAAGAAGGTGATAGATGGAATTATTTTTATAACTGCTTTATAGTGAGATTATTATATGTCCTTAATGGTTAATACTGATACATTGTTATTTTTATTTAAAAAGCTGAAGCTATCAAGTTGATTTCTTACTATTGAGTGTTCTCCTAGAGACTGGATGATCTACCCAGAAACATCTTATAGAAAAGGACAGAAGTGAAATGACATTTAAGGAAGGGTTCCTAAAAACTGAAAGAACTGCTCTTCCTTAGCAGTCTCGCTCAAAGATTTCAAACTGAATCATTTGTGTGGCCTCAGTCTTTAAAGAACTTTCATGACAAGTGACGTTCCAATATTCTCTAGACTAGGCTGGCATCAGAGACAACTCAAAAACAATGACTTTGGAACTCTAATAATTACTGGGATGAGCTTTAGTCTTCACTACCAACTTGTTTGCTGATTTGTCCATTCCCTAGGTGAGAAGATAGTGGTCCAAAGTGGCTGAAATTACTGGACTGAAGTCTTTTATCTTCAAAATTGGAAGAGTTAAGCACAGTCTGAATCATGACATTGAATGCTCTTGTGTTAAAAAAAGAAATAATCTGCGACTTTCTTGACCTGTTTTGTCCATCTCAATTTTCAGTAAGCACAAAATAGAGGGACAGAGATTATGGGTTCTCCTGAAAATGTACCCTGTTCTTTATATGAGGTCATTCAGGCTCAGTAACTGTAGGCCACAGTGGAACTTACTGGAGTCTATTGAAATTTCCATTCATTTCTTCCAAAACGTAAGAAAAAAACAAAGAAATATCCCTGCTAGGACATGGACAACTGTACATTCAAACCTTAAGTATCTTCAGCAAACATTCACTGAATATTCACAGTGGATACAAACCAAATGCAAATGAAAAAACATATCTGAGCACATCCCTAGCTGGGACACAGAGAGCGATGTAGTAATGCAGCCTAGAGGTGTGAATGTGGCTGTTTCAAGTGTTTTCAAATGGTTGCACAACCTCTAAAAGCAATCTTGTGTTTAGTCATAGTTTTGTGCCTATACTATGAGAGTGCTTACCTGGGACACCAGTCTTCCTGCTGGCATCTACTGTTTGCAACAGTGGAGCTACAACAGAGGTATCTAAGCATGTGAAGACAGATAAAAACTTGTGAATAAGGGCTCAATATTTGTGAGTCACAGTCTATTGTTAGTGCACACAACAGAAGACCTGTTATATGTTTGCCTACAACTAGGGGAAGACTGGTCTGCACAGGTAAAAGTGCTCCTCTTCCATTCCACAAAGGTACACTAATTGTTGGCTTCCTTCTTTCTTGAGCTGGAACACTTGTACATAATTTGTTTTTGTTTGGTTTTGGGGAGATTTGGGTATATAATATCTGCTTCTGACTGTATAGTTTGATCCTGGAAATGGAGGCCTTAACACAGTTTGTGCGCATGATAGAGAGGTGCCAAACTGGTTTAGTCAGTCTGTGGTTCACAGAACCACGCTGCCATTTGCAAACCTGCAGTTCAAACTGTACCCAAATGAGGGGGATTCTAACAAACTATGTAAACCACAGCTAACCAAGGGTAGTTTGCTTGCAAGCGCCCTATTATTTGGGGGCGAAATGTTCACTGAACCCAGGCCAAGGGTATTTGGCTCACTTCTGGCTGACCCACTCAATGTAAGTTCATGTACATTTCTACTGCTTGAGCTGATTCTTCCTTTTGACACCCAAGAACTTTCACATCTTCTAACAGCTCTTCATTCCTCCTTGTGCCTAGCCAAATAGTCTGCTTTCATGTTCTACAATGTGCTGTCACTGACTGTTTGCCCTTTGAGTAATGCCCTTTGACCAAGCTTTCATGTCTCACTCACATAGATCCTTTCAATGAAGAGGACACACAGCAGCCTGAAACTTGTAGCAAATTCTCCCTAAAGCACATATTTAACGAATCAGCCATCTTCTGTTCAACTAACATTCAACTGTAACCATCAAGCAATAAACCTTCCAGTTGGAATGCAATGGAGACTGTTCTTGCTTGTGAACTTCATAAACACACACTGTTTGCTGTGCACTTGCTGGATGCAAGCTCTTCTAAGCTACATACTTCAACAGGAGCTTCAATGAGCCAGCAAAGTAAGCAAACATGGAATATTTGTTTTCATCAGAATGTCTTTATTCAAGATGGTCTACTCAAGAGATTCTTCAGAGGTTGCAAAGAAAGAAACAATTCAAGATGTTGTCTTGTTGGGCATATAAAGCATATGAGTCGCTGAAATACAGAAGTGACAGACCTCCACCTTTGTGTGATCATCAACATGGGGTTATTCCAGATGTGTCATTGTAGTTGCTTCCTTAACCAACACATTTATTGAGTTCAGCTTCAAGGAACAGACTACTAGTGACTGTGGAGCCAAGGTGCATAAACTCCTCCACCACTTTAAGTGTGTTTGCAAGTCTTCTTCAAATTTAAGGTAAAATCAAACTCACTGTGTGCATGTTCAAAGCAGCTGATGCATCTTTGGATATCACCTGAAAGTGTGCAGGCAGAGTATCATTGTTTGTGAAAAGTAACCCATGGATCAGCACACACTGGATTTTGGGCTTGTTTCTCAGGTGTGCAAGGTTGAAGAAATCACCATTGCATTTTGTGTGCAATCTAAGAGGTTTTAAAGGCAGGGAGAAAAAGTTACCAAAGAGCACAGGAGTAAGTATACAACCTTACTTTACTTCACTATTAAGTGGGAATGGATTAGAGTTTGTCCCATCAAACAGGATGGTACTTTGCATACCTTCATGGAAAGATGTCATGATTCTGAGAAGCCTGATTCTACTAACCATCTCAACGGTCTTTGTCAGGTCAATTAAAGTAATGTAAAGTAGATGTTTCCATACACAGAATTTATCTTGGTCTCTTTTGATTTTGTATAACGTTTTATTTTATATAATGGTATTGTGCATATCTCGAGACACAGTAGGAAGCTTTTGTAGGTGACAGAGAAGTCTGACTGCCCTTGTCCTTTACTTCATATGGGATACCATTCATCCCTGGAGCTTTCCCATTAGTCATGGAGTCTATTGCTTTTCTTGGTTCATCTAGAGAAAGTTCTTCTAGGCAGGTTGTTGATGTTTGCAAACACAACATTAGCACTACATTCTTCTGTGTACAGATATCCTGACGATATTCAGCCCATCTCTTCACTTGTTTGCCCTTATCTGTAATGACTGTACTTGTGGATGACTGTACCTTTAGGATGGGCCCAAGTTCCTTATTAATTCCATCATATGTGCCTTGAGCTTTGCCAGAATCCACTGACAACCAGATGTTCTGAAAGTCTCATTCCTTAAGTACTGGCACAGTATCATGCAGTTCATTTGGTGAGCTTTCCTTAGGCAATTAGGGGTCACCGCTGATGGATTTCTCTTCTAACTTGCTAGACAGGTTCCAACTCTGAAATGCCAGTGCTGAACCTATCTAGATTGTGTTTGTCTTGCCAAAGACATCATAGGCAAATGGTAGATTCCATTCCTGCTCACTTCAGCATGATTATTAGCATAGTTTGGAGGCTGCTCAACAGAACTGCAAAATAATTGTGCAAATGAGGGTTTGCCATTTTAACAGTGTTAAAGCGAGCTCAAGTGTATACAGACAATAATTGTTCCGTCCACCCTGTAAAACCCAAATAATGCTCACAAGAGGCACTTCTGTAGCACTAAAAAATACAAACCTGTAAAAGGTTTGATTCTGCCCTCCCCTACAAAGCCAGCTTGGTGACCCTGGGCTGGTTACAGCTAGTTTCTGAGCTCTCACAGCCCCACCCACCTCAAAGAGAAGAATAGAAAGCTTTGTCAGTTGCTTTGAGTCCCCTTAAATGGGTGAGAAAAGCAGGGTAGAAAAGGCAACTCCGTTTCTCCTCCTCCTGTGTGATAAAGAAACTGTAGTTGTTTCTTTCAGATGGTCAGGAGTTTGTTTCCAAATAAAATGCAGACAGCTCGTAAGCAGGCATGGGGAATATCCTAACTTTAAGCTCAATGGTTAACATTTGTAATAGTTATTTTAATCTCATATACACCTTTGTAATTTTCTGCATCCTTCATCCATCATTTTAGCACCAGCCACTGAATAGTATATAACTATCCATATGGTACATTAGAACACTTATATAGTTTGGTTTGTATTATAAGTCTTAAGTGTTGAGATTTGTTGAATTATTAAGATTTTTATTATTGATATGCCTTTTTCTATTCCTCTATTTGGGTCCATTTTATATAGATTTCATTTTTTTCCCCTTGGTCATTCTGCTCGTTCAGGAGAATGCTGCAGTTCTGACTTTTTTTCTGAACTCAGTGAGAAATGTATTACTTTGGACTGGATTTGCAATAATCTCAATAAGATTTGATTCTCAGTCACTACTTGTATGGAATAAAAAGTGTATAGTGCCAACAGCTTGAGTGCTAAAAGATTAATACATAAAGGGAATTATTTCTTAGAAATTCTCACATTACATAAATGTACATATGCCCTGTTTGCTTTGTTTCTTCATAAGCTGTTTGAAAGTCCTTTACATTTTTGAGCCTGATTCCTTACCCATACCAAAAAAGTTTACAGACAAAATATATATTTTTAAAATGCTTACAAATTGACTATTGGGTTTTGGCCCAAGTAGAATAAGCATAGATCATGAATCTTAACAGGTTGAGACATTTAATCTACTAGGCCCACTTTGCTAATTAGAATGCACACTTGCGGCATCTTATGTGATAGACTTGGTGAAAGATTGTTTCCTTAACAGAGTATATTCAATATTCAATTATTTTCTTGTTAATAATTTATTTGGGATAATAAAGAGAGTATTGCAAATAAACATCACTCAGAAGCAACAGCTGTTGTATTTACCTATGGGGCAAAGCCTGAGCTTCATTATTGCCTCAGAGGACATGGGAAGTTAAAGCACTTAAGTCTTCTGAAATACTGGAAATGCTCAATTGGAGGCATTTTAACTTATAGGCTTTGTATTCTATATTCCTAGATATAGGAATCCTCAAACAGTAAACAAATTATTCAGAATGATATGGATCATGGTGGATAAAACTGTAACCTTCATGTAGTGTATAGCGCAGTTTACAATGCTGAAGCTGAGATCTTGCAAGTTTGACAAACACATAAGAACACTAGAGGATCCCTGTTGGATCAGGCCACAGCCTTCCAGGCTTGACTTCTCTGTCCATCCCTGAGATGAACTATCTGGTTAGGGCAAATCTGGACTTACCTGAAAACACTGGATCTGTTATCTTTTCCATGTAAATCGTGTACTCTTATCACTGGCTTACCATTTGACTCTTCCCCTCGTGAAACATGTAGGGGGGGGGCTTAGTAATTGATTCATCACCTCATGTAGGGGGTTGTGAGGACAAGGACAGCACTTCCAATCCTTGTCTATGTTGGGTAAGTGGCACTGTGAAGCAGGACCCTAATTCTATGCTTTGGCCCTCCTCACACAATGTAAAAAACATAGAAAGAAAGTTTCTTTTTCATGGAAAACACCTGCCTGAAAAGAAGCAGGCTCCTGCTAAGAAATGAAGATCCAAGAATATTGGCAAATAAGTTGATTCCGTGGCTACTAGTAGGGTTGGCTGTGCAATACTGGCAGTTTTGGGGGCTGTATGTCTTAAAATACCACCTGCAGAAAAATCAAGAAAGCAAAACTCATCATTGTCCCATTTGTGGTTTGTCATTTGCCTTTCCAAACCTGTCCATGATGCCATATTTTGCCCATCATTCCTCACAGGCTCCGAGTAAAAATAAAGACATTTGTGTGTTCTAGCATATAATAATGCACAAAACTGAGAGGAAAGCTTTGCTTGGAAGTTAAGACAGGGCCAGATTTTTTAAATTATTTTTGAGATTGATTCCAATTTGTTTGCTTCCAAGTCCCAGTCTGTTTGAAAGCACTAAATCTGAACACAGTTTCAGCAGCCTTCTGGACAATTTGTATCTGGATGCAAGTGTTTCTACACATCCAGATTCAAGAGTTACAGAAATGGTATTTAAATGTATTTCATATCTTGGACTGAACCTGACACCTGAAGTTCAGATAGATTTTGGTTATATCTGAGCATCCACAAAACTTTTGGCTGATCCTCAGTAATGTATAAACACATCTATGAACATATAAATGTATTCCTAAAACCTTTTCAGCTTCAACATGATAGCTGGGTAACCAAATATGTGGGAAACCTAATCCTCCTAATTTTAAAGTAATGGTTTTAGCATGCTTTTGACTAGCTAACTCCTCTCTCTTGCTCTCTCTTTAATAACAATTGCTAATAGGGCGGTTGTATGGATCTATTCCAAAAGTATTAAGGAAGTTATTTTAATTCAAAATTTAATAAACAATCATTGCTCAAAAGTGGCGTACTTAGGAAATCACAGCTATACAACACCAATTGATTTAATGGCTGATGAGAGGTAAAGCTTATAAAGATTTACCTCTTGTCAGATTTTTAGCAATCCAATTATTTCTTAATATGTGTGCATTAAGCAGTCGTATTTCAGTACTGCCCCATGCCTCACTTGCTTTGCTGCCTGTTATCGAAGCTCAAGCTTTTAAAGTTTTCTTGAATGCATTTTAATTGGCTTTGGGAATAAGTAGGGGGAAAAGGAAGAAAAAGAAGCGGCATTAATATAATGCTTTGAGATCCCAAGGCATATAACAGGCATGTAGCTGACTCTCATTAAATCTGAGAAGGCTGTTGTTCAGGTGATCGTGAGCTTGAGATGTCAGAATCGGAACATTTTTATCATAACAATAGCCTTTCCAAATCCCTGCGTTGTGCACTCTTTTGTAGGCTTCTGTTTTCTAACTGCCTTGTGAAAATTTGAGAACCTAAGGCATGTCAACATCAGGGAACTGGAATACTAGAGCACAAGACAAGCACAATCTATGCAAATTATTTTGTTTACAAGATAAAAACTCTTTCTAGGTTGGAGGATAACTACCCAGGACAGATCTGGACTCTTGTCCAGAATGAAAGTTTTGTCCCCTGACACTCTGTTCACCAGGGATTACTTGACCACAGGGTGTTAAACCTAGAACAGAGCTGAATAACCAACCAACCATCTCTGCCCCCACAATATTCACAATCCACACACAATCACATTCAGATAGCATAAGAAACTGTGGACTACTTCGCTTCTGGTTTATACACTCTAGTGTGCATTCTTTCACAAATGAAAATAACTGGGAGTTTGTTTAATGAATTACATGCAAACTCTTGCCACCAGCAATTCCTGATTTGTGGGTTATTAGGAATCTCTGGATAATTTCACAACACTCAGTCTACTTCTTATAGAAGTCAAGGTCTAATCAAGCAGCTGGAACCAGTCTGTGCACAGCACATACAAACAGGGTTCTCTTTTTTTACAGTTTTATTTTTGGATCCCCGGGAAGGGGCCCACTTTATCAACATGCTATGTGGTTTAAAAGTAACACCAGTGAGTAGGGATGTGCAAAAAGCCAATTTCACACATTCTGTCTGATGCAAATTGAATGTGGGAATACTCAATTTCAGCCGAATCCCCCCCCCCCCCGCAAAACAATTGTGCAGCCCTCCATCCAGGGATAGTGATCCTCAGATGGAAAGCTGGTACACAAACCCAGAAGTGCTGTTTCGGCACATGAAGAGCACAGAAATGACAGCAGATGATGCCCACTATTCCATCCTGTTGCACTTCCTTATCTTTAAGGAGGCCATGGCAATGTCTTCAGGCCCGTTTCGGTGCTGTTCAGGCACCCAAACAGTACTTCCAGGTCTGTGCATGTAGCTCTCCATCCAGGGATTGCAATCTGGCCATAACATGCATCTTACAAACCCAATACTCATAAAATAATAACCAGATTGCAACTTGTTGCCTCAAAATGAGCATCACTTAGCGTTCATAGACAGGAGCAGGGGCTGGCCTGGCCTGGCCCTGTGCCATTGTAGAGATGGTGCTGTTACAGGTCACACCATTCTGTCATCCAAATCAACGAGCCTGGATGGTCCAGAGCTACTGGTTTTATTCGGACCACTGAAGAGTGCGCTCAGAAAGGGTACAAAAGAGTTACAAATGTAACTGCTGAAGAACAAAACTTTGCCACCTCAGAGGTGATAGAAGATTTGGCTTGTAACACAAGCCTGACCTAAATGTTATCCTAATACCCTGGAGAGAAGAGATTAGCCTCTTCCCTACATCCCATGAAAAGGTGCAATGCAGAAGCATAGGGGCAATAGGGATAGCAGAGATACTGTAATCTTCCTTCTAAAAGAGCTGAAAGGAGAGCACTAAAGTGAGCTCTAGAGAATGCTCGTCAGTATTTATTAAATTACAATGTGTGTTCTTCAGCCTGCCAATGCATTTAATAGATGACTAAGACACCTCTATGGGAGCTGAAGTTTGGCCTTTAGAGGACAGGGAGGGACATTTACTTGTTCAGCATTCAAAACAGTATCAGTACCATTCTCAGTTCAATAAGCAACTGCAGCATTTACAATCTGAAAATCATAAACACTTGGGAACATATAATGATAGCCTCCTATGATATGATGAACAAAAAGCATTCCATTTTAAAAGGCTTTTGTGATTTTGCTCCTGTGAGCTGCATACTACGTGAAATACTGTGTGTCCTGCAGTACTTGGAAGCCAGCTCTCCTATTATTATTCAACATTAGCTCCACTTGCTGATTCGATGAGTAAAGGCCAATCGGCCAGATGCAAATTCTGCTTTCTGATGTTAATCTAACAAGCAGAAAAGCCAAGGGCCTGTCATTCAACACGCAAAAGCCTGTATGAATCAGGAGAATCATTTTATGAAGTACTGTGTGAAACTGAGCTGGCTGTAGCAATTATCTGAAGGAAGTACTCAGTCTTCTAAGGGAACATTTGCATGAAGAAAGAAAGAAAGAAAGAAAGAAAATTATCTTATTTTTAAGGACAAGATTCCTCTCTATATATCTAATCAGGACTTTGCTCATCAAAGTGATTCCAAAATAGGGGCTGTGTCCAGACTTACAAACACTACGCATTCCGATATGCAGGTAGGACGTGGGCGTCACACCTGATGCCAGGTACTTTGTAGCAGCAGCGCTTTATGCCACGGCTACTGCAAATTAACCTACTGCAGAATGACAAACACTCGCTCCACAGTATCAGGTAAATTTGAAGTTTCCCACCAGTCTGGACAGGATGGTGAAAACAGCAAACGAGAGCTGAGCATCCCATGTGACACATGCATGACCATGCATGCCATGGACGTCTCACAGCTTTCTGTGAGAAAGCTACAGGGAGGCTGCTGGAGTCTGGATGGTGCATTGTGGCTTTGCAGCAGGTAAGCTGCGCTTTTTTCTATAACAGTAGATTTTATTCCGCTAATCTGGATACAGCCAGGATTAAAGAATTCTGCCCCAGTTTTAGATAGAAACTAGTTAAATGATGAGTTGCTAGGTTAAGAGGGCTGCTAATACGTAGCGAACCAAAGCAGCAGTCACTGTGCCTTCTTATGTATAACTCAGAGAATACTTGAGGTTCAGCAAAAGTAGTATACAAGACATTAGAGCTAGCTTCAGCCTAGAAACTGAAATGGCAGATTTATGCAATACCAGCTCAAACATCATGTGACATGGAATGCAAACTTAACCATGCACCAGCAGGAACTGTTCCAGATGCGATTCCTTCCCTTCTGAAAATAGCTCTGTGCCAGCACATAAGGTGTTTTGAAGGATGATCTACTATTCCTACTTCTGTGATGTTAATCTGTATGCCCACATACACAAGGGGTAAGATGTGGATACCTCCTGAAATGGAATAATGCAGTTTCAGTTCTTGCTGATTTGTAGTTTGATAGTATCATGCCCCTGAAATGCTGATTTTAGTTAGGGTATGGCAAATTCACACTGTAATATATTAATGAAATTACTAAACACAAGATAACAGGAAAAGTTGGGAAAAATCATATAGTAAAAACACAAGCATAGATCTAAATCACAGATGTAGCCTACTATGCTTTTTGTCACTGCCAGGAAATCACAACAGATCCCTCTATACACTCAGTTTTGAAATTTTCTCACTATATGCTGGATTGTTTATCTTTCAAGCCTGCAGTCATATAGTGGGGATGGAGTTCCTCCCACTTATAAAGAGCATCTCCACATCTACCAAGTCCTATGCATGTATGATTTATAATCATATGTGGTTTATCATGATGTTCGACTGAAATGCTGAAATTGGCTGGGAACAGGGATATATGAGATACGGCACTGGCAACAGCCATTAAGGAGGTTTGTGTGCGCGCGTGTGAAGGAGAGAGAGAGACTTTCTGCACCTACTTGTTAACCAGAATCAAGGAGCAATCCAGGTCAAGGAGTTGCTAAGAAACATTATCTGCACAGGAGTAGAGCAGATCGGAGGCGATCTTCCACAGGGAACTGCCATCTTTGGTCCGGTGCCCTGAGGGACTGTGTGTGCATCAGTGCTGTCGCTACAGTGTCGCCGATGCTTTGCACAAGCACAGTCATGTCAGGGGGTCCATTAATAAGCTGCCAGTGCAGTTGTTTGGCAGCTCAGATGCCCCCCTGACTAGGAAGAGTGTGGCTGGACACTTACAGGTACATACCCTGTCATGTGGGATAAAGGTTAGGTAACTTGTGGAGCATGCTCTTGTGCACCACAGCTAGTTTACAATTAGTCAACATCTGGGCAGGCAGGAAGTGCTTGTGGGCTGTAAGCGCCTCCTGTAAGTGCTGATGCACTTTCCCAGATGCTGACTAATTGTAAACTATGGGCTGAAGTGCAAATTGACCCCTGGATGAGAACTTTGCTAAGGGCTCACTAATCTGGATTAGTGGGGAAACCAGATATATGTGGTCCACATCCCTTCTAGCACTCTTTAGCACCCATTTGCTGTTCTAAAGCCCAATCGGCACAGATGCCTCTTCCTGTCATTTACCTGGATCTAGCTAATATGGATCTAACTAGTACAAATTAACCAAGGTAAATGCAGAAAGGGCCAGACATAGAGACAGAGACTATTTCTTCTCATTAGGCTTCTCCATCTAATCCTGGGCTGAACCCAATTTAGATGCAGGAGCTCACATAGTAAATCTGTATATCCCAGCTCTGACATAATCGAAATACAGTAGTAACCTATGAATACTGAGAGGTGAAAGAGAATCAATGAGTTATATTTGAAGAACACAGGACCATAAATGTAAAAACACAACAGCAGGACAGACTTATGATTTAAAGCTGCCTGAATATGGAGAATGGAGGAATATAAAAATTCTAAGCCCAGTGAGATGCAACAAGAAAGGATATATTTCATCAGTTTAAGATGAGATAATATTTCTAATTAAAAGAAGAAAAGCACTCCTGATATTATTAATGATGTGCTAGTGACTTTCATTTACTATTATTAAACATTTATATAGTATTCTGTCAGGTAATTTATATTTGTTATCTCATTTAGTAAGTAGATACAAAAAGAAAGAAAAGAAAATACTCCTGTTTGTACAGAGTTGGAAATGAGTCTTAACAACAAATTTCATTAATGTTGGGCTTATCCACAAACGGTTTAAGTCTCCACACTCCTGCCACATTGGTATTACGAATCACACTTCACATGAAAGGGCTGGGTTTGTAACAATGTCAGCACCTGCAGGAAAAAAAAATCTGCTGCTGTTGACTTCTAGCTATGAGATGTGTCAGACTGAACTGTGTTAGTTATGTGCATTCAGTGGCATTTCATCAGCATGAGCAGGATTCAGCTGTCTGGCATCTCCTCTTTATCATCCTTTAAATCTGAATTAAAGACCACACTCTTTAGGGAAGCATTTCCTGGCTCTCTGTAGATGATCTTTTAACGAGATACTGCCTATTGTTGTTTTATCCTTTTTGTATTTTTAACTTATTTGTTCTTCTTGTTAATTGCTAATTGCTAATTGCTACTATTGTTACTAGTTTGTTTTTTAGATTGTACGCCCTCGGCAGGTTTTTATATTTTATATATATATATTGTTTCACATCTGTAAAGCGCTGAGTACATGGACAGCGCTGTAGAAATAAAATAATAATAATAATAATAATTCAAACCATGCTAAATACAGACTATGTTAAGTCATACCAAGCAGCAACTACAGCAAATAAATTGTCAGCTCTGAATAGAATCATATATGGAACACTCAATATCTTAGAGATAAAAGCTTTACTTAAAATCATTTACCAGTTTTTTTGTTTTGTTTTTAAGATATCAGTTTCCATGCACTGACAACTTGAATAGGAGTAAGCATGGTAAAGTGGATACAGTGATAGACTAGGACTCGAAAGGCCAATGTTTCCATCTGAATTTGACCAAGACACTTCACTGGTTATCTTCAGGGCTGTCACTGTCTCTCAGCCACTGATTAAAGCACATGTTGGTAATAATCCATACTGGTTTTGCAATATGGATAGTATAAGGATTTGGGCTTTAAATTATGAGGTACCTGTCAAGGTATTATCCATTTTTAATAATATTTAATGTTGCTGCTGTTCTTTTTTCTCTAAGCAATTACAGACTAACAGCAGAAAAAATATACTGTAGGTTGGAAGAAAAGTTGACTAGAATGGCTAGACCAGCTCAGTGAATAGAATAGTTGAACGTGTGCATGCCTGAGTTCATGCTCTGCTTTGTCTCAATTTCTTTACAAGTGCCTGTTATGCTTAACCAAATCTGCATGGCCCAAGAATACAATCCAAAGAGTTTTTGTTCTGGGGTTTTTAAGCTGCATCTTCATATGCCTATCTTCAAGGATGAATGGAGTGAACACTGCATGAGCTGGTGAAAGGTCAAAAACTGTGGGGCAAATGGCTCCATCATGACCCTTCCCACCATGTGAAAGCCTTATGCATGTGGAACATGCCTGAAAAAGCGACTGTAACCTCACTGAATATGCCAATGTGGGATGGAGATGGATCCAGAAGTTCTGCTGCTTGCCCTCATCTTCTACATTTTCACTTGGCATTGGGCTAGGAGGACCAGTGAATGGACACCTCCATACCAGTTACCATTAGAATACTTTGACTTATTTCAGTGGTTAGTTCACATCTGACAAGTTGACATTTGTCTGCCTCACACCCCAGATGTCCCACCCCCCAGAGGCTGGCAAATGAACAGCACCTGTATGCCGCCTTTGTTAGTTACCACAGATACTGTGAGATTTTTATGAGGACAAAATGGAGGGGAAGAAAATAATGCTTTTCGGAAGGAAGGTGGATAATGATAATTGTAATCATAATGATGAGGATTATGATGATTTGATTGATAACAATATTATGAAAGAGCCAGGCTTAACAAAATAAATACAGAGATTATGGAATAAACTAGCAAGTGTTTTGGGAGTAATAGAGGAAAAAACCAAATATCAAAACACCTGGAATATTTATAATTATATTATGAATAGATATATACTGAACCCTATTTCATGAAATGCTGTTTTTTTCAGACTGAGTGATGCTTTAAGGAGACTGAAAGGAGACGTGAGGTGGCAGCAGTGTGCGATGTGTCCCTTTAATGCTTTCTGTGGTCACAACAGGAGGAAGGTGAGGGACATAAGCTTGTGGAGAAGGCACAGGGACCTTTAGAGTGCAGCATCAGTTTTATTGCCTGCAAGGGCTCTAAGTAACCAAAAGTATCATAGATAGGGCATAAAGGACAGCCATGGCCCTTTATGATCTATTTGTAACAATTCTGTAGCTACAGTAGTCCTTATACCCCATGCTGTGCCATTGTACTATGAGTTATCGGCTAAATCCACCTGTGCTTGGGCTTTACAGAAGTCAGAAGTGACTGCAAAAGGTCTTCTTCTTGGGTATCACTAAGTCAAGCAACCCCTGGCTGACAGCATGGGCACCCCCATGGACATCTCTGCCAACTTGTTGCTGCACTCATTCTGTCATCTTGTGGACTGCACCTCATAGCATCCCTGCTGCCTTGCCCCACAAATGAATAAGACAGTTTTAAACCTACCACACCATCAGGCTTTTCTGTACCCATGCCAGTTTGACATGAACCAAACCTCCACATTTATTAAGTGTCCTTCAGGAAATGACGATGAATAATAATAGTAGTGGTGGGGTTACTAACAACAATCATAACAACTGCAGCTCTGATATCACACGTATATATAATAATAATAATGCAGTACTGATTCCTCTCCTTATCCTAAGTCTTTGGAAGGATCCAGCAGTATCTAAAGCAGACATAAACATAAGCATTTTGAGTAATTCGCAGGCAATGTAATAGTCACAAATAAGAATCTTTCTCTATATTTCAATTGCACAGATGAATACTGTAATAAAGATCAGAGCTTCAGTTAAATAAATGATTTCTTGACAGAGATTATTGTATGTATTCTTTCTTTAATAAACTTGATACCATTGCCTGGACTAGATAGAAAGATCAATCATGTACTGTCAAGGACTGTACTATTGAACTGAAGAATTATTTCAAATCAATTCTTTTTTTTAAGGAATTTCAAAAAGCTTTATATATTGACTATTAAAAAGATATAGGCTTATTGACTAAAGAAAAAAAGAGTCTGATAAAGCTCTGAATATATTTAACAATTATGTCAAAGGGAGCCACACAGTTAATGCAAAACAGGTGAAAAGAAATGCTGAGCACAAGGGCAAGTGGCTATAAATTCACTATTTATGGCCCTAGGGTGGAAGGAGGATTTGCCTGTCGAATATATAAAATTATGAGTAATTTCTCACTCTTATTAGGAACTAGAATGGTTTGGGTAACTATATGAAGGAAGTGAGGAAACTGCATTGAATGAAGGAGAAGAAGTGGAGGAAAAAATGACATTTTGATGATTTTTCACATATTTCCATATAAAAATATTATGTTTTAATTATAAACAGTTTTATAACCAACACAAATCTTTAACCAATTTTTTCAGCCTTCACAAAACTGTGTCACCTTCTATAGATCATTTCTCCTTTTGAGTATGAACACTGAAACCTTGCTCTTCCTTGGGCCAATACCAGTGGGAGGGTGGATACAGAAGGGAAATTTGATCTGAATTTCAAAGATCATGTCCCACAGACACGCTGAGAGACAACTCCCCTCAAAAAATAAAAATTAAATTTAAAAAATGAGGTGACCACTCTATCCCCGCTGATCAAGGTGCCAGAGTGGACTATGACATGAAAATGGTTCCATAGCCCTGTCCAGGCACTGATCACTTATAAGTGGTTTCCATAGTACTCCAGTAGGTATACTGGACCAGCAGTTTGGTCACACAAGTTGCTGGTCTGGCATGGGCAAGAAAAGAACCTGCATTTTATTCAGTTTGGATGTATTGAAATTGGAGGTATGTGATGTATTTTGTTTACTAGAATAAATATAATTTGCTTTAAAACTTTTGCAAGAGCTGAATTTCTTGCATCATTGAAGCTTTTTCTAACTCTCTCTCTCTCACACACAGAGAAAGGATCATTGACAAAACCTCACTAATTCAATTTAAGTTCAAGTTTAGTAAAACCATCTTGGTATTGAAGCATACCAACCTATCTTTGAAAAATTTGTAAGTACTGTGAAAACAGTTCTGTGGTTGCAAGTTTAACAGCAAAGCAAGTGACAAGAATGCACAATGTGCTACTTATATTTTTGTATCTTGCTCATTTTATCATCCATGGGTTGTAGTGTATGTGTGTGAGGATGTCAGTATTTGGGAGAGTATGCCCTTCTCAATCCTTATTCAACAAGCCGCCAAGATCTTACTAGCTCTTTGATACAAATTATTTTAGCCTCAAATGTAATTCTGTGAAGATACATAATCATAACTAAGACAGAATTTGGACAGATTGTAGATGGTTACTGGAGAAAACAAGAGGTATGTACTAAATTCAAGAACTCAACTGGTCTTTATTTTGTCCTGAAAACTAAATAAATCAATACTGATAGACTTAATTAAGACTATTAACAAAATAATTTGTGGTTTATAGGTTTATTTTTGAAATGTCTGTAGGAAAGCCCCTGAAAATGGAAACATACCTGTATTCTTCATGTTGCATGGAAATTACTGGAAATTATTCAAGCCCTCTCCCCAACCCCTTTATTTGTAGAAGTCTCGGTCCAACCTTGAATACACATCATGTAGCACAAAATGTCAAACTGATTTGTGTATTAATAGGAATCTTGAGCATTCAATTTTTAGGAGTTTGGGTTTACCTAGAGGTAAAATGTACATACAGTAGTTCCCTTTGATTTGAAGTCCAGCTGCAAGATCAAAAACACAACAGGAAGGATTGCTGTTTGCAGTGCTAGAGCAAAAACAGGTCTGTGCATCAGCGTGGAAAAATCTTCAGAGAACATTTCAAAAATGTAAGTGCAAACCTAGCCATTATTTTAAAGTTCACAGAGAAACAATGGCACAGTAAGTTATTTACAGAGACACTTTATGACTGTTCTTACCTTATCATTTAATGTGTTTGTTGTGTAAATGTTTGAATAAAACAAATGAAATATAAATATATATGATATAAAATATACAATGTCAAAATATTATATTATATACGTTACATAAAATAAAGAATAAATAAATGCACATTGGGCAAAAAATTCCCATCAGCTACAAAATATAAATCAGTTCACAACCAGAAGGAATGAAAAACTATAGTTACCAAGCCTTTTTTAAACTATGCAGAATATTTATGATGTTCTTAGTGCTTCCATATATGCAAGCTCTCTTACTAAACATAAAAACTTATCTACAATGTTATCTGACTGTTGTTATCCATATTAAATATGCAGTCATATCTGTTCTTGGTAAATTAAAAACATTCAAAATAAAGTTTTTATTATACTACTAGTAGTTATAATATGAATTCATATTAATTCAACATATTTTCAAATTGGGATATGCCTCACAGAATTATATTCAAATTCACCTCACAGCTTACACAGTGAGAGAACTTTCAAAAATATTAAGACAAAAAAAAAGTTAACTTCACACAATGGGGAATTCTGAAGGAATAAAATTACAATACCAAATTAACTATATTAAAAAAAAAATTTCCACAGGGAGAAAGAATGCATTAGAAACAGCAGAACACATAAATATAACTGCTGCCCTTCATCAGTTCTTTTATTGATGCTTACATTCAAAATATGATGATTTACAAGACAGAATTCATTTCCCTCTGAAAAATAAGCCGCATACTTAACTCTTGTATCTTTCACACCATTAGGACCAGCCTTTGCTAGATATTTGCTTTCATTTTTCTGCATTCTGTATGAATGAGCCACAATGTTACAGAGCTGCCTAATAATACTTATTAAGATGAGATCCAGGGTAATTTTTTTAAATAAAAGGACTGATTCTGCTTTTCCTAGGGTATCAGAGGTACGATTATTAATACCGTGACAAATAAGCATGTAAGTAAGTATGTGATTTTTAAAAAAGTACAAGCAAATACCTCAGATTACTTTTAGACTAGAGAAAAAAATCCATACAATTTTGTTTAATTCAAATTTAAATTCAAAAACAGCAACAACAAGAAGTTGACTTTCCTACTCCCCTTTTCTCACCCATTTAAGGGGACTCAAAGCAGCTGACAAAGCTTTCTGTTCTTCTTCCCACAACAGAACACTTTGTGAGGAGAGTGGGGCTATGAGAGCTCAGAAGAGAGCCATGACAAGAGCCCAAGGTCATCCAGCTGGCTTCATGGGGGAGTGTGGAATCAAACCTGGCATTCCCATATAAGAGTCCGGCTCCCTAACTCCCAGACCAAAGAACCAGACTAAAAGCAACCATTTCAACATCTCACATTCATTAACGAGGCTTTCTCCATTCTGCATGAGTGACAAAATTATCATGACTTATTGATGTACAGGCATGCAGAGTATAGGCTGGCTTCTGTTACAGCCTTCGTTTTGATCTCAATACATGGCACAAAGGGTACCTGAAAAGATTCTATTGTCACCCTCATCCATCCCTCCTGTCACTGTGCAGATGGACAGTAGCAGTAACTTACCTCTTCTGTTTTCTAATTGATGTGATTAAGGGGCAGATTATAAATGGCCACCTTCTAGGATCATTTTCTGCCCAGCCAGCTGTTTAAAATCACACCAGAACCCCAATTTAGGATCTAGAATTAGAATCATTCATAGATCTTAAATAATTTTTATTATAATTCTTATACTGAATATACAGACTGTTGACCAACAGCAGACCTACACGGTGGCTTTATGGCACTTTGAATGCACCATGAGGGCATAATTGCTGCGAGAGTGCAGCTTCCTACCACCATGTTAGCACAACTGCCATGCTTCACCTGCAGATCTGTTTGAAGAGTTGTCAGAGCTCTTCAACCCTCCCTGTCTTTGTTGCAGTAGTTCTTAGGTCATTGCCATTATTCAATGCCCACAAGACACTTTGAATTGTCCTGATTTAATTATTTCCAGTTCTGAATATTCTCAATAAATATTCTTAGGCAGGAAGATTTAATTCTACTTTAAACTAATAACACACACACACACACAAATACATATAGTTAATCAGGGAGTTGGGCCTGAATATAGTTATGGGAAATGGAAGAGGGGAGACAAACAAAACAAAAACCCTTAGGTGCCTTTGCTGTGTCTTTCTGTGAGCTTATTCCTAAGAACATACTGTAAGAAGAATCCTGCTAGACCAGACCAATCGCCCATTTGTCCAGCACCCTTTCTTCACAACACTAAAAAGACATCTCCAAGAACCATTAAGGCAGAAGACAGGCTAAAGATGTGCTGGCTTGTTGAACTGGTTTGAATCAAACCTGAGGTGACTGACTGGTTCAAATATGAACCTGCACCACCGTCTCTGTCTGAGGTTCATCGAAATTTGTTCAAACCAGTTCATGTTTGGCCACAATTACCATTTAAAAGAGGCATTTAGAACAATGATATCCTGCCATTGAATACTGTACCAGAGTCATGAAGATAAAGAAGACAGAAAAATCAGGGAGAGGGAGGGGAATCCATTAGTACCAATGGTCAAGAAGAAAGCATTAACCATGGTGTTCAAGATCTTTGTGACAGCTGGGGTTGGGAAGGTCCTGTGCCTAGTAGAGGGGAAAAAACCAACAGCAAAAGAAGGATTATTTTTAAGCGGTAAAACACATGCTTTCCATAAAAGCCTAAGTTTAATCTCTGGGACGTCCAGTGTTATAAATTTAATTGACACAGCAATGCATTCTGCATTGGCAATAGAGAAGGAAGGTTTTGCTACTTTACAGTACTCAAACAGGTGTTGCTGCTTTAGCAGCTCAGCAAAATAACTTTTGTAATCTGAGACAGTTTGCCCCATGAGAATGTTGTTATATTATGGAAGTGTTCCCAGGGTCACTGGGTCAGGGAGAGACAGCTGACGCGCTGTGTTGGAAGTTTCTTTATATTAAAACCAGAATGCCCTGTCTTCAAAGAGATTTCGGGGTAACTCATGGCCTAAGGAAAGATACCTAATACACAAAGGACTTCTGACAGATGTCTCCCAAGATTCTATCTTAAAATATCTAAGAAAGAAATTTTCTTAAACAACTTTGTCCTGCTGTTTCAACTGCAATTACAGGTGTCCTTCACCTCAGTCTAATAACTATGACCCACCTTTCTCCAGGGAGCACTGGAGCTCTGATGCACTCACAAGGACCTTTTGAAATGTAGATGAGTAACCAGACAGAAGGGGTTTATGAAATTATGTATGACATAAAGAAAGTGTATTTTGTTCTCTTATCATATTAGAACATATTCAATTTATGAACAATAAATTTGGGACAGAATAAGAGAAAATTCTTAAAAAAAACATTATTAACTTAATATACTGACACAAGGTCATTTGTTTTCCTACGTTTATATCATAATCTTTCTCCCACTATTGAACAAAATATTTTATTTATTCATTTTAAAGATTCAGTGATTGTAGCAGTGATGAAATGGACATTTCTGATGTTCTCCCTTAACAAAACTCAAAAGCTTTTCTTGCTCCGAGGAACAAAATCATAATTTGAAAAAGATACTTTTCAGTATAACATACTAGCACTGGTTTTCTTTTTTTTTTACACTTAATTGTTATTGCACTAGATTTAAATATAAAAAGAGTTGCAAAGGTACATGAAAGGAAAGAGGGAAAACTGGAAAGGAGAATGGAAAAGAATGCAAAAAATGATGAATAAGTCCACTGCTGAGTCATAACAGCACAGGATATAGAAGTTGAAAACAAAAAAACCATTTAAAAAATCACACTATTATCATCATTCAGACCTAAACTATTTAGAATAATCAAAGGAGCAGTGTTTTGTGCCCAAGGTTCTTTCCACACTTACCTTACTTTTTCTGGTACAGGGCAAATTGCCCTGTACCAGAGTGAGCAATCTGTCCCAAGACTGAAACAAGGACATCTGTATTTTGACGGCCCTGTAGTGACTCCGAAGCTCTGTAGCTCCTAAGGCCCTATAGTGGCTCCAAAGCTCATGCCAGCTTTGGAGCCAGCCCTGAAGGCTCCATCGGCCAGGAACAAATGTTACTGAACTCAGTGCCCCAGAGAGAGTCATTTTGGCTTGAAATGAGTCCCCTAGGGTATAATGAACCATAGATGTCTTTAAAGAGGTACACCAGTAGATCTGATCAGGTGGCCATTTTGGGCCACCTAGTCCAGTCTGTTCCAGTCTTAGCTGTGGAAATGATCCAGACTGTACCTGTGGCTTGTTTGGAAGTTTTTAAGAGGGAATAAAGTCATGGCTATTAACAATAATCTTGTTCAATGGCAGTACATCTCTGAACAGAATAAGAGGACATCAGGGACACCACATCATTGAATAAGTCCGGTCTTTGGAAAAGAATCCAAGAAACGAAAGTGTGGGGCAATTTTGTAACACTTGTCTGACTTCTAAGCTTGTTTTTCAGATGTGCTCAAAAGCCTGCCCTCTTAGCAGCAAGGGGCAGGTGGCAAATGGCTGTATGGCAGATGTGGCAGTCTCCCACACCTACTGGCAAATCTCCTGTGAAGTTGTCCCTTTGAAAAAGTTGGCATGGGTGCCCTAGTATTACATCGATGCTTCCACGCTGACACTTTGGCTAGATAAGGAGGCTTAATGGTGCAGACCAACTTGTGGTACAATGTCTGCTTATTTCTAATGGAGAAATCTCCCAAGGGTCGATTCCAGATATTGCCAGCACGCCCTGTCTGTAGTCACCAACTAGCCATTTTGGGAAGCCAGGCAGCATGATTTTTGAGGTTTTTAGAAACTCCACATTCATCTAATTAATGGGAGCAGATTTAAATTGACTAGGATAATCTAAGTCCCTTTCTGCACTGGGCCTTACTCCAAATTATATCCTGGAATAGAGGCCTGTTATCTGCATGCTTATGCAGAATGCAATCAGCCCCACAAGGACTCTGCTCCTCCTGCATTTGGCTGGCAAGAATATAGTTTGGAATAAGGGCCACTGCAGAAAGGGTCTAAATCTACAAGCACAATTACGTGTCCAATACACAGAAGACAAAGTTGAAGGCAGGTTCTGTTAAATGAAAGCTATTATCTTGCATCTCAAGTCTGCAGATATATTATTGAATTTCACTCACCATTTGATCAAAAAACATTTCACATCTATCACCATTTCCTTACTTCTTTTTCACACTTTCTTTTCTCTGCATTAGATATAATCACTTGCTTTATGAGATGTCTTCATAAGTTATAACATGTTGAGTGATCATTTTTATTATCACATTATTGCAATCAGCAGATTAATTTGATAATACAGTATGCTGTAAATCCCTCCTCTGTTATACTATATGAGTGAGGCAATTGATGTAACAGTAACAGAATAAGATTTAGCCAGTGCACAAGAAACTGTCTAAGCTGTTGATCTTTTCTTCTTTTTTTAAAAAAAATAAGCTTTCATGGAAGAAAGGATAAGATGACCTTCAAGGATCTATAGTCTCTGATTGTCTGCAGGAGCAAGCTAATCACAAAATGAAGCCCTTGAATGTAAGCCAGACTTTCAGACAAAACCGTGTAGCTTTCAGGATGAAAGAGAGGAATTTTCATCCAATAATTGGAAATTCACTGAAAGTGGGAATTTACTAATCATAGCTCCCTATGGAATAAAATTGAGTGTACAACTGAGAAAACATGAAGTTAGAATTTTCACGAAATGAGCCATGCAAAGAATATACATACTGTACATTTGACATTTCAATATGTTTCATTTTAAAACACAAACCGTGACTCTTAGAAAAGGAAATAAGCTAATTTAGCATGTGATTACTGATTTCAGGATTAAAGTTTTAACCAAGTTACATTCCTGGCAGTCTATTAAAACTTCTGTGTTTTTTCTCACATTTCGTTTGGAGATATACATTTCATATGGTCAGTAACCACAAGGCTATTAAACTACTTGCATATTCTGGGCCAGCCATTTCCTCAATGAACTCTGTCTGCCTTATGGTCAGTGCAGCTACAGTTGCTGCATCTTCTCAGAGAATATTGTTCTGTCATCAAATAATGCCCCACTAAATTAATAACGTGCAACAAACAGAATACGTCATATAACATAATTGTAGACATACAGCACTTTATTATTTGCATTTTTATTCCGCCCTGTATCCAAAGGTCTCAAGGTGGGTTGCAACATTTAAAATGAAATATAAACGTATTAAAACAATAGAAGTGTCGGGAAAGTGGTGGAGGGAAGCTATATTTGTGAGCCAGTGTGGTCTAGTGGTTAGGGAGTCAGACTCTTATCTGGGAATACCGGGTTTGATTCCACTCTCCACCATGAAGCCAGCTGGGTGACCTTGGGCTAGTTACAGCTCTCTTCTGAGCTCTCACAGCTACAGCTACCTCACAAAGTGTTCTGCTGTGGGGAGAAGAATGGAAAGGTTTGTCGGTCGCTTGAGTCCACTTAAAGCAGGGTAGAAAAACTAACTCTTCTTCTTCTATATCCCTATGAACATCATTTTCGTGAGGAAATCACGTAGCGTTGTAAAGGAGAACATTTAATTCTAATGAACTGGTGTCACAAAAGCTGGCTCTGTTAAATAACTGTCCATCTTAGGGAGGGGAGAAAAAGATATTGTCAAGAGGCCTAATCTCTTCAAATAAGAAAAAAAAGCTCAAAGTAATTGCCTCTGAATTCAAAGATCTTTTCTACTGAATTCTAACAAACTTCTACTGCCACTTTGCCTCACCACCATTTTGGCTGGTGAGGAAAAAAAAACAAAGCAGTTATGACTGGGTGAGAATAGGTAGAACAAAATGATAGGGGAGACATGTTTGAGGCTGTAGTTTCATTGAAACCCATATAAAAACTGAACTCACTGAGCATAAGACTGTGCATATATGAGAAATTCAGAAATGAAACCATTGTGAAGGAGGAGGAGGAGGAGGAGGAGGAGGAGAAGAAGAAGAAGAAGAGTTGGCTTTTCTACCCTGCTTTTCTCACCCATTTAAGGGGACTCAAAGCAGCTGACTAAGCTTCTGTTCTTCTCCCCACACCAGACACCCTGGGTGTTTTTCCACAGTAAGAAAGTACCCATTTTTGCACCCATTAAGGACCCATTTGGGTGTGAGCCGGATGATCCCATTTCCACCATGGCACCCATTTAGGACCCGATTGTTTCGACTGCTGCTGGAGAAATCCGGATCAAATGGGTACTACAATGGGGTCTTCAGGCAGAAAATCCGGATTAAAGGGAGCCTGTTTCCACGCTTGTGTGGCAATGGGGTCTCGAGGAGGCTAGGGGGAGGGGGCACCCATGGGTGGGGAGCCCCAAAACCTAAGCTTCGAAGTCATTTTGAAGTCACTTCAAAGTCTGTGCAAAATAGCTCCGGAGAGTCTTTGAAGTCTGTGCTGATCTTCAGAGTGAACTTCGAAGTGACTCTGAAGTCACTTCGAAGTTCACTCCAAAGATCAGCACAGACTTCAATGGAGCTGTTTTGCACAGACTTCAAAATGATTTTGAAATGACTTTAAAATGACTTCAAAGTCACTTTGGAGATTGCACCCCCTTTCCCCCCAAACACTTGGGGTGACAAGCAGACCCCTCATGGGTAGATCTGGATTTCCAAATGGGTGCTCCGGTGTTTCCACAGCAGGGAGGCTAGCACCCATTGCTACTGGGTGCTAGACCACCTATGGAAACACATTTGGTAGTTCCCTTAATCCAGATCTACTAGATCCGGATTAAGGAATGTACCCATTCCTTAGATCCTGATCTTCTTAGATCCAGATTAAAGGAGCACAGTGGTAAAACACCCCCTGTGAGGTAGGTGTGGCTGTGAGAGCACAGAAGAGAACTGTGACTAGCCCAAGGTCACCCAGCTGGCTTCATGGGGGAGGGCGGAATCGAACCCAGTATTCCCAGATAAGAGTCTGGTTCCCTAACCACTAGACCAAACTGGAGAACAGAAGAATGACCTCAAGATCTGAGCTGCTGAGTGTGGTTGGGAGCTGCCCACTTTGCCTTTAAGGGCTAACTACCCTTGGTCATATCTATTCCTCTATTCTGAAGATTGTCTACATAATTTACTACTAAATAAGGTGTGACAGCAACAAGCCTGGATGGCTTTAAGAAAGGATTAGATAAATTCATGAAGGACAGGTATATCAGCGGCTACTAGAATTGATGCCTCTCAAGGCCACTTGCAGGGACAAGATAGCAGATAAAGATATTTCCCTTTTCTGATTCAGGTGGGCCACTGCTTGAGGCAGGATGCTCCTCATATGTTTTTATATTTTTATAACCATCCATTTTAGAGATAAATGGCATCTCTAAAAACCTTATAAACCTTGCATCACTTATAAACCTTGCCTTTTAGGCTTGTGGTTAATTCCTTACAGGTAAAAAAACTAAAACGAAAATGATTCAGCTGGCATTGTTGACTTTAACACGTTTAGGTGCAACATTGCATCTATGTAGACAAAAACATGTGGCATTCCTTGGATGTGGCCCAGGTTCGTGATTCTGACCCACCCAAAGAATACATAAAATATTTATGATATTATTTTAAACTGTATTTCATTTTGCCTGTTTGTTTAATCTTCATATTCATGCCTTCTCTTATTTTTATTTCAGAATTTTGCATTTGACAGATAGAGGATTAGTCTTAGATTTAAAAACAGTGGAGGATACTCTTTTATACTTAGTCAATTAATATTATTATTAAACTGCAAGATAAACAATCTTTTCAAAGATCATTTTACTATGGCTACTCTAGATTCATTTTATTTGAGAATTCAACAAAACAAAAAGTTTCTTCCCAATAATAATAATAAATGATGTGGACCAAAGAAAAGAATTTATCTTATATATAGCTGCCTATAACCTAAAGCAGACCAATCCCATATTTTCTAAACGGTAATTATGTATATCAATTCAGTTTGCTTTCCTCCCAGTCATGGAAAATGAAAATTTACAACCTCCCTTGCAATGGTGTAACCTTTTCTACTTTATGTAAACACACACACACACAAAAAAAAAAACAAAAAAACAAAAACCAGATCAGATTCACAGAGTTAGAGAAACGCGCTTGTTAGGAACAGTTTTCCACATATAGGTTAAACTATTATAGAGGTAGTGGTGATGTTATATTGAATAACATCTGGAAATGTTTTAATCATGACTTAAATGAGAGACAAATTTCAGAAACCTCGACCAGCTCAGTTTGTAATCTAAGCTAGACAAGAACTTTCAAGTTTCCTGACTGACAAGTGTAGCCAGAAAACCAAAGGTTCACTAACCCAGAGGGTGCAGGAGGTTTCTTAGCTTAAGACGGAACATCCCGACAGAGGTGAGTATGTGGCTGTCAAAGACCTTACAAATATTTAATATTTAATACAGCTTACAAGAAAGGGGAGTGTGACAAGGGCTGGGAAACAGTAACCCAACTGTCCCTTAAAAATTCTCTTTTTAGATCTTTGTTCTGATCCAAACAAGGGGTGCAGAAACAAAAGCTGCACTGATTTATCAGATTGCACTCAGCAAACTATGGCTCAAATGAAGACTGAGTCAAGGTTCACATGAGAGCTCTTTCTTATGAATGTTAACAGAAGTGCTATGCATGCAGCACTTATAGCAGTTGAGTGCTGATCACATGCCTCCTGCTACTGATAACATCGCAACTGAGGAATGTGCATTCTCTGGCTCCGATGCCGATGGCTGGGACAGGTGAATGAACATGAGGCCACTTGCTGTATCCCACAACAAGCTGTGCAGCTGGTGTGCACATTTAAAAGACTATACAACTCTTCCTACTGCTCTGCCATTCAAGGACTCTACAGTAAAGAGCATTTCTAGGGAAGGATGTGTGCAGGTTCATACGGACACTTCACTGACCCAGTGACCTAATGCACTATCAGGGAACAGAGTTGTACAGACCCTGCTCTTTCACGATGCTTTCAGGACATCATAAGGACACCGTATAAATCCGGCCTGAGTTGGAAGAAGTTCCCTTTCCACCTGCTACTCACACAAACACAGAGAGATAGTTTATCCAGGTAAAACTTCAAAAAGCTTGCCGATCCCCACATTGGGAACTGCACCGAATGGAGCACTGCAATAATTTATTTAAAAACACAGAAAATAAAGGGAAGAAGCACAGTCAGTTAAGAGTTAGCTTGTGCTGTCAGATCCATCAACTGCTTTGAGGAATGGTGGGATAAATGCAGGCTAAAAATAAGAACAGCTGTCAAAGCTGTTGGTACATGGTATCTGTTCAATAGGGAGATCTTTGTATGCAGCTACTTTCATCTGTCGCGTATGCCCCTGCATTTCCACCATTTAACATTTCAAGGTGACTCTGGGGTTTCTTGCTGAGGCAAATTGTCAGAGAACGTCTGAGAAAGAGAGTAAGAGTTTTGACAAAACTACTTATAATTCTTAAGAGGGCAGAGAGTGCAAAGGCGCCTGTTCAACATGGATATCTGTGCGGTGACCTTAAACATATTTATTTTCCTCCTACCCATCAGCACAAGGGTTCCCATGGCAGTGGAGAAATTGTTTCAAAATGCAATAAAATAATGGCTAGAAGAAGAATTGACTTTCCTACCCCACTTTTCTCACCCACTCAAAGGGGCTGACAAAGCTTTCTGTTCCTCTCCCCACAACAGAACACCCTGTGAAGTAGGAGGGGCTGTGGGAGCTTAGAGGAAGAGCTGTGACTACCTCAAGGTCACCCAGCTGGCGTCATGGAGGAGAGGGGAATCAAATCTGGTCTTCCCGGATAAGAATCCGGCTCCCTAACCACTTGACCAAACTGGCTCATGCAAAAGCAAATCTTAAAATCATGCACCTGTGCTTCCACTAACTCTTCTCTTGCAGTATAGAGATCCCGCTACTGCTTTATCAGGAAATGGCAGGGGTAACACTGGATGACGCAGCTGAGAATGCACTGATGCACACTTCTGTTTCCCCAGCTAAAATGAGTGATGCCTGAGAGAGGAAGAGCTAACAGGTGGGACAGTGTTGTGCTAATGCCAAGATTATTTATTTATATCTCACCCTTCACCAAAATGCCCCATGGTAGGTCACAATAAGAAAAAGATAAGATACACAAAGCACTCTTAAAATATATTTCAAACATAATCCTCCTACCCTCCCTGGCAGGACTCAACTCAGAGAAAGTTAAACATTAAAGAGGTATGTCTTAACCAAGCATAGCGTAGGTGCCTACTAGGGATGTAGGTGCCTACTAGGTCTTCAAGCAGAGACTGGACAGCCATCTGTCTGAGATGGTTTAGGAGATCCTGCCTTGAGCAGGGGGTTGGACTCGATGACCCAGGAGGTCCCCTCCAACTCTACCATTCTATGATTCTATGTACAAAAGGAGATTCACATTTGCAAATCTGATCAATTATTTTGAATTTGCACATATTCAAATACCCCAAAATCTGACTGAAACAAATTAGTCTCCTGCTCATGAAAATGAACAATCTGATTGAATATTCATATTTCACTATGTTTTGAGGTATTTAAAAGGCCATCCAAAAGTTCAAAAATGAATGTGAAAGTCCTTAGTGATTTTTTTTAATTTACTTAACTGTTCCACAAGGTTTTTTTATTCAACAGCAAACAAATGTGATTTTGTGTGTCTGTGTGCACTTCCCTAGTGTCTGGCAAGCCCCCAGAGGGAGGCTGACCTCCATGTGTGCCTTGCCTTACAAGTGTATCTGTTAACAAACACATGTCACTATCTGCTTCAGGTGTGGATGTGACAAGAAGACAGTAAATGGATCATTTTGTTCAGAGACCCAAGGATAATATTGTTAGCAACAGCACTGGTTAGTTAGATGATCCACGCTAGGCCTGAAGGCTGGGTTTATGCAGAGCATTATCTGTGATATTTGCTTACAATCACAATCTGATCCCAAATATTACAGAGCAGAAGAAGGGTTCAACAACATGCACCACTATAATTCTTTATACAAGTAACATGACTATAAAATCTTTGCTACAAAACAAAACTAAATGGGGAAACTCATTGCTCTCAAAGCTTAATTTTTGTTCCAGGCACAAAGATCCCTAGAGGCAATTCTGCATACTGGTGTACCAGAGCAGTAAGTGTACTATGAGCTTCTTTTCTTTACATTGGTGCAGCATAATCATATACAGATGTGTAGACCAATGAACAAAAACAGAACAGCAAACACTTCCCATTTTATTACTGTAATCTACTATGTTTTAAAAGTAAACTTGAAGTAAGGCACACATGCATTCTTGTTTTAGAGATGGAAAGTGTCTCCATGATTTATCCTGAGGAATTACTAAGCTTTTGGAATGAAGATTAATGATCCACATAAAATACATTTTTCCCCTATTTGTACACTGGCTACTTTTAAAAATAAAAGGAAAGCCATTCACTATATAAGTGACATATTGTTATAAATAGCTGAGGATGCAAAGATTGTTGTGCTCTACCTATATTTCATTTCCTTCTGGGTTGCAGACCATTTATTATGGTATAAAGTCAGCTGTAAGAGTAATAATATTCATGAAAGGTGGCTTATGAATTCTTGTATTAGCATCCAAATGCTAGAAAACATGAAAATAAGAACAAAACTTGCATTAAAAAGCTTTATGTCTTCACAATTTCGTTAACAGCAAATACGTTAATTACTTCCCTGCTTACCGTCCAGGTATGATCTGTGTATGCAGTATGCGGATGATGGAATGGAGAGAGGAGGTACTGAAACCGATACTCTTGGCCTGGTTTGGCATAGAATAAACCTGGTTTGGTCAAGCTGGGCTGGGCAGGGTAGCTAAAGCTAGTCTTTTATTCCCTTGTCCAGGCTTTCAGAAAAGGTTGGGGTGGGGGGTATCATTCAGGCCCAGTTTGGACAGTGGATCAAACTCAGCTAAGTGAAGTGCTGGCTGGTTCAGGGAAGAGCCAAGCTGGATTTTTCAGCTCAGGCATACCGTTAGATCAGACTAGCCCGCTTTAGACTTTATAAGCAGAGAATTTGTCTCTTTCAATTCTCCACTCCATTGAAAAACTTCTGTAGATAAGAAACTAAGATGACAGGCTGCTGGCTAATTTGTTCTGCCTGCAAGTCTAGATCACTTGGTAAGAAAGGCGAGGCAATTGGTGTAATGAAAGGTTCCGTTCCACCTGCCAAGGTAATTATCTGAATGGTAACTACTTTGGATGCACAGAACGGAGGGGTTCAGCTCTTCTGCCCCCTACCTCACAGTCCTGATATGTGTGCTTCAGTTATCTGCAGCTGAAGCGACAGAGTTCTTTATAATGTACCACATTCTATGGAAGTGCACTACCATCCACCAAATAGTTCCCTCTCATGCTGAGGACGCTCAGCAACTGTTAGTGTGAAGTTACAGCTTCACACATTTACGGTTCACACTGGATGAAAGGGTTTGAAATATATTCTCAATAATCAAACTAAGTCACCTTACTAACTTTGACACTTCAACACGGCATCAAATTGTCTTGAAGCGAAAAGGAAAGGTGAAAACAAATGCAAAACAATTAAAGAAACTCTTACCAGAAGGATCAAACGCCACCTGGTTAGCAGGGTGTGGACCTGCATCAATTGATACCATCGGCACTCCTCTCCGAACATCCCACAGTTTCAAAACACCATAAGAATCACAGGAAACAATAGTATCACCCTGTAAAAAAAAATGAGGAAAATGTTACTTGAAGCCAGTTCCCGTTCAAGGAATAAAGGGCTATATACAACACTATTTACAACGGGATTTACATCGATATGTAAGGTGCGTTAAAAGGAAGCAAACAGCATCTGGTAATCGGATTCAACCTCGATTTTCTGTCCCCACTCTAAACACTTTAAACGCTTCCAAAAATGGATTGGGGAAAGTGATTCTTTCCCTCCTCTCCCAATTGTCCAAGGCACATGGCAGCAGCAGCAACTCCAGCCCCATTCGCCCGCTCACCTCCACAGCCACCATTCCCAGCAGGGGTTCCCTCCGAAAAAAGACCCTGGCTGGCTGGCTCACTATGCTGCCACTACTGCCTGCGCACGCACGCACACACACACACACAGAGGATCTCCCAGATCCTGCAGCAGTTTCCTCCCTTTCCCTTTTTAAAAGTCAGAATTTTTAAACAGACAAAATTGTGCAAAATTGCAACATTGTAATCTGGTGTGAAGTGGGTGGATTGCTACAATGAAACCGGCTACTGTACAGGGTGGATTGCTACAATGAAATGCCTGCTGTACATTTTAACTGAAAGGGGCTGACCTGCAGGGTGAAACCCCATCCATTTCATGATGTATTTGCCCAAATACTGCTCTAGCATTCCCACAACAATAAGGAAGAAGCATTTTAAAGGCCAAAACCGGAAAAAACACCTGAAAAATCAGGTGTTTATTCTGTTTTAAAGCCAAATAATCCTCAAAATACCCCTAAAACTGATTGCGAATGAGGACGATGAGGATCCAAACTGTTTTTAAACAGTTTTAATTGATTGGGAGTGGGAACTACAAGGATCCAAACCATTTTTAAACAGTTTTAAAACACTTTTAAGTGGTAATGGGAACACGGCTCTGGACTGTAATATAAATTGAGCCATATTAATAATCTGCCTCTCAGAGCACCTCACAACCCAAGGATGTCTACATACCAGGAATGGCATGTGTGGGTCCGTTTGCTAGTTCTTTTACCATTTTGTCAACAATTTGACTTTCACCTCTGTCTCCTTAAGCTCAGTACTTTTAGAAATGCTCAAGCTAATGCTAGTTATGGAATCGTGGTGGCTACCCTAAATATAAAGTTTTCAAGTAGACAAGGAACTGTACATTGATGGCCTTTTATGACAGCTGCCAGTAAATTTCCATGGTCCTTTCTATAGCCTTATGCAGCAGAAAACATCCTTGAAATAGCATTTGATTGACTATACATATTGAGAACAGGGAGTCCAGGTGGGGTAACTGGGAAATGTGCTGTTGTTTGGAGGAAACCAAGCACAAAATCACTATAGAAGAAACCCAGTTTGCTTAAAGAAATATCAGCTTTCCCTATCAACATCCTGCCCCCTCTATACCTAGCGTTCAACTGAAGGAGACATGTGACCTAAATCATAGGAGTTATTTTGTGTTATTAGTTGTGAAATATATTGGAAGTGAACTAGACTACATTCTTTGTCTTAAACCTTCATGCACTGCACCCCAATGAATTATATTTTTTATTTAGCTACTAAATTCACATAGCTACCCAACAGCTGAAGTTCTCAGGTAGCTTACGAATCAGGTGAAAAAGAAATTATCAGTTTTGGCAAAACAAACAGCAACCAGTCAAAGTTAAAGTCTTATAAAAAACCAATTACTGTATTTACTTTTAAATGTAACATAAATAAATAAAAACTCTATATGACAAACATAATCCCAGTCTGAAGACAGTATGACAGAAAGTGCAGAATTGTCTACAAAACAAAAATGTACACATTATATAAAGTATCTTAAGGTTCCACAGTCCATATACTGTGATGACAATGGTAACAAGTCCCCAACCCTGAAACAATTTATGTAATTTCTTGATCAAGCTGGGTAAAACTAGTCACTTTTCCTCCTTTGCATGGAATAATGGAACCTGACCAGGTAGGTGAATATTAGGATGGAATACCATCCTCTCTCAGTCCTGGAATGATAGTTTTGCAATCAAGATACACGAACAAAAGACAATTTCACCGCATGGAAATGCATAGTCAAATGGAGTGAATCAATATTTCTACAGGAACTGAAGTAATACCAATGCCAGATGTACGTTCTGCTTCACTGCTTTCTTCACTGGCAGTACAAACTATATACAGTTTCACACAATCGAGAAAAATGTAATCTCTGTGCAAATTCTTCCAAATTCTTGCTTCAGAAACCATATCATGCCTGCAGCTTCTAGGGTCTACAGAAAGGCAGTCCATGTTGGATATATTTGATAACTAAGGGTCTTTCTGCATTTACTTGTTTTATTTCAGATCACCTGTTCTCAGACGGAAGCAGCAGCCTACGAGTGGTATGTGATGGTGCAGGTTGCTGACACGACCAATAGGTGGCTCTTTTGTCCATATATAGGCCCCTGGGCCCGGACATAGTCAGTCTTTCCTATTGGTCGTGCTGCTGACTACACCATCGCATTCCGTAGGAGACTTGCTGCCCGTTTGGAAAAAAATATGTCCTCAGCCCGCTCGGCGTCCTCGGACCTCGAGTTCATTGGGTTCCATTCTGATGGGGGTAAGTGTGCTCAGCCCTTGCCCTCTTGTATTAATTTCCATGGGTGGGAGCCCCCCCCCCCGTTATCCCAATCTTCTAGCCGTTTACAGCCCGCACGACTGCAGCACAGCTCCGGTCTGGGCTTTTCTCAGCGCGGCCTCCGGTTAAGGGGCTTAGCGCGGTGCGCTCTTCCCGCTTCTCTCCCCCCCCGAGCGCTGTCTACAACGGCTTTATCCCTCGTTTCAGGTTCGGCTTATGCCGCCGACCGTTCGCCCGGGGAGCCCGCCTGCACGCCGGCTTCACCCTCCGCGGCCGCGGAGGCGTTAGAACGCGGAACGCCAGCGCACTCCTCTCCCAGGCGCGAGGCGCGAGAACAAGCCCACCCACAGCCGCAAGTGCGCCACAGACAACGCGCTCAATCTCCCTCCCCGCCTAAACGCCGGGACGCGCGCCAGGGCGCTCCGAATACCTCTCCCTCCGCCCACGCTTCTGCAACCCAGCAAGGGCGGGAGGTTTCTCAGCGGCAGCGGAGCCCGCCCAAGTCTTCGGACCGGCAGATGGCCATCCCGCGCCCCGGGGAAAAGAAAAAACAAAAGGAAAAAAAGCATGCTCGTCGCAAAAAGGCCACCTCTTCTTCCCCTTCAAGCGACGACGAAAACATGCAGCTTTTGCGGCTACTGGCTAAACGCTTAGCAAAAGCCCCTTCAAAAAAGAAACGCAAGCGTCGTCACCGCTCACCTTCCGCGTCTTCCAGCTCGGATGCCTCCTCTCCCTCCCCTCAAAAGGGGAAGAAAAGAAAACACAAGCGCTCTTCTGAAACAGCCTCCAATATAGAACCCCCTCCTCCCTCCTCATCTCACCAAGTACAGGAGCCTGTTCCTACAGCTTCTGCTGGGTGTTATGTGCCTGATGTTACCGCTGTTACTATGCAAGAGCATATTTTTCCCCCCTTGTACCCTATTATTGTACCTACATCTGTAGTACCTCAGTCTGATGTTACCGCTGTTACTAATGCTATATGTAATGAGTCCCCCTTACCCTCCTTACATACTAATAGACCTATTCTTCATACTGTTACTAGGCCAGAACCTGTGGCTTTCCCTTCCACTGTTAGGAGCATGGTTTCTGGTACATATCAGTCCCTTGATACTGCCCTTTCAGCCGCACCTGCTCCCAGGCCTCTTATGAGTACCTCCCAGGCATAAAGGACAGTCGTTCTTCCCACTACTAAGGGTCCTTTGCCTTCTAATAATTGTGTGGCTTGCATCCCAGAGGATATTGTACCGGATGTACCTTCCTCTTCAGAGAACCCAGTGTCTGCTATTCCGCTGCCACCTGAACAGATTGTGACAACTAACCCTCAGACAGGCCCACCTGAGCCTTCGGCTACAGGGGAGGATGGCTCTAAGGCGGATGAACCCCCAGCTCATGCCACCCCCAGATTATTTTCCTATGATTGGCTCCCTCCGGTGGTGGAATATGTCACTACCAATCTTAATCTTAAAAAGCCTCAAGATGTCCCTGAAGAGCAGGCCAAAATGGCTCGGGACATGCTTATGCCTCCTCCCCCTAAGGATCTAGTAATCCCACTGCCGGGAATTCTGGAACAAATTGTGACTCGAGAATGGGCCGAGCCTACTACTTCTAGAAGGCTTCCTGGAGCTCCTAAGAAGCTCTTCCTTCCTAGTGACCACGCTTCTTCTATATGGGCCACACCAGCATTAGATACCCCCATTTTACAAATGCTGTCCAACCACATCCTGCCTAAGGATTCAGAACAAGTTCTGAAAGAAAATACAGACAGAAAAATTGAATCTATGCTCCGGAGGGTTTTTGATAGTGGGTCTCTTAATGCTCGGTGTTCAGCTTCTAATTCCCTTATTACAAGGGCGGTAATCAAAGGGGTAGAGGAAATTTTGGCTGACCCATCACTCCCGGAGGCTGTGAAGCCCCGCTTACTGGAAGTTAAAAGAGCCCTCATGCTGAGTGCAGATACCAGCATGGATGCCCTCCAGCTCGCTGGAAGGTGTACAGCAGCTAGTGTAGCAGCTCGCAGGGCTTTGTGGTTACGGAATTGGCCCGTTGAATTCTCGTCTAAGCTCCAGCTGATTGGTTCTCCCTTTAAGGGAAAACTTTTATTTGGCCCAGATGCCCTTCAGGACGTTTTGATCGAGAGGAATAAGCGAAAGGTCATGCCCACGGCTTCCTCTTCCTCCTCTTCGGCTTCCACATTCAACAAAAATAGAGGTACGAAACGTTCCTACCCTCCTTCCTCTACCTCCTTTAACTATTCCTATCAGAAAAGACAGCCCTTTCGTTCCAGGCCCCCAGGACCTCGTAACTCCTGGGGGCGGAATTTTTCTGCCAACAGGCAACCCTTGGGCAGAGGGCGAGCAAAGCAAGCTGGTTTTCCCTATCAAGGAAATTAATGTTCCCACTGCTAGTTCTCAAAGTGAGAAGGTTGGTGCTCGCTTGTTAAACTTTGCTGAGAGATGGGAGGCTTCTATCTCTGATAAATGGGTGTTGGATATTGTCCATTATGGTTATAAGTTGGAGTTTGCATCTTTGCCTGTAAACCGTTTTGTCAAAGTACCAGTTCCTAAGTTACCATTAAAAGTTCGTGCATTGTATGATGCGCTTAAAGAGTTAATTGATATGGAGGCCATTGAAGAAGTTCCACCAGATGAGCATGGACAGGGGTGTATTCTATCATTTTCTTGGTACCCAAAAAGAAAGATCTGTGGAGGGCGGTCCTAGACCTTAAGTTCCTTAATAAATTTCTAGCCAAGAAATACTTCAGGATGGAAGGGCTCTCAACTGTCAGAGGACAATTGGAAGAGGGTCAATTTATGGCTGGCATTGATCTTACCCATGCTTTTCTACATATTCCGGTCCATCCTAGGTACAGGAAGTACCTCAGGTTTGTGGTGGGTTCTAAACACTACCAATACCGTTGTTTACCCTTTGGTTTGGGAAGTAGCCCCCGCGTCTTCTCGAAGTGCCTTATTGCCATCGTAGAAATTCTCAGACTCCAAGGGGTCAAACTTTTCCCCTTCCTGGATGATATCTTAGTGGTTGGTCAAGATTATAACGAAGCCTCATGGGCGGTTCATCATACCATCCACATCCTCACTTACCATGGTTTTCTCATTAACTATGAGAAGAGCAAACTACTCCCAACCCAAGTGATTACGCACCTAGGGGCTGTGATTGACTCGGTAAAATTTCTAATTCGACCTTCTGACGAAAGAATTTCCGCGCTGGTCGCCTTAGCCAGATCGGTCCTCTCCTCTCCAGAGTCCAGACTGCTGACCTTAGCCTCTCTATTGGGGAAAATGATTTCGATCATAGACCTACATGCGTGGGCTAAGATCCATGCCAGACCTCTTCAGTGGGCTCTTCTGCCCTTTACTAAGTCTTTAGCTTCAGGGCTCAACCCCAGTGTTAGGCTCCCGGAGGAAGCGAGATTTTCCCTTATATGGTGGACAGATGAGTCCAGGTTTCACACAGGGGTTCCGATCATTCGCCCAAATGATATACTAGTATACACGGATGCCAGCCAGTTTGGTTGGGGAGGAACCTGTGGTACCCATTCTACCCAAGGGGTTTGGGATTCGTCTGATCTCTCCCATCACATCAATTGGTTGGAATTGAAAGCCATATACCTGGTTTTGTCTTCCTTTACTCATTTACTTTCTAATCAGAATGTTACGGTCATGACAGATAATATGACCGCTAAGGCTCATGTAGCCAGACAAGGGGGAACTAGGTCTAGGTCTCTAATGTCTTTGGCTTTCCTTTTATTTAAGTGGGCGGAGCAGAACCTGTCCTCCCTGACGGCATTGCATGTTCAAGGGCAGATGAATCAACAGGCGGATTTTCTCAGTCGGAGCCCCATAGACAATTCAGAGTGGATGTTACACCCGGACATTTTTGCAATGCTCCAGGAGGAATGGGGCCCCTTCTCGATGGACCTATTTGCCTCTCAAAAGAACCATCAGCTACCAGTATACCTGTCCTGGCACAAGGACCAGTGGGCAGTAGGGACGGACGCTCTATCCACTCCATGGCCTCCGGGAGTTCTATATGCCTTTCCCCCCACGCCGCTCATTTCCAAGACCCTTCGGAAGGTCAGAGTAGAGAGAGCTCAAGTTGTGTTGATCACCCCATTTTGGCCTCGCAGGCCCTGGTTTCCTCTACTACTGAGCATGTCTCGAGGCCCGCCTTGGACACTGCCATGCCGTCCGGACCTCCTATCGCAGGAGGGCGTGTACCATCAGGACCCCCAGTGGCTCTCCTTGACGGCATGGAGGTTAGACGGAGGTACCTACAACAAGCGGGCTTACACGAATCTGTAATTAACACTATTCTTTCCGCCCGCAGACCGTCTACCTGGAGGATTTATGGTATTACTTGGAGGGCATTCAGAGACTGGGCTATGGCCCTACATATTAATCCGTTATCACCTAAATTAGAAGACATTTTGTTATTCCTCCAAGAAGGTTTGAATAAAGGTTTAAGTTTCAATACCATTAAAAGACAAATTTTTGCCTTATCAGCCATTATTCAGGTAGAAGGGGTCACAGACATAGCCAAGCACCCCTATATCACTTCTTTTCTCTCAGGGGTCAAGTCCACGGCCCCACCTCCGGTTCATCGCCTCCCTACTTGGGACTTGGACATTGTGCTGTTAGCCCTCGCTTATCCTCCCTTCGAGCCTATCTCGGAATTACCTTTAAGAATCCTCTCATTTAAGACTGTTTTCCTCACAGCAATCACCTCAGCACGTAGGGTTTCTGAGATTGCAGCTTTATCCACGCTCCCGCAGTGCTGTGAGTTTTATCAGGATTCCGTCACTCTACGGTTGGATCCCCTCTTCCGCCCTAAGGTGGACTCAAGGTTTCATAGGAGCCAGGAGATCTCTCTCCCAGCCCTCACCCCAGACTCGATAGGTCAGAACGAATCTTGGTTGCTCAAAGTGGATGTCAGGAGGGCTCTCCAGGTATACATTGAAAAGACTAAAGATATTAGAAAAACTACTTCTTTATTTGTTTGTTTTCATTCAAGTTACCTGGGTAAAAAAGCTTCATCCAAAGTTATTGCATCTTGGATTAAGTCCTGTATCTCACTAGCCTATCAATCCAGATCCCTGGAGCCTCCAGAAGGGATTACGGCGCACTCTACTAGAGCCTGTGCCACTTCCAGAGCTTTCGGCGCTTCAGCCTCAGTCGAGGATATCTGCAGAGCAGCCACATGGGCTTCGCCATCTACCTTCTCCCGCCATTACCATCTCGATGAGCTCCGAAACCAGGCGGCGAATTTCGGGCGTAGAGTTTTGCATCATTCTCTTTAAGGTAAGAGGTGTGTTTCTCCCTTTGGGGACATTCATCATTGGCCCTTGGGGCTTATGCCAGTTAGGATGCTCTATTCCCACCCGGGATAGTTAGCTGTGGTACATCCCACTCGTAGGCTGCTGCTTCCGTCTGAGAACGGGAGGTTGGTTTACCTCGTGAAGATCCGTTCTAGACGGAAAGCAGCAGACTACGCCCCACCCGGGGCAGATCATCCTAACTGTCATGTCTTTGTTTTTAGATTGGATTTCGTCCCTTGGGGACACCTGACATCACTCCCTACGGAAAGACTGGCTATGTCCGGGCCCAGGGGCCTATATATGGACAAAAGAGCCACCTATTGGTCGTGTCAGCAACCTGCACCATCACATACCACTCGTAGTCTGCTGCTTTCCGTCTAGAACGGATCTTCACGAGGTAAACCAACCTCCCGTTCTGGAATAAAGCAATTTTGCTCTGGGCGGGAACAATACTGTCTACATGGTAATGGCTGTCCCAGCCCAGCACTCATGCTGGTCCCAAATCTCCAATGACCAAGAATTATAGTTCCTAGCCATGAAGCCTCTAAGTACATCTTCTGTATACCTCCGTGATCTGGATTTTCACCTACTAGTACACCCGTAAGCCTAATAAATCTAGTCCGCTGGTGATTGGAATCTAGGGACTCCAGATCCAGAATATAATGTGTCTGGAGCAGATGGAGCATACTAGTGGTGTACAGGGCCTCCTGTATCCCAAACTAACATGTAGAAGGGAGGCACATACTTCACTTCTTGATGCAGACCTAAGGTAAGTGCAGAAGGTCAATAAGGTTGCAAAAAGCATCTCCCATGCATCTTTTCTAGCATGGGCTTGCATGTGAATTATCCTTCCTCAATGAGGCTTTTTGGGGATTCAAATGCCATGGAGACTAAGACATTGTTGATTAAAGAAGTGGCCAGAACTGTCCATTGTTGGAGGGGGGGGGAGTTTCCATGATATGTGACAAGGAATTTATGGCAGCCCTGCTGAAAGCTCAAAAGAAAAACTTTCTAATCTTATATATATATGGAGAAAGCTCAGGCACATTGGTACGCTGAATATTAAAAAAGGCATTGCGAATGGCTGCAGATTTGTCTTGTAATGCCCACTTTCCCTTTCAGTAATTAACTGGTTTCCCTAATCAATAACGTCTGTGGAAAAATCAAATTTGGACATTAACTCTAGATGTTACCAGTGCAACTGATGTCAAAGTGTTGATCCCCACAAATATTATGTGTTGATCACCACAACATTGGGAATAAGTGCTTAATGCCCATCTGGCCACTGCTGATGGGCAGGTGTGTACATTGCAGCTATCATATGTGGGCTAAGAGCAGGTGTACACACCCACCCACCAGCAGCTGTCAGATGGGCATTAAGCACTTATTCCCAATGTCAAAAGAGGAGCAATGGGGATGGCACCCCATTAATTGTGTCAAAACTAGGGAATCTTTCCTCTGCTGCAGTAGCAATGAAAACTGGGGAGTGCTGAGTGTCCACTGATCAAAGGTGTCTGGCCTCTAATTCCTACTGTCAAATGACTGGGTTGAGAACCCACCTTTATTGCTGTTTATAGTCTTTCTATTAGCATGTAGGGATGTGCACAATTTTTTGTGTGTGTTCACTTCACACCAAAACAAATCTGAAGGAAATTTGCATTCATGTGAATGTAACCACTTTGAATGTGACATTCTCATTTGGTTCAGATCTGCTTTTGCTAACCACACCCAGCCAGATCCAAATTAGCCATGGAAGTTACTGGGCAGCCACTTTTGCAGTCTAGTAGCAAAAGTGGTCAGCCTCTAGGTCATGGTGTGATCAGGTAGTAGCCCTTCCAGATAAGATTTGAATGTACAGATTTGACATTCAAATCTGTACATTTGAATCTTATCTGGAAGGGCTGCCACCCAATGGCATGATTTGCATTGCTCTCTGGTAGGGAGGCACTTTTGGGGTACCCAGCCAGATCTAAATCTTTTGTAGAAGAGAATGGGCAGCCCCTTGCTAGCCATACTGCTGAGGTGACGCTGCCACACCACCGGGCCGGGAGCAGGTCCTCACATTTACGAAGCTTTGAACAAATGTGCAAAAGCAATTGCTTCACATTTGAATGTCAATCTTCAAATGAAGCCCACATTTGATTCAAATACAAATGTTCAAATCTGTACGAATTTCTTCAAATTGCAAATATGATGAAAATTCATGGGCATCCCCATTAGCATGTGGTTGGCACCACAGCAAATACAATGTTAGATTGCATTAAGCAGAAATTTTCTTTTAACTTATTGCCCAGTGTGTGCATTTGGATTTGGGGAGTCAGGTTTCTAAATATTTGCTTTTAGCGGACAACTCTTATGTTTTGTTTTCTTCGATGTCTACTATTATGTTGTCAAAAGCAATATGGCAATCAGAGTAACATGGCAATAATAGCACTTAACTTGTAAGCAAATCACACAATCAAGGTTACTGCTAATAACAGAAAGCAGTCCATTATGCTGAACAGTTTCCCTTACTGCGAAAGAAGGGATAGGTGGTTGTTTTGGTTATTTCACAATTTTTTCCTCATTTGATTATGCCCAGTGTTAGAATTAAGAGCAAAAAAGAGACTTATATGGAGTTCCTTGGCATCGATAAAGAAATTGATTTTTACTGCCTTCTTCAGGGACATTTTCAACTTCTCTGCAATTACCTCAATTCCACATTAAGAAGGGTTCCATGCCTTCACTTATGTACATTAGGTTACCTTCCAACGTGGCATGGAAAATCCACACTGTGTGGAAATGGACATCAAGTACTTGTTCCCACCATTCCCACCATTTGAATTATAACACAGACTCAAAACAAACTTGATTATTCTTACTCTTCATCTTTCCCATTCTTTTTCATTCGTCCCCTCACCAAATACTGCTTCCCAAGCAGTCAGTGATTAGATGCTATTCTGCCCTTCAAATCACAACTTCATTGGGGTGGGAAAGTCAAACTCCACCCTTCCATATTTCCCTGCCACCACATCAGAACAGATTCCCTTGATGGCACCATTAGTTATTCACCATTTGTTTCATCTACCCCTCTATCCTCTATCTACCCAAGCAGAACTTAAACTCTTCCTCTACAACACAGTCTCACTTCCTTTACTTTGGAATAGCACTTTTGAGCTACTTTGCAATTTCAGAACACTGCATAATGGTAGAATGCTTGCATGCGTGTGTCCACTTCCATTTTAAAGCAGTATGGAATCAAAATGCTGATTGGTTTCATTCACTGTTTGTTCCTTCTCCCTCTTTAGCATGTACCCACCCAAGAACAACTTCAGTTCCGCACTGGTTTCTATACAAATATTAATCAAAAATTGGGAATAGATCCTAATCCTTAGTCTTCTGCTTTTATATTGGAGCTGTGTAAAACTTCAACAATATTTTACTTTTCATTTATAAAACTGTGTAAAAAATTAATTTGCAAATGGGCAGACATTGCCGAAACTGAAAAATCCCTTCTTGTGATTGAAGTTCCTGTAATTTCCTGTAACGTTTGTTCAGTTCATTGTACAGATACAATGTACAGATACTCGTGATTTATTCATCACAATAACAAAAAGCCAAAGCCTCTGGGTTCATATGGACTCCCATCAAAGTACTCTTTTGCAAACATTCTTGAGAGATGTATTCAGATGTAAGTCATTGAATACCTGGCATCTGTATCTCATGATAGCTGGTATGATGAGTGGCAGACACTTTTCAGCTCACTGTTTCCATTTGTCTCAGAAGGGGAAAAACCAGATAGAATTAACCTCACCAGCACCTGCTTCTGCCTCTGTGGCCCCTGAGGTCTCACTTCTTTTTGGAGCTGACCTGTTTCCACCAACCTCCACAGCCAGCCACTACTGCTTTGACATGTGACAGTGTAAAGGGCATGAAGGGATAAAACACACACAGACTGACATGCCATCCTTTCTCCTGTTATCTTACTGGAACTTTCTTCCTTTCTATTTTGGAGGCTTTTAAAAATTTTCTTTGATTTATTGATCAGACAAAGAAAAAGAACAAGGTGCTTAGAAGAAGAATGTGGCACAGCACATTAGGTACTCATGTTCTCAAGTGAGTGTTGTCCCAGAAGTACTTCAGTGTTGCTATTTATAATAAACACAGCTCTTCACAAGTCTTTGAAAATGTTTTCTTTAAATGAGTCCCTCTCCCCAAATGACACTATCGAGAGGGGAACTGGGATGACTTTTCCAGTTTGCCTTCCCACCAAAATATAGCTCATCTCGCTGTCAGGCATAAGTTAATTAATTATAAATATCCAGGTTCAATTAGACAAGTCTTCGAAGTCCTTTATGTGTCAGAAATATGGGGGATTTTCTAACATTCAGAAGATTGAATCCCTTCTGTCACATTTGCAACTCTAGGAGTTGCAAAACCCTGCTCTATCTGGGCTGTTAGAGCTGAATTGAGAATTTATCACATGAAGTGCTCTAGGATATCTAGAGAATATAACTACTGGCCAAATCGTTCAGCTTTGGGACAGGATAGATTTCCTAGAAATTGCCCGGAAGAATGATTGTATTATCAGACAATTTGGCTGGCACAATCGCAAACCAGCCTATCATTGCAAGCTTTAATGGGCAGGGGAAATGATACTAAGCTAAACCTCAAAGGGCCATGCACACCGGCAATCAAGATGACCTAGACCAAGGTTTCCCAAACTGTGGGTCGGGACCCACCTCTAGGAAATTTAACCGTATTTGAAATAACTTTTTTGATGTAATTATTTAATTAAGTAATAAAAAAATTGTATTAAAACTTAGTTATTTGAAAAGTCCTTTATTCATGTTGGTAACGGTTAAATTTCCTAGAGGTGGGTCCCGAGTTGGTAAACTTATATTAGACGGGTCGTAGCCCAGACAACTTTGGGAACCACTGACCTAGACTATGGCCATGCCCCCATGCAACTTTGGTACAGTTCCGAACGCAGGATTGGCAAGGTTCATCCCCATGTGTTTTGGATTTGGTCTGCGAAAAGCGTACCAAATCCCCCCAAACTGTGCCAGAGGGTGCCATATTTGATACTTGAAAAAAGAAGTTTCTGCGCCATTTGGGGGACCAGCATGCATTGCTCAGTGAGTTGGGAATGCACATGGGGACAACCGCAGGCTAACGGGGAGGAGATTGGCACCCACGTCATTGGGAGGTGGGGTGTGCTTACTGTCCCTGCCCTGTCTATTGAAGATGGCAGCCGCTGACATTTTAAAATGCCAATCGCAAAGGCAGGCTGGAGAACAGCTTGGTTTTTTTTTAACTTCCTGCCATTTCCACGGAGATAATTCCAACCCACATTTCAAGAATGCCAAGGCAGGCTGCATAATGGCTTGAGTTTTGTTCCATTTGCAATCTGTTTCCCTGACCAGCAAAGCAATGTTTATGGGGGTTCTTGTGGTCCCCGGTGGAGTGGAGGTGAACAAAACTGCTCAAGCGCCTACAGCCACTAAATCTCATAGCAGCTTTCGGTGTTTTAATTTTTTAAAAACAAAATTATTACTATGAATGAAGCTTTCTTTTAACTTGTTTCCGTCCCTTCCACCCCAGTCCTGGCTGTCAGTGCTACTAAGGGGGGGGGGGATGTGGCCCAGGGGTAGGCTGATGTCAATCCAGCTTCCAATGAGGAGAGACGGGGTGCAGAGGAGGTGGCGCTGCTCCCCCATAGCAGGGTTCAGCACAGTTCTCATGGGGACGCCCCCATCCACGCCCAACCTGTGCCTGTCCCGTGTTGCCGGGAATGTCATGGGGATGGCCCAAGATGCGTTCCTGGTCCCAGGCCCAGCCCATGCATGCCCAAACAGCACCCAAAGAGTGCCAAATGACCAGCACAGGAACACGGCCTATGTTGCCAATGCTAGATCCAAATCATTGTTAGTAAGTAACAAACAATAGGTGAAATTCTAAAAACAACTGTGATTTGATTACTAGATACTATGATGAAATTTGATCACTTTTAAGGCACTTCCTAAAGTGAAAGAAGTACTGTCGATGGTGTCCCAATGACAGAAGACACAATTCACTTTTAATTAGATTGTCAGTTATACTCAGTCATCAAGGAGTGGTATCTAGCTCCTCTGCTCATTAAATCAGATTGCCTGCTATCATTCCAAAATGACTCTCTTTCTTCACAGCACTGACCATCATATTACTGGAAGAGTGACATCTTTTGCCTTTAAAACCACAATGACTCTAGAGGCTTACTTATTTCAAATGTCTTCATTAAATGTATTAAAAGTCCCCCATTCAGCGGTACACCACAATCATCTGCCTGTTGGTAACAGCTAATTGCTAAGGATCTCTTTTACGGGCAGTGACCCAGTTGCCTGTCCGCACGGGAAACAGGGAAGGCAATTTTAGTCCCTTTGGAAGCAACACTCTCAAGATCAATACATACCAAATGAGTTAAATACTCATTTTACCTGAGGGCTGGTGAAAATTGCACTGCCAGTAGATAATTTTTCATTGCATTTGAGAGTAGCAATAAAAAGGAATAATTACCCAGCCCTTTTGTTTGTCTTAGGGGCACCAAGGACTGTTGTTTGGGTAGGGGCAGCAGGAACATGGCAGGAAAAGGAGTAATAACTCCTATGATGTCAGTGCTTCTGCTACCTGACTCTGGAGGAAGTTACACTCAACAAAGGAGCCTGCAATACTTTTGTGGGAATGTCAAATGTCCAATGGAACAGGCTCCAGTTTTGATCCTGTTTGGAGAATATACTATTTTGAGTGCAATATACCCTATTTTGAGAGGACTATTTTGAGTTAAGTACTGTAAACCAGAGCAAAAATTTTTAGTAGCCCTTTCTGCACTTACTGTTATTCAGGAGACTCCATAGTCGGTTTCTGGGCCTCACCAATGTGCATATTAGTGAAGATCATTTAGACCCCACTGTTTGCATTAGATAGTGTATGACCCATATCACAGAAGCCCTAATTCGGATCACCATTAGTCCACAGACCAGCAAACCTTGTTGTAGAACATGGGAATTACACAGAAGGTCACATGCCCTGTGTTCAAACCTAGCAGGGCACGCATTTGCATCCTACAGAGGTTCCAGAGCTAGGAATGTTTCTTCCTAGCAAACAGAGTGTTTGGAGTGCATTCTTGAAAAAAGGGCAGGGATTGGTCTGAACCAACATCATCACGCAGATGACATTGTTCCAGACCACACCTTTGCAAAGTCTAAACCAGTGGACCTGACCGGTCCAGACCCACTAGTATGGACCACGGGCAGATAAGTGCAAAAAGGGCCAGCAAGTAAGAGTGCAATACTAGTAAAGTAATAGTATCAAAGATAATTTTTTGTAAAAAAACCCACACACCCTATATTCTGTTCTACATGAGGAAGGCAGTGATATACTTTTTCCCCCTCCCTCATTACCTAAAGGGTTTAAACCAGATCACTTCCTCCTGGCAGCTTTTCACATTTTCATCTCCAAGTATTGTTAACTAGTCAGGCTCACTGCTCTTTTCTCTGCTTTGTTCTGTGGCTGCTGCATGCCATATAGTGATATCAGTTTTATACAACAGAAATAATGGAGCACTGAAGCAGTAAGCTGTGTGATTTTCTTGTATGTTGTGGAAAAATGAAATTAGATGCAAAGCACAAAGCTATCCAGTTCAAGCTCCAGTAACCTAAGAGTAGCACCCTTCTGAATTATCCCCCTTGGGCTTTGTAGTTTGCATTAGAGAAATATCACTCTTTATATTTTTAAGGTCAAAGGTCAAATATCAGATGAATCATTAAGTTCATAAAATGAATGTTGCAGGTCTTTGTAATTGTGATCTTCCTTTTTCCTTCCTTTTTTCTAAATGTAATAGTTAACATAATAGAGACAATGACCTATTGTCAAATACACTAGAGCTAATAGTAATCCTAGAATGGAACTAATCATAGAGCATGCACAGCTAGTTCCTCAGTTCTCTAAAGCTGCTTGAGAAGATTCAGAATTAGAAGAAAATGAAACTATTGCTCTTCTCTTCACAAGTATTATTATCATTACTGTTATTGCTAATATAGGGTTTTCTGCACGTGTCGCTAAAGCAGTATAGCAAGAGATCTAGGAGTCTCCCTTACACATTTTGGTAAGGTCCAGGGGAAGTCCTTCCATCTCCTTGTATGCTTTGCATTGGATAAAGAATATACCTGCCTAGATGGCCCAAATGTCCACCTATTTATATAATATTTATTTATTTAATAATTTTTTTATCCCACCCTTCACCAAATGGTCCCAGAGCAGCTTACAATAAGAATAAAACATTAAAAAAAATTAAAAATATCACCCCCTCCCATATCCACCTCTCCTCCCTAACAGGACAGCACTCTGAGGAAGTTATTTAGATGGCAAAAGCCTGGTTGGAAAGATAAGTTTTCATCAGGCACTGAAAAGTATTCCCAGCTACCAATAGGTCACCAAAATCTTCAGAGAAGGTTCCAAAGTTTGCATGAGTTTTTGGAGCTAGTGCAGGTCTGGTTCCAGAACAGGCATCAAAATGTGGGCAGCCTTCTTCTGGGCATGTGGATCGCTTGAGCTGATTAATCTGGAGCAATTTCACACTGACCTTCCAATCCCGTGGACAGAAAGGTGTGCAAGAGACTAACGTTGACTAGCACTCGTACTTGAGAGTGGTTGTTAATGACGGCCTAAAGCCCACCCTAGCCCACCCTGGGGGGAGCGCGGCGAAACCCCTCCTTACCTTGTCAGCGTCGGCCTGTTTCTGAGGGTCGGCACCCAGGACGCAGCGCGCCTGCATCCTGCACGTCTCCTGAGTGGCCGGGGCTGCTACTGGCAGCCTTTGCCCTCAGGAGGCGTTCCGCACAGGCACGTTGCCCTGACTAGACGGCGCACCTGCGCAGAACGCCTCCTGATGGGGTTTTCTCCCTTCTGGCACTAAATATTAGCATGGAAAGGTATTGTGTATGTGTGTGTGTGTGTGTGTGTGTGTAATTTTAGATAGTACCATTCTAATATTCCTCTCATTGTTTAATATTGTTTTAAATTTTGGGTGCATCTGTGTGTGTGTGTGACTAGCCAGCCTCCAGACAATACTTTTTTTCTTAACTATTATATAATGTTTCATTTGTTATAGTTATGCTATATATTGTTTGCTTATGTAAATTGCCGTTGGGAACAATTGTCTTGACTTAAGTTGTTGATTATATTTGCTTTTTCCAAAATGTAATGGCTGTATTTTGCTTTGTATTTGGTTTCCATTTGTTGTGAACCGCCTTGGGCAAGAGTTTGTTTTGGAAAGGTGGTATACAAATAAAAATGGAATGGAATGGATCCGCCCCGGCCGCTGCCCCCGCCGCCTCGTGCTCTTGCTGACCGGGACGGAGCCATGGCGAAGAGCGCGCGGCGGGGGCGGTGCTCTTTGCTTCGGGCTGCCTTGCCTGCGGCCTAGTTGGTCGGGACGGAGCCAGGGGAGAGCAAAAGCGGCCCGAAATGGCGAAGACCACACGGCGCAGCGTTGCTCCTACAGGGAAGGCAGCCCGAAGGGGAAGAGTAAGCCGCTCCGGCATAGCCTCCCTGCCCAAGGGGAACAAACCATGCCTGCCTGGAGGAGGGCAGGCGGCGGCGGCAGCGGCAATGGGACCCGTCCCGTTTGTTCCTCCCACCACCCCAGGGCTCAACAAGGGCACACGCCTGGCCATTCCCCAAGTGCTAATGAATCCAAAAATGCCCTAAGTAGTAGAATCTAAGAGGAGCCAGCCAGTCATACCTCTATCTCCTCCGAAACCGAAAATGGCGCCGCTGAAATGAAATGCGCCAACTCTGGAAGGAGGGGAGGGAGGAGAGACGGGGCCTGTCTATTTACATTTCAGACCTCCTTATTGGCTAGGTGCGGCGCACCCAAATAGGCTATAAATCTCCCGCTCCTTCCAATGAAGAATCGGGATATTTTTCAGGATTTTTCCTATTGGCCAGAAAAATTGTCTTTCTGGCTATCTTTTCTTAAAACAAAATAATTTTTTTCCCTAGCAATGGGTGAGCGGCGCACACTGCGCTACCATAGGCCAGCCTCCTCTGGAATGGATCCGGTTTATTTTGCCCCTGTGCGGAAGCAGCCTAAGGGGCCAAAGTGTGAATTGGCCTCTGGTCCCACTGGAACAATCCAGCAAAAGTAAGAGAAGAAATGCCCATAATAAGCTATCCACTTTTAACGGGGTTAATTCTCCAATAAGTGTATTAAGGACTGCAGCCTTGGTTAACAAGTATTCATAACAGAAGCACATGTACGACATGAAACTCACATGCAAGCAAGAAGCGGCACTACTTTTCCCCTTTCTCCTATCTCAACACAAACTGGACAGTTTTATATTAATAACCTCATGCCCTATAATTCAACTGCACTTTTTTCTGGACTTGGCGTGAAAATTCCTTTTAAATGCATGTTTTAAATAAGTAGAAATCAAATTACAATTATCCTTGCAGTTTAATCTAGAAAACTTTTCTAAATGGGGTACAAGCACTCTTTGATATTCTTTTCAGTTCACGCCCTTGTCTCCTTTCAGGTTACCAGTGCACACAAGCACACATGAAATATTGTTAAAAGCAGCATCTCTGCAATCACAGAAACATCCAGAAATTGTTTCTGTGTATCAATATACAGATGCTGGCACACAAAGACTACCTCTCAGGAGAAAAATCCCTCACGGGCTTCAAGCTGTGACAAACTACAGCGTTTCGGCAATCTAAACTGAACCTGGAAAACTAGAAACAGAAGAATAGTAGATTGCTAGCACAGCAGTACTCCTTTAAACTGAAACAAATTCAGAACCCTGAGATCTAAGAATGGATGTGTATTTTGAGGTCTTACCACCATCCCCTTCAAAGTCTCTCTCTCTTTGGCAACATGCACACCTGACCTCCTAGCAGTACAACACACTCAATAATGTCAGCCGAGATTATGAAGTATGGGAAATTTCACATTAGGAGGAGGAAAAACCAAGCCAATGTGTTCATGGAGCTGGCCAGTCTGATTAATATGCAGAAAGGTAATGAGGATGTAATAGGGTAGCTGTTTACAAAATGCACAGCTCTGATGCAGAGCAATTACCGTTTGCTCATGCTACCAGGTGAATCTTATCAGCTGCACATAAAATAAATGAAGTCTTGAACTACTGAGGAAAAGTAAGTAGATAAGCATTCTAGCATAAGAACAAATATGCAATATAAATGGGAATACCAGAACCCCAGCCCACACCAAACCTGAATGGATACTGTCAAAATCCAAACTTTTCTGAATTTTGCAACACTCAACCAATGTTAACTACAGAATTTTAGCCGGATTGCCGAATTTTCAGTTTTCAAACTTCATCAAATTTTGGGCCCATCACTGCTCTATTCAGCTGCTGCTCAGCTGGGTGTGAGAAGCTAAGCGCCAGAAGATTATGTCTGTACTTTTACCACTTTTCCATATACTCAAGAGCAAATTCCCCAAATTGGGAACTTGCTGTTTGCTGTAACCTGATCCCATCATCCACAATGTTTGCAACTGTGATTCTACTACCCAGAGTTTTCAAACGTTCATCAGGAACCTCCCTGCAGATATTTACCCTGAACACTTTGGAAGTCAAAATGTGCACCAAGCGCTGGATAAAGGCACAACCTCTCATTTGGTCTTTTGGTCATGCAAGGACAGAGCTGAAGTGTTTGAAAACCAAATAAACTCATTTGTGGAGGAGGAGGAGGAGGAGGCAGAGGCTTAGTGGAGATAATTTCTGAACTTGGAAAGTCTCAGTGCTTTCTTCCTTTCTTTGGGTCTTTTCACATAACCATTTACTGATCAGGATCCGTGGGTCTGTGCCAGCGAAGCCAACTAGTCCAGATCACAGCACGGTCTTGAATAGTACCATCTGCATGACAACACTGGTCCAGACCAGACCCCCCAGAGCTTGCCCAAGCTTTGAAGCCAGCATTTGAGGGGTCCAAAGGGTAAGAACAAAAGTTCCTGACCTTGGAAACCCCATGAAACCCATTCTGGTAGTGTGCTTTTGAACGCTAATGGAATGGTTCCCCTGGTAGTCTGTACAACAGAGGGCCGCTTTCTGCACATTTTCATGTTCAGGACCAGCCCTTACTGGAAGTCCTTGATATTGAGGACTATTTATGATTCAGATCAAGGACCTCCTGAACTGGATCATAACCTGTCCTGAGTAGACAGTGCATACCAGCAATGGGCCAGTATTCTGCACTAATATTTGGGAAGGAAGCTCTTAGTGCACTTGCTGGTAAGAAACACCAACAAGTGTAGAAAGGTCTTTTCTTTCTTTCTCTCTTTCTTTCTCTTTTTCTTTCTCTCTCTCTCCCCCTTCCTCCCTCCCTCCATCCAACATTTTTCTAGGCCAAACAGTAATTTGAGATGAAGGATTTCACTCTGATCCCCTGTGCTATATTTCCAAAATCTGATGGAAATTTGGAATAGATTTTTTTTCCAGTGAAAGATGGGAAGGTGGATATGCAGAGAAATTGACTGTTTCCAAAAATATGAATGAAAATGAGATTTCCCCAGCTCACAACAATGCTTCTAGCAGCAGGAACTAGAATATAATGATAGATTATTCTCATCTTGTTTGTTTATAAACACTCCATATACTCCCTCCTTGCTGTGTGAAACAAGAGGAAATCTTTTTACCTCTTATCAAATCAAGGACTAAGGAGTTCCTTGTGGTGTTTGAGAAGAAGAATACACACTAGGTTTGCAAAAGTTCTTTGCATAAATTTACATATCTTGCTCAGGAATACTGCATACCCTGCAGACTTGCTGCTTTACAGAATTGATACTGCACTTTATACAGAGACTTGCTCTTCCATGCGTTTGTTTTTTAAAAAATAGCTTAGCTTAATCAATTTATTCTTTTTATCCATCAAAGCTCTGACTCTTGATTCTAAAGAGCTATGCAGTCAGATGAGGGAAAGAATGATAATTGCTAATGCTTTTTGAAGAGGGCTGGGAATTGGATTCCATCTTTACTCTAAAGATCATCACCCCATTAGGTATTCACTCTCATAGTAGCATTGATAAAGATATCATCAGATGGTATTCTATAAGAATTCCCCCTTCAATTCACCTTCGGCAATGTTTCAAACCAATGACAGAAAAGCTGCATTCACACATAAGCCTTTTGCATTTCTTTTTCCAAGGCACTAAAACAAACTGGGAAATGTGCAGAATATTCATATAACCTCCTCCATTAACTGAAAGAATATATAAGTATATAAACAAATGCACTTTCAATTGTGTTATATATTAAGCCTACGTACTAGACCTAGAATCCTAGGATCTGGACTGGATGGTGTCAGAGACCATTTACAACAATGAAACTTCACACTCAGATCAGAGTTCCATTTCTGGTAACAAAAAGCATGAGACTGGAACCTAGACTGCCATCATGGTACTCTCCTCTCTGATTCAGAATATTAAAAATGGCTGTTTTAGCAGCCTAAAATCAATTTGTTAAATGCTGTTTTGTGCCATAGCTTAATCTTGTCAACCTTCGTGTTGAGATATCAAGACAACTTGATCTCCTCATGTACCATAGTCACTGAGGCAAAGGATAACTATGGATCAGGCATATAATCAGAATTACTTGATGTCCTGAAAAACTGAGTTCTCAGGGGCAAGCAAGACTAATGAACATACTGATTTCCAAAACCCTATACCACACTTTACCAGTACTGAGTAGCAGAGGCTCACCAGGGTGGGGAGGAGGGAAGGAAGGAAGGAAGGAAAGAAGGAAGGAAGGAAGATGACCTTTCTTTAGACGTAATACAGTATAATAAATAATACTTACTGCTTTTTCAGTAAGTAGTATTTAGTGCTCTTGAAAATGCTAGAAAAGAAGAATAGACTGAACCATTTCGGCAGGGGCAATTGAGCCTTAAGGGCAAAGTGGGTGGTGACTCAATCTACCCACCACTTAGAGCTGGAGTCCACTGCCCCATGATACATACTTCAGCTCAGAGTTGGTATTATGTACACAGCCCACTGCATTCAGTGGAGCCAATCTGCATATGGGTTTGCTTAGAACTGCACACTAAATCAAGTCTCGCCTATTTTAGCTGTAACATTGTGACTTCTGCTTCACTTTCTTCCAGCTGCTTTGCTCTCCAAACTTCCAGCCACACTGGAGAACAGATCCTCTTACAGTCAGTTTTGAAGCAACAGACCAGATCTACAATGCATTTTAGACTTTTATACCATTCCAACTGTTTAAAATTTAACTATACCCTACCGAAAGTAGTACTTATTCTACACAAACACTGTGGATCCTTTTGTCTTTATCTCAAGCAGCTGAGTGCATATTTGCACATGAGTCTTATTTCCCGAAACTATATTTTGGTCTATGTCATCAGCATCTTGATCCTGGGTAAACTGTGTTTTTTTTCTTTTAAGTCTCTTTTTAAATATCCTACCAGTATTCATAATTTTGTTCATTACTGTGCTTCCATAGGGGATCCTTTAAACAAGCAAAAATATTCATTTTCACGTGCATTAGTTAAGCCTTGCATTAACTAATAAGACTAATACCTATATTTTATTGTAACCTTACTGTGTCATTGCAAAGTGCAAGCAATAACATCAGTCACCTAAGCAAGACCTTATTAGCCACCCTGCATTCATAATTGTACATATTTAAGATTTATTAAATAACCTTTGCAAATGAATGACTTTGAGTTTATGCAAAGCACTGAATACTCTGAATATATAAATAACAATCTCAGGAGCCTTTTCGATTTCATTTTTTTTGTTCTCTGTCTGTCAGCTGTAGCCAGGCACTGCATACTCCCCCCTTCTTCTTCATCGGTAGAAACATTTAAAAGATCTCACTTCTGAATCATTTGGTTCAGTAATGAATAAGAACTGACATCAAATATCAATACTATTGGCCTAGCTAAATGGTAACTGACATCGGGCTGGACTACTGAAGAGGTAAACAAAATTGAAATTTTGTTTTGGTATAAGAACTGTCTGACATTATTTGTCCTTTGCTGAATCAATGGAAGGCTGGCCTGAAATGTTTTCATTTCTTCTGGGAAAGTGTGAGAGAGACGCGCAAAGGGGAAGGATTACTCATATTAAGCAAATTTTATATAAAATTCCTGAGGCTTAAACCAACCAACCAACCAACCTGGAAATGTGTTGTGAATAAAGAAAATGCACATGGAATATAAAGAGAAGATCTCTTTTATTTCAATATACATTAACATGTATATCAGGGCCCAAATACCTTAGAGTTGTTTGTTCTGTAGTTTTCCTTTGAGAAGCCCCCAATCCAAATACGGGGTCACACAGCAGAATCTTAAGGAGATTTTGCACTGGCTGCAGAAGGGTGGCTCTTAGTACAAGGACTAATCCAATATACTGTCCTTAGTGCACACTTAATGCACATTTTACTCAGTACATTAGTGCTCCTTCCCATCCTCAGTCCACTCCGACAAGTCCTTCCCTTCTTTATTCATAATTTCTGGCTCTTGCTTTTGTTGTTTGATGATTATTTCACTTCATTTCATTTCCATTTAATCTGTATGCCGCCTTTCCAAAAGATCAGTAATTTCACCATCACTCGATTTTATTCAGAGTTTCCAAAATTCCTTCTTTACTGGACTTTGGCAATTGTCTCTTTCCTCCCTCTCCACCACACACACTAAATGCAGCATTTATAATTTGCTGACTTCCTCCTTCTTCCTAGCCCTCAGCTAAAGTTGCTCCCAATGTGTGTTTGTGTGTGTGCGCACATGACTACACACAGCAAGACAAAGTTTCTGTGCTTTTAATAAAGAGGGGCGGTGGAGTCCACCAATCCTAGTAGTGAGTGAAGTTCTTGCCACCACGCTACAAGGATAAAATGAGCTTTATAAGGGAATGTGGTGAGGATGGCCTTGGACCAGCAACAGGGGTAAATATGTTTGTATGTGTGTGACAGACACAGGAGTCCACCCCACCCTGCTATCAGCGCTACTCGTTTGTGTTTATATTGTTTCTTTTGCATTCAAACAATGATGGGAATAGTTGAGTAAATACAAACTGTGAATTGCAGACTGCTTTGGTTTTGCATTTGTCTAATCAGGGAAGGTAGGCAGCCTTCATAACAAGAGGCAGCTAGGACAGATGTTCTTTTGTGGAAGGCTGGAATTTAGTCTTCTGAAAGCCTCTCTCCTTCTGTAGCCTATCTTAGTATTGATCCAGCATCCACAGCTCATGATTGGGATTCCTCTCTTTCGATCTGTCACTTAACCTATTATTCTGCCAGTCTCTCTCTCTCTTTTTTTTCATTTCCCTGATATTTTTATACACACATTGAGGCAGCTGAGGCCAAGAGCAGCTGTCAGAAGACCCCAGTCCCACAAATAATCATCTCCTCCAGGATCTTCAGGCCCAGCCAGGCTGGAGTGTCACCCACCCCCAGGAGAGATGGCAAAGTTCTGTATTGAACCCTTTTAGGTTTACTTATCCCTTTTATTTTCAGTTTTAAAGACCTAATCTCCACTTTTGCCTTTAAAGTTCTATGAATAATTCCATATGCTGTTTCAAACGAAGAGCAGCATTATTATACTGTAGATAAAATCAACAGCACCCTAGCCATTGGTTACTGCCCTCCTAGTGACTGCACCAATGCATCTTCACTTTATCCAAGCTCAGCTTACTGAGTTTACATGTTGGGAAATCTTCCTTTATATAGTCTTCGACTGCTATTCAAGAAATCATTCCAATGGGCTGCAGGAGAGGATGGGGAAAATCCATTTTTCCTTGCCCGTGCTCCCAGCAATCCCCTCCTTTTATGTAACCCTGAGAACATGGTCTTGTCCATAATCATATCTTAGAGGAATTTATTGGCTAGAAGATGCAATTTTAAAAGCAGTAAATAATAGATTCAAACCAGTTTCCATACTGGCACTGGTAAGTAACTGCATGCTTAGTGGTCTCCTTTCTCCAGCACAATTTTATGTTCAAAAGAAGCCAAATGAATACTTTCAATCACTATTGTACAATTTATTTTTAAATGTTTTAAGTGTTGTAATTGGCCATGGGACCTCAAAGTAGGGGGCAGGATTTAAGTGCAATAATAGTTGGAAGAAAAGTAAAAACAAAACAAAATGCAATACAATACAATACTTGCTATTGTCAGATTATTTATTTATTTATTTATTTATTTATTTATTTATTTATTTATTTATTTATTTATTTATTTATTTATTTATTTATTTATTTATTTATTTATTTATTTATTTAGACATTTATGTGCTCTGGCACTGCCTCTAAGGTAGATGTTCTCCTGGGTGGGTGGGTCTATGCCAGTGTTGGCGAACCTTTTGAGCTCGGTATGTCAGAATTCACAAGAAAATCTAGCTTAACTCGGGTGCTGTGTCACATCTAGACATATCCATAATTTTGTGATATTTGTAGCTCTAGAAAAAAGCTATATTTTTGATATATGTATTTTATTAAAAGCAAAAACAATTCTTTACATTAGTGACTTTTGTTGAATTTCATTTGCTAAATCTTCAATCGAAAGTTGGTATTTTGTACACTTCAAGAACAAGCAAGCACTACACGCCCAGGTGCCAGCGTAACCATGTGTGTCACCCAAGAGGGCTTGGTGTGTCACCTGTGACACGCGTGTCATAGGTTGGCCATCACTGGTCTATGCTATCCTCCTTTTAAAGTAAGTTCCCTTCTTCCAACGTATTGGGAATTTTTCCCCATTGAAATTAATGTAATTTTGAACATGGTGAGATGAACACAATGTAGGTCAGTGTTGCTGCTCTACCACAATTTCCTACAAAGCTATGATTTGCCAGAATGGAAAATTAGCACAACAGAGGAGTGCACTAAAGAATGAATCAGTAGCATATGAAGTAAATTTATAAATAAAGTTCAAGAGTTGGCGGTTTCTTGACATGACTGGTAGGAGAAATAAAAGACTACTGAGCTTTTTACTCAGCTAAGTAGAAGATTAATTATATTTTGTTCTCTGGCCTAAAGTTTCTGGAAGGATGGCATACTAACTTTGCAAATATCTTTGGAGTTTTGCTTAAGGCACAGTATTACATTTTTATCTTGATACCACTGCATACTAAAATTTTAGCATCATGTTAACAAGGACCTTTGCAATCTGCTATTCTGCTCAGCTCCAGAACTATTCACTCCGAACCTTTTGAAGAGCATGTATTTGCACTGCACTATTTTCTCCAGGGAAATAAGCAAGGCTATATTTTCCCTTATGTCTTACAGCTCAAAGTTTTTAAAAAAAGAAACTCCCCCCCCCTCAAACAACATAGGGACTTTCTCCGAGCAATAGCCATCTTGAATATATCAGGCTATCCAAGCTCCTGAAGTCATATGAATAAAACATGGGCATAATACAATTTAGCTACAAAAGCAAAATTATCATCTTACCATATTTCCATAATTAAAAATGACCATACAGATTCAGAAACTTTCCAAACTAATGTTCACCTTAATTAATGTTGAGTAAAACTTTCTCAGTGTAACAGTCCTACCCACAGAATGTTGAGTGTAGCTAATTTTAATTTCAGAGCGAGAGACAAATTATTTGATGTGCCTGCATGGGTTTAACGCAAGCAGAATCCAAATGTGTTACAAAGAGAGACTGCTGTGATAGGAGAATGATCCTGTCAGAGGATATTTTTTATACCAGAATCAAACCAAAATTACCAGATATTTTTAAATGGTACATATGGATGGTGGGTTTCATTGACTGGATTGTTACCTACCATGGTTTGTTTATGTATTTGGTCTTACAGCAACTACTGGTTAAAAAAAAGTCTCCTCTTCAGCAGTAGACATGTACAATGTCTCCAAAGAGCAACTGGCAGCATGGGATATGAAAAAAAGATCCCTCTTTCCTCTTGTGGATGGAGGCAGCAAAGCCCAGCACATATTTGCTTACTTTCCATTGGGATACATATGAAGTCACGTGAAGACTTCCAGATTAGATTATTGTAATGCACTCTGTGTGGGATTGTCTATGAACATGGTCCAGAAAGTGCAACCGGTGCAGAATACAGCAGCTAAACTGCTAACTGGCTCAGCTGCACATCACACCAGACCTAAAAGAATTGCAGTAGCTGCTGATGTCCTCCTGAGTCCAGTTCAAGGTATTAATGTTAACTTATAAGGCCCTAGATGGTTTGGGCACCATACAGCTGAAGGAATGCCTCCTATATAGATTCGACCATGCCCCAAGATTTGCTGTTGAAGTGTTCATGATGATGCCACAACATTCAGCATTTAAGAGGGTAGGGATATGTGTGAGGGCTTTCCCAGTGATAGCCCCACAGTTATGAAACAGTCTTACTTTGAAGAAAGTTGATCACTCTCATTGTATGTGTTCAGATGACTTTTGAAGACCTGACTCTACCCAGCTGAGAGAATAGTATCCCCTCACTGTGCAGCCACAAGCACTCTTTTAGTCAATTTATTTTATCTGCTTTTATAATGATCTTATTGTAAAACATAAATAAACCTCCCGAAACACTCAAAGCAATCAGAGTTTCCTCCAATGTCTCCTGTAATCTGAAAGTGTGGATTACATGCCTGTGGGCTATCTGATGGCACAGATCATTATTTATTTGGCACAGCCATGTGCTGCTTTGCAAATGTAGCACTACCAAAGGAAAAAGAGAAGGAACAATTTTCCAAAGTCGGTGGAAGCATCACTGGACACAGCAACAGCTACTGAAAGAGACAGAGGAGATAAGTTGAACAGATGATAGCAGCTGTTCCAGGGAGGCTCACTGCCGCTATTTGGCATGGGCAAATAGAGATTTCATTGAGCAGAGCAATGGATGTGTGGAAGGGTGGCTCCAGTCTATCAGCCAGTGAGGAATTGCCCTAGATCTGGAAAACACTATTCATACTTCTGTATTTCTATAATACTTTGTGTGACATTATGTGATGGTAGAGGGCTAGGGCGAGGAAAGCTCTCCGTGCCAAAATATCCCTTCTAGCTTCAAATTGCACCAGGATACAAAGTATAATTATTTGGTTTATTAAAATAAAAAAATACAAAAATTGAGCAAATACATAAAATAGCAAAAAAGATACAGGTTCAAAATAATTTAAACAAATAAAAAGATTTCTCCATGTAAAACATGGGATTCAGCATCGTAGTTCCATAATAGTTCAAAGGGACATAATGAAGACAGCATAACAGGTGATGAAAATGGAATGGAATGGAATACCTAATGCTAATACAAGCATGGCTATACCCTAAATCATGAATACATCACATGCTATAAATCAATCAATACAATACCCACAAACGCAGGTCTTTCTAGAAGAAATAACCCCCTCCCATCATGTAATGTGAATAGTTGCACGTTCCATCTTTGCAGCCAATTAGCCTGACCAATTTTGGGACTAAGCTACCAGGTGCAACTGTTTGTGGATGGTACTGCTCCATGGCCAAGTATGCCTTTCTTCTTCAAGACTTAACATAACAAGCAGATTTTTCCCTTGAAATTTTTTTTATTTCTGATGCTAACCCTCTAAGGCCAAATATGGAGCTAGTTAAGACTCCTCCATTACACATTATGACATTATGTGGAGATTGTCATTCTTAACATAATCACTAAATAAATCCTTTATCCCTTTTAAACCTGAGACGTAGAGGCTTTAGTATAGGAATTTCTCCTATTAATGCTTGCTACTGTAAGATCATCCCTCGTAATGGAATGACACATGCACAAGCTTAAGGAGAGAAAAGACAAAATATCCCTCCATTCTGCCTTCTACTATGAATACTGAGGAGGACTTGCATCTGGAAAAAAGGAGTCTTACATCTCAATCCTAAACACATTTCCTTTGAAACAGATTTTCAAGAGAATTGTAGCTTTTAGACTGAAGAAGAAATTGCTTGAATAATGCGATAGTAGAATGTGTGTGCACCTACAGTTCAGCTCCCTGCCTTCCACGTATCCACGATTAATTTATATAACTGTAATTACAGTTTCTAAAATTGCACCCCTCACTCTGTTTAATCAACCCTCTAGTGGCAGTTTCCATCTTTTCTAATTAAGTTACTAAGGATGTCAGCCCATGATTCTAACACAGCGTTTAATGCCAGATGTAATATTCTTTATAAAAATAATATGCTCATTTACAAAACTATACACATACAAAAGCTTGCTTCATTTAATCATTTTAATTCATGAAGGATACTTTGAGGGAGGAATGTTGTTCATGCCTAACAATATTCCAATAGATATGGGTCCGTGGAGGCCATGTTCAACAACTTCACTAAGAAATATCTGACTGTGAAGTTAGAAGTACCATTAGTTTCTACATTCAGCAGTTTTTCCGACAACCCAATATGAGGAAGTCAGTTCAGAATCAGATCCATTCATGGAATACAAACCTGAAAGTCAATTTATGATTGCATCATTAATTTAATTTAGGGAATAATGTTCCCTGATAAGCAGCGCATAGATACTACTGAATGAGGCCAACATTCTGTAGAGCCTTCATAACCAAAGAGGGTCCAGCTGGCTAGCTGGCCCAGACATATCGAACTTGGCTAGGTGGGGAACTTGATGAATATCTAGGATTGCATTTTGTGCCTATTTTTCTCCAAATCTAAAAGGCCCATCTTATTTCCTTGGCCGAGGCACATTATACCCTCGTTACACACCTACTGATAAACTAAAGAGACCTGACCTTCAAGAGGCTGTGATAGATGTGGAATTGAAGTATGCTTGGGTGGGTTCAGGATGGAGGGGAAGATGGAACAAATGGTGAATGACTAGTAATGTTGTCAAGGGAAGCCATGTTATGATGTGGCAGCAAAGGGGGGGGGAGAGAGTGGAGTTTCACTTTCCCATCCCTATGAAGTCAAGATTTGAATGCTGAGACTGCATTCAATCAATGACCACAGAAGGAGAGGAATTTGGTGAAGGGTAGAGAAAGAATAGTGCTCTTTCTCCATGCTAAGCATAGGAAAAATACGGAGTGAAAATAAGAAAGTCCAAAGTTAGTCTGTGTTACAATACAAATGTGAGAATGACTGGAACACATACTTAATCCTTGTTTCCCCAAAACGAATTATCACTATGATGGATGAGTCTGGTAATACTGTTTGATTTTTTGTTTTGTTCATGATTTATTTGTTGTAAATTTAACTATTTTTTTAAAGGGACAGATAAAAACCACATAAATCTTCAAGCTGAACAACAGCTGCTTGCACATTTTACTGTACAAACAATGCACCAAGACCACCCCAACCCAAAGAATGTACAGAACTGCAAATTTGCATAAATAACAAAAAAGGGGGAGAAGAGGCAGAGATAGGGAGGGTGGGGACAGGGAAGCCACATATTGACTGGCAGGACTGTCACAGGGGCATAGAGGGCAGACATAAAAAGACTGAGATGGATGGTTGGGGGGAAGGGCCCTATTACTAGACTGAAATCAGTCAGAATGAACCGCAAGTGCAGTATTCCCTTCAATGGACTAATTCATTGTGTTCTGTCCCAGATCTTAGTATCTGTTGCTTACCTTCATGTTGAATGTAGCATGATTGCACGAGTGCATGTGGCCACAAAAGGTCTGAGCACAGAGGCCCTTAAAAATAAAGAAAACAAACCAGAAGATTATAAATATTAACCACATAAGCTGCAACATATCTTTAAAAAAATCTAAGTGCTTAATCCGTGCTGTTTTAGAGCATAATGTTTAGAGTTCTCAGTTCCTGAGTCTGAAGATTTTTCTACAAATGCATTCATAGGTCCATTCCATCCCATTTCTTCATTTGTGACCTTTGAACTTTTAACACTATTTATATATTTCTGAGTGTAATAACTAAAAAATGCATTTCCTAAATATGCATTCTCTTAAAATGTACTTTATCGTGACCTTTAAAATGAAACTTAGTAGGTTGTTGTTACTTTTGTAGAATTCTTTTTTAATGTGGGGAACAGTGCAGTCTGAAGGAGAACAACATTCTGACAGCAGTCCAAAAGTTCTTCAAATAAGTTTTAACTTCAAGGACTGTATTTCAGCGGTAAATGTTACACTCAACTAACTTTTTAAAGTTCACTTTGAAGTCCAAACAGTAAAAGCAGAAGGCACTGTTTTCTTACAATATAAAAAATGTTATTGCCAAGACATACTCACAGAATGGATCCAGGAAAGATTTTTTTTAAAAAATATAACTTTAAAGTCAGTAATTTAAGATGAAACTATTTCATTGTTAACTAGCAACCAGTTGTGGTGAATGAAGTTCCTAGGTGTTGTATACCTTGATACACTCAGGTTATTGTGGTTTTCAGCAAATATTGATGAAAAGGGATAAGAGGTTTTAATGTGGTTTGATACAGTATAGTACAGTACAGTACAGATGGGCAATATCAGAAGTGCCAGCAATGCCAACAGAAACCAGAGGTTTTAGCAGTTCAAACATGGGAAAATTTTGCAAAGCTTAAACATTAGCATTTTCAGAAATTGGGAGTTTTGGATCCTAGTCCAAAAAGAGAGTCAAAATCAAAACAGATAAAAGAGTTAAAACATTGACAAATAGCGCCCAAATGATTATGAGAAGCTAAGGCGAAAGATACACCTTTAAAGGGAAAATAACCATTATTTTATGGCGAGTACATTGTTATAAATCTTTGCTTAGCAACCAAATAAGAATAATCATGTAATTTATGAAGTAAAGCTAATCTCTTTAATTGAAGTGAAGGGGACAGCTAGTGTATTAGCAGCGATGAGTACACAGCTCATTTATCTTACTGCTGTTAACTCTTACCTTCCATTTCTTTTTCTAGCACGTAATGCTGCTTGAAGATTCATTACAAAAAAGACAGAAGAGTGACAAAGGGCGCTGTGCAAAGAGGCCACACATGATCTCAGCCTTAATGACTACGATTCATGTTTACTTGTTTTTATAGTGGATGCAATTTTAAAATCCATTTCAGTTTACAAAATTTAGTCTGGGCTTATTATAAATCAAGATAGCACATTGTTGTCCCAATTAAAGCTTCAAATTCTCCTATCTATGAAGCAAGGTTTAGTGCTGATGCTGCAGTAGAAGAGGTCCCATTTTCTGCAGGGCTAAACAATGGCACCCTCTATTGTCAGGCATGCATTATGTGAGCATTTTGAAGTGATGGGGCACTTTATAACATCCACTGCAACTCACTTGCTTTCAAGACCCATGTAGCACCTGACCCAGATATATATTGCCAAGATTGTCCTTGCATCAGTTGCGGTGCTTGAACCTGTGAACAGCTATCATTGCAGAAACTAAGCACAAGATGTGCAAAAAGAATTGGGTCCAGTGTAGCGAAAGCGTCCACATTTCTTCGTGCAAAGGCCAACACATAACCATGTGCAGTTGAAGAAGAAGAGTTGTCTTTTATACCCTTCTTTTCTCACTCGTTTTAAGGGGACTCAAAGTGGGCGACAAAGCTTTCTGTTTTTCTCCCCACAACAGACACCCTGTGAAGTAGGTAGGGCTGTGAGAGCTCAGAAGACAGCTATGACTAGCCAAAGGTCATCCAGCTGGCTTCATGGAGGAATGCAGAATCAAACCGGGTATTTCCCAGATAAGAGTCCACCTCCCTAACCACTAAGCCAAACTGGAGTTACTGTAGGTGAGCCACTTTTCACTCTGAGAGCACTTATCTCTATATTTGATTACCTATGGAAATTAATCTTGGGTGTTTTTCCACTATCACTAGAAGTACCCATTTATTACCCATTAATGGGTACAAAAATGCCATTTCGTACCCATTAATGGGTACTTAATGGGTACATTTAGTGACAGTGGAAAAACTCCCCTTATTGACCTTTTGTGTGTTTGCTTGTATGCTCTGTAGACTTTCCATGCTGTTCCATAGATCTAGTCATGCTCTTTGGTGTAATGACCTTTGCCTCACCCCTCTCTCTGCAGAACTTCTGTGCGGGAACAACTGGAACTGCATCTGGTAGAATTTCTACACAGTACACATTATCTCAAGAAAGCAATCCCTTCCCAAAAAACCACCACCTTTATGAAAGGTTTCACAGTATCTATAACAAAATCACACTGCTGTTACTTATCCCCCTACTAACCACTGCCATAGCGTTACTGGCTAAGCTTCCTACCAATCCCACACACAGCAGCAAGTCAAAGTATATGATGGAATGACAACAATGTGAATCTTGCCCCTAAAAGCAGGAAAATTCCACTCTAGTTATACCAAACAGCAGCTGATACAGGCATAGAAGAAGAGGCATCTTCCATGTTGGATTTCTCAACCTTTGTTGAGACAGAGTTTCTAACCTTTTAACTGCACTTATTGGCATGATAAGTGCCAGCAGAGCTCACTTGTTGGCCAAGAGGTAACCATTTCCAGCATCTGGAAAAAGCCTAGGGCAGATTTTGATGTCTAACCAATCAAAACGTGCAAGGATCTCTCTAACTTCTCAGGAGGTGAGACAATTGGCCTGTGAGTCTAACTGCGTTAGCAAACACAGCAAAGCACCATATACTAACTTTGATGTCAGTTTTCTGTAAGCCAAGTATGAAGGAGTATGAAGAAAACATTAGACAAAAGCCTGTCTGTTACAGTCTCAAAGTAATGAAAACTGGGACAAGCTTTGTATTCTGCATCCTGCATCCTGCAATGTGAGAACCTCAGCAACCATTCAAACTTGTATATAATTCTGTTTTATTCTTCTTTGAAAACACCTATGTACTGATTGAGTTGATAAAATCTCATCCTGCACTAGGTTTACTCACATTTACCAGAAAATAGAAAATGAACATGTATATATAGCTACAAGACACAGCAGACCATTATTTCAAATAAAAAAGGAGAGTTTATTACATCTTAGGTCCCTTAGAGTGTACCGTGCAGGTTCAAACTTCAATTTAAGATGTAGTTTACAACCACTGCTTCCCAGACAGGCAGTGGCCCTTTCCATATAGTATGAGTCAGTATCTGTGGCCCATGCTGAGTGGGCTAGCAGTAGCTCACTCCAAGTGTTCTCTACTTTCTGACAGCCTTTTATGGCACAGCCCTGGCTACCGGCTCTGAAGTTTTCACTAACCACTTGAAACCAGTGCAGAGCTTTCAAAGGCTAGGATCATTTGTTTCCAACCTTTGCAGTTGCTGGGTGGGTCTGTTTCAGCAGCACGCTAATACCACTTCAAAGTGCACTTCCTTAGTTTACCACTCGAGTGACTCTTCCATGGTAATGTCCTCAATATTTTGGAACACAGACACTGGTCCACAGAAGTATGTGGACAAAGGCATCTACAAAGATGTAGGTGTCTCATTGGCCTGCTCTAAGATGGGGCTAAAAGGTGTCAGGGGATGCCCTTTCCTTCCATTTAAGGGGGGGGGCAGATTATTCCTGCCTCGGCCTCTTCATCATCCAGATTTCCCAACCGCAGTGGAAACAATCGGGTCCCAAATGGGTGCCGTGGTGGAAATGGGGTCATCCGGCTCACACCCAAATGGGTCCTTAATGGGTGCAAAAATGGGTACTTTCTGCCAGTGGTAAAACACCCCAGATCTCCATTGTGTCTTAAGAAGGATTAATCTGTTGTGGTATGGCCAGCGCCCTATTTCCAGTTGCGTACGTACAGTGGCACTTTAAGAACCTCATAACTTTAGATTCACTTAATAGAGCTTTACAAATACTACCCAAAAGTGTACTAAAAAATGTCTATGAAATTTGGACTTAGGCAACCGAAGCTTCTGAAAACATTGAGGTAAGAAGGGACTTCTTGCAGTTCATTATTCCTTCCTTCCTTTTTCTTCTTTCTTTTTAGAAAATATGTTTGGAAACACAATTGAAGCAGGTTATATAATCTTGATAATAATTTCAATTATTGAAATGCTAACAAAAAAATCTAACTGAATAATATATTGAAAGTGACTTATTTGAAGTTCAACTGCACAGTTGTGATACTGTGAAAATAAGGGGCTTCTTCTGGCATTTCAAAATGCCAACTATAAAACTATAGTTTTATTATTTTATTATAGGAATTAGTTTCTTTTTGGCTTTGAGAGCTGAGAGCTTTTTAAATCTGCAAAAGAATACCTAGGTCATTCTTTTATCATTTGAGTGGAAAATTCATATACCCAGAGTGCACACTAGAAACCAACACTGTCATTTTTTCTTATTGATTAGGACAACAAACTGTTGGTTTACAGCTGTTCTCATTACTTGTGAGTTTTGCTATCAATACCACTTTGGTGAAAATAATGAGGGTCAACTACATAATGATTTTATTCTTTATTGTTAGATGTTGTTCTCCATTTTGTAATGCAAGATAGCGAGTTAAATCATTTTACATAATCAAACAATATCTGAGGAGGAAAATAAGGAGAATGCTTGTCTTGTCAACCAATAATGTTGAGGAACTTGGGCAGTTTCAAAACAGAAAAGAGGCAGGAAATAACATTTTTGTAGATACTTCACTGCTTTCCTGCTTTGCATGTATGTGTTCCTGCCTGATACATGTGAAACACAAGCCTCTGAAAAATGGCAAAGCTGGAATGAACAAGAAAGTTAAAGACTGCAACTGAATAGGTTGATGATGGATGGTGGATGAAACTGGAATGTCTTGAAAACAGGTTGAACAATTTTGGGTTTTGGAAGTAACTTGGCTCTAGTGGTAGGCTATTATAATGTCTTATACAGTACAAGTCAGGGAACCATCCAACTCTACTCGTACAACATTAATTAAAATGAATTTTGGTAATATATAAGATGCAGACAGTGATATTATAGCCCAGAGTGATCTATGGGTGTTTTTCCATTGTCAGAAAGTACCCATTTTTGCACCCATTAAGGACCCATTTGGGTGTGAGCCGGATGACCCCATTTCCACCATGACACCCATTTGGGACCCGATTGTTTCGACTGCCACTGGGGAAATCCGGATCAAATGGGTACTTTCTGGGCTTTAATCCGGATTTTCTGTAGACACCATTAATGGGGTCTACAATGGGGTCTTCAGGCAGAAAATCCAGATTAAAGGGAGCCTGTTTCCATGCTTGTGTGGAAATGGGGTCTAGAGGAGGCTAGGGGGAGGGGCAGCCATGGGGGGGGCAGCCCCGAAACCTAAGCTTCGAAGTCATTTCGAAGTCACTTCGAAGTCTGTGCAAAATAGCTCCGGAGCGTCTTTGAAGTCTGTGCTGATCTTCAGAGTGAACTTCGAAGTGACTCCGAAGTCACTTCAAAATCGCTTTGAAGTTCACTCCAAAGATCAGCACAGACTTCAATGGAGCTGTTTTGCACAGACTTCGAAATGACTTCGAAGCCACTTCGGAGATTGCACCCCCTGTCCCCCCAAACACCTGGGGTGACAAGCAGACCCCTCATGGGTAGATCCCAATTTCCAAATGGGTGCTCCGGTGCTTCCACGGCAGGGAGTCTAGCACCCATTGCTATTGGATCTACTAGATCTGTATTAAGGAATATACCCATTCCTTAGATCCGGATCTTCTTAGATCCGGATTAAAGGAGCACGGTGGAAAAACACCCTATATCACCTTTGGGACAGTTCACTATATTTCTGACATTTTCTAGACTACAAAGGGATAAATGCAGAAAGGCCCTCAGTTAAAGATTTTTGGCACCAAGTGAATATTCATATAAGAAATATTATGTAGGAGAATATTAAATTAACACATGAATTATGTTTATTGCATCATATAGGTACACCTAATAAACAACAGGCTTTTTTATTGATTTCTCTCATGAGAATATTAATAGATGACGGTTGGAAGGACAGGAATGTGTGGGAAATGATTATATGGTACAAAAATCTCCTGGACTAAATTCAAATGGAAACTTTGGACCAAAGGAAGAAGAACACACAAGTTACAAACATGTTTAAGTGAAAATCGGTTGATTCTTTTGTATTAGAAATAAAACCTTACATTTTTTAAAATGTTCCACTCCATTTTTTACATGATATAATTTAAATTACAAACTAATTTCTGTGGAAAGAGAAAAGATAACTGAAAAGGTTTAACTTTTATGCTATAGGTACAGGGCTGAATTATGATTTAATAAAGAAACAGTGTAACATTTGTTTTAGAGGGTTCATTTTATTATATGTTTGAGGTGTTAAATAATTTTTTAAAAAAAGTTTTTTTAAAAAAAAGCTTCAAAGGAGTGAGGATAATTGCTGAGTTTAATTGTCCTGTGGAGCAACCAAGTCTGAAAAGAAATTAGCACTCTCTCAGAATTGATTGCTTCTAGCTATCAATCAAGCTAATGAGGTGCCTGATCTCTAGATAAACCAAGAACTGCAAAATTAAAAAAAGTATCAAAATGCAAAAAAAAAAAGCAAGCAAAAATTAAAAAAAAAAAACCCTAGGCAGTCAAAGATTTATGTTGTTGGATAGATCGATTTTTGTTGGGCCGTTGTTGTTGTTGTTGAGGAGTTGCTTCCCCCCTCCCTACTGATTTTGCAGGTTTTGATTCACAGGATGAGGTTCTTATAATATCCCTAATTTATAGGACTATGGGAACACAGCGAACAATAGTCGGTTTCCCAGAGGTCCTGACACATGAATATACCCTTGTGCAAGATTTACTCATAACACACACAAAAATACAATCCAAACATAAACAGTGTTTTGGTATTTTTTCCATTTTATCTGTTTGGTTCCCTATTTATTCCTATATCTCTTCAATTATTGACATTAAACTGAATAATGTATAATTATACTTGCCTTTCTACTTCCCCTTTTCCACAAGTGGAGCTGTACTACCTTTTCTCTAGTCTTCATAATGTATGCTAGTGCTAGTTCTCAACAGATTTTCAGCTATGCACTGCTTCTGCCTTTGAACTCTCATTGAACACAGCATGAACGAAGCTATTGCCTTGTGTATTCCTCCAAACCAAAAAGATCCCAACTGTTCTTTCCTTAATTAAGAAGGGGGGAAATCAACCTTATTCCTAGATGAAGATACAGAATATACGTGAAAATAATTTAAGTGAGCCTTTAGGCTTTCTTTTATATTCTTAAAATCAAGGGTTTACAGAGAAATGCTGACAGGCCACATCTGTGCCATTATAATATAACCTGATGTCAAGATAAATGTTTCATGAATTAGGGAGCTCTGTTGCGGGGTGCTTCAATGTTCAACTTTTTTCACTAGATAAAAGTGAAATATAGTTTGGTCTTCTATCTTCACTTGCATCTTAAGTACAGTGACTTTAAATTTGCTAAATTGGTTTTCACTGAAATAGTGATTTTGTTGCACAACTTGTGCTTCTGAAGTTTTGGTGTGTCCATGCATTATCTGAGGGATTCTCAATGACATGTAATTGGGCACTGTAAAAAAATTATGTTGTTAGGTTAAACAAGTCAAAGCTCTTCAGCATCAAGGACCATCAGTGCTAACTCTAAGTTTGGATCATCAATAAAGGTAAAGATAACCCCAATTTGAACTCAACTCTTGGTGGCTACATGGACAGATTTATGTAGCTTTCTTGGCAATAATACAGAAGTAATTTGTCACTGCCTTCTTCTGAAGAACTGCTGGGAACTGAGCCTGCATGCTAATATATGGTCATTCCATTAATCATTTAAAATGCATCTATTAACAGAAGCACAGTTCAGATGAGGCTCTTCAGACAGTTATTCTGGTTGGTCAGGAACAGGGTGTCCATCTGCAATACCTCATGATGGATATGAATGCCCCCTCCTGCCACATTCCCCACTTTAAACTATTCCAAGGTTGCTCCTTTCAAAGAAGTTACCATGGGTGGATTTGAAAGCCACCTCATTGCCATGACAATGATGTGCCCAGAATACTGAGTCATTATGTCTTATCTGTGCAAGTTGTGTCCCACTCCATAAATGATCCAGAATCTATGAAGCACCAGCTCAGATTGCAACCAGATATTTCTTACTTATTCTTCCACATTTGGAAATTCCAGAATAAAGCATGGATAAAGTAGCCTAAGAGTTCTGTGTATGTGAAAGATTTGCCTCTGCCTTGCACCAACTGGTAAAAAGGTTTCATCCAGCTCCAATTGATGACCCATTTGTATGGAGCCACAGATCTTGGAATTTCTTAATGTGTACACTGACCACATACTTTAGATTGACAGTTATTGTTAGGTTTAGATCAGTGATGGTGAACCTTTTGAGCTCAGCGTGTCAAAATTTGCAAGAAAACCTAGCTTAACTTGGGTGCTGTGTCACATCTAGAAATATCCATAATTTTGTGATATTTGTAGCTCTAGTAAAAAAGTTATATTTTTGATATATGTATTTTATTAAAAGCAAAAACAAATAATTCTTTACATTAGTGACTTTTGTTGCTAAATCTTCAATTGAAAGCTGGTATTTCATACACTTCAAGAACAAGCAAGCACTACACTTCCAGATGCCAGGGTGACCATGTGTGTCACCCAAAAGGGCTTGGCGTGTCACCTGTGACACGCGTGTCATAGGTTGGCCATCACCGGTTTAGATACTGTTTTAGTGATTTATGGTTTTTACTGTGTGCATTCTAAATGTTTCTTTCTAGACTGTAACTTGCCATAGAGTTTGCATGCAAACAGTAAATAGTAACAAGAAGGATTTGTGTTCAATGGACAGGAAAAGAACAGGATGGGATGTTTAATGATTATGTCCAAAAACTCCTTTTGCCAGTTAATGTTTAATGTGAAATGTTTTAATTTTTTTGGGGGGTGGCTGGGTGCTAGATGTTTACTTGTTACACTGTCAGTCTTTCAGCATGATTTTTTTACCTGGAACTTTCCTCATCTAGTTGAGTGTTAAATCTCCTTTAACATTAGCAAAGATAAATGAGAGACATAACCCAACTCCCTACTCTGAAAATTACTCAAGGGACTTAAAATATACTGCTGGGTGTGATTATTTTTGAACATGTTTGCATACATTTTGCTAAGAGTCTTAATTACTTTTCATCACAGTGGATCCCTCAACAGCTAGAACTCATATTTCAAATATATGAAACCCAGTGAAGAGGATCAAAAGTATTACGTCAATATAACAATGACAGTGCATTAAAAAGAACAACAAAAATAATGTTAACACATTGGCAATACAAAGTAAAAGTATCTTTCACTTGTCAGACTCCAACTGGAGTACTATGTCCACATCTGGTCCTTAGACTTTAAGAAAACTGACACAAAAAGCAAGAGGTTCAAACTGCTCTAAGCTAAGGAAGCAGGAGCGGGGAAACTGAGAAGGCTTTTAAAGAACAAAATATTTGGCCTTTGAAGAAGTCGGAGAGGGAATATAATAGCACTGAGTCCCTGAAAGGCTGTTACACAGATAGGAACCACCTGGATGTTAAGAACAGCACTATGCAAGGAGAACCCTTTGTAAAATGGCTGCATGCTGTTCATATTCCACCCATTGCCTCTGGCTGTACTGAAAAACAGCCAGAGAACTTTCATTTTCCAGCTATGAAATTGACAGCCGGGAGAATAATTCAACACAGAAAATGAGCATGACTGGGTAGTGGTTTTCATGCCATGACAATCCCTCTGTACTGCGACAGCCCTTCAGATACTTGAAGACTGCTATCATGTCTCCTCTCAGTCTTCTCTTCTGCAGGCTAAACTTTCCTAGATTCTTTAACCGTTCCAGTTTGGTCTAGTAGTTAAGGAGCTGGACTCTTATCTGGGAATACCAGGTTTGATTCCTTCCTCCCCCACGAAGCCTGCTGGATGACCTTGGGCTAGTCACAGGTCTCTTCTGAGCTCCCACAGCCTCACCTACCTCATTGGGTGTCTGTTGTGGGGAGAAGAATAGAAAGCTTTGTCAGCCGCTTTGAGTCCCCCTAAATGGGTGAGATAAGCAGGGTAGAAAAGCCAACTCCTCCTACTCCTACTCCTCCTCCTTCTTGCTTGTAGGCCATGGTTTCCAGACCACTAACCATTTTGGTAGCCCTCCTCTGGACTTGCTCTAGTTTGCCAATGTCTTTTTTGAATTGGGGTGCCCAGAACTGGACACAGTACTCTAAATGAGGTCTGACCAAGGTAAAGTAAATAGGAACTAGACAGGGTCTGGCCCCTCTTATGTTTTTATTAATTTTATACTTAGTTCTACCTTCAGTATCCATCAGCACACTTTTGAGAAAATTATTCAGTATACAATACTCCACATCTCGTCTTAAGCTACTTTGTGGTGGTATTAGTACAGGACAGCAAAAATGAAGACAGAAGTCTAAATAATTAAAGACATTAAATTACATAATGTAAAAGAAAAAAAAGTCAATTGCTCACAAGTCCAGAAAATTTGAAACAGGTTGTTGCTTCCACAGTTTCCTTTCTATATAGTGTGGGCTAAAGTTTTGCTTTTAAAGAAATCTGGAGATTTGGAAAGCGGATGTTAAAAAAGCCCAAACAAATGTGATCCTGCATCATATTTAAACAAGACTTTGTTCTGAATTCTGAAAGCACTGGGGGGAGCAGGGGCCAAACAGCAATGCTTCCTGTTAGAATAACTTCCCCAGGCCTCATCCAAGTGACATAGGCAGAAATAGCTTAACCATGCTTTCCAGCTTTACTTGATAAAAGTGAACTATGCAACACAGAGTATATACCAAGCAATTTATTCTCTTTCAGTTACTAATTCCCACAACTCACACTATAGTCACTCCACTACAGCTTCACAGAACAACTGATTAACCGCAACACAGAGGGAAAGGCTGCATTCGTAATGAAAGCTAGTAATGATGGCTGAGTGTGAGATTTGAAGAAAGATGGCAGCAGAGTGAAGATGTCAACACTATTCTCGATTTCCAATACACACACCCTTACATCATGTTTCCAAGACTGTAAGCTGCCCTACAGCATTCGATCTTAGACCCTGGTCACACATTCAGTTTAGGATGACTTCAAGTCATCCTCAAGTCACGTTACTCACATTATTTTTACTCTATTCATTTTCCAAGCCAGCCTACCCACGTTAGATCCAGGGCGTCTTTGCTTCCTCAGTTGTGAGTGTGGGGATGGGCTAAAGGAGGTTGAACTGTGCTGTGTAATATGATAATAAGTGTGACATTCAGAAATATGATAGGGTGTATCATATCTACAAAACAGTACATATAACATAAATATCATAGGTTTTAACATATCCATATATACAGTACATATAAATAAGTTGGCCTCCATCATTAATTTCTAAAATGTCTCATCTTCTTCCCTAGCTTCACCACAGATATTGCAATATGCAGTCCTGTGACCAAATAAGGTCGTTTGTTTCTGCACAGAGTAAGCACAATCTAATTTTATTTTTAGCTAGGTTTCAATAGCTTCTTCCTTTCTTTTATTTAGTCTTATTTTATTAGTTTAATATTTTTATTGTCCTATTTTACTGTTTTATTTAAATTGACAATATTTATGGACGCATGCATGCATGAATAAAATCCAGGATCCAGTACAGATTGCAGCAATGTTCCTTATATATTTTAATAAGAAACATGAAAGTACCCAGCACTGTGGAAACAACCTATAGTCTCTCCCTCTTTGGCTGGGCTGTACCACTCTAGACTGTAAGTAAGTTTCACAAATTGGACTGTTCTCTCTACATAAAATGCCAACCTAGCAGGAAACAAAATGCATATCAGCATTCATCATATAATTACATTTCTTCTTTATTTTTACCGAGATACTTAAAGGAAATATTGATGATCATTTAGTTGTGAGCTGGCAATGGCCAGATAATTTGTTAATTCTGCCATGGCAATAAAGACAAAGATAGCTAGAAGCTGCTTTCTCTGATTATGTAAGTATCCAAGCTGTCCTGCAAAACATTGATCACAACCTTTGCAACATTTTCAAAATCTGTGATTCATTAAAATAATTTTAATATGCAAATGAATCTTAATCATCTTCATTTTTAAATGTTAGCCTCCCTGTGGGAACTCTAAACAGCCCTAAATAGCTTCAGCTGTGGATATGTTTAACGTAATCCCATTTGAAGCTGCAGAGGAAACAGTTCAACTACACATGTACTCTACTAAAGCTTTCACAACTGCTTTTGTGTCTACTACTTAGCCATGAAGGTCAAAAAAGTGTTCACTGAAGCGTAAATCTAGCTGAGACATTAGGCATCAATTTTTATACAGGGTATTAATTAAAACACTTTTCCATGCAAGGAAAACCTCTGAGAGAAGCTTTTGATTAAAAAATTCTGCTCTTCTTGAGCATTTGATTGCACTGACTAAATCAGTCAGCTGCTGAAACCATGGTCTACTCTCTCTAAAATCAGTCCATATTTGAAAAAAATAAAAAAATTAAAAAAATAAAAAAAAATCCATATAATGACTATGTTTTAAATAGGGGCCCCATATCTGAAAAAAATGTGAATTTCATTTGTTTGTTCATTCATTCTTCTTTTTATAGGAGAGAGGATCTAGAATTACCTACAGTATATAAGTGGGCCAGAAGAGCACACTTTCTTAATACACTGGTGGGTTGCAGAACCATTATTTCCTGTCTGTTTTTGATGTCAGCTCTGCAACTTAGGGCTGAACCAACAAAATGTCTGTTGAAGATGTGAGAGACTGGATCATACCAAAAAGCTTTAAGGAGTCATAACTCGTCTTCTCAGTTTTAAAGCTTGTGCCAAATATCCCTACACTAAATTAGGCACTAGAAATTAAAGATATCACTGAAGGTAAATATTTGAAGCAATCTTATAGCAACAGACCTCAAAGAAGACTTCTAAAACTTGGGGCGGGAGCCAGCCTTATCCCTTGCCTTATCCATAAATGGTTAAACTGCTCTGAGGATCTTCTAAAGATGCTGCTGATCATGTTTTTCAAGCAAGTACCAACATAGGTGTGAATTAGATTGTTCAATACACAGTTGTAGTGATGCACAGGATGAAAAGATGAAGCAACAGGGAACTTTGCAAGATGAATGTTTACTGGTTTTTCTGCCAGCACCCAATTTAAAGTGTTGGTGTTGACTTATAAAACCTTTCAGGGTTCAGCACCTGGATATATCCAAACCCATCTCTACCACCCAGCTACTACCATACCTCTGTGTTGGCTCATACTTTAGCTCTAAAAACACAACCAGAAAAGAACCCTTAAGACATAGCTTCCTCTCTTTTCCAAGTGAGATTCAGGCAGCTTTCTCACTGATGTCATTCAAAAAAGAATTCCTAAAAATGTATTCCTTCTTTGGAATTGTTTAGTAGAGGGACCAAGAGTTCTATTTCTGTTTTCTATATTCTGTGTTTTGGGGTGTGTGGCACGCACAGCCAGCAGCCACCAGTTGCGAAGCCCCAGCCGGGTGTCCAACTCTCTCCAGTCTGGCCACTATAGCCACGGACTTCAAGTTCCCTTTTTAAGTAGGCCTCTGAGCGTTTTTCTCTTCAGCGCTGAGCTTCTAGCTCTAGTTACACTGTTACCATTACGTTACTAAGGCAAAACTTCCCCGCTCCCTTGAGCGTCTGAGCCAGTATCAGGCCTCAAGCAGAGTGTCTTTGAAACAAATGTAACTTTATTTGTTTACAACTCTTATGTTATTTCAAATTCAACACAGACAGTTCACATCAACTTATTTTCTTAACTCAGGACCCTGACTAATCCCTATCTAGATTCTCCTCAGGACCCGGATCTGTACTGTCTAACTTCTTCCTAAGTCTAGCCCCAGCTACAGAACAACAGCTCTGACAGGAAGGCCCTTTTTATAGTCTCTGCCAGGGTTCCATCCCTTCTGATTGGCTGTTTCTCTCTGGGCTGCCCCCCCTTTCTTCAATATGCTAATTGAGCTGGGCTTAGACCTTCCTTCTCTGTTTACCACCCTCCTGGTCAGTGCCATTTACCCTTAGCATATTTTATAACATAACCACATATGCAATTCAAGATACTACAAGTGTATTAATCAAGCCTGTGTTTGTTTTATCTTTGATTTATTGTTCTTTCTGTTATTGTTTAACCTGTAGCCTGTGTGAAGTCATTTGAAATTCATAGTGAAAAGGCCCCAAAAATAAAATGAATTGGAAACGAGGGCAACTTCACTTGAGGACTCCCTAAGCATTTGAAACGTAGCTGACACTTTACTATGTTCTGGCTAAGTGAGAATTGTGGAGCCCCAGCAATAGCGTCAGCACACATGTGTGGTGCCATTGCCAAAGCAACCAGGCAATGCTGTGTACCATCACACCTATGCTGCCAGTCACAGGCTCCCCCTACACCGGAAGAAGTGTAGATGCTACTGCTAGTATAGGTGTGGTGCTCCACACCTATACATGTTGGGGGTGGGTGGGATTCTAGTACGCGTAAAGAATCAGCTCTGCAGTTTTCCCTGCCAAGGTTACAATTAGGCCCGAGCAGGCCTGAGCAGGAAGGTCTGCCAGTAGCATGGCATGGTTGGCCTGCATAGCTGTCAGTCAGGAATCACTTCCAGTTATATTGGGCATGGCGGAGAGACATAGCTTCGTACCTACCTAGGTAGCTGCTACGAAGCTTGTGCTCGGCTTCATAGACTGTTACGAAGGATGTGCAGGTCTACATAGTGTGTGTGTTGCGCTAGAGATGGTGGCCTCCAAGCCTGCCTCTAGATCCCTTTGCCCTGGGAGACATACTGACACACGGCCTCTTCTCCTTTCTTCACAGCGGAAGACATCTTTCATGCTTAGGTGCATCTTTCAGGCGGGGGGGGGGGGGGCAAAAGCAGGACACTTCTAAAGCCATTTGCTGGGATTCAAGAGCAGGCAAGTGTTTGACTCTGCTTGAGATGCCCATGAGCATTTGGTGGGCCACCATGTGCGACGGGATGCTGGACTAGATGGGCTGTGGCCTGATCCAGCAGGGTTTCTCTTATGTTCTTATGTAACTTCCCTTATATGGTCTTTTAGCCTTGGTTAATTTAGCAAGCCATAATAGCACATACCTTAAAGCTGACTTATTTTGTCATTTATTTTAAGCCAGCATCTCTGGTTTATATGGCATAACAATCAGGATTCTGTAGAAGAAAATCCAAGCACAAGCCATGCTAAGCTAGATCATAGTAGGTGAACCTGTGATGTTCAAGCTTCACTGAAACCTATTTCATCTCATTTAACATTAAGTGCTAATGTTGCTGGTGAGTGATCCTTGCTGTTTCAGTGAAATAAAGTGAGATTTTTGCTTTCAAAAGGTCACAAGTTAAAGAGTAGGACACCAAGAAACAATATGAAATACCAAAGTCAGATGTAACCATGAGGCCATCCTTGAATACTCTTTCTTTTGCCACATGATAAATAACACTCTCATTAAAATTCTGTCTTGGATGAAAGGCAAGTCCATTAGTCTGGGAGCTAATTTTTACTGGCTCCTGAGATGTATGAATACTAAAAATGCAGTCTTTATAACTGCTAGACATCAACCACCTAGTCAACGCTCCTCTTGGAGTTTTTAATTATTTACTTCATTTGCATATACATTCCAATTTACGATCAGCTGTTCAGTTATCAAGGGACAGTTTTTGTGCTTTTGCTTTTGCATTTTATTTATCACTTTTGTATCCTTGGCAAAGCACTGAGACTATTTTACTCCAGCAGCAGATTCCATTAGATAATATATACAATTAAGCACTAGCTCTTTTTGCACATTTAATCATGGATACCATTCATCTATATTAAATGTGGATTTTAGTAATACAGTGGTACCTTGACATACGAGTTTAATTCGTTCCGTAACCTTGCTCTTATGTCAAATCGCTCGTATCTCAAAGCAATTTTCCCATTAATCCACTCCAGCTCCTAAAACACCACCTCAGTTGTTTTTGTTATGTACTGTACTGTATTTACATACTCGTATCTCAAATCTTGCTGTCATCTCAAAGCAAAATATCACTCGCTCGGCGGCTTGTATCTCAAAACACTTGTATGTCAGGGCACTTGTATGTCGAGGTACCACTGTAGTTACCTCAGTATATGTTAAGGCCTCAAATAACTTTCCCTATGCAATTTCCTCTTTCTCAAACATGCTGATAAGGCCCTCCAACATTTTACTTCTTGATTTTTTTTCATTTCTTTAAATGTTACTGAAGCAGAATTAAATATTCTTTGGAACTTCACACAAAGAAATGAATCTGGCATCTCACGTTTATGCAGACTACAAGAAAAATAATGTAAATTATTCTTGATTGGAGATTGCACAAAAGTAAAAATCCAGTTCAGTTCATAATGAAGCTGAACCAAGTACAGGTCAAATTAATTTGACCTAGAACCAGCTAGCCAGTTTGTCAAACACATGAGGAACCCCCTCCTTTGCATTACACACCTCCCTTCATCACACTTGGGTTTCCTATCTTTATGCACTGGTTTCCTCAACAAGCGTGCCTTTCCTCTCCTTCCTCCAATGTATTCATGGCTGTGTCTCATTAGCTTTTCCTGCATTTCCAAATGGTCCAAACTGGAACAACAGCCACAGGCTCTGTGGCTCTTCATCAGCTTATTGAGGCCCACTATGCCTTCTCAGTGTGGAGGACACTTGCACCTTCTCTTCCAGGAAGTTTTCAAACATGACCAATCACATTCAAGGCCTTCCTCGAAGTAGAGGATGTGCATGTGAAAGGGATGGGAGGAGGCTTCAAACAAATGCTCAACTTGAATGCCCTTTGGTTCAATTTGAAAGCAATCTTCAGATCAGAATTGGACCCTCAACTAGGGATGTGCATGAACGCATTTGTAAATCAAAAGTCTGGACATTCAAAAATCTGGGTGTTCAGATGAATCTAACAATGTTCATGGCTCACAAATACTAACATCTGATCAAATTTTTGCACCCTCACGGTATTTTACTGATGAAATTAGGCTTTTTCAATGGTAAGAAAAGCTGCAAAAATGCTCAACTGTGAATGCAAACATTCAAATATTTAAGGAAGTAATTTGACAAACAAATTTTCAGACATCTGCTCTGATTGTGAATCAAACACGTTTTTTGAGCCAGTTTGGTCTAGTGGTTAGGGAGCCTGTTTGCTATCTGGGAATACTGGGTTTGATTCCACACTCCTCCATGAAGCTGGGTGACCTTGGGCTAGTCACAGGTCTCTTCTAAGCTCTCACAGCCCCACCTACCTCACAGGGTGTTGTGTTGTAGGGAGAAGAATAGAAAGCTTTGTCAGCTGCTTTGAGTTCCCTTAAATGGGTGAGAAAAGCGCGGTAGAAAAGCCAACTCTTCTTCTTTTGTTTGTGCACATCCCTATCCTCAACACATTTTTAAACCAGTTGTAAACATCCCTAATCAGAAGAACTAATGTAGTTCTTTGCATGGAAGCATTCATTTTCTCTCTCTCTCTCTCTTTTAAAGACTACCTTCACATTATAAAGCCTGCTACTATATTCAATATTTCCATATTGAAAGCCTGCTTTGTGTTTTTGTCGCTTGTGAAGTAATAGAAAAGAATCTGCAAAAGAATTGTTTATCCTAGAGATAGCTACTATTTTTTGGGGGGGAGGTTGCCACCACAATAACAGTTTTGTAGCCCCTGAGAGACCTGCACACTTATCTGGGGCTATATTAATTACATAAATCATATCTTTTGTACTGCTTTGATGCATATAAAACTTTTCCACAAGTCACATAAATCATTATTACATTTAATGAATGCTGGATAGGAACACAGTATATTCTGGTAGTTTATTATTATTATTATTATTATTATTATTATTATTATTATTATTATTATTATTATTATTATTCACAAAGATTAGGTTACTGGAAAGCACTATACCTATGAAAATTTGGGGGTCAGGAAAGTTGTGTCTTGGGGGGAGCACTCTGCATGCTTTTTACACTGCAGTGTTAAACACAACCGCAGACTCAATATTACATTCCCAGACTTTCTGGAGAACCCACAGTATCTTTACAAGAAATGACAACTGTGCAAGTTCTCAGACACGAAGAAAGAGACACAGGTGCAGGAAAGATGAAGCTCTTTTATACAAAATGCCAGCCATGCAATAGCCAAAACTAACTCAAGTCTTTCTCAAAACTCAGAATTCATTAATCCAGCAAAGCACCTCAAGTCTACTCCTTCTCCAACAGCTTCCTAACCACAGAAGTTCCAAAGCAGAGATGTACAAAATTATTTGTAACATTGAAAATTTGTACATTCAGCATTCAGACATTTGAATTCGAATTGAATGTTGGCACATTCAAAGACTGACATTCAAATTCGAATGGAATGTTTTGATACATTCGTATGAAGCTTCATTATGGATTTGTATGGGATTCGTTTGGGATTTGTATGGGATTTGTATCTAACATCTGTCATTTGGTAAAATCCACATGGGAAGGAGGAAGAGTGCTGCAAGTGTTTGTTCCCAGGTTGCAATGTTAAAAACAGAAAACAGCTCTCCATACAGGACATTGAGGAGACAAGTAAGGAGCAAGGTTGTCATCAGTACGTCAGAGTAAGAGCTCTCAGAACTCTCTCTGGCACTGCTATCCAAGTGCCTTAAGGACCACTTATGACAGTGGGATTAAGTCCACCATGGGAAGCAGAGATGAGTGGACCTTGCTCCTTAATGCAAAATCACATTGCCATAAGGGCATCATGCACATCTTGCCTTAATATATGAATAGGCAAGTTGTGAATTTAAAGACCCTACACAGATTCAAAATTGCAAATACAGGGACCTCATGGGTAAAAATGTATAGATTTTAAGAGACTATTATAAATCTCTTTCTATTTACTTGCCAGTTAAGGACAAGTAGTATGAGAAAACATGCTCTTTGATAACAATGGTTCATGGACTGGAACCTCACTGACAGTAAAAAAAGGCTTAATGTTCCAGTTTTTTTTTTTTTAAATAGCTGTATCTCCATGTTTAACTTGAAAATGACATGGGATACCTGCAAGGCTATGGCTTCCAATTTATACATCAGCTGCATTTTTATAGTCAGTCAGATTGATCTTACACCCCTGATTGACTTACTGTTCCTGAGCAGCAGAACTCATAATCTGTGGCCCTTTAGAAGATTCATCAGGGATTACAGTACATGTCATCCCATAAGAAATGAAACATCAACGATTCTTGAAAATAATAATAATTTTAATGGCTTTCCCCTCTGCTTGTTAAGAAAGAGTTATTCTCTGCAACAAAGTATTTCCAGGCCTCTTGTTGACATTCAGCTCCCAGCTCTAGCAACAATAGAAGAGATTGATTTGTAAACTCCATTATCTTTGTGTTCCCTCCCCTTGATACTTTTTCAGACTTTCTGCAGGAAGGAGACTTAAGAGTAAATGTGGGCAGAGCAAAAATGTATCTTGCTTGGCAGGGAGAAAATTGATTACCAATTCCCATCTCAGTCATAGAGAAAACCCTAGCATCTCCAGGGATTTCTCTAGACAGTCTCCAGCTGCCTGTTGCAGTAGATGGCATGAATACAGCAGTACACCAGATTTCATCATAAGACAAACAAAGTTATAGAACCTGAAATTAAATAGAAATTTTCAACTATAGCTAAGGTTAAGGCAATACAGTACTTTTCTTATATATTGTAAAGTGATCTATGCTCACATTTCATACCATAGCTGTTCCCTTATTAACAATGTGGCGTATTTTAATAGGGCTTATTTAAAACCATACTCCAATAACTTTGTAACTCAAAGCAATTAGAATGTATAGCACAACTTTATACACATAAAGTAATTATATAATCGATGAGTAAATAACAAATAATTTCATGCAATTTGCAATACATAAGAACTATACAAATGTAAATGTAAATTCTATGTTTAGCAGGCTGTCACCATTAACAAAGTGATTACAGGTAGTTGTTTTATAATCATTAATACAAATATATTAACTTCCCTAAAAGAAACACACAATTCCTCATTTCTACAATACTGCATTAAAACTTTAATTGTAGTAGATAGTTACACAAAAGCTTGTCTAAGATACTTTAATGATAGGTTTGAATCTTTTGCTCTCTCTTTTTTTTTAAATGACCATCAAATGCCATATATTATACCAATTACTGCCAGTGAGTTTATTTTTATTCTTACAGTTTGCTATTACATATTTCTAAGCTATTAATAAGAAATCCATCAATTTTTTAGCAGCTAGAGATGAAGAGGAGTCAATAAAAGACACATGGTTGAGGATATTGTTATTTTTTTTGAAATGTTTTTGACAATCCGTCTGTAAGCAAAGACCCCCCACCCAAAAAAAGAAGACTCGCCCCCCCCCCCGAAACCATCACACATGAATGGAGGAACCTTTTATTATGGACCCATGCCAATATGGGGCATTCAAGATCACAATGTAGAGTTACAATGCCATCTCTTTTTAAAGAAGTTCCCTGCTTTTGGAACTTGTTTCTGAATCCTTCAAGGCAAGATTATAGAAGACCATTGTTCCCTAGAATAAGATACACTTACATTTGTTTGATCTTAAACCATAGATACCTTACTAGTGATCTTTAATAATATTTGGTAGATCAGTCCTGCTTGACCTTTAAGAAGTCCTGGGAGATGTTTAAAGTCTTGCTCAAACAGAATTAATGAGCGAGAAATAGAATTCTTCATGATATTAAAAGACAGAACTATAATTTTAAATCATAAGCAAAAAAAGTGTTCCTGAAGATATTTTTAAAATCCTCTTTCCATTTTTGTGTATCTGTAACAGTATAAAAGTCTTAAATTAAATTAGCAGAATTAGACAACTTCCAATCATTATGAGATAGAATGTGTGTCAAAATTGGATGATGTCTCAAAGGTATAATTTGGGAAGGGCAGGGAATAGGTATATCCTTTCATATGTACACGTGATACATTCATCTAAACATTTTTGATCTTGCTAGATAAAAATGGAAATAGTAAAAATATAGTAAAATGAAAATTTGATCAATCTAAGTAATTTTTTTTGAAGTATTTTTATTCACATATTTTTGTTCCAATAACAAGTTTCATTCACCCACCCACCCACCCACCATCCCTCCCTCCATCCCTCCATCCTGGTTCCACACATAAACATGTATGTGTACAAATGTATTATATATGTAAATGACCGCACAAGCTTAAATGAATAAACAAATTTGTTATATATAAGGGATGCATATAGCTTCAAAACTGTACATATTTAAATATAGATGTTGCAGATGTTGCAGTTTCAGAAATGAGCTAGTACATATATTCCTGCACATCTAAACATGGAAACCATTGTGAATGGAAATATGCAAGAGCAAAAATTTGTATAAACAGAAACCCAGTCACTGAAGCAGACACCTAAATATTAGAGCAGAGTTGAATAAAGACAGAATTTCCCCGTCTTTAAACATGTCTCATGGACTTCAGTGAAACACAAAACATAAATTATTCTGGACTATCTGAGTTATAGTGAGGCTGTGAATGCAGGATTCCTTTCCACTGACGGTTTGTGTCTGTGTTAATTGTTTTCACATCCCTTAGGATTGGTTAGTTGATATATTTGCCTCAATCTTGGGTCTTCCACCAAAGCCCCAGAACCTTGAGGTCCTGACAGTATATTATCTGTTCCTAGGACTGTGGTCATCTGAAAATAGATACCTGAGATCTGTTACGGCCATTCTTTCTCTGGTCATTCTCTCAAGTGTTTCTGTTACTAGGGGACCACATTTGACTTTACCTTCCACAATCTTCTCTAGTTCTTCTTTCAGTTCCTGGTATTTTCCCAATTCCTCATACTCTTTCTTCCTGATGTTACCATCATTTGGGACTGCTACATCTATTATCGCTGCTAATCTAGCATCTTAAATTCCTAACTGGATGGCATACTCTGTTCAGTAAACTAATGTAGACAGTAAAGAAAGCAGCTTTAGCCAAAGATGATAACCAAGCACAGTATTCAGGTAAATCAGCATATTAGGTAACAGGGGCCACCCATTTGCAGGTTTTTACTGATCAATGAATTGATGTGTAAAACTGTTTATGTACACACCCAAGCACCTTTTCTTTATTGAGATTGCTAGTGATCACTGCTTCAATAAAGCACAGTTAGATCCTTCACAGCTGTTGGTTTATATTATTAGAATTCAATGCTCAACAACAACACTGCATTAAGTTTGCCTGTTAGCTCTTGACTCTCACTGGCAGTACCAGTGTTGATAATAAGAGGTGGAGATGTGCAAGGTTAGTCAGAGTGAAGCTGACTGGGGCCCATTTGAGGATTTTTGGTTCAGTAAACCTACCTACTGGGACATTTCTAAAGTACTAATATTCTGGAAATAAAACAGTTATAAAACAGTTATAAAAGAGTTACAAGGCATTTTTATTCCATTCCATTTTTTTTAATTTAAGAAGAAAATAATTCTTTCTAGATCTTCAGTGGAATTTGGAAAAAGCACCACTTACAATATTCATAAATGCTGACATGAAATTCAAGATAGCATAGTTTATACCTAAACTCAGCAGCAGTTTATCCACATTTGAAACAGCCACAATTAGCATTACAAAACAAAGTAGCTAGAAAGGACAGCTGGATTCTGTTTCTGAGTTTGTGTTTTTAAATAATATGAGGAATCATCACACTCATTTGAATGAATTCAATCTAAATTAAGATCATGCTGGAGTTAGCTTCTTTACTAAAGAATGCTGTGGGGAGACATTTTCCACTGTTGATGACAAACATGGATCCTCTCTACCCTTCAGAGGTCCTCTTGAAAATCTCAAGGCTTCTGGAGACCTGAAGATATATTTTATCATCATTGAAACAGTCAGTTACCAAATATTGATGAAGATGAGGCTTTTTCTGGAATATCTGATATTAGACTTTGAAAGAACAAATTACATACGCAACATTTTATTTAGCTTGCCAGAGAATTTAATGTGACAACTCTTCAGTATTATTACAAGTGCAATACATTTTTAACCACAAAACAAGCAAAGTCCTAACAAGGTTAATTAAGGCCCATCAGGGCTGGTTCAAGCACATCAGGTGCCCACAGTGAAGAGCAAGTGCCTCATCTGCTAAGGATGCCATGGGGTCAGACAAGGGCCTGGGGGCAAGTTGTTGCATCCATCTAGGTGCTCCTCAGAGTGTTGGAGCAACATACTGTGGCAGTTTGCTTATGAATAAGGTAGAACCAGGTTGCTTCTTGGATATGACTCATTTGTAGCAGTTTGGGGGCTGTTACGCCATGGTTTCTTGTTCTGTGACCCTTAGTTTTTTGATATACCTACAATATCCATCTTCAGAGAATTTTGCTCTTGGATGAGTCAAAGGCAACTGGTGTCTTCATTTATAAGAAACGGAAACACCTATAAGAAGGGAAACAAGATCTAAGAAGACAACAGTCACCTTTGACTCGTATTTTCAAGGTGGTGCAAGATATCCTACAACCGACTCCATTGCGTGAGTAATTTTTAAAAATGAAAAATCAAGGGTGCCTCTCTGGACATAGCAACTAAGATGGGTAATAGGTCATGAATACTGACTAGTACTAAGCCTGTTTGGTCTTGTGGTTAGAGTGCCAGACTCATCTCACAGTTACAGGGTTTGATTCCACACTCCTCCATGAAGCCAGCTGGATGACCTTGGGCTAGTCACAGCTCTCTTTCTGAGCTATCACAGACCCACCTACCTCACAAGATGTCTGTTGAGAAGAATATAAAGCTTTGCCAGCTGCTTTGAGCCCCCTTAAATGGGTGAGAAAAGCAGAGTGTAAAAGCCTATTCTTCTAATCTAGGCTAGCCATAACGGCTTATGACAGTGATGGTGAACCTTTTAAGCTCGGTGTGTCAAAATTTGCAAGAAAACCTAGCTTAACTCTGGTGCTGTGTCACATCTAGAAATGTCCATAATTTTGTGATATTTGTAGCTCTAGTAAAAAAGTTATATTTTTGATATATGCAAAACCAAATAATTATTTACATTAGCTCAATCTTCAATTGAAAGTTGGTATTTCGTACACTTCATGAACAAGCAAGCACTACACGTCCAGGTGCTAGGGTGACCATGGGTGTCACCCAAAAGGGATTGGCATGTCACCTGTGACACGCGTGTCATAGGTTGGCCATCAATGGCTTATGACACGCTATGTGTTGTTAACACTAGATCTAAATCTCTGGTGCAAGAATTAACAGAGGTTTATGCTATTTAGAAGTCTGGAGACTTTGCAAAGTCAAAACGCCCCTGGCATCCAATCTCACCTTAGAAATCCAGCAGTGGCTTCATTCTGCCTATCATTATATCACCTTGAGGTCTTAACTAGTGTTGCTGAATCCATGAACATTCCATGCTTTTACCCAGCATTGGGCACTGAATGGTGCTTCTACTGCTCCCTCCTCAACTGATTCATCTATATCTCTTTATGATCAGACACTCTCTTCCAAATTAACAAATAGTGCAGTTCAGGGTTCTTTTTCTGTGACCGTGGAACATTGCTGGATGGACCTCTCCTTTATTTTTTATTTTTGCAAAAATTGTAAACAAGTGGTGTGCCATGTGCTTGTTACATTTTGTTTAATCTGAGCATATTATAATGTTTATATGTTCATTCATATAACGGAGCATTGCTGTAATGTGTAAGTATATCTCATTCATGTATAATGCAATCTCACACTGTCATTTAAGTATGTATTGCCATTGTATCAATTATGTTATTCTTAGAATAGGTTCTAGTGTGTGTCTTCCAAAAAGATATGGAATGTTGGAATTTCAGGAGCAGACCACAGTTCAGAACAATACCAGCTCAAAGTCACTCTCTTGGGAATCCACTGATTGCCTCTGGACACTGCCGCAAAGCTTCTGAGCTTAGGGAAGCAGCAAGTGTAAATCCTACAGTATTGTATATATCACTCTATGTGTTACTCTTATCAACAGAACTCTGACCTATGCTTATCTCAATTCTTCAGTAAAGTGCTTCTTTGGAATAAGAGCGCATCTTGTATAGAGTTCCGACCTCAAGTACTGACAATCAATGTCAAATATTCATAAACCTATTCCTCCCATGATGCTCAAACAAAACATAAACTAGCTGGCACCTGTCCTGACATCTTTTTTTTTTCCTTACACAGCCTAAATAGAATATATATCAGCAAACTGGAGTGAGGCTATTATTGTTCCCAATTTTTTTTAAAGGATGGGCAAAAAGACCTGTAAGTATTCTAATTATTATTAGAAAACTTTATAACTGCCATCTATATTGGAAATTGCAGGCAGAAGAGGAATCCATTTTGGTTAATGAGCAAGCAGGATTTTGATTAAGATGCTGCTTAATGATTGATCATGTTTTAGTCCTGTGTCATCTAATTGAAAAATACAGGCTGTAAAGAAAAGGGCTAATTGTGCGCCGTAGAGATGTGAGCAAACTTAAATTGGCTGTTTGATTCAAATTGAACCTAACAACCTTTGTTAGGTTCAAATTCAAACCTTTTTTTCTAGAAATTGACAGTGTTCAGTTCAGTTCATACATCTTCAAACACTTTTCAAATACCTGTAAAGTCAGATCTAACATGGTATGTTCAATAAACACACTTTGTTCAGTTTGGAACAGTTCAAACCTGAATGTTTCAAACACCCTTATTCAATTTGAACAGGTTCAAACCTGAACCATTTTGGCACATCACTAGTATGTAGTTTTTGTGCATCTTGTATCAGCTTTAATTTAGTCTCCAGATCAATTCTGTGGGGGGGAAAACAGCACAATACTAATATTGACAAATGCTTCCTCTCTCCTTTATTAAACAACTATATAAGAATACCACAATTAGAGTCAGGTGTAACAGAACTTAATTTCTGTTCAAAAAGGAGTAAGGCAGAGGGGCATTTTAGCTCTGTATTAAACCTGAATTTGAATCCCCTGGCAGGCTAATTCAATTTGAATTTATATACTCCCAAGATTGTGGGTGCAAATATTTCAGTTCTTCTATAAGCTAATGATGCAGCCCTGGAAAGTTAACTGAGCTATATTAGGGAATAAGTCATAAACAGGGTAAAATAAGTCCCTTTTTACAAATATAATACAAAAGCAAATATGTAAAGAAATAACTGAATCCAAATGCAGAGAAGCCAATATAATTACTAGAAGGGTACAATGCCCCACTGAAAAGTTAAAATTACTAAATACAATTTAATCAGATAATATTCCAAATTGCCAAGCAAGAGGCCAGACGCGTTTTGACTAACAAGTCAAAAGCTTTCAAGTAGTATGTCATACCTCAGGATCCTGGAAAAACCCATGTAGACAATGTTACTCAGAAGGCCCAAAGGAGTTCAGCAACCATTCTTAGATTCATTGGAACATATGGTAAAGAATATATCATGTCAGCACTGAAATTGTTTATGGCCTGAATGCTTTACGGTGCTCAAGTAGGCACATAAATTCCTGGAGACAGTATAGATTGAGGGCTTGTTCATACTTGCCAGCATGGTATGGCATAGCAATACCCATACCAGGTTGGCAAGGTTCCAGTGAGGCAGTGGTTATTCACATAATAGCTGCTTCTGCATCGGCTACGTAGACCCCATTAAGAACCTGATTGGTATGGATTTGGTATGCTTTTGATACATACCTTCTGCACTGTGGGCAACATTAGGACCCCACTAGGATCGCATTGTCCTCATGAGCATGATCAAGTTCTGGATCTAGTGGTGTTTTTGGGCCCCATAATCCAGATTAGCCGCAGAAAGGGGTCTACAATCCATTTCTGTGCCCAGAAGACCAGATTTCAGAGCATGCATCTACATGCATGCCGGGCCAATACGGTAAAGGGATGGGCCTATGGAGGCACTATGTTCTCTCTTCCTAGTACAACTACACAGATGAGCTATGCAACAGGTGGCTGGCAACATAACAGCTATGAAGGCAACTATACAGCTGCCTCCCTTCCACGGCCACTGTCAACAGAAGTGACTCTTGACTGACAGCTGTGCAGGCCAATCCCACCACACTGCGGGTGACACTTTGTGCACTGGCCTATTTGAGGCCTTAGGATGGGTGCTACAGAATCCACACAGCAGCCCAGTTTAGCACCCATTGCCATCAGGTGCTACAGGCCCCGGAAGATATATGGGGTCCTCATTTAGATCCAGAACTACAGGAAGCAGATTCCCAAAGCCCAGATTCCAAAGATCTGGATTAATTAACCATAGTAAGTGTTGAAACAGCCAATGAGAACAAAACTAGCTCCATACCTGGCCAGTAGTGCTCATAGTGTGAATGGTCTGCCAGGGCTGGCTGAATTGTCAAGGCAACATCCAAGGCAACATCTGCTGCAGATTTAAACATTTCCATAGTGATCTAGTTGCTGCCCCAAACTAAGCATCCATAGTCAGTCAGCAGTTGCAGAATCTAAAAGTGACCCAGCTGCTTCCTAGTAAGTGTGGAGACTGCTTTTTAGCAGTCCACAGCTGGATTCCTCTTGGGGCTATTCCACTCCAGGGCAGCTGACATGCAAAGTTGACACGCCTACCCAGCAAGCAGACAGAACTGCTCTATCAGGTAAGTGTGAACAGGCCCTAGGTTTCTTTGAACTATTTACAAAGTAACCATATGCATTTCAAACACTATTGTGAGATTATCAATAGAACTGCTGAAAGTAAAAGGGAAGGCATAGTATTAATTACTGGACCAAATGCCTTTTTTCTCCAAGAGCTATCTTTCTGCTCACGGCAGAAAGAAAGAAACAGCTTCTCAACACTCATGTCACATAGCAGCAGCAGCATCCAAGATTGTTTCTTTTTCCTTTTTTAAAAAAATACCTCTCACAAGGAATGTTTCTCTCAAATTCAGAGAAAAACATAGAATCTGAAAGTCACATTCTGGTTGTTTCTAGATCTAAGTACCTCGATCTTCAGAACATTTTCAAAAGCCCCCTGTGCAAGTGGGAGAAGGTCTAACTCAATTGGGAATGAATGTGGAAGTACTAAAAGGAAGGGAAAATGGAACAGGAAATGAGGCTTAAATGGCAATCTTTATTTAGCAGGATTTAAACTCACTTCATTGTGTCTCTGTTCAGATACTCAGATAATAGTTCTATGGTCTAATCCCTTCACTAGTTTACAATGGTGCTACAGTAGAGAATATCAAAGGTCAGAATGATTAGTAGTGCATTGCTGGAGTTCTCTCTCTCTCTCTTTGCTGCAAATATGACAGCTAAAAGGGGCTTTCTTTTCATTTGGAGCTATGCATATGTACAAGTGCATTGGAAAACAGGTAAAAGGGAAGTGGGAAGTAAAGCAGGGCTTACCTGCCCTACGTGTGAGTGTTTTTGGAAGAAAGATGTGGAGAAGAGAAAGGAGTAATCTTTAGCAAGCAAAATCATGTCATCTAGGAAAATGATTACAGTGACTGGTGAGAAATGGAAAATCAATTCTCATGGCCATCAGAACCCATCAGCCAAGAAGCAGAGGCAGAAAAAGCAGAAGCAGATGCAGAAAAAGACGACGACAAATAAGAAGAGTTGGTTTTTATACCACACTTTTCTCATCCATTCAAGGGGACTCAAAGTGGCTGTCAAAGCTTGCGATTCTTCTCACCACAACAGACACCCTGTGAAGTAGGTGAGGCAGCGAGAGCTCAGAAAGAAAGCTGTGACTAACCACAAGACCAAACTTGGATCACAGTCACAGCAGCCTTTGTCACTTCCCAAATAATATTATTTTGGATCAGGGAAAGCACTGAACAAATGCATAACTAATATGAATTTGCCTTAAAAATGCAGACAAGGAAAGACACAGGAAGAGTTTACAAAGGTTTTCAAACTCAGTTCTATCCCACATAACTAAATGTATTCTAGAATCATTTCCTCCTGCGTGTCTCATCCTGGGTTTCAGAAGAGGTCACTATTGATTGATTGGATTAAATATTTACATTGTTTTTATACTGCTTCCCATTCTAACATGATTAAGCGGTTCACAATAAAAACAAAGAAACTGACAACCAATCTCTTGTTCACTCCTGCAGAAGCTCATATCTGTCTTCTTCTTGTTTACCCTGGTATACTTTTAACTGAAAGATACTAGTGTCGTAAAAATCCAACTTTCCCTGCCATTGATTGTGTTGTGTGTGAGAGTATGTGGTTGAAGTTAGTACAGGAAACTATACTACAATATTAAAAAACACATAGTTTTGTATTCATTCTCAGCCATTTGATATCAAAACATAAAAATGGCAAACATTTCAATAATACAATTGAATCATGTGATAGAGAAACGACTGCAACATTGAGTCATAGTTATTATTCTGTGATTTGCAGAGTGCAGTGGTTAACTGGCATTACTTTACAAGAAAATTCTGACCTCCCATTCCTCAGATTAAGGGTACATCTCCACATTATAATGGAGCGTTATGAATGCTTGTTGATCACTTGAAGAAACTGATTTAGTGTGAACTTCTGCAAAATCTAAAACAAAGCAAAACCTGAACTTCCTCAGCTGCCAAAAGTGATAAGCAGTTGATCAAGAACCAAAGAGTTTTTCCAGTCCCTTCCACTTTCCAGCCCCTTCCACTTATATTTGGAAATAGCTACATAAAGTGAATACCAATGCAGCTATAAAAACATCCATAACTTTATAGTTCAAATATTTCATAGAGACTAGGAAGCGTCTTCAACCTGAATCTTACTTAAAGCAAACAATAAACAAAAACAAGCTGTTTAAACATCTACCTTTGCCTTTGTGCAGAGTTTGACATCTGTTGTCAAAGAAGAAAATGGTGGGAATGATCAGATTATTTAAATGGTACCACAAGAAATATTATACTACTCCAATGAATGCAACATTGGCAACATATGTGTTAGACTGGGGGATACTATGCATTCTGATGTGCAGTCAGTGCATGGGCATCACACCTGATGCCCGATACTGCATAGCAGTGGTACATTATGCCGCCACTACTGCAGATTTATCTGCTGCAGAACGATCAACACTTGCTCTGTAGTATCAAGTAATTCTGGAATTTCCCACCATCCTGACAGAACAGCGAGAAACAGCCAACAAGAGCTGAGCCTGCAGCTCAGCTCCCATTGGGTGCCTAATCCCATGTGATGTGCATCTCACCACATGCGCCACAGAAGTCTTGTAGCTGTTGAGGAGGAAGCTGTGGACTTCCGTTTCAAAGGGGGGGGGCAATGCATCATAACATCACATCCAGGTAAGGGACCTTAGTTTTATTTAGCTACTGCCTCAATTTTGCTCTAAATATCCTGGGGTGAGTTCCTATTACCACTTTAAAGCTGTTTCAAAATGGTTTGGATCCTAGTAGTTCCCACCCCCAATAAATTAAAACGGTTTTAAAATGGTTTGGATCCTCATCATCCCCATTTTCAATTAGTTTCAGGGGTATTTTGAGGATTATTTGGCTTAAAAACGGGATAAATAAACACCTGTATTTTCAGGTGTTTTTTCCCAGTTTTGCTTTCGAAACGTTTCTTCCTTATTGCTGTGGGAACGCTACAGCATTACTGGGGCAAATCCATCATGAATTGGGTCGGATTTCTTCCAGTAGGACAGGACAGCCCATGGCCAGATTTTTAAAGTGCAGGGAAGCACTTCACCAGTTTACTTTTCAGCCAGCCACTTCACTGATAACAAAGTAACAGTTCACTCAATAATACTTCACACCCACAGACACTAATAACAATGTTGCCACATTGCCACCAGTTTTTGGCTTCTCTGAAAGGCAAAAGAAAGGAGCCAACAGGGCAGTAGCAGAGAGAGAGAGAGAGAGAGTGTGTGTGTGTCTGCCTCCAAATGCACAAGTGAACCGGGCTTATTTTGGAGGTTGCTGTACAATCACAAAAACACACACAGGGAATGAGATCAGAAGAGGATTCTTCCTTTCAAGTTTCACTTTTCCATTGGACAAACGCTTTGCCTTGGCAAGTGCTGCTCTCTCTCTCTCTCTGAGTGTGTGTGTGTGTGTGTGTGTGTGTGTGCGCGCGCACGCGCGCGTAAGATCTTTTAGTGCTTGAAGGATCTTTTATTGTTATGGCCTTTTTAAAAAAGGAAAGGAAGGCAAGGTGACCGAGTTTTTATTATTATTATTATTATTATTATTATTATTATTATTATTATTATTATTATTATTATTATTATTATTATTATTATTATTATTATTATTATTATTATTATTATTATTATTATTATTTTAAATCTTCCTGCAATATGCTGCATTTGGGGAGCAGAGTGGAAGGGCTTCTTTTTCTTTTCTTTTCTTCCCCTCACCCCCCGCAATATGCTACAATGTTTCTGGAAATGCTTGGCTTGGCTTGACAAAGAAGGAGACTTTCCCCTCTTCCTCTCCCCTTTGATTCAGAATGGTTTTGATTCTGTGGAATCAAACCAGCAGGAAAAGCGGGGGGGGGGGGGCTGGGATTCCCCATGTCATTGGATCAAAGCCAGTGGGGAGAGAGGGGTGGGGAAAAGGTGAGGAGGGGAAAGAATCCGTTTTTGGAAGTGTTTTAAGTGTTTAAGAGTGGGCACACAAACTCAGGGTTGAATCCGATTGCCAGATGCTCCATTGCTTCCTTTTAATGTGCCCGATGTAAATCTCGATGTATACTGCGCTTTATTCTTTGAATGGGAACTTGCCCACAGAGTAGCAGTACCAGTAGTTTAAAAGACAGCTTTCTATGTGAAAATGTTGCTCTTGGGAATGAATGCTGATTTTGTTCTGAACTCCCATAAACTGTCAATGCCACTGGTTTATTGACTCAAGTTTTTGTTTCCTGTACTAGGTTGAAATTGTCAACGCAAATTAATAATATATTTGTTTAAGGCATCAGTAAATCAATTTCTTCAGAGAGGAAAGGACTTTTCTTAGTTAAGCTGGTTACCTTGTTTTAAATCTGTGAATTAATTCTTGAGCTGAATATTTATTTAAAAAAGTCATCTGTAACCTGAACCCACACAGACATACATGCACACAATATGATTTGGATTGCTTCTTATTGCACTTTTTTTCATTTTATCTCATTATCCAAAGTCCACTATTAATATTCCTAGCATTTTCAGAAGAAGAAAAAATGTAAGTTAAGAAATTGTAAGTTAATTACAATGCAGGCACAAAGCAAAATATATAAACATGCTAAATTTAAAAGTATGAAATAATTTCACAGCCTAATAGTACTCAATTTCACTTGTCCTTGAGGGACATGGAGAACATATTTGTAGGCTGGAGATAACTGGGAGAAAATTACCCACTTGTTGTAAAATATTTCTGCAGGTCTTATATAGAGTTCAGACTCATCTCTACAAGCACTGGAGTTCAGTCTAAGGCCTTTCTGCATTTCCATTGGGCAGCTCCATTATAGTAGATCAGGGAGAAGCAAACCATCCCAAGATTAAGATGGATCACTCCATCTGCAAGGTGACAGTATGTTCCAACCCAGCTTCACAATTGGCCTGCACAAGCTCCAAAGGCCGATAATGAAACTTTCGAGCCTCGGGGATCTGGGGGATCCTTTCAGGAGTACAATAAGACACACCGTTGAAATGGTCAGCACTCTAGTGGATGCATTTTGCACTAGATGCAATTTACGGACCATCTTCAAGGGCACCTCATGTAGAGCGCATTCTACAGGTTATCAGAGCATGGATGACTGTGGCCATGTCGTCTCTATCCAGAAAAAGGCTTCAGTTGACCTACCAGCCGTAATTGGGAGTAGGTACTCCTGGCCACTGCCTCCACCTGAGCTTCAAGTGTCAGTGCGGAGTCCAAGAGTACCCCCAAGTTATGCACCTGTCCCTTCCAAGGCATTACTACCCCATCAAGGGGTTAACGTAAGACCCTTAATGTATTTGCTGGTAAGGAATACTAGAAAGTGCAGAAAGTCCCTATATTCTTATATCTATTTTCCTCACTCCTTACTGTCTGACTTCTGTTAATCTTTGGCTTAAGGTAGGTATATTCATCCTTCAGTCATATGCTTGGTTGAATTTTTATTTTTTATTCTTGTTAAAATTGAATGTTTTTCCAATAGGTTTAGCCCTTTTGCTTTTTATAGATAAGGTTTTCCTTAGTCAAACAAATCTATCACTGAAAAGCTCACATTCTGCAATCTTACCCTGAATATTTATTTATGTTTTCATGGTTATGATAAAGCTTTAGTAATAGTTATAATTATGATATAGACTATCAGGTGGATCTATGCTCAGTTTCCAGATATGCCCATATTTATAACCTTTCTATTCCTCATAAAACAATTAGTTAGCAGTCTAAGCCATGTGACTAGCCTATGGAAAAGCGTTTATTTTAACTTGGAATGATGCTTTATCCTCAGCAATTATAGACGGTAGACTCAATAAAATTCTTTATTCTGTGCAGTCATGTTGATGCAGGTGTTGTCGTATTGAAACAGTTACTCATGTTACTCAGTTAAGATGATATATGGCTGACTTGATGTTTACATATTTTTTATACATTTTATTTCATGTACTTCTTACTACTTTTTTGTTTTTGTTTTACTTTATTGATCTAAGACAGCAATCTGAAAAACCTGTTCTGGTTTCACATTCTAGATTTGAATTGGCTAAAAAGGTTAAAAAACTTGATATTATAATTAAGTGAGGGGGTTGTTTGTTTTTAGGAAAAAAATACTGAAATGGGGTATGATTACCATGGCTAAAGTGAATGCTATATCAAGATATAACATTCTGTTCAACTTACACCAATTAAGGATATTAAATTTAATATTGGGCAACAGAAGCTAAACACATTTATTTGGATTTATTCAAGTTTTTTCATGGCATGAAATAATACAGCAGATTAGAACAACTAACTTGAAATTCTGTTTGTTCTTGAATTATGTGCCCATGAAATGTGCAATCAGAGAGCAGTGTTGTGGACATTGTGCCCTCATGGCACACGGAAAGTGTTGTAATGGTTGAAAGCAGAAGTAGATCTTTAATCTTTGATTTAATTGACAACATGTTATTATAGTATGAGCTTTTGGCAATCACAAGAGCATGGGAAATCCAGTTCAGCTGCTCAGATGTCAATCCCTAGACTTTAGGCAATATGACTCCAGAAAAAAATATATGAATATTTGAAAATATTAGTGACTGACCTAAGATGATACATCTATGCTTAATTGCTTTTTCCCCAAAAGAGAATTATTTTGGAACAATTCCAAAACATGTGCTTAAGTGATTTCTCTATTAAATATCTAGCATCTGGATGTTGCTAACAACAAGGTTGGCGGAGGGGACAAAATCCCAGCAGAGCTATTTAAAATCCTAAAAGATGAGGCTGTTAGAATGCTGCACTAAATGGAGCAGCAAATGTCGGAAGCTCAACAGTGGTCACTGAATCCAAACGGTCAGTTTACATTCAAATTCCAAAGAAGGGCACTGCCGAGAAAGACTCAAACTACCAAACAACTGTGTTCACTTCACACATTAGCAAGGTTATGCTCAAGATACTGAAAGCTAGGCTTTGGCAATATGCAGACAGAGTGCAGTCTGGTTTCTGAAGGGGCAGAGGAACTAGAGATAAAATTGCCAATAACTGCTGCACTTGACAACAAAAAAGTTCAAGAAAAAACATCTGGTTCTTCTTTACTGACTACACTAAAGCCTTCCACTGTGTCAACAAGAGCAACACGTGGCCTAAAGAGGCAACAGTTGGAACCGAACATGGAACAAGAAATTGCTCCAAAATTGGAAAATTTTGACAAGGCTGTGTATCATCATCCTATTTGTTTAACTTAGATGCAGAGTAAATCATGAAAAATGCCAGGTTGAATAAATCAAAAGCTGTTTGTTCATCATCTAGAAATAGGGGTAGGAGAAGAGTGCAGGCTCCGTGCTCTCCCTCTGCACCACATTCACAATGAGGGCATAGTGTCATAAAGGCACCATTTGGATCCTGCCATAATTATCAGCAGTGCGCTGGTTCAGAACAGTCTAAGCCAGGCAAAGCTTCAATAACCCAGCCAGGACTTTTTATTTTAACATGGGAGAAAAGCCTCCTCATTCACCTCCTATCTCCTGACTTTGGTTATTCTCCTTCTCCTGCGCAAAACCCAGTCAATGTTGTAAAATCATCAGCCCTGGGTATTTCCTTAAACTCAGCAAACCCATTCTGATAGCAAGATTGGCTAGTTTTAAATAGAACCTGTACAACATAACTTTAAAGCAAACATGAACTAGGGATAAGATATTTATTCCACTTATCAATTTGGAATTGCATGATAAGTTACATTGATAAATTACAGTGTTAACTGACAATACTCGTTTTCTCCCGACCAACTGAGGCAAAAAACTGTGCCCTAAGAAGTAGATGGGATGGAGAACGTCCATGTGCTGAGAAAGAAGAAGAGGCTGCCATGTAAAGCACTCTCATTAAGCAAAATTCTCATTTGTGAACTTCTCTTACGGACAGGAATGGAGGATTAGAACCACCAAAGACACTCCAAAGAGATCAAACCTATATTGTCTGCAGCTCTATGGATAGATTAAAAGTCAAAGCAAAATAAATAAATTTAATAACTGTTGTGAGCACACATTTATTGCAGCCAAATGCTGTAGTCCAATGTGAAAGAACGGCCAGTTCTTGGTGGAACAGCCTGTGGCAACTCCTTGGCAGCTGCTTGTTTCTTCTGTGTCTTCTGCCAGGGCACATCATATTCAGCAGCAATTAATTTCAACAAGGACTGCAGGAAGCTGTTGCCAGAAATGGGTACGCAGACTATCAAGCTTCGCCGAAAAATCTGGCTGCAGCACGAGGTAATATTTTTAGGCAAGCACACTATTGCTGTGAAACATGAATCGCAATGTCTATCAAGAAAACACCTTTGGCTTAGACAAAGTGGAATTAATGAAAACAGAAGTGAACGTGCATTATGGGCATTTCCGTTTCTTTTCGTTAATTCCGCTGTAAAGCGGAGCATGGCTACGGCAGCGCAGCAGCACAGCAGCACCGCCCGAAAGGGAGGGGGGAGCTCGTTCGCTTGCCACTTTCCAGTCCTCCGCCCTACACCTCGGGAGCACTACAGTGGCGTGGCGGGAAGCTGAGCCAGCAAGCAGGGCGGCAGCAGTGGCTGGCAGCAGCCACAATGGCGGGATGAAAGGGCAGGCTGCCAGGTGGGCAGGCAAGTACCTAGGCAAGGCAGCGGTGGGGTGGCTGGCGGACGCAGCTGAGCTGGCTGGCCGGCGCAGCCGGCAGACACAGTTTCACAACACTCTGTCCAGGTGCGAATGCCCCATAAAGCATTTTATTAAAAAAAACCATGAGCGAGACTTATTTAAAGGGGTGTTTTATTTAATTCATTTTTTGCCATTTGCTCCTGTTTTTACTGCAGGATGGCACTTTTGAGTCCAGACAGAGTGTTTCGAAACCATTTTCGACTCTCAAAAAAGTCCTAGTGGGAACTAGGCTCTAGACTCACATTCAAGGAAACTGATGCTTGACTTAAAAATCTAGATCTGATTCTAGAATTGAGTTTAGAATTCTAACGTACTTTTGGTATTATATACGACTCTGGAATCGCTAAAGAAACTGGTTTTAATGGTGGTGTCTTGTATTTCATAAAGTTCTATTTTAATGTTACTTTTAACTTTTAATTTTGTATGCTGTTCTGTAATGTTCTGTAATGGTTAATGATTAAATTAATTAAAAATAAAATAATTAAGGAGAAGCCATAAAGAGTTGCTATCTGTTCTCCTTATTTTATTACCTGTCATAACCCCGCACACGCTCCTTTGCACTTCTGCACTTACTTTTTATCTGTATCAAGTGTCTGTGTAGGCCCCATTCTGGCCCTCCTCACTTGAACATTAATGTAAATCAAGGAAGCCCCATCCTCCTGTTGAATCTGCATTAGACAGAGCAGGATCCAGATTTAGAGACCCCGAATCTGAATCTCTTGTGGACCCATTTAATATGTCTTCCATAAATGTAAATCATGCCTTTGGGAGTATCCAAATCCAAAATAATTTATCTGATCCATCATTTGACCATTTCAAAATTCCATCTAATAACAATTAAAACAAAGGAAAACAGAAAAAAGAAACATCTTATTTTCCCAGTTCTTGTTTCAGGTAGTGGTCTCTTTGCTTAATGGCTTTCAGAATAAAGAGACTGACTTTGATTATAGTAGATCTTTCCTGACCTTGCAGATGGAATGTCAGGAGATCATTTCTATTGTGGGACCTACAGTTGGATATAATTGGATGAAGATATCTGTGTCATAGTTCAGAATAGGCTGGACACTCAATTAAGAGGTGTTCAATATCTTCCACTGTTTGTTCACCCCAGATGCAAAATCTCTCATTTCTTGGCATGTTACAGAAATGACCAATTTGCATCATGATGGGGCTTCCTTGGTATATATTCTTCTTAGGGAAAATGGTACTGGAATAATCAGGTAGTTTTCTAAATGGGTATTCAATTTATTAGAAGCTAAGAACTTGGTAGCAGACGGCCTTCCAATGCTTGCTAAGTCCAGTTGAGCACTGATATCGCAGGTGTTTTGCATGAGCACTTGCTTTGCCTTGGATCCTAGATCATTCACGAGTTGTAGGGGAAGGCCAATTTTGGCTGTCTCATTATTTAAGACCACAGCCCATGATGTCCTATGTTGACACAAGGCTTGTTCCTCCAGGCATAGGCGTGGGAGTCTGTTGGGATTCATCCAATTTATTTTTGACCATTAATATTAAAGCTTTGACTGGTAGCATCCCCAGCTCTGCCCTTACTGCAGCAGACAACATTGTTCTAGCTAAACCCAGTAGGATGTGAAGCTGCTTGACTTCAAAGGCTTCAATCTTATCCAACTTGGTATGTCCCTACATTTCAGCCCCAAATATAAGTGATGGAATTATTTTAGCCTTGAAAACCTCCAGGGCAGGTCTAATTGTACCTGGATATCTGTAATGAAACAACTTATAGATAGAACTTCGGGAGTATCAATAAGCAAACTAGTAAGAATTAAATTGAAAAGGAGTCCAATCACTTCAAAACGTATAGAGGCTATTTACCAGTACAATAATGGAGATGCAGTTAGAATGCATGCCTAAAAGAAGAAAAGGCACTGCCAAGTCCAAAAGGACATCAGTGTGACTTACAAGTACAATACAGGAAGTAATGGAAAACAAGAAAAACTCATAGAAAAAGGAACATTTGCCCAAATGAGGAGAACAAGAAGGAACATATATTCTGGCAGAACAAATATAAGGTGGCAATCAGGAATGCTAAGGAGAATGTTAACGAAGACATTTATAAAAACATCTAAAGAACTAATAAGAACCTACTGAAGTACATCGGAAGTAAGAATCCAGCCAGGAACGCATTTGGACCATTAGATGGCAACAGAAAGATAAGTAAAATTAAAGATACAGAGACTGAAGAGAAACTCAGTAGGGCATTGTTCTATGAAATTTATTAACAGAAGACCTGGTGACAGTCTGGGTGACTGGACAAATTCATGGAGGACAGGTGAACCACTGGCAACTAGAATGGATGCTCAGGTTGGAGACAGGCCGAATGCCTCTAAAGCCCATTTGCCCAGAAGCAAATGGGTGGGCCACTGGGACTGTGGCCTGATCCAGGAGGGCTTCTCTTATTTTCTTAGGTTTGAGTTTCTACAATATGGCCATAGGCCACTGTTCCATGGCTACAGTATGAGGCAGTTGGGGGTAGTTATTTCCACAAAAGATCTCTTTCCCTGCATTGCCCAGCACTTTAGGATATTTATATCTGGCAACACAACAGACATGGGGCTCTGTTATCATTCCTAATAAAAATAAATAATTGGACATATTTGATTGGGGAAATTCTGGTGTAAAGGCATTATATTTGGTTATGAGTCCTTAAACTGAATTTTATCAGAGCTTGGAAATTTGGCCTTGTAATTGGGGGGAAAAAGAGGCTGGACCATAAACTTGGAAATATGATTAATAAGGCCCTGGAAAGATATTCATACTCCAAAATATTCCTAAAAAGCAAAGGAAAGCTCTGTGAGGTTTTGGAAGGACAGATATCTTCCTTTGGTTAGGGGTTGCTGATTAAGGAATTGTTGTTGGGTTCCTGACAACAGAGAAAAAGATTTGAGTCCTGGTGAATCATTTGATGAGATTATGCCTTGGGCGCCAGAAGAGAAAAACAAACTTTGTCTGTTTACATGGGTTAAGGATTAATCACTGGGGAGAAAGAAGGGTATCTTTTGTTTCAAGGGGGAGGGGGGGGAATGGAGTTCCGAGGTGGATCCTATGAAATAATGCTGAATTTTTGGATTTTTTTTTAAAGATTTTCCAAAGTCTACATAGCTACATACATTTTAACTGGGAGAAGGACAAGAAAGAGAGAAGGTGGGGGGGGGGTTTGGTTTTTTTTTGGGGGGGGGGGTTGCTTTTTTAGTTTTTACTGTTTGCTCTGGGATTTAATGGGATTAGTCTCTGGGCAACTTGAAAACCAGTTTTCCCTCTCAGGAAAGGGGCGAAAATCAGGAGTGTTTGCTAAGATCTTTGGAACTGAAACATGCAGTCATTTCTTATTCATTAATAGAAAGAAAGAATCAGTTTCCATGGCCCAATTTTTGGCATAAAAGGGGCAATAAGGTAGAGCATGGGATGGGACATGTGAGATCATTCTCCATGTGTCCATAACTTTTTTTTTAATAGCAAAATTATGCTTTTTAAAAAGCATTCCCTGTGCTTTTTAAGAAGGAGAGAGTGAAATTTTGCATCCTCACTCCTGGGTGCTTCAGAAAAGTGTCCATTCCTTTGTGGGAGTGCCACTAAACATGGAGACACAATGCCTGAGATCATTCTCTCAAGCACCTGTGCATAAATGTGGAGAGACAATCCGTCTTATGAATTTTAAATTCCACACCATGCTAATGAAAAATAATTAAATGATAAGGAGAAATAAAGAATTAACAGCGCTGTTGCACAAATATTGATTTGAATGTTCAAATAAAGACTTAGTTACTACAGAGTGCTATGTGGAATTTGCATCATTCTAGTACTTTTAACAATTATGTAGAAGAGAGAATTTCATCAGATCCTGCCTATATTGCATGCTGTATCTGCTGAAAGACCCTTTTAGGTCAAACATAGTCTAATTGTACAAAATATTGCTGGAAGTATCTGTATCTGTTTAGTAGCTCTTAATTTTCACACCCCACTTTAGAGGCCATATATTAATCAAAATAAAGATTTCAGTGACAAATTCACTCCAGACTGGGATGTTGTCATAGACATAGAACCCATATATTGACAGAGATTTTCTTCTAATACTGAAAAGGCAAGATAATTTCATTCAGGTTCAAGTAACTGCTGAAGCAAAACCTTGGACATGGAAGCCATTTATCATTTTGTATGCATTATTAGTTACTTTACTTAAATAATAATAAGAAAAAGTAATTTCATCCAGATTACTTGTCCCTTTGGTGTATACCACTTGACACACTTTTAGGTTCACAGATCATTGACATAATAGGAAAGAAAACATTATGTGTTGATAGAAACAGCTTGATCAGAAAAGCAAGCAGTTCTTTTTTTCAAGCTGAAAACATATTTCATCTATTATCATAGACATTCAAAGGTTTCAAAGGGAGTGATATTTACTGCATTTGTTTGGGAAATACAATGGCAAAGCTTTTGTCATAACTAGGTTTGCACAAAGGCATTTTCTGCACTTTGAATTTACAGCAGCTAGAAATAAATATGCAGACAGTAATCTATTGCTTTTCATTCCTCATCCCAGCACAAACACTTGTCTTTAATTTGCTTCTCATAACTCCCCAAGTTCATATTCCAGTATACATCACTGCATGTAACTCTCCATTTTCAACATCCACAGTTACGTGGCATCTTTTCCTTTTAACAGTTGTTTCCACTTCTCCCTTAGGTTTGGAGCATCCTCCAAAAACTGCTACCCATGGTATCATCTCTCACAAAGACCACCTTTCCTATGCAACATTTGACTTAATGCCCTACAGAAACAAAGCTTGAATACCTATAACTTTAATTCTTTTCCCTGTATGCTACTCTACAAGGCAATCCAAGAGATCCAACAACTACTAGGTATATTCTGTGCTAAATTATGGGTCCATAATCTCTGTGCATGCAGTTAATCACAGATTTCTGTTACAAAAAGAACATAATAATAATGTTTCTACTTCAGACAATGCCCGTTTTGACAGACAATGTACCTTTCAAATAAAAAGATAGAAAAAAATTTGACAAATTTCAAACAATGACAAGGGGGAAAGCATGGATAAAATACAAAGGAAAGAGGATGACTGCGTTTCCCTAACTTTAAATTGTATCACACAGAATTAAAAGGACATAATTTGGATGTGTGGTATGTGTTAAAACACCTTTATAGCTATCAGCACAAGCAACATTCTACAGAAGAGAAATAGTGATCAAAGAACAGTAGTTAACATATCAGGGCACGATTGAAAAATCAGGAAAACAATTGGTTACAGAGGGTTATAATCTGACAAAGGATTTTCATACTTGCAATTAGCCGAAGGATTTAAAATGGTTAAAAAGACCTATGATATTGAACAAGGTAAAATCTGTTACAAGAAAGTGAACAGCTACTTTGCACAGACGATGAAAATGTCATTGCCAAAATGTGTAAAATTCTTGCTGAAGTCTGAAATGGAAGAACGATTTGAAGATTATATGTTAAAATGGACTAACACTATACAGACAGAGAAATGAGGAAAGAAGTTGTTAAAGGCATTTAAGTTTATATTACATTCTAATCTCAAAGAAAACTTTTTATAAGATAATGTATCACTGATATGACACTTAAAAAGCTAAAATGTATAAATATGTACCTAATACATACTCTTGTGCAAAATAAATAAACAAAGACCAACATACAGCCGAAACCAACACTTTTCAGTTTGGGCTAGATGGATTAAGCACAGCCATGAGAAATTAACTCAATACATCATTATGGCCGTGATATTGCTATGCATGCAAGGATGGAAGAATGCAGTTCTACTCACCACAGAAGAGTGGTTATAAAACTGATAGATTTGGCAGAAATGGACAAACATACTAGTTTGATTAAAAAAAAAAGAAAATTAACATCATTTCTTAACAATTGAGAACTTCTGAATTCTATGTAAGAATGAAAAAGACTACAGTAGTTGATTTGCCAATTTGATAACTGATAGGTTGGAAAAGTTAAAAGAAGTGGAGTTGATCAATTACTTAGAAGGGTATGAATGTAGATTTACTTATAGATGTTAAGGAGAAAATCAGAAGTCATTTTTAATTTCTTTTCTTTTCTTATGCTTCTTAGTTTTTTTTTCATTTTTCACTTTCATTTTTTTCTACTTTTAATGTATCTGAAAAAAATGCCCAAGTATATAATCTCCTCTGTTTCATAATAGTGATATTTTCTTTCACCTTATTTTGTCACACTGGCAACAGATAAGAGTCACTAGAATTGTTAAGAGTTTGGCAGCTTGTACTCTATTTATAACAAAATTTTAAAAATAGTAAATGTTCAAATTGTAATTTGTATTTACTGTTTGAATTAACAAAAGTTAATGGATTTAAGCATGGCAAATTTATGAGATACATTAATTACAGACATCAGTGGAGCTAGTTCCTGAAGCTGCATCCAGATATTGGTTACTTATTCCACTATATCCATGCTTTATTCTGGAATATCTAAATATAGGAGAAGAAGAAGAGAAGAGTTGCCTATTCTACCCTGCTTTCCTCACCCATTTAAGGGGACTCAAAGTGGCTGGCAAAGCTTTCTATTCTTCTCCCCACAACAAACACCCTGTGAGGTAGGTGGGGCTGTGAGAGCTCAGAAGAGAGCTGTGACTAGCCCAAGGTCACCCAGGTGGCTTTGAGAGGAGTGTGTAATCAAACCTGGTATTCCTAGATAAGAGTCCAGTTCCCTAACCATTAGACCAAATTGGCTGGATAAACATAAATTTATCATTTGCTTTTGTTGTACACAATGCAGAGCAAATCACTCAAATCAGACAGCGAGGGAAATATTTAGAATTAAGCGTGGTGAAATGGAACATTTTTAGTTTGTTTTCTCACCTCAGCATACCATGCAAAAGGACATTTTTTAATTATCTCCCTCTTTTCTTCTTCTCTCTGTATGTGTATATGTATGTGTGCACTGTCTTTTCTTCTCTTTTCTTCTTCTTTCTGTATGTGTATATACTTCTGCATATCTACAGGATTTTCTTGCTTTATATATATAAAAATAATAAGCACTAGTGTACTTTGGGGTTGTCCCCTTTTGCTTTCAAAGTGTTTGGCTTTCAATCACTCCATTAAACAGAATAACGGTTCTAAAGCTCACTCCACATCACTGCTCTGCCTGAGTTGTTTTGCACTATTCCTTATAAAAAGCAGGGTTATGAGCCATAGCCTGTCTCTAAACAAAAGCATTATCCTAATAGGAGTTTTATACTTTGGTCAGGGTTGGCTAGTTTCTGTGATTCTAGTCCCAGCCATCTTGTAAAGTGGATTTCAGCCAGAGATATGACTGCAAATGGCCAAATGTACTGAGTCAACTCAGCCCAACTGACTGTCACCAAGCATACACATATTTGCATTTAAAAGGGGGGGTATAAATGTCTTGAGTTTACTCCACTAATATGGGGAAATGGCGTGGGATAGAATATATCCCAAAATGTGATGGTTCAATGAGTGAAAGTGAGCACAGACATTGTAACAGCAAATTGCTAGATACAGACTTGAAGAGTCAATGAGCAAAAACCTAAGGTAATTTCAGAAGGATAGCATTCAGACACAAAAGGGTATGCATGTTATTAATAGCAAGACATAAGGATTAATCATTCCTGATGGTGGTGTCATTAAGCTGTGTTTGGCAAGTGTATATAGATTAAGAATAAATTAAGAACAAATATTTTAGGAAATTACGTTCAGCTCCTCCTCACTGCTCCTTGCAAAATTATTGCCAATTCCCATGAGAAGAAGTACATGGGGGTTTCCAAGAGAACAAGCAGCTCTAAAGAACAGGAAAGGGTGAAGCCTGCCATTTTCAGCCTTCATTGCTACCTGGAAACAAGTACTTCTGCATCATACCAATAAGTGTTTTGGAAAATACATAATCTACTTGAAGAAAAGTGATAATCAAATAAGTTAGAGGTCTTAGCAGCCATGTTTTAAGGACTTAAATCTTCATATATTTTACAGATTTTTTCCTTCGAATGGTTTCCCATTGCCACTTTAAAACAGTTTAGTAACGGTTTGGATCCTCTTCGTCCCCATTCCCAATCAGTTTCAGGGGTATTTTGAGGATTATTTAGCTAAAAAATGGAACAAACACCTGTTTTTTCAGGTGTTTCTTTCAGTTTTTGATTTAAAACGCAGGGACCAGCCCCTTGTCAGATTTGTAAAAGTGCCAGATCCATATTCAGCAGAGAAGTAACCATCCAGCCTTATAAGATGGCAGCAATTCACTCACTGCACATTTTCATTTCATTTTTCACTTCCCATTCACTTTCTCCTTGCCAGGAAGCACACACTGGAGGCTCTTCTCTTGCCTTGCTGAGCCCTGGGAAGGAGAGAAGCACCTCCCTGCACATGCCCCACTGGTGACTGAGTGTGCGCGCGTGCAGCCAGGCAGCTCTCTCTCTCTGCTGCCCCTTTTTCACTTTTCTGCAGTTGCAGAAAAAGCACCAGTCCTGAGTTTACGTGTGTGTGTGTGCGCGCGCGCACACGCGCACCAGCCGGTGCTTTTGGCGATGTGGAGGGAAGAGAGCAAAGGGTAGGAAGGTGTGTGTGTTTGTGTGTACATGCATATGCACAGGACTGGCAAAATGTCTTTTGCAAAAGCATGAGGGAAGGGGAGAGGAGAGGGGAAGGTGCAATTCTCCACCCTCTGCCACTTCATTGCGGGATCCAATCAGCAGGCAGGGGGCGGGGCCCTGGCTGGCAAGAGGAGGGAAGAAAAGATTCCCTTTCCCTAATGAGATTCTGAACCATTCTGGGTGGGGACAACAGGGGGGTTGATAGTGATTTAAAGCGATTTAAAGCCACTGAAGTGGGGACTGGCAAAATCCGTGTTTGAATTGCTTTTTTGTTTCATTTTTAAGAAGGAGTCCTTTCTGCCTCTATAACATCATTCTATTTTCAGTACAATAAATAACTGTGCTGAAACCCTTAATATTTCTTTTCTTTCTTTTTAAAACCTACTTTCCTCTTTTGGTTAGGGTTTACCAGTGAAGAAGAAATGCAAGCCACCATGGGAGTGATGAAGTACAGTTCCCTTGGGTGGCAGATTCATTTATTCGGACAAGGGAGTCAATCTGAGATTTGACTTTCAGCTTGGGTTTAAAACCAGATAAAGTCCTCACTCACAAATTCTTCAACGTATGCTATAACCTGATATTTAACGAGCAAGGAGAGTTTTTGCCTTCATAAATAAGTACAACTTCAGAACACGGATTGTGAAAAGCATAAAATAAGGGAAACAGAAATGAAGGATTACTTTAGATATAAGTGCACTCAGATGGACTAGGAGAGGACACTTTAACTAGGATGACCACCATGCAACATACTATTTGGGGAATAATCAACAAAACCAGAGATAGATAATTTTGTTCTCTTGGGCTATCACATATACTAAAATGGACACTTGGACAGCGCTGGGAAACTAAGGAGAAAGATCCAAGGAAAGAGACAACTACATGTTTAGACAACATCACAGTACAATCAAGTGACCACCAATAATTGACAGGAGCAGAGGAAAAGGAAAAAGTTTCATTTCAAAACCAAGAAAGGAGACTCAGCTAATGTGTGAAAATGTCTCAGAGGATATGTAATCCTAGCACGAAAAAAGAAAATAAACATATAGGGATACAAAGAGTGAGGACCTCACCATCAGAAGTTTTCTTCAGGCAGATCTTCAGTAGACTATAAAAAGAAAGAGAGGGAGAGAGGAGAAAGGTTCTCACTCCCCGCACACTGCAGGTGCAGAAACCAGTTCTTTTGCCAGGTGGCAGGGCTCAGGGGTACAAGCTAAGCTTAGAACCAAGGTAGCAAGAAGGGATGAGAAACCAATTCCTTTCCCCAAGTGAAATCAGCTCAAAGGGAGGAAAGCAGTCTTCTTGAGAAGCAAGGCATCTCTCTTCTGACAGAAAGCTATGATCCCCTGGGCATTTTGGGGGAGTATTTCAGGAAGTCCAATTTTACTATTGTTCAGCAACCATTTGTTTCACTCTCAAGGTGCCATGAGGATGTTGACCACAGCCAGGGCACAGATTTATGCCTAGCAATACAGTGGAGTGAATCTCCAGTGGACTTTCACCAGCACTTTCATTCTCCTCCAGAGGTTTCTCTGGCTTCCTCCACCCTGTTGTGAATTTCCCCTCCTGATACAGATATTCTTGCAGTATAAATACCGTCTCAAATTATACTCTCTGTTTTGTCTCCCTGACTTCACCTCAGTTATATGCCAGTTTCATCAAATCTATACTAAAGACGGGCACTGTCTTGTTTGGCCTTGGTTTATGTTAGACTTTGAAATGTTCTGTTCTACTTACCACGGCACTCTCAATATTCATGCACATCAACTATCTATTTGCAGAAGATACAGCTCAGTCTCTCTGAACCTGTAATGCATATCTTGCTGAACTCTTTCTCATTTTCAAGTTTTCTACACATAATTATTTTTATATCAGCTACCCATCATCTGCATCAAATCCCCACTGCCCAGATGGCACCATTAGATAGCTCTAGGACAACAACAAAGATAGAATTTTTGTTCAGCTAGGCAAAAAGGAGTGCATCATAGTGAAAGCATAACGTACAGAGGAGCAGGTATTCTTCCTACACCCTATGTTATTTGAAAAGAAATCCAATTTACTCTTTTTTCATTTCCATAAAGCTACAAGAATACAAAGGGCAGGGCAGTTTGGTAGCAGGCCTTTCTGTACCTGCATTAATACTTTTAATAGTGAGTAAAGGCTAAAAGATATTTTTGGGGGGAGATTCCAAACCTGTTTAGTGTAGACCAACAATGAATTATATGAATGTCTGCTTTGGGGATTACAAAATGCTTCAGAATGAAATTACCAAGTTTTTTAGTTTTTCAATTCTTGTTTTACAATATTTCTGTCTGGTGTATTATGAGTGCCAATCAAAGTGGAAAAAAACCACTTGCTATGAGAGGCATATCTGCTGCTGATTTCAAACAAAAGTCAACCCAAAATGCAGGCAAACATTGAGAAGGGTAGACCAGCATTTACATTACTCTTTCATTTGATTTACTGAGCTGACCACATTGTGACTGAGGATTTAATCACTCATTGTCACACTAAACGAGAGAGAAAAAGATAACATAGTATGTGTAATGTTCACTGGGTCACTCCCAAAGATTGAAATACTGAAGATACATTCATTGTCACTGCTATCATTTATTTTTTATTTTCAGAAAATGCTCTTGGGGGCTTTAATAAAAGACTTATTAAGGTATAAACATAATAAAAGACTTATTAAGGTATAAAGCTCTTGGGGGCTTTAATAAAAGACTTATTAAGGTATAAACATTTTTTAGATGATCAACCAGTTTTTTTGAATCAGAAACTGGTGACAATTTTATCTCTGGAAATATCACTTGTGTTATTTTAACTTATGGTCTGTGGTATTAAACTTATCAAAACCTGAGATGGGGCCAGAATCTTTTTTATATATGTAATAGCATAACTTTTTTAATGAAATACACAAAAAAATTACAAAATACTGAACCATGGTGAGTTTGGTTTGAACTTGAACCAGCTTGGTCCACTTTGAATCAAATCTCAAACAGTTCAAAAACTATTCAATCTGTAAAAGTACACTGAAATACATTAAAGGACTCTATTTGAAGGACCCGATGGAGTAGATAAATATTTGCCCCATTCAAACTAACATTCCCTGGTTTCATTCAATTCAAACTGGTCCTTCTCAAACAGAGGGTGGTTCTGTGTGATTCAAACTGGATCAAACTGGTTTGACTTGAACCAATTTGAACCAAAATTTGAACCAATTTGAACCACTTACGTCCCTTAATCCAGATCTAAGATGATATGGATCTAAGAATTGGGTCCTTCCACTAATCCGGATTTAGAAGATCTGGATCTAAGGAAGTACCCCGGTAAAGCAGGCTGGGTGCAGATACAGCCATCCACATGCAAACTGTGCCAAACCCCAGCACAGGGGAGCGGTGCCATCTCCTCTCTGCCCTCTCTCTTCTCATTGGAAGGCAGACTGACGTCACCCAATCCCTGTGCTGCCCGCTGCAGCTGCCGCATCCCTCGCCCCTTAGTGGCACAGAGAAGCCAGGACTGAACAGCAAAAATAATAATTAAAAAAAACCCCAGCTGTTTGAGCAAAGCTGCTACGAAGTTTGGCAGCAGTTGAGCAGTTAAGCAGTTTTGCGCACCTCCACTCTACCTGTGAACTGCGAGAACACCCGGCAAGTGGAAAATGGAGAAAAATCAAGGCATTATTATACCCACATTGGTGATCAGGAAATGGGGGCGGAATATTTCTCATGGAAAAAGGAGAAAAATCAAGCCATTATCCTGCCCGACTTGGTGATCAGGGAAGGGGGTGGAATACTTGTATAAAAGAGTCATGGGGCAGTGAAGGCCATTCACCATTTACTCCCCAAAACTCTCAGCAGTTGCAATCTCCAATGCACAGGGCAGGAATGGTGAGCACAGGACATGAAACCCCACCTCCCAATGACACGAGTGCCAATCTCTTCTCCAAACAGCCTGCGACCACCCCCATGCGCAGGCTCGGCTCACAAAGCAATGCATGCTGAGACATCAAATTGTGACAAGAACAGTTTTTTCCAGTACCAAATTTGGTCCTGGTTTGGGCAATTTGGCCGGCGGAAATCGGACCAAATTAAAAATGCATGGGGATGACCCTTCCCGAACCCAATTTCGATTCAGACCAAAATCAAGAAACCAAGAGCCAAAATCCAGTCAGAAAAAAGGAGACATCATGGTTTGCAGTTTGGTTGCTGACAACACTGTATTGGATTTGGTGCCCTTGTTTATTCCCTATCACTATTTTCTGAATCACAGCCATATGCTTTCAGTCTCTGATGCAACCTCCTGTTCATTCTCCTGTCTTTGCTGACTCATTGAGAACATCCGTAGAGAAAGTGCAGGCCCAGGCTGAGGAGACCCTTCAGACTCCACATCTCCCTAAGGTTCAACCTCGCTAACAGCCTCAGCCATAGCACTAGTTTCTTCCCTGAGCCCATCAAGAGTGTGGGGGGAGGACAAGACATGACAGCCAGGAACATTGTTTTCTTTCAATCCTGTCAGTGTCTATCTCTCTCTTTTGTGTGTGTGTGTGCACCTAACCTGTCAAAATATAAACAAAGGTGGCATCTGCACTGAGGAACATCTTGTCCACATAATAAAACATGCATCATAAATGTGTCATAGTTAAGAAGATTTCAGGACAGATGTAGATAATCCAACGATATGGAGAAGGATTCAAAATAAATTCACTTTTCTCCTAGTGGCGATGCAGGTAACAAATTTAATATGAAAACGGAATGCATCGCAGACATACCATTAGATACACAAGTTGCTAAATTTCAGAAGGACAGGGGTAGTTTCCAGGTAGTTAAGATAAATGAAGAAAAATGTATAATTCAGTTTGTATCAAAATTCAGAGAAAATAAATAAATAAAACTCATATGACTAGAATAGATGTGTGGGTGTGTTGTAGAGCTGGAAGTACTTGGAACATACAAATAAAACATTGCAAAACAACATGGAACAGAATTAGATTTGATTAACCTTTAAAAAGGCATTATTCCAGCAAAAAACCAGAAATATCAGCAAAACTCAACTTTCGCTGACAATCCAGTGCTGCACGCAAATATTATCACAGAAGAACTTCCTTAGGGGAGATTTAATCCAGATGGTTATAGCTCTTGTAGGAATTTACCACTTTGCTTCATTTTCAGTTTACAGATTTACATGTACAGCATACGATCACAATTTACAAATTTCTTCGAGGCACTTCAGGTTAAAAATAAGTGTGATGCTTATTAGGATGACAAGATGAGAAGACCAGAATTTATGCATTTTATAATGGCACATCAATGCTGTGATTGTAAGTATAATTATTATGGTACTTCTGCCAACATAAAAGAATTCAACTGATCTAAGATTTAAGGTAAGGGCATGTGAGAATGAGAACATTCAAAGTAACAATTCATGTGCTCCAGTAGGCTGAATATTTGGATCTTAGATGCAACAACAGATTAGAAAAAGCAACAGGTGTCCCCAGACAAAGGCAAATAAAGTTATTCATATCTATTATTGAGCAGTACTAATAGTCAATTGTGTATGGTTATTAGGTTAGGTATATTTTCAGGTAGTATAGGAGAAGCTGGTGTTGCAAGCAGAAGCATGTAATACATATATATTATACAAGGTTTTGAGTCATCTACTAGCAAAATCGCTTTCTCTGTGGGGTCACCCAGGCATGTGGGATCACCCAGGTTACCCCACAGACATACTACAGACAAGCTTTAGGTTGTGTTTTTCGGCATTTGCTAGAAAAATATGCTTACTTCAATAGAATTTTGGAGACAAGATGGATGCTTCCTCCTGTCAATTAGTATCTAACTGATTTTATTTTGAAATTTATAGAATTTATATTCTTGCTTTAGATTTACATATTTTATGGTTTGGGTAAATATGTGTATTTTAAAGTTTCACAAGTTTTGTGTTAGTGCATTTTGTTACCATCCTGAAATTTTGATAAACGATTTAATTAAAACAACAACAACAACACAAATCCACTCCAGGTACAAATAAGCACACTGAAATCCTCCGTTAATGTCTCTGTTCACTTAACTATCAGAAAGCTCTGGGTTGAATATGCAGTTAAAATACAAATTTTAACCAAGCAAAGTCTGAAACAGTACAGTGACAGTCACATCAAATATTTAAGTGATATGATTGAGCATAAGGTATGAAGGTCAATTCGTGGCACTGTGTTCAGAAATATTATATCCGCTATAACTGATGTTCACTCAAGGGCCAAGTGGCTGTAAATGCAAATACTATTATCCAGAGTCCAGAGGTGAAAAATCCCTTTTATTAAATTCATATATTTCATTTTTACTCTCCCATTTTCTCTTGAGAGGCCAAGCCACGATCTCATTCACTTGATTGATATATTATTAAAACAGATTTAAATACTGTACTGCCCATCGAGCAACTACTGTGCTTGGGTACCTGGCACAAATCTGCCTATTCCCAAAGCAATAAAGTAGCTTACCATTCTGGCATCCCAAAGTGACAAGGTCTTGTCTGCAGAGCTGGTGAGAATGATGTTGGAGAAGAGGAGGAATTCAATGCTGTTCACAGAATCTTTATGGCCACGCAGCGTATACCTGCATCTCTCACTGCAAAAGAACATACCGGTAGTTGAAAACTGTATAATATTTTCCTGCAACAAAAGAGCAATAAGTCAAGAACTGTGCTCACAATATCCATGAATATATAAGCTTTAGGCAGGTGAGGAAAAATTGCTGCAAAGTTAAGAATGCTTGCAAAAATATAGTTTATTTTTATCAATTTACAAAAAGCAAAGTGAATGACCAAAGAGAAAGCTAAATCAAAGCATCAATCCTTCTAGGCCCACTTGCACACAGTTTTTGAAGGAAGTTGCAGGGAGGTTGTTTCAAACATCTTAGAGAACACACCACATATCACCAGGACCCTTTTTGCACGTGTAACGAAGACCCCATTAGGAACCCGATAGTTACACAACTGGTGTGGATCAGTTATGTACTTTCCTCACACACGACTCCTTAAGAACCCCATTAGGACCCCATTCTGATCCCAGTGCAGGACTGCAAGGAGCTCTGCATTAAAGGCAGAGCAAGGGATGTGTTGGGAGGCACCCTAGGTATTACCATCAAACAACACTGGCAAGATGTCTACACAGCAAGGACATGTTTGAAATAAAATGTAATCCAAATAATAATACAAAGGACTAAGTTAATGTGACGTAAAAACAAAATGCTTGTGCAGAATATAAGTATTTTAAATAGAAGTATATTACACACATACAGACACTAATACACTAATTGATCACCCAGTGGATACCAGGTCCAAACATAATCATCTATCATTTCAGGATTCCTCAAAGACCTAAGACAGTGTGTGACATTTTCTGTCAGTGCAAGGCCCTGTCCCCATGCAATTGAAAGTCTGCTGGAACTCTTCTTTTGCCTCTGAGCGGCCCCATTCCAGACTTTACAAGGCGCTTAGGGAGCTTAGGAAAGTGAGACACCCGCGATAAAATACGTGCACTTTAAAGAAGAGTTCCAGCGCTCTTTCGGCGATTTGCGGGTTTTGCTCGCTATATCTGCCTTGAGGACGCTCCGTGGCAAAAGGGGCCGGGATTGCTTGCCTGCACACACAGCCAAAAAGCATTCACACATCTGAGAAATGCAACAGGTTCGCTTCCTTTCCTTTGTAAAAAGAGCCAAAATTGCTCAGAATTGCAACATTGTTATCAAGTGATCTGTGAAAGCCTTAAAAGAGAATGAGCGAAGGATCGCGCTGCCGATGCCTGCAGCCGCTGACTTTGCTGGCGCAGAAAGCCTTTTCTAACAGAGAACTGAGTGAAAGTAAGTGCTGAAAGTGAATGAATGAGCGATCATCTGCCTTTGCTAGGGGCGGGAAGCCGTTTCAGGAGACGGGGATCTGGCTATTTTTCCTTTTAACAAGAGAGGGGGCGGGGGAAAAAGATGCCCGGAAAGAGAAGACGGCTACCATGGGGACGGAAAGTCCGTTTAGATCGCGGCTACCATGGGGACGCTTATTCCGGAAGTGGAGGGGACTTTTAAAGTCAGCTATAACAGAGTGACAGCAGAGGAAGCTGAGAGGGGCTAATAAGTCTTTTGGGGACAGGGCCTGCAACAATCTGCAGGGCTTTTTATGAGGATTTTGCCTCCTTACATTTCTCAGCAATAGCATGGTAAACTGCTCACAACAAATAGGAGGACAGTTATATATGTAATATTTCTCGTTTTCTGGAGATACAATTCTGGAGTAAAATCAATCTGGCTATGAATAATATGTATATTTCTTTCTGAAGCCTAGTTATAATTAAGCCATCCCACTGCATTTACTGACTGACTGATTGATTGGTTGGTTGGTTGGTTGATTGGTTGATTGATTTTACTAACTAGCTAACTAACTGGATGGGGTTGATCTTTTGCTTGCTCAGGTGTTTGTAAGCCGCATGCAAAACTCACTGCAGAAGAGAGAAAAGGATCCCACCACCCATCTGGATGGCTCATTATAATAGCCAGGAAGGTACTTCTCACAGATCTGCACAAGGCACCAAAAAGCTTGCTCTACTGGCATGTGCCTCAGCAACACAGCAGCAATTGGTACCTGAGCCTGGCAATAGCCCTCTTCTGGATAATAAAGGGTGTAGGCCTTCAGCACTGAAAACGCTTCACAAATTTGCATGTCATCCTTGTGAGTGGGCCATGCTAATCTTCTCTGGATCATTCCAATTTTAGCATATGTGCTGCCGAAGCAGGCACACGCTCCCACTACCATGTGTAAATATGATCCAGGGAGGTGACGTTCATCTATCAATTAGTTTCCAAATATTCTTGCAAACCAATCAGGAGGTTTGTTTTAATACCAATTAATGCTAAATTTTCAAAACCTATGCTGTAAGACACAGTTTTAAATTTCTCAGTTTCCTGGTTGCAGCTTTCACTGGATATGACAAAAAGCAGATGGACTGAATTGGGCATAAACCAAGCATGCTTTGGGTGTAATCAGACATGCTTAATAAAACACCCTCAGGGTAAATCTGAGGCTGCAAGAACAGACACTTTCTCTCCCTCAGTTTTCCTGACTTTGTGTCAGAGCTTGAGAATGGGCACATCTTCCGTGTTGGGGTAGTATAACACTGAGATTGACTCCCTTTTCTTTTACTCAAATTGGGCAGGGAGAGAGGGAATGTGGCCAGTTTCAACCTGGAAATGGCTGCTATGGATGAATGGCCAATTAGGACCACAGAAAGCCAGGCAGATAAGTGTTCAGTTAGTGGCAAACACTCATTGTCATGGAAGGCAGTGTCAGACTTGGAAGTGAGCAAGCAAAATTGAAGTAGGAAAGCTTTTTCTTTAACTGTTAGGCTTTTTTGTTCATCTACAGATGAGATGCTTTTTCTTATAGGGGTAACTGAAAAAAGCTTTGTCTGACTGTATCCTTTGTTAGAGGTGTCGATTATTGTAAATATCAGATCTATATTTAGGAAGGATTTGATTTATACAAATATACAGTATTATGTACAAATGAATATTTATGTATTTATTAATCTGCTGCCTTGCATCCTTGAAAGACTCACAGAGCAGCTCACAATATGTAACCTTGCTGGAATCAGTCTCTTCACAGGCTTGTTGAGCAGCCTTGCTTCCCCCTTAGTCATTTTTTTAGCTGACTAGGATAGCTGCACTCTGGTGCTTTGTTTTTTGTGAGGAAGGAATGTACTGAAATTGGTCTCTTTGCAGGGCTGATCAAGAGGTCTTGCTTCTCCTTTGTCCCATTTCTCCAGCTAGCTGAGATGGTTGCCTCCTGCTGACATTTGAGGGATAGGGATCTGATGGAAGTAGTCTCTTTGCAGGGCCAAGGGAGTGGCTCAGGTGTCTCGCCATCTTGCTTCTTTCAAATTTAATTTACTGTTCTGAGTGCTCAATGGCTGTGTTCACATCTAAGTTTTAATCCAGCTTCAATTTGCCTTCACAGTGGAAAAAAATACATCAGCAAATAGACCAATTATTTCCTTTTCCACATTATTTATCCCAAAGGTGAATTTTCTGAGCTAGATAACGCCAAAAGAAAATAGCTTGTCACTTTGCTGATGTGTTCTCTCACTCTGCAAGTGGACCGAAGGTGGATTAAATCTTAGGTGTGACTATAGCCAAAGACTGATACTGATGTGAACCTCGGTTACACAAAATAATCTCGTTGTTTCACAGCTGAGATATAATTTATATGAAAGAGCAGAGTCATATTCAAAGTAACTTTTGAAGGTAAAGTAGGTCTTATGACTTCAAGTAAATCCCTGTTTCCTGCAGATATTTCTACCAAGTTTCTAGGTACTTTCCCTCTTCTTCTTTTATCATATAGGCAACCATTTGAAACAGATGAAGAAGCCTAGGAATAATCTTCATTTTGACTGCTAGAATTCACCTTCAACTAATGACATGCTAGCACCTGAGGAGAAAATGTATTTGTGACACATTTTAATAAAGCCATAGCTAGGAAAGCCTTTTCTTGTATGAAAAAAAGAGACAGACTGGGAAAGAGACACAACACATGTTCATGACATATGAGAGGTAGTTAGGCTATGTTAGGGCAAGATGAACTATGATTCCTTCAAACTCTCAGTTCCACGATTCCAAAATGTTACACAAATCTTTGATATAGCAGTCAATACTGTTTTGATGCAATACTGTTCAAATGAACACTTCAAAGAACATGTGTCTACAGCAGGAAGAATAAGCACTCAATATCTCCATCTCTTATCTATACAGTAACAATTACCATCTGATACTGACAGAAGTGGAGGGAAAAGAATTAGAGACTAAGGCGGGGGGGGGGGGGCAGAGTGTGTCTGTGAATGTGTCAGGTTTTCCATATTCCTGTGCGGTAGAAGCACAAGAGCATATTGATTTATATCAGACAGTTCCCGATAGAGAAATTGAAAGTTGCGTCTTCAGGGAAAGAGACAGCCGAAGAAAGGAATATATATGTACAATATATAAAACTCGGATACGGTGAGGGGAACTGTAGACAGACAGGCTGCAAGAACAGACTTGTGAGAGATTAATTAGGTGTCAGTTCAGGGAGGCCCATTCAGAATCCCTTGGGAAGGTGAAATGGACTAAAGTGATGGGCCACGACAATGAAAGGGAGGAAGGAAATGATTTGTACGTTTCCATCAAGAGCATAAGCACTTGGGCCTATTTTACTCTCCATTTCGATGCTGCTTTTCTTCTATAGTGAAGGGTAGCAGGGAGCAAACTCCCTTCACACGCTCTCAAGATTTAATTTACCATTCTGGTAACTCATTGACTGATATTATTCTGAACCTCTGCTTGCTACATAAAACAAGCTCATCTTCTCTTCCACTGAAATATAATTTAAATGTAAGATCATGCTCAAAGCAAGTAATGTTGAAAATAAAAGGCGGCGGCAGGGGGGGGGTCTCTTGAAGCAAATTCCTGCTTCTTGCAGATCTGTTTTATTGTCTTTTAACCCTCCTTAGCAATAATTGAAGGACACTTATTGCATGCCATCTGATGTCCACCCTGATTTTAAAAAACTAAACAAATACCACCATACTGTTTTGTTGGTTCCAAGCTGGATTATCCACTCAGGCAACTTTGCAGGACCAGGCAACATTTATAGTACAGACGATGTTATAAATAACATTAAATGTACCGAAATATTACAAATGTTTAAAACACAGAAGAAATACAGACACACAGGTATACCACACAGGTGTAGATAATTTAAAATGGAGATATAATGTAGGCATCCTGGCATCTGAAATGGCATCTATGCTTACAAGTTGTCTCAAATTCTCACTATAAATTGTTTTATTCAGATTTTTGCAATTTTCCTGCCCAGATCCCCTCCTTCTTCCTTCTTGGGTAGAAAACAATTTTGATCTTTGCTAACATGGTCTTTGCTAATTATTTATTTTGATGTATATAGTGGGTGTAAGGGTGGGTGGGTGATTTTAGTAAGTATTGGTTGTTGTATTTTGTTTGTATCTTGTTTTGTTTTGAATGTTTGTATTTGTATATCTATACTTGAAAATAAAAAAAATTAAATTTTAAAAAAATTTTTTTTTCAAAAATAGTAATGCCAGCTATTTCTATTTTATAATTCTCTAAGAAGAAAGAATAAGTATGGTGATGATGATAACAACCCAAACTCAATATGAATACCTTGACCACCCCATAATTAGTCTGTGTAATGAAACAACAAATACTGTGGCTTCCTTTTTTTATTAATATCAGAAAATGTGCTTGCATGGGCTGAATTATTGCATGCACGGAAATGGAAGAGTTATGTCTTGTTCTATTAGGAAGGATGACAAAAACAGCTTCATGTACTTTAATGTAAGACCTATTTCTGTGTACTAAAATATTATCTTATGAATGTAAAAAAAAAATCATGCATTGATTTGCTGTCATCTACGATTCTGAAATACAAATCTTAGAATAATTCATGTTATAATTAGGATTTAACAAGAGGTGCAAAGGGAATTAACCATGTGTGCCTGTGATCTTTTTCACCATTTTTTTTCTTAGAAACAGGAATGAGATTTTTACTAATTATTGTAATGAAGGATTACAGAGATAATGTTTTATACTGTTTGAACATGCAATGTGCTAAGAAATGTTATTATTGTTATTTTATTGGGATGGAAATGCATGAAATTCAGTCTTAATGCTACATTACAAGGCATGCTTGATTTGAATACACTCCTGCTGAAAAGGGTTCTGCAAACTGTAGAACACATTGGGTGCGTCCCTATGCTAGTTTGGTACAGTTCCGAACGTGGAATCAGCAAGGGGTGTCGCCATGCATTTGGATTTGACTTGCGAAAAGCATGCCAAATCCCCCCAAACTGTGCCCAAAGGGTGCCAAATCTGATACCTGAAAAAACAAGTCTTGGCATGGTATGGGGGACCAGCACACATTGCTTAGTGAGCCGGGACCACACATGGGGACGATTGCAAGCTAATGGGGAGGAGACTGGCACTCATGTCATTGGGAGGTGGGATGTGCATGCTGTCCCTGCCCTGTGCATTGAAGATCGCACCTGCTGACTTTTTAAAATGCAGATTGCAAAGGCAGGCATCTTTTTGCATTTCCACGGAAGTAATTCCAACCCCGTTTCACAAATGCCAAGGCAGGCTTGATTTTTGTTCCATTTCCAACCCCCATTTCCCCAATCATCAAGGCGATCACAAATAAAGGCTTGATTTTCTGCCTTTTAAACTTGACAGGCGTTCTCATGGTTCCTGGTGGAGCAGAGGGACACAAAACTGCTCAAGCTCCTAACTGCCACTAAACCTCGTAGTGGCTTTCAGTCTTTTAAATTGCTTAATAAATTCATTATTATGAAGCTTTATTTTAACCTCCCTGGCTTTCAGTGCCACTAAGGGAGGTGGGGGGATGCAGCACAGGGGGTGGGTTGACATTAATCCAGCTTCCAATGAGGAGAGAGGGGGTGGAGAGGAAGTTGCACTGTTCCCCCTGTGTCAGGGTTTGGCACGGTTCGCATGGGGATGCCTTCATCCGTGCCCAACCCGTACCTGTCCTGCATTGCCGGGAATGACATGGGGATGCCCTAGATTTGTTCTTGGTCCTGCACTCAGCCCATGCAAGCCCGAAATGCTCCCGAACTGCACTAAACAGCTTGTATGGGGACATGGCCATTGAGTTAGATTCATTAAGGCTGGTTATATTGAAGTCTTATGAAAAAGCAGTGAGTTTAGCCATACAACTAATGCTGTAATCTGGCATAAAGATCAGACTTAATGTATTTTCATCAAATGTTTTGGAAGGCAGGCTATAAGATATTCCTTTCTCTAATATACTATGACAAGATCAGCACAAGCCAAAACCACCCTACAGACATATTGTCTGTAGTCCAGGAGATAAATCACCTCTCAGGGGCAAAAACCATCCTCAAGTTATGCTTCTGTAGACAAATCTGTTCTGTAAAGTGCTTAGCAGCTTTTGACAGCTAACACTACTGTTGTGTAGATTGATAGCAGCAGCACAGATGACTTACTTGGGATTTGGGTCAGTGTCCATTTAGGGCCATTTAAGAAAATGGCTGAATTTTACACCATTTCCTGTGCACTACTTAATGCCCCCAATCAATAACTTCCAAAGGCAGGGAACTTTCATTCTGTGTCTTTTTGATGTTTGTCAATGCATCTTCCACTTCTGGGTTGACGTTCCATGTTACCACACCTCAGATGATATGTCCTTGTAACTATGTATCCATGTTTGCAGCTTGTATTTTAGTGCTCACTAACAATAAAGTAGCCTTGGCCACTGCTAAATTCCTAGCTATGGTTATTAAAATAACAAAGGACTTTGTTTCCCAGCTCCCTGGCTAGCTTGTATCAACTCTTTTTATAACTGTTTTACTTTTTGTTGTTGTTATAATGTAAGTTTTGTGTATGTCTTTATACCGCAATGATGTATATGCATGTATTACCTGGGAATAAACTCCACTGGACAGATTTCTAAATAGAGCAATAGTAGCCTGAAGATGGAAATTGTGGGCTGGCAGAGACAGGCCACAGATTTATACCACCACACTGAATTCTGGTTCTGCACTAGATAGCGAATAGTGTGGGGTGATCCCAGCCCATCACTTGTTCTGTCTCCCAGTATATTTAAAAGGTGTGTGGCCAACCATATTTCACCGCACACAGTTTAATCCAGAACTTCTCTACCAGAACGTTCAAGGTGCAGGCATACAGACCACATGATATTTTATATTTTTGATTTAGGGATCTGGAGAAGACGATTCAGCAATTTTGTGTCCAGCTCCCCATATTTTGCAATAACAGGGCTAAATCTGAATGAGTCCTCATTTTTACCCACCCGAAGGACATTCTAGTTCTAAATAAATTGAGTCAACACACATACTGGAAGAAAAGGCCCCTCGGTGTCTTCTATAAGTTGTTAAAATAAGGCACTCTTCATTTAACTAAGTCTTTGCTCTCACACATTTCAGTTCCTTCAGCTTCTGACTAATCACATAATTAACAAATACAAGATGGACACCATATGGAGTTTTCCTATTTCACATAACTCAAAGGCAAGCCTCAGTGCACAAAAAATGCAGACAGATTTCTTTGTTGGATTAGACACTTGGAGAAGTTTCCCTTTTAAATCCATCTGGCTGAATACCATTCACACAACAACTATCAAAGTATAAACTCTGAGGAAGAATGCGTGAATCTTCTGTATACACAGATAAAAGGACTTAATTTACAGGGCTGTCATCACATGTGGAAATTCTTAAAAAGCTAAGTTTCTTTAGACAGAATGCCACAGACATAAAAAGGCTCAAATGTATTAATTGCTATGCTGTTCTTAAACGTGTCCTTTTCTTTAGGACTGCCAGTACAATTTCACATGTTTTGCATACATGTCCTATAATAGTCTTTTTTTAGACATTTTAGGTGTTCTGTTTGAGATAATTGCAACTGTGTCAGGTACTGGCCACTATGAACCAGAGAACACATAAGGGAAGAACCATGTTTTACCTCAATGAGGGAACCTCCAGATACACCCCTTGCTCTGCTTTAAATGCAAAGTTCCTTACGGTTCTTCAAACTGGAAGATCAGAACCTTCACATTTAAGATGGATACATATTGGCCAGATGGGAAGTTCCATCATCAGCACTAGGAGCACAGTAATTACCGGTAAGCACTAGTAGGGTGGGGTGAGGAACACCACACTCCTACCGCAGAGGACTTAAGCAGCGAAGCAAGTTCACTGCTTCTGTCCCTGTCTGGATACACTCTAGAGTTCTGTCAATGACTGAAAAAGTTGTGAGATGGTCACAAATATACTAGTTTACATGCTTCCCACAGAAGACTGCAACAGAAGAACAAGAAGAGAGTATGGGCCAGCATTCAGACTTCTGCTCTTCCCTTTGATGTCACTGTGATTTGAGGAAGGAGAGCACACTTAAAAGTAGTTTCATTATTATTCATTTATACAAAGCCAGTCCAGCCTGATTCCCATAAAACATCTCCAAATGTTTTACAACAAATATTAAAGCAAGGTTAATCCTCAGCAGTGCTGGTGAAAAATGTTTTGTATCTTATTTGTATTTAATTTCTCCAGCCAGACAATATGAGATTTTTCCCTGAAAGGTTTCCAACCAATTGTACTGCATAATTATATTTTTCAAATGGCTGAGTTATAAAGTTACTCTGCTTGGACTGATGAAGGTTAAAATAGTGTCAAAAATAATAGCACAAATAATAAAACCAGGCGGGCAAAGGGGGGGGGCGGAATCAGACACAAACAATCCATCCATTATGGATTACTAAGAACTATGCTGTACTTGCTTCCCTTATGAAAGGAAAGGATGGTTTGCAGTTTTAAAATGGTACACACACTCCACAGTTTTACTGTTAGCCTATACCAACTCACATCTATGAATTTAGACCCAAACACCCTTCCCTATTTAATCTCTATACCTCTTCCTTAATTTTTTTCCTGTTAATCCCATGCTTATGACATGCATTGAAATATTGGTATCTTAGTTCAGAATGTAGTTTGGCATATAATAAGATTTCTCTAGGGGGTATAATTTTAGAACTACTGATTTTGGATTCTTACTTCTTAGGGCAGTGGACGGCAAACTCATTAGCCAGCAGAGCCAAATATCAAGAGAACAACAATTGAAAATTCTTCAGACAGCCAAATTTTTAAAACTTAAACTATACATAGGTAGGTACATCGTTATTAAATTAATTAGGATACTCCTAAGCTGGAAGAGCCACACTCAAGGGGCCAAAGAGCAGCATGTGGCTCCCGAGCCGCGGTTTGCCGACCACTGTCTTAGGGCAAAGACTTGCAGACTTCCTGGCAACTCAGTAATACTTGTCTGTCTGAGGTTAGGCAAGTACCCTTGTGGGCTGGGGAGCACACAGGCATTTTGGGGTTGGTGGGTGCCCAGTCAGTCTTAACTGGCCCTTTCTACAGTTGTCTTATTTGGATTATCTCTCAGAACAGGGACCTGCCATCTGAATGCAGGTGCAGACTGTGACAGCCCCCCACATCCTCAGACCTGCCATAGTTTGCATCAGCATGCATATGGCAGGTTTCTATTTTGCGATATAATCTAGAATAAGGCCCAGTGCAGAAAGGATTATAAATATGATTCATAAATTACTAAAATAAAAGTTAATCTCATAATCTTTGTGAATGGTCAACTCTGGTTATAAAGTGTCTAGGTAAAAACCAACGTATAAATACAGTTTAGTCTTGTGGTTACAGTGTTGGATTCTTGTCTGGAGGTTTCCCTGTTCCTCCATGAAGCCAGCTGGGTGACCTTGGGGTAGTCACAGCTCTCTTCCTGAGCTCTCACAGGCCCACCTACATCACAGGCTGTCTGTTGTGGAGAGCATAATGGGAAGCTTTGTCAGACACTTTAGTGTCTCCTTAAATAGGTGAGAAAAGTGGGGTAGAAAAGCCCACTTCTTATGCATACATAAGTGAAACTCAATAAAGGAAGATTTTTTAAAGCTTCAAAAAGCTAAGTGATATTCTTGGATGCCAGGATTAAAACATATTGTGCAATACTGGAAATCAGCAGACTTTGAGAAGCTGCTTAACTGAAAGAGGTGCTTAGATTAAACCTATCAGTAATGCTTAGATGAAACATTTCAACACTGGTTTCAGTACTGAAACAACCTGAGTTACTCATGTTGGCTCACTAGTACAGGGCCTATACACATGCACAGGAGCCTAGGTTTAGACTGTAGCTTCCCAAGGGAACGCTAGGAAATCCCTATGTGTATCCTGAAAAGCTGGTCTCAGTGCTGTCAAAATTGCTGACATAGGTTGCATCTACTTGACAGTCTAGTGGGAACAGGAGTGACATTCCTGGGAATCATTGGGTATTATGTGAAAGCTGGAAATTTCAAATTTAAATTCAAGACTTTGCTGTTTGTTTCAAAATCAAACAAAAAAAACAACTTGCAAAACAGCTTCTCTCTTTTTTACAAGTATATATCATTCAGTGCATTCATAAACTGCTTTGTTTTGAGTTGTATAAAACGCATATATCACCTTTTGAACGTTGAAACCAATATATAAAGTGATGCATGAATTATATAACCAGCCGTATGCCAGAATAAACTCAATACCCTTTATTCACATCTATCAGGCAAGATCTTGATTACACACATGAAAGTTCTGCAGCATATCTTGAGTAGCTGGCAGCCCAATTTTGTCAGGTTAATCCAATAATTTACCTTTTATCTCAATTTGCCATCCAACATGGCTCAATATTTTCAATTGATGCATGTGTTAAGACAGCTACCCACTTTAGACATGCTGACTTCAGTACTGAGTCTAGTAATGTTTCAAAATTAGGTGGAAAGCTTTGCAGAAAGTTCCCATAGGAAGCATATCCACAGGAAAATGATAAATTTATACTCACGTGAAGGATCATTTTCGACGGGGTCAAAAGGTTGGTTCACTGAGGGTTGATCTCCTCTTGCCCTGCCCACTGACCGAGAGGAGGTTCTTCCCTCCCCTATATAACCCCCTCCTCCAGCTACTTCCCTCAGTTTTATCTCGAGAGAATAGGCATAGGATAAGGAGTCATTAATAACATTTATTGTAACATTCCAACATACATAACCGTAAAACAAGTAAGACAATATTCAAACATAAAATCCTGGGTGGGGAACCAACCTCGTGACCCCGTCGAAAATGATCCTTCACGTGAGTATAAATTTATCATTTTCCGACGGGGTCAACTTCAGTTGGTTCACTGAGGGACGTACCAAAGCTACAGTTCCAGGGCGGGCAATCTAATATCCCTAGAGAGCGTGCTGTAGCACCCTACGCCCAAATGAAGCATCCGCCGAGCGGAATAGGTCCAACTTATAATGTTTAGTAAAAGTGGAGGGTGAACTCCATACCGCTGCCCTACAAATTTCCTGCAAAGAAGCATTTTTGGCATATGCGGCCGATGCGGCCGCACTCCTGGTTGAATGTGCCCAAATCTTGTCAGGGGCCTTAGCATTCTTTGCCTGGTAGGCCGAGAGAATGCATGAACGGATCCAAGAGGATAACGCCCTAGGAGATGCTTTAGCCCCCAAGTTGGTGGGATGAAAGGACACAAAAAGGGATGAGGTCTTACGGATGTCCCTTGTGCGATCTAAATAAGTTAATAAGGCCCTTCGAACATCCAATTTGTGCATGTCATGTTCAATTGGATGCACTGGTTTTGGACATAGCGAGGGTAAATGGATTTCCTGTTGAATATGGAAAGGTGTATTGACCTTGGGACAGAAGGTAGGTGGTACTCTGAGGATGACAGAGTCCGGGGTAACCTGGCAAAACGGTTCTTCTATGGATAGAGCAGCCATTTCGGAGACCCTCCTGGCTGATGTCATGGCCACAAGAAAAAGGAGTTTGAAAGAAAGAAACTTTAGGGAGATGTCTCTTATGGGCTCAAAGGGTTCTTTCTTAAGGGCTGCAAGCACAAGGTGTAGGTCCCAAGATGGGTATCTGTGGACAACCGGCGGTTTGGATAATTTAACTCCTTTTAAAAACCTTTTAACGTCACGATCAACTGCTAAGTTGGGTAACTCAAAATGTTCCAACACTGCTTGAAGAGCAAACACTTGCCTTTGAAGTGTGTTAAACCCTAATCCCTTGTCCATCCCTGCTTGTAAAAACATTATAACCTGATGGACAGTCGGGGTGACAGGGTCAATGTGTAAACTAGAGGCCCAGTTAAAGAACACCTTCCATGTTACATTATACATGCGATTTGTAGAAGCCCTCCTGGCCCTTAACATGGTTTGAATAATTCTTGGTCCAAAACCCAACTGTTGCAGGCGGCGCCGTTGAGTTTCCAGGCCGTCAGGGCTAGCCAGGTTGGATCCGGATGTAGAACCTGTCCCTGTCTCAGGAGGTCCGGACGACTGGGTAGTCGCCACGGTTCCTCGGTTGCCATGGCTAACAATTGCGGGAACCAAACTCTCCCTGGCCATAGCGGAGCAATCAGAATGGCCGTGGCCCTCTCTTCCCGCACCCTTCTCAGGAATCTGGAGATTAGGGGTAATGGGGGAAAGGCATATAAGAGTCCTTCCGGCCAAGGGGCCGACAAGGCGTCCGTGTTGAGTGCCTCGTGGTCGCGATATCGTGTCATGTAGGCTGGAACAAGGTGATTCTCGCGAGAAGCGAACAAATCGACCACCGGTACCCCCCAGGCGTCCGTTATCTGCTCGAAGACTGCTGGGTCTAGCTGCCACTCTGCTTGGGACACCTGTTGTCTGCTTAAACGATCCGCCAGCACATTCGAACTTCCCTGTACGTGAATGGCACAGATCGATAGTACATTACATTCTGCCCAGTCAAATAGTTCATATGAAAGTAACATAAGGGACCGGGACCTAGTGCCACCCTGTCTGTTGATGTGGGCCTTGGCAGTCGTGTTATCTGTAGCCACTAACACGTGTTGGTCTTGTAAAAGGTAGAGGAAACTGCGGAGTGCCAAAAGAATAGCCTTCAACTCCAGCCAGTTTATCTGGTGTGTGGAGTCTTCATGACTCCATAGCCCCTGAGCTGTGTGGCCCAAGCAATGGGCTCCCCAGCCTGTAAGGCTGGCATCCGTGGTTACCAGTATGCGATGTGGTTCCCCTATTGGGACCCCGTGTAACAGATCAGGGGACTGGGTCCACCACCTGAAGGAGTCTCTCAGGGCCGAAGGCACAGATACAACGCATTTCCTGGAATGGGAGATGTGACCAGCCCAAGGTAATAAGAACCATTGGAGCGGCCTGGCATGAACCTGTGCCCACGGAACTAATCTTATCACAGAGATCATCTTGCCTAGTAGGGATGCCAATTCCAAGACGTCCACCCGAGGCACCCTCCGGACTCGACCTATACTTTGCAGTATGGAGTCTATCCTTTCTCCGGAGGGATATGCTAGGTTAGATTTCGTGTTCAGGAGAGCCCCTAGGTGAGTGATGGACTGTGAAGGTTGAAGAGAACTCTTCTCCATATTGATAACAAACCCATGTCTTTCTAACATATCTATGGTAAGACGGGTTGCCCACTTAGCATGCTGGGGATTTGGACTACGAATGATCAAGTCATCCAGATAGGCATACACGGGTACCCCTTGCACCCTGAGATTCCTTACCAGGGGCCCCAAACATTTCGAGAAGACACGCGGAGCGAGGCTTAACCCAAAGGGTAAACAAACGTATTGGAAGTGGAGATCCCCCACTTGAAAACGAAGAAACTGCCTATGTAGGGGCCAAATAGGCAAGTGATGATAGGCATTTTTTAAATCCACACTGACCAACCAATCTCCTTTATGGATTGCAGTGCGGATGGATGACAACGATTCCATTTTAAACCTTTTTCTTAACAGAAATTTATTCACAAACTTTAAATCCAAAATAGCCCTCCAGGAACCCCCTTTCCTGGGCACCAAAAAGAAATTAGAGTAAACCCCAACATTTTGTTCGTGTACTGGAACCGGTTGAATCGCAGCCATGTCCAGTAATTCCGTAATTTCTGACATTAAGGCCTCTTTCTTATGGGGTTCCGACGGGACTTTGGTTTTAACAACATGACCCCTTGGAACCGTGCGAAACTCTAACATATAACCATTGGCAACTATGGATAACACCCAAGGGTCTTGTACGTCTTCTTCCCACGCTGCTTGGAACAACTGCAACCGGCCTCCTATGGGCGGCTGCCTGGCTTTTCTTTCAGGGATTATAGGCCTGATGTTTTGCAGGACGAAAGGAACGCTGGTAATTCCCCCGTGGCCTGTTCTGGGTAGAAGCAGGAGACTGTGAGTACTGAGGCTGATAATTCCTGTTCCAGGAAGATTGGCCCCTATCCTGCTGACGATAAGGCTGGCGTTGAGTAGCCGAGGCCTGTCTAGGGAAAGGCTTTTTACCATAAGACTTCCTATCCTTCCCTTTAGACGATCCCGCAGCTGAGGGGTTTGAAGGCAATATCATTTTCTTACTCTTTGATTTGATCAAAAAGTCTTTCAAAACATCGTCTCCAAAGAGTTTTCCACCTCGGAATGGCAAGGAAACAACCTTCATCTTAGAGGCGTGGTCGATGTTCCAATGCCTTAACCAGAGAAGCCTTCTTGCTGCTGTGGTCGCCGCCAGGGCTTTGGAACTCAGCTGGAAAGCGTCCAGGGCGGAGTCTGCGCAGAATGCCAGAGCATGGCGCACATCTTTCAACAACTGTCTCGACCGCTTGGACAGAGAGGGGTCTGACATAATCTCATCAGTCCATTTTAAGGCTCCCCTTGCGAAGAGTGACACAGAAGATGAAGCTCTGGCCGCCATAGCTGATGCTTGGAAATCCCTTTTCAGCATCGTTTCTTGTTTCCTCTCGCTTCCATCTTTCAAATTGGCCAATCCCTCTTGGGGGAAGGTGTGGCTAGAGACTAGTTGGAGCACAGGTTGGTCCAACTCTGGCACCGCCCACATAGCGCTCGAAGCATCCGGGGGCGCGAACATTTTGACCATGGCAGTAGGAAACCTCCTAGTGGAACACGGAGTTTCCCAGTCCTTCTTAGCCATTTTCTGAAAGGCCGCTGGAACCACCAAAGAGTCCAATTCCAGTGGTGCAGGAAGCAGGAGGTCTTGGGCTTCTGCTACCTCCTTCTCCTTAGTTGCCTGATCAGTAGCTTGCATGTTAAGCGAGAGCCTTAAATGTGTCAGGAGTCTGGGATATTCATCCTTGGCGAAAAGCTTCTGGCCAGACGAAGATGGTACTTCCGTATCAGAAGCTTCGGAATCAGGATCACGATCCTGGTCATCTGAACCTGAAACTTCTCCTTCCTCAGGCACCGGTTGGCCCAACACTCTTGCCAGGTCAGAGTGTGCTTTGGCTGTCCAAGGGAGTGACTCATGAGATCCATACGATCTTGAATCTGAAGGTGCCTCAGAAGCTGGGGAACTGGACCTAGCCCAGTGTTCCCGTTGACCAGACGTGGCAGCCTTGTCCTGTGTCTTAGATCTTGGTCGAGATCGCGAATCATCATGATCAGATCTTGCCTTCTTTGCTGTATGAGCCTGAGGAGAAGGTGATCTAGTTCTTTTAGCAGGGAACCTTTTCTCAAATTCTGCTTGAAAATTTTTTGAAAACATAGCCTGAAACATCGCCTCTTGGTCAGCAGATGGCGCTGTGGTATCAGAAGATGACTTCTCCTTAGGTCTTTTTGAAGAAGAAGAAGAAGAAGAAGAAGATTTTGAGGACTTGCCCTTAGTCTGAGACCTTTTTGAAGACTGTGCCTTAGCATCTTGCCCCTTTTTCGCTTTCTTAGGGGAAGGAGGGGCCTCCAGTGCTTCACCTTTATCTCCCACTGGCTGCAACAGTAAGGGATCTGCAGATTCAGAAGCCATCCTGCAGGCTTATACTTCTTCGCCTCTTTTTTTTTTTTTCAACTATGTACAATATTTACAATATTTACAAGGCCAAAACTGCAGTCCTGTGAATGGCTGGCCTGGGGACCGGTACCTTCCAATGGTCTCCCGCCCGCGGCAGAGCTTTTCGCGGCTAAGGCGCTGGTAGGAGGAGCTGCCGCCGCGATAACAGCACTAAACGCCGCCGAAAAGCCGTTGAAGGCGTTGAAGCCGTCCAAGCCGCGGCGCGCCGCTGCCGAAAAACGCCGCCGGCACTCCGTCGCAGCAGCCGCCGACACGCCGCCGCAGCCGCCGCTGAAAAGCCGCCGGAGCTGCTGCCGAAAACGCCGCTGGGGCTGCCGCTGACAACGCCGCCGCCGAATGCCGAACGCCGCCGCCAAACGCCGCCTAGGGCCGCCGGGACGCCACCGAGGGCCGCCAAAACAAGCCTCCGCTTGCTCGAGAACGCCTCCAGAACACGGAGCGGGCGCTGCGTTAGGAAAGGAGTTGGCGCAGATAAGCGCAGTAAGTGTACTTGCGGTAGCGGGCGGCTGTCGGGCTGCAAGAAACGCCTCTGGGTGTGCGGGCTCACGGACCCTCCCTGGCGTTCTTAAAGCTAGCGCTTTAGATAAGGAAGGCAGCTAGCAATAGAGGCCCCGCTAGGGCAAGCCCTACCCAGCCTATGCGCAGCAAGCGCTTCAGGCTTCTGGGAGAGAGCAAATCCTGTAGAGCTGATGACGCAGTCGCTGTAGATAGTGGAGCAAAGGCAGACCGAGAGATAAAACTGAGAGAAGTAGCTGGAGGAGGGGGTTATATAGGGGAGGGAAGAACCTCCTCTCGGTCAGTGGGCAGGGCAAGAGGAGATCAACCCTCAGTGAACCAACTGAAGTTGACCCCGTCGGAAAATATGCTATGCATTTACTTTTAAACAGCATTATATCAGCTCTATGACTCACACCAGAGTAAAAGTTACAGCTTCCACAAGACTTAATTATACAATAAAGGCAGCTAAATGCATAAGCAGATTACTAATCACAATTAATATGACACCAAACACAGAAAACGTCTGGGGCAGATGTTATATTTTTTTACTTAATCACCAAAGAGACAACAAGCCCACAGAAAGAAATACTGCCTTCAGATGGTAAGAGGCAATGCAGGATCTAAACAAGATCCTGCAATTGCATCTTGCTGCATCCTGCAAGATGCAAGGAACCATCCCCAACTTACCTTCACTTCTGGCAAGTAGCTTTCATAATCAACCCAAGAAGGATTACTGGAAGCCAGCCAAGCACCTGTCCCCCTTTCTTTCATTGTTTCTCACATGTTTCTGCTGGCTTCCAATAGTCTCTCTTGAGCCAAGTAGGACTGTTACAGGAAACCCAGGACCTATTGACACCTGGCTTTATTCTGGAATATATCTTGGAATGGAAGCCTGCTGTCCATCGGTAGTATAGGATACAGCAGGGCCAAGGTGAGGCCTGCCAGAGTCTGTATTAGCATGTAGACAACAGCTCCCTATCCTGAAATATATTCCAGATGCCACCACTGAATGTCCTGTAATAGCACTGATTACACTTTTGTGTGTTGCAATTGACACTACATTGGGAACACCTCAGGTATGTCTGGCATTCCCAACATAGTACCAAGGAGATTGTGGGTTTTACTGTGTGTGCCTAGAGGCAACCTAAGAGAATTTCTGGGGGACAGGACTAGCTGGATGGTAAAAAAAACACCAACAAATAGATTTCCCACTATGCTGCCTGTTAATGCTCTAATAACATCCAACAAAGGTGCTTTATCTGTTCAACAGATCACATGGAGCAAAGTAAGAACAACTGTAACAGAACAGGATACCAATAGTCTAAATAACAGACTGATAAAGCAGTGGCAGCAAAACAATTGTCTTCCATTGGTACATTCTTTGCCACTGATGAGACTGACTGATTTTCATAGGAACTCCAGTTCAACAACAACTGGATGGCCATAATTTAGCCACTCATAAAGCATTTTTGCTGTTGCTGTTGGGTATCACTGAGCTGTGGCCAACTCCTGGTTGATTATATGGGCACTTCTACAGACACTTTCATGCAGTTTTCTCAGCAGAGATATGGAAGTGGCTTGCTATTGCCAAATTCTGGGAAGAGGCTGGGAATCAAACTGGCAACCCTCTACTATCCAGGCAGTTTGCTCAACCACTGAGCTATAGTCACTCCATAACCCTCCAGAAATACTGTACTGTTTTAACCTCCTCAAATCTGCAAATCATGTTTGCATTCTGTTTCACAAGAGTATGTTTTCTTAGCTGTCTATTGCATTCCCCACTTTGGAAGTCACCAAAACAGTGATATTGTCTTTGGGGTGTGGGCAGAAAGATACAAGTTAGTTGTAGCAGCTGAAGAACAGACCTCTATCTTAACCTCCAAATATTTCTTCCTCCCTCATCTACTGTTATTTGGTATTATGCCGAAAACATTTAGGTTGACTTTGCATAAACACATGGTTATCTCTTATCTTCCATGCTCCCCACCCCCGCTTCTATTCCACATATCTATTTTTAGATTTTATCAGTGTTTAACACACACATGCATACATTTATTGCACACAAGCTGAATTATAAAAAAATCAAAGCAAAACTTATTCTGGGGTTAGAGGAACGAAACTAAGCCCAAACATAGTAAACTACTGTTAATTCCTTCAAATCAACCCAATATTGCTGTAAAAATGGTGAAAGGGCCTTTAAAGAAGTAAACTAGCACTGTTCAATACCACCGAGTCATGTCTGATTCCTGCCTGACTGGATAGGCACCTCCATGGATAACTCTGTGTAGTTTTCTTGGAAGAGATACAGAAGTGGTTTGGCATTGCCTACTTGCAGGGAGAGGCTGGAGATTGAACCCACAACCCTCTTCTTTCCAGGCTGGAGATAGTTCTTTAATTCAGTAGCATGGAAATCCATCCTTGGGATTTCACATAGTTTTGAAGTGCCTCAGGAAGGAAATTGGTGGAGGTGGCACTGTTAACATTTTACTTTAAGGGCACCCTCAATGTTTCCAATTGCATGCTTGTTATATGGACATAAAATACATATTTGTATTCCTATACCATAAGCATTTACCTTAACCAGTGTATTTTCAATACTCTGTTGCTATAGTAGCAATGTGAGAACTGCTGGTCTTCCATTTCTGTTCACATGGAAAAGAGGGAAGCAAAACAATCTGATTCCTCTACGTTCAAATAAAAGCTAAGGATCTTGGTACATTCTAGCCCACATCAAAAAACCCTTTTGTGTCACCAAGTTTTTAAGGCAGAAATATGAATGTGTATATACATTGCTGATTCCCTCCCCCTCTTCCTTCTCTGCACATTACTGAGTTGCTACCTTTTAGTAAAAGGTATTTTTCCATTTTACTTTAGTAATTACAATAATTTACTTTACTGATCCCAATTGATAAAGAAAAGCACACTATTAAAACCTAAAAAAATACTTCAACAAAATTAAATGTATAATCTTCTTAAATTGGATATTTATTCACACATCTTTAGTCAGAGGGTCCAAAGGTTAAGATAGCCCAATCCTATTATGCAGTAATATTACATATCAGAAAAAGAGGTACTTCACTATAGTGTTGTAAATTATCATGGTATAATTATGTAGCATGTTAATAGCAGTGGTTAATCTGCTGCTAGAGAGCCATTACTAAGTTTCTAAATAATGATTGTACACCACTATAAAGTATATTTATGTTTTCCCCTCTCCTCTTTCACCACTAGACCTACCTAACCTGGGTTCCTTCTAGTCAGTCTGTGACTACTAGTAAAAACAGTGCAAAATGGTTAAAGTCCAATAAATATCAACACTTGAACATTTAAGTGAATCAAATGAATTTCAGGGTGTTTTCAAATTGCTTTTCTGCAGAGTGGAATTTAGTTATTTATCCCAATAAAATAGATTTCAAGTGGGTGGCATTCTTCAGAAAAACAACCCACATTGTTTCAGTGGGCTCTGAACTGGGAGAGATATTATGAATAATGGATTTGCTGTGCTCTTCAACACAGAAAATACAATCTCATTCTGGTTCTTCTAATAAGCAACCGATGAAGTGCAAAACAAAACATTCACCAACTATCTAACCTACAGGTGAAGCAATTTTCATTAATCCTGTTTTTCCATAATTTTTTCAGGAGACCACTATATACCTATATTGGCAGCAGAAGGATTGTCATTTTCTTTTCTTTTCTTAGGCAACTGTATAGCTGAAGTAAGGTGGGAGCATTTCATTTTTTCTCGCCATCTTGCTAGTTCTACAATGAAGATTTGTCTAAAGGAATTATGTGTGTATGTATGTATGTATGTATGTATGTATGTATGTATGTATGTATGTATGTATGTATGTATGTATGTATGTATGTATGTATGTATGTATGTATGTATGTATGTATGTATGTATGTATGTATGTATGTATGTATGTATGTATGTATGTATGTATGTATTTGGATTTTTATCCTGCCCTATACATGAAGGTCTCAGGGTGGGTTACAATATTAAAAACAAATATGAGTGTATCACCAATGGGGACCTGCAATAAGCTTTGAAAGAGTTAAAACATGAATGGACATAAAAAGGAGCCTTTCTGGATCAAATCACAGCCCATCTACACCAGTATCTTGTTTCACACAGTGGCCCACTTTTGCACCTCACCCCACACCCTGCTGCTCCTAAATCTTCTGCGCCAGCTTGTTTAAAAGCAGCCCTATGTTGCCAGGCACTTAAATCATGGCAAAGGCCTCCTTTCCGCTTGCCTCAATTAGTGGCCAAGTTCTACAGTGTAAGCTGTTAACTGCTTTACCATTTGCTTTCACTATTAGTGAGATACCAGTGAAGTCTTTTGCCTCAAAAGATGATATGCTCAGGCACTTATATTGTGAACTAAAGTATTAAGCGTTATTGGTTACACTTCATAAGAGGCACTTGTTCTTCAATAAACAAACAAACTTGTATTCTACGATTAACAATTCTAACCCTCTAACTAGCTATCAAGACTAGGCTTCCCAGTTCCACCACTCCGAGGCAACAGCTAGCCTGTTTCTTTTCGTGCCCCTCCCTCAGTGAGTTTTCCCCAGGCAAAAGAACCCCTTTTTTCTGTTGCTTGATCTTTTATTCTCCTCCCTTCAATATTCTTGCTCTCTCATTGGTTCTTTCCTGGAGCTAGCTTACCCCTCTCATTGGTGAACTGCCAGCTATGCCCCTTTTCCATAAACCTACAGCTAATTTAGACCTATACCTAAGTCTAACTAACTGACCTACCTCCCATGGTCACCACACCCACCAATTGCTTGTAGGTATTAATTTCAAACATAAGACAAAGGAAAAACCTTCACCTGCTCTTGACTCCATGCAAATGGCCTTTAGAGGCAGCCTGTCAACTTGAAGATGGTACCTAGGCATCAATTTGAAGATGATTTTAGCCAAAAATGTATGAAATGGGTTTAATTTGTGGTGAGTGGTCCAAACCTTTCCAGAGTCTGTTTATTTATTCATGTTTAACGGGAGTTCTATTTCTTCTTGATAATTCCCAATAAGCCAAAGATCTTCATTTGACAAATGCACTCACCATTAATGTAGGCAAAGGATATTGTTTCCCATGGCCATTCTGATTTGTCTACCTCAATGGGGAATAGAGCTGAAGTTACTTTGGCCAATATTCAGACAGGAATGCAGAGAACAGTTTTTAGTTTGAAAGCAGGCACAGGCACAGAAAAAGCAAGTTGTATAACCTCTGCATTCATCCCATGCCAACAGCTAAAAAGGTATGGCTTCACAATGCAATTCAGAGCACATACTCCCTCCACTGACTATTACCATAGTCTTAGGGTAGTGTGCAATAAAATCAATTCGACAAATTGGAAAGGTAAAGACAAAAAGAAAAAGAAAAAATGAAAATAATCAGAAAGTAAAAGTTAAAAAAAAATCAGTACATAGGGTACTATAGTGTCTCCATTCCCCCTCCCAACCCTTGGTGATCAGATGTGATTTTACAAGTTTTTTTCTATATCAGAGGGGCCACAACAAACAATGCCCTATTTCTAGTAGTTGTCCCACCAATTTCCACAAGAAAGGGTACAGTAAGGGGAGCTTTCCTAGAAAAGCTTAGCTAACAGTGGAGGTCTATAGGGGAGGAGGTAATCCTTCAAATATTGTAACCCAAAATATATAGGACTTTATAGGCAACATTAAAATTTTAAGCTGGGCTTGAAACCCAATAGGAATCCAGGAACAACGTGACTAAGGCTAGAAATGACAGTCTGAACCCTAGCTGTAATATTCTGCACTAGCTCTAGTCTCTAAACCATTTTCAAAAGCAACCCCACATAGAGTGCATTACAGTATCTAGTATGGAGTCACAAGACCATGGGGCAGTGCACCATGTGACCTTTACAAAGGAAGGTCTTCAGTTATCTAACAGGGTGACTCAGCAACTCCTTGTTCCAGGGCCCTTCTCCTAAACAGAAGGCAAATCAGAAACTTCTTAAGGGCTGATAGAACATCAATTGCACTCAGTGCATCATTAATCACTCACTGGATCCAGACAGATATATTTTAAGGGCCCAAGATGTGTAAGGGCTGAAGACAAGTAGTAGAATGAACTCCTGCAGGCAACCTTGGCTCCGCCACCAGCCTGCAGAAACAGAAGCTCCTGTAGCCATTGAGACCACTTGGCAGTCAAGGGTTCTGGATACCAGAGACATACCAAGGCCTCAACAGGAAGGCTTTCCATGTCACCCAGAAATTCTGCTAGAATATTCAAGAACCTATTAGGTTCCAAAAGTCTCTGTAGATGGACTAAAAACTATAGGTTCTCCATCCCTGTATTGGGGGATGCTCACTATAAGATGAAACTTCACCAGAAAGTGGTCTGTCCATGACAGTGAGCTGACAAAGAGCCTATTTATCAATGAATAACCATCAAAACCATCCAAAACAAACACCAGGGCAAGACCATGTCCTCTATTATGAGTTGGGGCAGAGATGGACAGAAACAGCCTCATGACAGTTATCGAGACCACAAAATCCCTAAATGGCCCAGAAGTGGCTTCCTCAAGTTGAAATTTCCTAAAACAATCACAGAGGGGATATGAATTAAATGATAGACAACTTCCATGAGCTTGGTAATAGAAACCTGAACACCAGGAACAGACTTTCAATTCCCAGCAGATTCTGGACTGCCCATTTTAGGTAATGGAAAGAGTGGAACTGTATCCAGCATCACTGTCACAGTATAACCCAACCCTGCTGGGTCCACTGACTCAAGTTCTTCAACAATGCCAGTTTTTTTTTCTTTTAAATACCATTCAAGGACACCTGGAAGTTCTATCCAGAACCAGTCATGCTTGTTTGACCTAGTTCTAGATCAAACTAAACCAACAAATTTCAGTCCATGTACATCTTTACTCTGTAATGTATTATTGCACGTCTTGTAGTTAGTTTTGTTCACAGAAGCTGTCAAATCCACTGCCAAAGATGTAGTATATGTGACTTTCTAGTTGCTTTAAGATTTTTCCCCGTGGGACAGACACAAGGAGAGGCTGCCCTAGAATGCTGGGTATTTGTTGCCACAAGTTAAAATAGAATTTTCAGTTGAAGGAGACAGACGTTTCTGTCGACAACTCCTAAAATTTTCAGAGTAAGACGAGGACTCCAGCCTGGTTTTGCAGTGCTCCATAATCTTTTCATCTCCTCAAAAAAGGTGAAAGTTATCTTGAGGAAAAAAACCCCACATTCCTTAGATAAAAAGTCTGCAGAAGCATTTTACTTTCTTTCATCACAGAATCTAGGACCTTCTAGTCCCCACCTTTTTAGCAGCATAAGCCTAGATTAAAGTTTTAACTTTAAAAATCTGTAACAAGTGGTATTCAGAAAGAAAATAGCAATTAGTGATAGATGAAGAATGTTATGACTGCTGGAGTCAATACATAATCTTCACATTTGATTTCTGCCACGTGACTGACAACTGGTGCCTCCAATCAAGGTTTAGGGTTTATTACAGCATACAACTTGGTCTTCTTTTTCTTCTCCATCTCCGTCCTGGCATGCGGTATCTCCACTCAAGAGTTTGTCTGCTATCACTATGTATGTCTTCTTTTCTCAGTCTCTCTCACAGAGAAAGGGAAAGGGAACAAAGGAATGGAATTTAGCGAAAAGGAATGATATGCAACTGAAATGGAAACACCAAAACTTGTTTTCATCCCAATGGCTTTAAAAAGTACTTCAGACAAAAGAGAGAGAAAATATAGTTCAGGTCCCAAGTTTCTTAAGGGATGATGATGACGATTTCCACAGCAAAGAGCACAGACAGCTTTAGGCAACAGAGACTGTTCCCAACGAAATGCCTATGATTATTCAGAACTATATGTAGATCTCACTCATTGCAGACAATTCTAGGGCTGTGCCATCAAGATAGGAGAGAGAAGAAAGATATTAAATATATATGGAGAGAGAGAGAATATAGTATCCACAGTGAGATTTTCCCTGTCCAAGTCGGCATTTCTGTCTCGCAGGTTTCTCCTTCACTGTAGTATTCTCCTTTGACTATGTTCTATACGTTAAATTCCTTAAAAGAATGTCTGTTACCTTCTTCATTCACAAACACTAAAGCTGTTTTTGCACTATGTTGGCTTATTCCATGCTACAATGGCTTGTTCCTGATAAGCCAAACAATAGTGGTCCAGTTCACCAGGGATCACTCTAAAGATTGTTTCCTTCTGTCTTGGCACAGCTCTCATTCCTGGTATCAGAGGGTGGGAACAAACATACCCAGCCTTTGCAGTTTCTAATCAGGATCTTTTTGCCAGCATGCTCACTTTTAGCACCACTTCCTGGTGTGCCACCAAAAAGGAGTTGGCCCTATATACTGGATCATGAAGGGCACTCAAGCTGCCTACTCTTTATGGTCTAGTATACCCACAGGAGTCCATTTGTGGACTTCTGTGACAAGGTCTAGCAGAGGAGCCAAATACGGTGCCATTTTGGTGCTGTATCCCAGTCCATTGCTTTGTCTAATTGAAGAAGTGAACTAATACATGCAAAAGACATATTGTACCAGTGAACTCTTTCACAGCTCACAATGCAACTCACAGTGTTGTTCTCCATTCTGATTTGCATAGATTGGATATGCCCTGTTAATGCAAGAGCAGTTGTAAAAGTAATGTTGTAATGAGCACTGAGTATCTAAAGGAGAAGTCATTGTGTAAGCAAAAGTTGTCACATTATATAATCATTATTTTGAAGATTTGTGATAAAAGTATTCCTTCTGACAGTGAATCAAAGGAATGTCAAAATGTGATTAATTCACTCTCTAAAAATTATATAAGACTGTTCCACATTTGGCATCATATTTCTTATCCACAAGCAGTAAGTATTGTTTTGTTACATAATTTATCAAATATCAATCCATTATTTCTACTCACATTTCTAAACTATGATTTCAGACTTGCACACAATCTAAAAAAGAAAGTAGCAGTTGCTCTTTTCAAAGACATCCTTTGGTAGAAAATGCTAATTGTATGGCAAAACTTTAAATGCTATTTTATCATAAACTTGAGGTGTGATCAGACACACACACACACACACACACACACACAAAGCATCTTTGAGGTAGCTCAGAGAAGGCTCTGAGTTGGGAATGTTCACTCACCAGTCTGCTCCTCCCCACTCTCCTGAACATTCAGTGCCATAAAAGGTGGATAGGAGAAGACTTGGGTTTGTTCACATTACCATGTATGGCATGGCCTGGGATGCTCCAGTATGTTCTATCTGCATGCCAGACCTCCATCTCCATTCCAGAGTATCCCAGAGTGCCCTTATTCTCCCTAGCTGTGGGGAAGTAAAAACCTCTCCAGAGCTTCACCAGCAGGGTCTAATACCCTCTGTCACTCCTGCACACAGCATTTCCACCAAAGTATGGGTACAAATGCTGTGTGAGGGTAGGGTGGCATGGCTGGTGCCGCACAGTTGCACACCCCATTGTAATTGCCATGGCAAAGTCCAGGCATAACACAGAAGTTGCTGTGGGTGTTGCTATGGTGATTCAGCTGGTCCAGATCAGATCATCGACGCTGTGAGCACATGGAGGTAAGTTGGGAATAGTGCCGGTGCTGACAGTATGAACACTGGCCACCTTCCCTGAACTTAATTTCAATGGGATGGTATTGTTTTACCATCCCTATGAAGTTAAGTGCAAACAGGGCCTAGGGATGCCATTGCTTCCCAAGTAAACTTTTGTAAATCACGCACATAAGCAACCAGATTTCTTCTCAGTGAATATGCCCTAGTCATATATCAAGTAAACAACAGTGGAAAGTGACTGCAGGGATATGTAAAATGATAGCAAGTAGGAAAGTATATTAAATCCCCCTCAAAAATAATAATAATAAAAAGAAAAAAACAGACGAGATATGTCTTTTTGACTTTTCACAAATTCACCACAGTCCCGTATAGGAATATAATTCTTCCCAGGGAAAATATCGTGATGGTCCAAAACACCCCTGGAAACAAGGGCTTGCCCTATCTTTAGGACAAAATGCTACTTCATCAGAGATCAAGAGTTTAGGAGTGTGGCTAAAGGAAAACAAGGTCCAGACAAAAGTCTTCTGCCAGTTCAAAGGCCAATAAATGCAAAGTGTTTCTTCAATCTTCCCTAACTACTTCTGTATTTTTGTGTCTAGTTTGAGATAAAGATGGACAATTTTCACTTGCTTTGCTTACTACCACTCTCAAGTTCAGTCCAACCCATTTGTAAATCAAAATATAAGCTGATTTTTTTTTTAAAAAAGCCCCTCATACATGTGCTTTTGTGTGCTATTTTGTCTACCCCTGCAATATTTTTTTTTCTGACTAAAATTCATTTTTCAGTGAGTATTCCATTAAAATACCAGGCTTTTAGGTACATCTTTCCTAAAATGCTGGAGAAAAATTGTGATAAGGACATGTGGGGTAAAGGGGAGAAGTGTTCACAGTGGGAAGAGATCCCTTATTCACAGCCTGAAGGAATGGCTCTAAACTCATGGCCAAGAGGCTTTCTATGAAAAACAAAAGAAAAGTATCCTTCTTTGCCTAGTATTCTATTTGCCCAGTGTAAAAATCAGATGATACACAGCAGTAACAAATGTTCTTTAGAGAAAGGCTCACTCTTTCTAGACAAAAAGGTTGGTTTGATGACAGAAGTGGAAAAGAATAGATTAAGTTTGTCATGAGAGAAGGTCTTCATTCAATATATTCTTGAGCACAGCAGCCCTGATTAAACCACAAGCACATACATTTTTTTGCAGGCAAATGGCTCACCTGAGAAAAACTGGTGAAAGGGGCAACACTGGGATAAAGATTTCTCTTGTGCTACGGTCACACTTAAGGTTTAATCCAGATTCAATCCACTTTTAGAATGAGAATACATCTGCAAAGTGACAAGCTGTTTTCTTTCAATGTTAAATAATTAGGGAAAATTCACCTTTGGGATAGATAATGTGGAAAGAATACTGGTCAATTTGCTGATGTGTTTTCTCACTCTGAATGTGGACTGAAACTCGATTAAACTTTAGGTGTCACCACAGCCTTGCTTTTTTTTGGTCCACTCTGCTTAGGCATCAGCTATGCAGTTTACATCATAGACGTGTTTCTAACTTCTAGGCTAAAATGGCCAATTTTAACACAAAGATCATAGCCCAAATATTACGGCTATCCTCCAAACAAGTCATCACACAATTCTTTCTGAAATTTCTCAGAATTGCTTTCTCATAATTCTCTCGTTGATGTCCCATTAAGAAAAGGGGAGAAAACCATATTCTATGTGTGCACGCCAATTTGTCCAGGTGTGGATTTCAGAGCAACTGAGACTAATTGCAGAGAATTACATAAGATTCATCGAGAAAAAAAGATACCCTATACTGTATCTGTCTTGCAATGGTACAGTACTACTACGTTTTTAAAAAAATAACCCTCTCATGATATTTAGTGACAAGTTGCACAGAAATTCCATATAAACAAGGAAGGTTACAGCTTTGGCACTGAAAACCATGTAACTTCTCAGCAGCAACTACATTTGTAAAAATGACTGATTACGGCAATGTCTTAGAAATGAAAGGGAGTTCAATGTGAGGCGCACCTAAGACAGATTTGCTATGTTAAAGGGCATTTATAATCCAGCATTCCATTAAATGCTCTGGCTTGGATCTTTCCACATGACCTTTCCTTATGATTTATTGTTAAGAATCCTTGGTAAGAAAAGAAATATATGAAGAACTGCAAAAGTCAGTCGGGCACCAAGAAGTGCCTTTTACCTTCTGTTTGCTTGCTCATTTGGTTTCTGGCTTGGGATGAACGAGGAACGGTTTAGATGGAAATTCTGTGTACGATGCCAGAATATATGAAATTGACTTTGAAAGCAATGTATTATCTTCTAACTTCACTATCTTTTCAGGGAAAAAAAAATACTTTCTTCCTTGATGGCAAACTGTCTGAGGGTAGCTGTGGGATTCACATTCCACCTAATCAAAGATTAACACAGGCAGCTTTTGTAGGACCCATATAAAATAGAAGATGAGACTTTCAGCTATTCTGAAGAAAAATCATTTGACAGCATACAATTTTATGCAAAGTTTCTCCTTTCTGAATTCTCAGCAAGGGAGGGGGGGAGATTCATCTCCGAACAGTGCCTGGGGCTAAAAGAGCTGGAAATAAAATGAGAAGAATTGATAAATATGGAGGCATTCATTACCCATGGTCTTTCCCTACGATAACGAATGACCAACTCATCTAATTTCAATCTGGAATACATTAAAGTTTATAATGGTTTCAGGATTCTGGTGGCTGCCACTAGCTATGTACAGCATCTGAATTAGAAATGGGTAGGTTTTGTGTCATTCAGCTGCTATAAACAGTGAAGCTATTTGGAATTATATTTGATGCAGCATTGTGTTCTTCTGAATGCAACAGAACCACTTGAAGACATAACAAAGGGTGTATACGTAAAATGTGAACTTGACTGGTACTGACAAAGTACTGCTGTGATGATTGAAATACTTAATCTTAATGAACTGTTGTCTACACTGAATATATTACAACAACTCCTGGCACTTTATAAAATGTTCTCTGCCATAACAGTTTCAGTTCTAAATGCAGTAAAAGACAAATGTTCTTTAAAATAAAAGAAATGGGAAACTAAAAGACCACAAAAATAGAATGACATGAGATAGAAGGAATGGATGCTCAGAAAATCTGAACCTCGTAGAAAATAATGATTCTTTGAATAAATGCTAACCAGTACTAGTTAGCCTTTCCTTGTGTAGTGACTATGTTTTTGCACTTATTTTACTATTTCTAAAATTATTTTTACACTTTTATAACATGCTACAATTACACCCCTTTTAAACTATTTCCTTCAAAAGTCTTTCTTCTAAGTTTGCCAAAGATCTCTCTAATGTTAATGAAGGAACTCTTCAAGCCCTTTTTCAGGCTTTGGTTAAGAGAGTTGCAAAAAAGTTATGACAAAGTTTTAGCAATTAAAAATTACAAATAAAGATCTACCCTTTAATATTGCAAATGATTCTGGTTTACACAGCAGGACTTCTCTTGTGTTCTTATGTCCTGGCATGTTGACCCCTATATTACATACACATGTGGTATTTCTAGTTCCTAACAAGGATCCTAAAATTACAAAATGATATATGCATGTACTGGTGCAGGAGAAGTCTACAAACAAAACTGGATTTTAAAAATCAAATGTTATCTCTTTCTTCAGAAATTCTTGCCTTTATAAATATTGTGCTTTTTGCCAAGAGGTACTCAAAAGTACCATATATATAAAAATACAGAATCAACACGTGTCTCTAGAATGTCTTAACTTACTGAATTATTACATATTTATTATTCATGTAGCTTTTTTATTCTATGTGGTCTATCTAGAATAATTTAAATGCAACACAATGACTTATATTAAAAGTGTTAAAATGTTATTTTGTTTCTTATTCATTGCATGTACTACATATTACTGAGTGGTATAACTGAAAGACTGTTGCAAGAAAGCTGAAACTGATTTGCATTACATACATAAAAAAAAAAATCCCTCCATCTCTGATGAGATTTATAATTGCAATTAATCTTACCATAATGGTTTTGACAGTCTTGGATTTATGGTCAGAGAGGCAATTCTCAAATTGTTTGCAGAGCTATTATTATGTATCACTATACATTTTCAATCGTTGAATAATAAAAAGATGATTAGTATCCCCACCCATCTTTTACTGGCTCTCTCCCCCAATTATTAGTGAAAAATATTCATTGCACAAAGTCTAGTTAGGACTGTAAATGTCATCACTCTGAACATTACAGAGTGAAATAAGACGGATGACTCTCCTTTAAAGTGGATAAGTGGAGCCCTTGCCAGCAGAAGAACCTCTATGCCTGGCCGTTAGATTGAGATCAGTAAATAACTTCAGGGGAAAAAAATGCTAAAATTTACTTTATCCATTTCCTTAGTGAGTACTTGCTAGCAAATCACATTACATTTTTTGTAACTTTATGATCAGAGTATTGCATAGTGGTTAAGTGAGTTTGTTTATTTAATGTGTTGCTCTTTCAGAAGCTGCAGACCTCATCAACCACCATCAGCCTGGCTTTTGGTAAGGCATCATGGAATTGAAAGCCTAGTAACTTTTGAAGAGCACCATGTTAACCATTTCTGAATTACAGTATATGTATCATTCCCTGTTTACACAGAGAATATCCAAGTAGAGCAAACAGGTTAATGCACTTCTGTTGCCGGAAAGGCAGCTTCGGAACACCCAAGCCTCTTCAATAGGAGGTGAAGAGGCTTACATTCTGGATTTGGGCGATTTGTTCCGCATGTAGCCCAGATTAGAGCCTTTGCATGAGGATGCTTCAAGTCGAATTCAGGTTCGCTTCAGAGTATATAGTGCATGGGAACAAGCCCATACAGCCTGCTTAAGGAAAAAACATTAAAAATTGAAGATGAGCTGACTTTTCTACCCCCCTTTTCTTACCCATTTAAGGGGACTCAAAGTGGCTGACCAAGTTTCCCATTCTTTTACCGATAACAGACACCATGTGAGGTAGGTGGGGCTGGGAGAGCTCAGGAAGACAGCTGTGACTAGACTAAGGTCACCTAGCTGGCTTCATGTTGGAGAGCGGAATCAAACCTGGTGAGTACATGATATGTGTCTGGCACTCTAACCACAAGACCATTCCACTGTTTAATTTAACTCCCTAAGAACTAAATACTCTGTGCTATATTTTCCACCATATAAGATGCACTGGAATGTAATACACATTTATAGATTAGCAAGAAATATTTTTGGAAGGACTTAGAAATAGCATTTATGGTGATTTCGGGGGCGGGGAATAAGAAAAAGGTAAAAGGAACTCAGCAACGTGCATGTCTGAAAATCATACTTCATGGTTTTAATTCCACAAGGCCACATGCCTCAGTCAGAAACCATGTTTGGCTGTGGGTGCTTAAAGCCGTAGGCTGAAGCAGCTGGCTATGGTAAAACAAACCAAGCTACAGACATTTTGCATTCAGGTCTCCAAAATCTATTACTTGGGCAAACAGTAATAGGATGAACAGTAAAAAAAATACAAACGTAGGATGCCAATATGGGCAGAAAGTAATTAAAATGATCAGCCACGTACAGAAAGCTCTATGCCAAATGTGAAAAGAGACTCATCATCTACCTCCTGGCAGGGTAGTCTGGGTTAGGGGAACTGAATTAAGCTCCCTGTCAGTTCAAAATACATGTGGTTGTGAACATCCTGGCATGATGGAGCATTGGGTGCCTCCCTTGTCTCCATGGCAACCTATACTGTGGAAGATCAAGCTACAAACATATACACTGTGCGAAGACACCAGTCCATCTCAGTGAATGAGGTGGAAACACTTTCTGTGCAAGCAGAGTTCTATTCATACAGATCACCTTGCCAGCATAGAGTTCCATCTCACAGTTTCACATATTTCTTGGCAGCCTTCTGACTTCCAGAATGACTTACAAGAAAGTAGCCTCCATCCAGCTTTGGGTGGGCACATGTGGATGGAATCATACATATGTGTCATAATGATTTTACATGGGGGCTGTCCCCAAGGAATAAAAAGTCTGCCAAGACTCTCCTTTTGCCTCTGAGCGCCCCCAAGCCAGGGTTTTTAACGAGGTTCCAGCGCTACAAAACGTGGAAATCGCGCGACAAAATACATGCACTTTAAACAACTCTTCCAGCGCTCTTTCTGTAAGTCGCGGGTTTTCCTCGCTACATTTACCTTGAGGACGCTCCGTGGCAAAAGGGGCGGGGATTGCCGCCTGCACACACAGCAGAAACACAAGCAGCTTCACTTTCTAAAGCTCAGAACTAAAGAGCCAGAATCATGCAGAATTGCAACATTGTTGCAATTGCTGTGAGGTGTGAAATGGGTGGATTATTGCTAGGGGTGGATTTTAAAGCGATAACAGGGAAAGTGATGAGTGAATGAGCAATTGTGCGCTGGACAGGGTGGATTTTTGAAAGCAATAACAGGGAAAGTGGTGAGAGTGAATGTTTTCCAGCACAAGAAGCCATTTCGGGGGGGGGGGAGATCTGGGAGACAAACAGAGAGCCGATCGCTGTTTCTCCTTTGCACTTGTCAGGGATTGTCTTCCTGGTTGTGGCCACACCGAGCGCAGTCCCTCCCCATTCCCGCTGGCACCCTATGAACAAGAGCAGGGGCGGGGAGAAAAAGATGCGCGCAAAGAAAGCAGGGATCCTATGGGGACGCAAGGTGCGTTAAAAACACTCATTTTCCTGAGCCTCATGCGGACGCTTATTCCTGATTTGCATGGCACTTTTAAAGTCCACTTCAATAGAGTGACAGTAGAGTGACAGTGGAGAAGTAAATAAGTCTTTTGGGGATGCAGCCATGATCAAACAACAAGAAGTCATCATCATCATCTTCATCTTCATGCAAATAGTGGGAAATCTGTTGGAAATCTGACTTCCCTTGATCTTTTTACTAACCTTTGACAGCACGTTGTACAGGTCAGAGAGTATTCACAAAATGTTTGAAAGCTCTGAAGGAAGTATCTATACTGTTAAAAATCACAAAAAATGCATAAGGGAGAAAATATCAACCACCACTGCACCATTATTCTTTTTGTATTTTCCTGCCATATCCTATCTTTTCATGGACAACTGAACGGTACTGATTTATTTATTTAGACTTTTATACCACCCAACACCACAGTCTCAGAGTAGTGTAATATAAAGATGGAAACTAAGCATATACAACAAAGATAGAAATAGAAAAACAAGTACAAACAAAAACATAAATTGAAAAGAAAAAAATCTCTAAATACAAATCAAGTCCAGAAAATAATCCCCAAAGAAAACATAATTTTCTCTGGCATAGGTATTTGATTAATCTCATTGGGAATGTTCTTCCCAAAGAATGTCGTGTTTTGCTCTCCCTTGAAGTAAAAAGATGAATAATGAAAGCAATGGAAAAATTTAATTCAGAATTTCTTGTCTGAAGTAAGAAACTTGCCCAGTTGAAAGTCTGTCCTTATTGCATTTGCTCCCATGTTGCAAGTTGTGGAGTTGAGTACCAGCTACTTTTAGACCTAAAATCGGTTAGCTTTAGTCTGACATAGCTGTTAAAATGTATTATGTGGGAGCTATTCTTGTCAACAGTCTGAAAGCTGCAAATGGCACAGAATTTGGCAGGCGAGTGCAACCTAGGCTGTATTCAGACATGACAAAAGGAGCATCTCAGAGGCATCTCAGAGGCAGTAGTGTGTTGTCCTTGTGTTCCCACACCTTCTCTGATCCTCCGTTTCTACCTATGAATCTGGCTCCTATAAGCTACTTGTTCCAATTCAGTATGTTAATTCTGATTTAAACACTCAAGACCAACAACTTACAAAGTCCTTGAAACAGTCTGTTTATGGTGCCACCTATGAGTACACATTGTCTATTAATGACATAAGGGAGGTCATATTAGGCACATAGCAGTCTCACTATGGAGATGTATGCAGCTTTTCTACACTAATGACATGCTTATCTGAACAAGTTATTTTGTCATGATGAATAAGTAAATGAAAGGAAGAATGAATGAAATTCTACAGTTTTCAAAAGAAAATAAGCAATTTTGGGTACCTTCATAGCAGCAAAATAAAGTACACACTCAATTTACATTATAAATGATTTCAGCATCTTCAGGAGAAATCCAATTATCCTGCAAGAGCGTCTTATTTTTGTCTTTGTATTATTGGATTTTCTCTGAAATTGGGATTCCCATCCATTCCTGGGCGAGTACAGTTGGTTGCATTGTAATGTTAACATGTTATTGTCCATGGGTTTGGAACATTGAACTCTGTGGTTTTTTTGCTACCATATGATTGACCATAATAGTCAAGTTCTGATTACATTGCCTTTGTAGATCCTATTTTGCTCCAACCATCCCCACTATCTACTTATGAAGAAACATTCTCCACTTCTTTTTAAAGCTGCATCTGAAGCTTTCTGGTCATCAAATACAATACTTTCAAAAAACAGAACACATCTTTAAATCAACCATCTGTTGATGAGCTACTAAGAAATGACAGTCGAGGGGAAATGAATTCCTTCTCTGGTTCAATTTAGCATCATTTTCCCTCCTTGGAAAAGCTGAATCATAACTCTGAATACCATGTGACTTGGATTTCTAGAAACAAGAAAGTGAAAATTGAAAGTGCCAACACTGTCACATAAAGATTGTCAAAAATGATGGTGAAGATGCTGCAAAAACTGGAAAGCGCATTCCCTGCTGAGCGGCGCTCAAGACAGCAATACTTGGTTCAATACCTAGGATAGTTTCCCTCGTGAATTTATGTCAGAAAAAGTTATTCTCACAACCATCTGGACTTCTAATTGCATTTGCAAAGTAATTTTATTGCCTGTACTGCAGTAACAAGCTATTATATAAACAAGAATAATGAAACATGTCCTCGTGGTGAACAATGAGCATTAGAAGTATTTATTTATTTAGTTTAAGCTCCCTTAAAACTTTATTTCATAGACTACAGAACAAAACCTTTGCAACAGTGTTATACATGGTGGCTTTGGAAGATCCATTTGAAACCATCCAAAGTGAAACACAGGCTCATCTCTTTTACTGAAACCAACATAAGTACATAAGAGGAACCCTGCTGGATCAAGCCACAACCCATCTAGTCCAGCACACAGTGGCCCACCAATTGCCCATGGGCACCTCAAGCAGAGACAAGGGCAAACCGTCTATTGCTCTCGAATCCCAACAAATGGCCTTAGAGGCACCCTGCTTGTCCCCCAGCCTAACAGATGTACCTGGGCATCCATTCTAGTAGCCACTGACTATGTCATCCATAAATTTGTCTAACCCTTCCTTAAAACCATCTAGGCCGGCTGCTGTCACCACTTCTTCTGGCAGAAAATTCCATAGACCGATGACTTTCTGGTTGAAGAAATACTTCCCTTTGTCTGATCTGACTATCTTACCCATCAGCTTTCTAGAGGGCCTCCTGGTTTCAGTGTTGGGTGATAGAGAAAAAGAAACTTTCCTCTATTCACCTTTTTCTATACCATGTATGATTTTATATACTTCAATCAGGTGACAGAGTTGTCACCCTTTACTTCTGTTGAGTTCCATTGCAATAAGTCTGTAGCAGTCGGAGCCGGTCAGACTTGGGGGGAGGGGATTAAGATGAATATGATTCCTGGATTTCTCAGTAGCTTTTAGCACAGTCTCCAAGACAGACTGGGCAGTAAATTAATGGCACTGTATTTCTACTGCTAACTGGATTCCAAAAAGTAATCCTAAAGGATTACGGCTCAGTTCCATGGTAGCTAAGCCACACCACAGCTTTGTACATTTAACACAATCATAAGACAAGCAGCAGAAGTAATTTAGACATTTGGATTTAATAATAATAATACCATTAGCTCCATTTCTTCTTTCAATAGGCAAGACCCCTAGTCTTCTTTCAAGACTTCTACTCCTCCTATTGACATATTCATAGCAGATACATCTATCTGCTGCTAAAAATAATAATTTTCCTCTCGTATTGTGGCTTACTGGTGTATCATTACTAGGCCTTAGTGCTATTTCCATAACTATTCTAGATGCTATTATTTTATTTTTATTATAGGTTGCATGCCACTCCTGGAGAACAAGCACTGATTAATAATTGTCAGTGTATACAAAATGCTGTTGTCATTTCAGTATGGTGCTTTTGCAGGCTACATTTTTAAATAAGGGCTTGTGGCATTCGCAGGGGCGAGTGAGCGAGAGGGACGGCTTGGCGGGCTTTCGGCAGCCCGCATGATGGACAGGACGGGTGTGGTGACTGGGAGACGCCATGCCAGTCAAGCGATGTGGACCAATTGTAAGCGGCGAAAATCAGACTATACGATATTCAGCCGCAGCAGCCACAAAGAGCAGTGCCGCCCAGCTCTGCGTGTGTGCGGGAGAGCCTCTCCTCTTGGTCTCAGAGAGGAGAAAAGCCCACGAAAAGGGACGGACATGTTTGCTTTAGGGCAGAGTTGAAAGGGGACTGTTTGCTTACAGTAGAGCGGTAGAAGAAGAGTTGGCTTTTCTACACCACTTTTCTCACTCAAAGCGGCTGACAAAGCTTTTATATTCTTCTCCCCACAACAGAACACCCTGTGAAGTATGTGGGGCTGTGAGAGCTCAGTAGAGAACTGTGACTAGCCTAAAGTCACCCAGCTGGCTTCATGGGGGAGGGTGGAATTGAACCCAGTATTCCCAGATAAGAGTCCGGCTCGCTAACCACTAGACCAAACTGGTTCACCAAACTGAAGTAAATCAATGGGAGTTTAATTAGAATCCCACAAAGCATTGTGGTTCAAAAGCTGAACCATTTATAAATGGAACCAGTTTGGCAGCATTTTAACCATTTTAAAGGATTTTCAAAACAATTTTAAAGTAATGAACTGGTTTGAGGAATTGCTGAACAGGTTGGAGGTACATATTGAACCAATTTGTTGCTTTTGTGGTTCAGTTCCATTTGAACTAAACTGTATAGTTTCACACACATCCCTATTTACAAAAACTAGAGAACAAGGAAAGATATCGTTTCCTTTTTCAAACCATATGACTGAATCTATACAAAAGCTTTGACCAAATCAAAAAATCCTTTAATACAGAAGCACTGTCCCTTCCTAATAAAGAAAGACTACAGAGAGGCTTAACATCCGAAACACAACTTTGAATTATATAAAAAAAGAAAACCCAAAACATTAAATAATCTTCTGAACTATGCCTATTTACTAAAATAAAAAAAACTCTAAAAAATAAATGACAAATGATAGTTTGAACATATTCCAATTTCATAATCAAATTTATGTTGTGAAGAATTTAATTATTGTGATGATTATATGCATCATAAGGAATATCAGCTATGAAAGACTGTGTAAATATGAAGAGCATATGCAAATAAGGGAAACAGCTCCACAATTTATTTTAATGAGAAAATGCAAGTTTATTACTAGAAAATGAATGAAATGCTTTTATTATTCAACTGCTGTGAATTCCCTTCTAATATCCTTGACTCTTTGGGCTGTTTTGGAAAGGCACAAGTAGACATGAAGCAAAGCATTTATAAATCCTCTGCCCTGGGCTCCAGTCCAAGATAATTGCTTAATTCTCTTTGTCAACTATCCATAAGAATAAAATTATGTTCAAGAATTAATGCATTCTTTGTGAGCATGGCAAGAACATGCAAGGAGTCAGTCATACTCAGAGTAATCACCAAGAGGATGATTTCAAAATCCTAATTCTTAGGTAATTGCTACAGCAAATGATCATCATGGGACACTACAACACATGTTTGGATATCAATATCACAAACTAAATCCAAAACATCAATGTGCAGTGTGCATAGCTTCAGTTACTGACATTATTAAATCATCATCACATACTTATATAAATGGGAAAGTAACAGGACTGAAATACTGCCTGGAAACCAGAGGGTTGCCAGTTCAATCCTCAACCTCTTCCCAGAAGTAGGCAATGGCAAACCACTCCTGTATGCCACAAAAACTGCTTAGAGGTGCCCATGTAGCCAACTGGGAGCCAGTCATGACCTGATGGGTGTTTTTCCACTGTCACTAGAAGTACCATTAACGGGTACAAAAATGCCATTAAGTACCCATTAATGGGTACTTAATGGGTACTTTTAGTAACAGTGGAAAAACACCCGACGATACCCAACAAAAAATAAGAAACATTCTGCACGTAAGACATAAAACAATACTGTACCACCTCTTAGTTACTTTGAGACCAGCATAAACATGTTAGCTGAGTCACAGAGGACCCATTTTCTTGCCCTCCTGCAAAGCAGCTTTCAAGGTAGGGTAACACCTGAGGGCGTCTTTTTTTGCGTCTGAGGGTGAAGCAGTCTAATTGTTCTCCTGGCATGAAAGTTGCACCCAAAGGAATCAAGATAATCTTTGTACGAGGGCACCTGAAATAATTTGTGATGTGCAACAACAAATCTAAACAGATTGAATGCACTTTGCCAGTATCTTAAGTAATAGCATGGAGAAGGATTTTTCCTCCCTATAAGCCTATTCATAAAATATTTTCAAACATTATTTGGTACACTCTCCAGAAACCTTCTTAATTCATTTTCATCAGATCTTTAATTACCACCATTCATACACTGAAAATTGAGTTAAACTGACAGTTGATTACTACTAATAATAATGATAATCATCATCATCACATACCTGTTCAGGTCCCATACTTTGCTAGTTTTGTCCATGGAGGCAGAAGCCACAAAGTCTCCACAAGAGTGCCAGGAACAGTCCCACACAGCGCAGCTGTGACCTTCTAAAGTCAGTACGCAACCACCCTTTGCAAAGTCCCATATCCGAACTGTTGCATCTCCACTTGAAGTAACTAATTTTGTTCCACTGTTGCAAAAATAGAATTGGGAGGGAGGGAAAAATAAAGGAAGAAAGAACGTGGGTTACATAGTATAAGATCTTTTTTCATCTAAACATTCTAGGACAGGATGTCAAAAATTAACATTCTATCTCACAGGGCTGTTTTGTGAAAGCAGAACACTTATATTAGGACCGACATGGGAGTTTATTCCAATGAAACACTTCTAGATATTAGGCTAATACTAATATTATTTATGACTTTGCTTAATAGGTTTGGCCTTGTACTAGCTCAGAGGCAGAGAATCTGCAATCAGAAGATCCCAAGTCCAGACCTTGATTATCTTCCTGGAAACAAGGTCCCTTTCTGCACTTACCTTGCTTAATCCATATTAGTGAATCCAGATTAGCTAGATCCAGATTAAGGGCAGACAGAGACATCTGCACTGAGTAGGCTTTACAGCAGCAAAAGCATGCTAAAAAGCAACACAATGGAAATGCCTAAGCCCAGTTCCACATCAGCGGATACAAATTAGCACTGTAAAAACCATCCAAATAATGATGCAATTGGCCCCACAGTACCTCCAACACATGATACAACTGGCCCATGTTCCTATCAATCAAAAACTGCATCTGAGTAGCAAAGGCAAGGTGCTTTCAAAGGCAAGTCAAAGATACCTTTGCCAAAGATGCACACTGTCTTTGCAAGCTCCATTGCAAAGGAGCTGCAAAAATGTCTTCATAGTCACACTGAACTATGTGTGTTACTCAAAACCACTCCCGTGTTCTTCCTAGATCCATACTATGTGCCTTCCTTATCTGGATCAAATGGTGCTACACAGGTGTAGACTACATTTATCAGGTCTACAACTAATTCAAATTACTGAGACTTCAGCATGGATCTGATCCAGATTAACATTCTCCCCTCAGTTATAGTTCTTATGAATATACTATTGAGTGCACGGCTTATATCAGAGTTTTTAACTACGTATCTTGTTTTAATTTGTATTGTGTTTTTAATATGTTTATAAATATGTTGTCTGATCTGTTGTTACCCGCCCAGAGACCTCCGGGTATGAGGCAGGATAGAAATGGAAATAAATAAATAAATAACCATTAGTTTCATGCAGATGACATATACTAAGTGGCTCCTTAATCCAGATTAACAAGTCAGTGCAATCGACTTCAATACCACAAATCAAAAGCAATGATTCTTTGGTACTTAGTCTTCCTTATGGTCTAACTTTCACAACTATACAATATTAGTAGGAAAACCATAGCTTTGACTATACAGTCCTTTATCAACAAAGTGATATCTCTACATGCTTGTATGCTATCCAGGCTTACCACAGCTTTCCTCCAAGTAGCAAGTGTATTTTAATTCCATGGCTGAAGTCACTGCCTGCAGTGATCTTTGAGTCCCCCCAAAATAAAATTCAACACTACTTCCATTTCTTTGCTTCTATAAACCAGGACATTTTGGGGGCAGATGCCAATTGAGCTTCAGACCAGCATTTGTACTTTCCTCTTTCACTCTTTAAATCTTCACTTTCTGTTATCAGACAATATTGTCTGCATATCTGGAATTGTTGATAAATTCCAGTTTTGGATTTACCCAGCCTGGTATTTCACATAATGTACTCTGTATATATGTTAAATAGGGGCAAGAAAACTGCATGAATATATCTATGTAGTTACCAAGTGTTGAGAGTATAATACCTGCAGGTGTTCAAAGTGAGAGGAAAAAATTCTGCTTTAATTTTTACAACAGTCCTGTACAAGAGCTCTATAACACTGTCTCCATGTTGCACACAAGTCTGTGAGGCTGAGGTCTCCTACTCAGTATGTAACAGAGAAAGAAACTTTCATGTTCTTCATAATTCCATTGATATTTGGGATATTTCCAGGTTTACGTACCGTAATTGGCTGAAGTAAAGGATGTATGGCAGTGATGGCCAACCTATGGCAAGCGTGTCACAGGTGACACGCCAAGCCTTTTTGGGTGACACACATGGCCACCCTGGCACCTGGGCGCATAGTGCTTGCTTGTTCTTGAAGTGTACAAAATACCAACTTTCAATTGAAGATTTGACAAACTAAATTCAGCAACAAAAGTCACTAATGTAAAGAATTATTTGTTTTTGCTTTTAATGAAATACATATATCAAAAATATAACTTTACTAGAACTACAAATATCACAAAATGATGGATATTTCTAGATGTGACACAACACCTGAGTTAAGCTAGGTTTTCTTGTGAATTTTGGCACACCGAGCTCAAAAGGTTTGCCATCACTGATGTATGGTAACCTAGGCATATACAAGAGAGGACGTGGCCCGTACCTGAATCATCTTTTGGGAACAGGGTTCTGTTTTCAACTGCAAAACTGATGTACAGTTTAATAAAAAGAATGTTCCTCCAAGTCTTATTCTTGGTTGTACAGGGCACTAAAATGGGTGCCAGCATGTGCCAGCTCTGAGGAAAGCTAAACCGCATCAGAGGATGAATGCTGAACCTATTGATAAAGCCAGTTTCTAGCAAGACATGTTAGGAAAATTGCTGCTCTATCAGCTTTTTTCCATCCATGTAGGTTTGAGTAAACAAAACAAGCTAGAGATGAAAGATTTCTTTATTGCAATATAGGGAACTTGCCTTCCAGGGATCCCTTCAGCAGAAGTTCAAACACTCTCACATCACAGCATGATCTTTAACCCTATCCTGGGCAAAAGTTTCTTCTCCCAGAGTTTCTTTACTGGCTAAAAGGAAACCCCAGTTTACGGCCTTCCCAATACACCTCTTCAGTTAATTTGCTTCTAATTTATTCATAGTAGGGACATTTTATTATGAGATTAGCTATTAAGCATGTGTACGTACAGCAAAATCACCACAATTCAAGCGGAGTTGAACTGTGTCCCTTGAACTAGTAGTTTTGATAGCTAGCAGACATTTTTTTTATCAGAGTTTTCAAAAAACAGTTTCCCTCCCTTAAATTCCTTACAGACAGACCCTTTTTTTATTTCATATATTAGCGTATGGGGTGTTTGATGGAATCAGGTATGTGGATTGTTGGATAGAAAAATGTCCCATTTAATAGAGGGTGAGAAATAAATTCAATATATTGAACAAAGTGTAATTGAGCTCTTTCCCAACATCACCTTATACCAGTTCCAGAACAATTACCCTGTCATACAAATGGCAAAGCCTTTATTTTCCTCTTTCTAACCGCTTCCAATCTTATACAATGGCTGCTCACAGTTACACTGAAGTGGATAGGGGCACGAAGAGAAATAATTTCTGCCTAAGTAAGAAGGTGCTCAAATATCTCAGCTTTTTGATCCATCATGAATGAGGATGTTAGTATATTATTAATAAAGTTACTGACACCATAGACAAGGACGGTTTAAAACAGACTTTGAAATACCTTGATATTAAATGTATTGAAAAACCTGGGAATAAAAAGGGGCCATGCTTTTACAAATATTATTAAAAGACCTGAAAGACAGCTCAAAGCAAAATAGTATTATTGTTATTATCATCACCATCCAAAGAAAGTAAAGTATTCTTAATTTTCAGCCATTTTCCGTGGCTATTTCTCTGATGGGTTAAGCAATAACTTATATCTTAATATTAAAAAGATGGATAGAATAACTGTCTGGGCATGAAATGCCATTAGTAGAAGGCAGTGGTATAAGACTGCTGCATGTTCAGCAAGGTTTACCCTGGAGTCCAGACCTAGGCTGAAACTTCACCCAAACTTCACCCATTAGAAGAAGCTATCTTCATTCTTTAAGGAGCAATTGGAGGCTGAGCTAAAAGCGGAAGGAGCAAAGAGAGAATCACCTGCTCCCCAACAAACTCAGGGTTCTTCTCTTCCCCCCTGCCCTGCGTGCCTTTTAACGGCAACAACAGACCCTCAAATTTTCTGGTTCTGAGGGTAGAAATCTCAGGAATGGAGACACACGCATATTGCAAGCTGCTTGGAAAATGCAAGCCTTCAAAAGGCAAAGTGAGGGCCAAAAAGCTGCAAATGTTTTCCCTCTCCTGGAATCAAACATTTCCTGGTGGCAGGAACTTGTGTTCAGACGGCATGTTCCTGCCTTAGACTATCAAAGGGCAAAGCTCCTAAAACTGCTTTGGTTAGCAATAGAGGAGTCCACCCTATTGGATTCGGCATAGCTATTAGCTTTAACCAAGAACCTAGTTTTATTCACTAATAACTGGAGAAAATACTACAATTTTCTAAACTTTTAAATTTAAAAAGAAATCCTTCCAAATCATGAAAAGCAGTGCAATGAATTGCTTTCTGAACAGGCAAAAACAATGTTGCCAAGATACCAAAATGCTTCCTTTAATACTTTCATAAATCAAACATACCTAAGAAAACAGATGAGTTCCACACCAAAGGTTAATAATTTCTAGCTCTAACAGATCAGTGGAGAAAAAATGTTTCCCAGACATTTGTGCTTTTTGAATTTCTTTACAAAGGTGGGCATTAAGAGGCTATGAAATGAAAGCAGAAATACCAACCTCAGCTATGACAATAAGACACTGCAGGCCAGAAGAAATGTGTGCAGGCTCAGATGCCAAGTTAGGACACCGATTCTTCATTATTTTCAAAAGAAACATTCTTAAAGGAAGCTCATGGTGTTCCCTCACTTTGCTACTTACCTGTAATGGCATTTGGCGGTACCATTGATCCAGGAACAGGATCTCAGAGCTACTTAAAAAGGATTAAAGAAGTAAAAAAAACTAGGCTACATATATAGGGGCAAAACTGTAAATAAAACCATATACTTACATATTATTGGAACTCTTAGTTTCAAGCTACTGAACACAATATCTCCCAACTCTCTTCACTAGAGCTGGAGAAGGATTGAAACGGAGATGCCATTTTGCTTCCTGACTGATTTAGAATTATGCAAGGGGAGTACAATATCTCGAAGCTAGAGTTCTTGCAACCCATAGTTAAGGTAATTCATATGACTAGGGCCTGTGTTTACCTCAGCTGCTGCATTTGTTCTTCCTTCAGGGCAGAGAAAAAATTGCTACTATTGTACTGTGCATTTTGAGACTTAATTTGAAGCTACATTTGTTTAACTTGATATACCTGTTACCACTGTAAACTCCCTTTCACAGTATTCAAGACTGACCAATTCTGCTTTACGTTTACCGTTAAGAGCAAAAATTTGCTTGGCTTTTCAGTAATTTTAAAGCTTTTTAAAAACTTCTTGATGCATAGATATAATCTAATACTCCTATGCTACTTGGTAATTCAAATCTATAGTTATTTATGGCCTTAATTTTCTATTCATATATATAAAATATCCAGTGATTTTGTGAACATAATCACTGACATCTCTTCACTGATTGTTTGAATTACATCTTTAATATTTACTGTAGCACAATCCCCTGGTAGAAAATCTTTTTTGGTCTTCCCCTGCCCAAATCCAAGGCTGCTATATTGAAAAGATTTATTGAGAATCCTATAAACTTTATGGAAGCTCCTGTACAGTGGACACTGTGGATTTTATTTTATTTATACATGAAACATGGAATTTTATAATTAGGAATACTCAGTTATTCCCAATCTATGCTAAAATTTATTAAGGATACTTAAATTATTTAAATTCTAGGAAAGAGATTAATTGCTTGGATTTTCTCCTGGATGTTTAATTCGTAGTATCCTCAAGTGCGTTTGTGTGTGTTGATTAGTCTATAGCCCATATCGAAGAAAAGCAGAGAAAAACAACATGTGTGCATTTAAAAGCAATAAAGATAGCATAATAATAGAGAGAAGTCCATGCATGCAGGTAAATAACTGTTTGTGGACACTCATTTCCTTTATGTTCTGCTCTAGACTGGACAAGATGTAGTTTCCTGATTTTGATAGATTTCTGCAAAAAGAGTGCTACTTTAGTTGTACGTACATTCGACCCCTGTAAAAACAGCATCAATTTAGCTGTAGGAGGCCAAAAAGTCCTATTCCTCAAAAATGGAGTTAGGTATTTATTTCTTGCCACTGTGTATAAATTGCAATTTAAAAGAATGTGGGCTATGTCTTCAACCTCCAGGGTGCCACAGACCCAGGTTCCATCCTTGTAAGGAAGATGTCAGAACCTTCCTATCTTGGGCATTGGATGTAATTGCTCAAAGAGTGCAGGTAAAAATTCTCCTTAATGATGGGGCTATGTTAGAATCTAGGTACTTTTCCTTCTGGAATGTTAGTTTATTTTGTGCAAGCCACTTGAGACTCTTCATATTGGCTAGCTTAGCAAGGTGTATTCTCAAGTAGGTGACAACAGATTTTTTATAAACTAATCACCAGCATCTTCACAGCAGCTCTTTGCTGTATGGGGGAATCTCATCCATCCAAAATGACATAAATATGGAATTCTGTGAATAGTGAAATAAGAAAACAGCATAAGCTGATCTTTCTTTCTTAAATGAGAAAGCCAGAGTTTGTTATGGTCAAACCCATGAATATGTGACCTTGACTGACAATTTGGCACCTATACAGCAAGTGAGGTCATAACCTGCATTACACTTAATAAAACCATAAGTAATGAGGGATGGCCATACTTCACATATAATAGGACTGCCAAAACCTGACTATGAGATAATTTTTCAAAAGCTACAAAGATGTCAGATTTCTATTTGGTGTGCAGATTTTGTTCGCCAGTGCAACTCTGACAGAAAGTACCTTTAAAAGAAAGAAAGAACAAAAGGCAGAACCACCCTGCTATAAACAAATGTATTTACAGTTTTAAAAATTTGAAAAAGGTTTGCATAATAAAGAATTGTTTTTGGAAACAAATTCCTATACATAAGTGGCAGTTTTGAGGAAAATAGCCATGCTTGAAATGACACATTTTCTCCATACTAAAACAGAAAATCCTAATAGAGGCCACCCTGGGCCAGGAGAGATCACACTTGAAAGTCTACATCCTTCTCTGACTGGGACTATCTGCTATCCAAGAACTGAGTCTGAATGGATTCAGGTGAACGGAAATCACTTGTACCCTCCCTGGAGCCAGGAGGCCCCTATCCCTTCTCCTGCTGCTGCCTAGAAAATGGTAAGCTTTAGCAAGCCTCTGCTCTGAATCTTGTCTCCCCCCCACCTTCGGTGTTGAGACTCCCTCTACCCCACCACTGCTCCAATCCTCAACCCGCTGTGCCGTACCGAAACGCCCGCTGTGCCACTGCTGCCCCAATCCCTCTGACCCTCTCAGCCTTGCTAAGAATCCCTCTGCCCTACTGCTGCCCCAATCCACCCCACCAAGACTCCCTCTGCCCCATCGTCACTCTGATCAGAAGATGAAGGAAAGAGATGTGGCTCTCCCTTCCTTTAATTCCAGGGATCTTTCTTTTCAACCTGCACATGGAGCAGGAACTTCAAGTATTAGAAAGATATGCTTGGGGACCTTGATTTATCTGAGGATGTATCAATGTCCTACCAGCCACTGCTGTGGGGCTGTCTCGAGTTGAGGTAATCAACAGGTAAATTTTGGAGAGAAGTTTTATTTTGGCCAAGATACTTGGCTTCCAAGACAGCTTTAACTAGGAAAAGCAATAAGACAACTCCTAGTTGGTAAGAGGAGAAAGAGTAACATAACATCAGATCAAACTTCTGCCTATCAGGAATCCCTGGAATGACAGCAGGTGCGCCCCTTGGTCACAATGCACAGCACCTTCCAAATGATCCAAGCTGCGGTCCAACTTTGCTGTCTCCAAACCTTACCTTCATTCATCATACTTCTTTACTCATCCAGATGTCCCTGTCTTATCTAGGAACTAATAAGTGTGTGCTCTGATGTCTGCTTTTTTTTTTTTTTTGCCTATTGTGAAGATGTGCTTTTTCTCAGAGTGAAAATTGACGTGAAACATGCCCCTGACTTACATATTTGTGTGTGCAGCATAAACATGTTATACAGTCAGCAGCATTCCTTGTTTTTTTAGCATGCTATCAATTGCAGTATGCAGGCCACTCTTATATTTTAAGTATGTTTTAGGAACATTCTATATGTTTTGGTTTTTATGATGTTTCTGGTGAAGGGTGGGATATAAATTCTTAATTACATAAAAAATAAAATAAATCATCAGCTGCTCTCAGCAGTAGAAAAGAGTTATAGTTCTTTTTTGGACAGAATAGTAAGCAGTACTGCCAGATGACCTTTTGACATGTAACTATAAGCACAGTGTAGCCTGGGTATCTCAAAGTAGGAAAGTTTTAAAACAATAATAACAGTAAAAGTATTAGATGTTTTCTTAGCCTTGAAGGAAGCCCACCCCGACTATGGGAAGTCGCTTTTGTCATTTAAGAGTTGTACAGAAAACACAGCAAAGCATGGAAACACCACAAATGATTATCCTTCCTATTTTTTTAAAAAAATAAAACCTTTCCAAGTGCAGACCTAGATATTTTAACAGCCTGCATGCATACACACACACACACACACACTTATGTATGTGTGTGTTTGCACCTAAGTACTACAAAACTTGTATTTCAATAAACTCATTAAAAGCAGAAGCCAACCCACAGATAAATGTGTACAGGAAAGAACATTTAGTATTTTAGTTGGAACAGAAGGAGGGGAAAATAAACATTTTAATCAAATCCATTACCTAGGTATTGATTTTCCTTTGCCAGGCAGGTCCTACAGAATATTTATAAAGCATATGACATTGAGCCATTTGACCAAAGATACTAGATTAATCTGGGCAAAAGCTTAGCTTCTCTTCCAATCTCTCAAATTTCACTGAGGATCATTTCTCAAAGTCAATGGTTAGAATGAAAAACCATCCACTTTCTTTCTGGGTCAACCTAAAACCATAATGCCTTTTTTCAGTGCATGTAATTAACTCTGGCCTAATCAGTCAAAAAAGAAAGAGAGGAAGGGAGGAAGGGAGGAAGGAAGGAAGGAACACTTCCCTCTACTTTCTACTTTGATTTGTCGCTTAACAAAGACCTTTTGTTATTTTTTAAAAGGGCAATTATACCAAAATAGTACTGTAGTCAGGTGTAAAACAGCAACAATCAAAAAAGAATAGTGTCAATTATTTCATATATCTCCATTTACTACTATTGCATGTGTTAGATGATTTCATCAATCAAAGATTTTAAAAAATGCTTAGAAATTATATGAAAGTTTTTTAAGAAACACAGCTATATTACAGGTAACATATTGATTAAGCCTTCCAATTGCGAAGTGTGCCATGGAAAAACAAAACAGGGCCTTTGCACATCTGCCTTTAGTGCGGAACATGAAGGGTTCTACAGGTCTCCCTCTCGCAAGCTGGTGCAGGTTAAGTTCCTTTGTTTCCTCCTAGTTCGTGTCATCCACACAAGATGGAGAATAGACTGTATCCAAACTGGCATCAGGGGCCAGTTTGCAAGTAGACTCCAGTTTCAAGATTTATCAACATACAAGGGGGTAGAATACCAGACCATGGAGGAAGAGGAGGAGAGTTGGCTTTTCTACCCCACTTTTCTCACCATTTAAGGGGACTCAAAGTGGCTGCCAAAACTTCTATTCTTCTCCCCACAACAGAACACCCTGTGAGGTAGGTGGGGCTGTGAGAGCTCAGAAGAGAGCTGTGACTAGCCCAAGGTCACCCAACTTGCTTTATAGGGGAGTGTATAATCAAACCCGGTATTCCCAGATAAGAGTTTGGGCCCCTAACCACTAGACCAAACTGATAGCAAATTAGACCCAACATGCATGGATGGCACATCTTTATGATCTAGTATACCATGAAAATCTCCTTAATGAACAACTTAATTAGAAGACTGATTAGCCATAAGTAGAATCTCCCACTGTGGCTTTTCAAGTGTAAGGACAGACTGACCATCCAGCTAGACATTTAAGCAGCACATAATAGACATCAGTGCACAAAAAGGCACTGCTGTTCTTTTCAACTCTAAATCACTTGAATAGCTGGCACGTATTAAAATGTCATCCCAGTTTGAAAAAATATCTAGCTTATAATACACCCCATCACTAAAGAAAAGTTTTACTCATGCTCATTTTGAATTAATTGACCCCAGAGTGAAATATGGAAGATACCATCATATGCCCTATATAGAGAGATTATGTGTCTGTGATATGCCAGCTGTTGAAGGTCTGTTTCATATCTTATTTGACTACCAGCTGTATTCCCCAGTAAGATTAACATGTCTGAAGCCTTACTGGAATATAGAAGAGAAACTGTTTTATCTTTTACAAGGGGAAATATTCTTAGATAACACACAAAGTTGCTCTGTTTCTTGCTGGGGCTGCACATCTTAGAAAAATATATACAGATCAGAATGTGGTGTTAGGTACAGGGAATAGGGACAGCTGATCATAGTCCTTATCTGTTTTTGTGTCATTTAATGTCATAAGAACATAAGAGGAGCCCTGCTGGATCAACCTCTCTAGTCCAGCATCCTGTCTGCTAATTGCTTCTCTGGGCATTCTCAAGCAAGACAAAGGTAAAACTTTCACCTGCTTCCAGAGGCTCTGGACCTTCTTGCACGTATCTCTCTTACTCTGGATTAAGAAAATCCAGATCTTTGGTATCCGGTCCTCATGGAATCTAGTCCTTGAAGTTCTACATCACGGTGTGGACTGTCTAGCACCTGATGGCAATGGGCGCTAAACAGGGCTGCTGTGCTCCCATCCCAAGGATCTGATTAGTCCGAGTTAGGCCTGAGCAGGAAGGCCCGCCGGTGACATACTGCAATTGGTCCACACAGCCATCCATCAGGGGTCACTTCCAGTTACAGTTGGCATGGCGGAGAGACATGGCTTCCCAGATTACTACATAGCCGCTATGAAGCTTGTGCCTACCTTTGTAGACCGTCACAAAGGATGTGTGGGCCTATGTACTGTGTATGTTGAGTGGCAGAGCCAGAACTGGCCTGCTGCAAATGGCAGCCTCTAGGCCTGCCCCAGGACCCCATTAGTCCATTATATGTGTGGAAGCATGCTCTGTGATCCAGTCGTCATGGCATAGGACTGGATTGAAGACACAATTAAAGGGGTTGTGTGTTAATCCAGATTTAAGGGCCTGAAGACTCCATTAAATCTTGATTTTGATGGCACTCATGTGGACAATGCATTCAGATTGGGGTCCTAATGGGGTATTTAAAGGGTTATGTGTGTGGAAAGTACATAACTGATCTGTACCAATTACATACCTATGGGGTTCCCAGTGGGATCTTATTACCACAGATTATCTTGGAGGCATGGGGACGCTCCTGGGTTATTGGGAGAGAAGACTGGCGCTTGCATCATTGGCAGGTGGAGTTTTGCCTGTGCTCACTGTTCCTGCCCTGCGCACTACGATCACAACTGTTTGCGGATTTCTTTAAATAAATTACGATGAAAGAGACAGCTCTCTTTTGTCCTACAAGTGTCTTTCCAGCTACAATTATTTCACGCACCGCTTCCCTGAGAAACAGATGTGGTTACCCAATGCAGGGGGGGTTACTGCCATTTTCATGGGGACGGGTATATTCGACTTGAACCCATGCTGTCCTCAGTCCCATGGGGATGGGTTAATTCGAACAAGAACCCATATTGGGAATGACCCGATTCAAACCAGGAGTAAATGGAGTGCATGGGGACAAGCCCTAAGTGTATCTTCTTGAATACTTGTGTCTCAAATGAAACAGTTACAACTGTTATAATTTAGAGCGGTAAAATTAAGCTACACTGAGGAAAGACACGTGCCCTGTGTAATTCCCAGCTCCAGAGGATGGGTAGGTTACCTGGTCTTGCTCTTAATAAAGTAGCTTTGGATAGTTAAACATATCAGTTGTACCTTCATATCTGTATAAATTCTCCAATCTATTATACTGAATACCACAGTAGAAGAATTTGCATCATACTTTATCTTCTACCTGACTTCAACAGCAAACTCTGAACATAGTGTATGATTTCCATTGAAAGTATTTTTTGAAGATTAGTCGGTTTAATAGTCAAGATACCAACAGCTTTCACAAGAGCATCCTAAAACAACAACCACCTGAAGTAACATTTTAAAGCTTCATTTAAGTAAAACACTTCCAGACTGGATGAAAGAAACATTAACTTATATGATTTGACCTCATAGTTTGAAGTGACTGCTATGCCATAGGGCCTTTGGTCCATTAGTTTTATATGGAGAAGTCCTGTTGAGAATCCTGTCATCAGTAAAGATTACCATGTTCTACTGAAGAAGGCAATTTCCTTTCAAGTCTCCATTTAGTGCATCATCAAGTTTAGGCTACTTTCTGTAATTTTTTCTAAATTCAAGATGTACTGATGGAACTGTGGTATAATCAGCACAGATCTACCTCTCTGAAATCACTGGTATCATCATGGAATGATACTTCTTTCTTTACTCCATCTTCTGCTGCAGGAATTATTTTCTGTGTTTTTTAAAATGAATTATTTCTATGTGTTTTCATATGTTAGCTCATAGAGTAAACAAGGCAATGTACAATGTTCTGTTGTACTGCTCACCGCTCCTTACTTCTAAGGAAGTAAAGTTATTATTTTATCTTTAGATTTTTACATAAAATTTGATATCTTTTTTTAACCTACATTGAAAAGAATATGTTTGATTTCTTGCCTAACTTACCAGTAATACATATTGTTTTGATTTTATGAACACACTGCATACTGCTATACAAAATAATCCATAGTAAAAGAATGGTAATACTAAAAATCTTTCCTTCTCTCTTTTCTTTTCTTGCAAAAAGATGGCAAACCTGTTTACAAAATAATTATTATAATAATAATAATTGATATATTATGTCATCCTAAATTCTCGGAAGAAACTCATTGTGAAATGAAGGCCAACATCAGCAAAAGAACTGGCAGCTGTGATATCAGGCTGCATATCTGTCCATCTGCAATAGCATGTGGACAGCAGAGCTCTATTCCAGAATATAATCCAGAATAAGGCCTAGTACAGAAAGGTCCTGAGATAACTGCATTTTAAAAATTCCAGTATTTCTTGATGCAGAGCCATCTGGCATGTCATGAAAATGATTCTTCTTCTTCTTCTTCATATTACATTTTTCTAATCATTCTAAAACCTAACCATTACTCTGGCAGTGATTTGAAATTATGATTTGGGTTTGAATGATTAAAATAATCATCTGCTGCATCATGACTGCACAATTCGTTTCCATTTTAAGTTGGCTAGCAGGAAATGCTGAATATTAAACGAGTGTCACCATGAGTACCGAAAACTTAGTTTTTTGCTCCTTGTGTAAGAGGAGTAGGCCAGAGATGTCTCGCACTTATGAAGACTTGGTGTCTATGCTCTCATTTCTTGTACATGTAAAGGAATGTTTTTGTTTGTTTTGTTTGTAAAGGAAAAGAGCAGACAGACAGAGCAAGTCATCTGCAAAGTACTGCCACTGGAAATGTTAGGAGATGGCAGGAAATATTTCCTTTCTTCTTTTTCTTCTTGAAATTCAAGTGACAAGTGATCATACTTCAAAGTGGGAGTCAGTGTTATTTTTTCCTAGCTTGCAAGGTAGTGTTTTGCAAGAAGATGCTCTGTTGATATGCCTTTGTTTCTATTTAAATATTTTTATGGCTAGAAATCGTTTCTTCCACCAAGGAATGCAGTTTTGATACATGGACCTCTATCTCAATTTATTGCAGTTTGAGTGTCAGCTTAGATCTGGAAGAGGAAAAGCTTCAGCTCAGGAGATAAGTAACCCTTATCTATATCAGGAAAAACACAATAAAAAAGAAAAACAAATAGTCTCTTAAGGTTGTTGCTGTTTCTGACATATTAAACTTTATATCACTCTTATTGTTGCTGCTTTTCGGTTGGAGATTGCCGTGGCCTTTGATTTTATTTCCCAGGAAGGACAACGAGCGTAGTCATTGAGAATGCTACCTTTTTTCCTTGACAAAGTAACTAATTGTGTGATGGACTTTTATGGTTGATGGGCTTCTGCCTAAAGGCCTCCTGCAAGGGGGTGCTCCTGGAAGTACAACTGATTAACCCCCGTATTGTTACCATTTCTCAAATGGAATTGATCTAACTTCTTCATTTTGGCTTCTGTTCTTCACATCTTTTCCTGATCTACAACATCATTTATGAGGTGCAACAATTACAGCTGTGTATAATAGCACAAGTTTAATAGCACCACTGATGAGTACAGCAGCATTTTAAAATCATTCATTTTATTTTCAGTTGCTAAAAAAGAATCTGTGTTTTTCATTTACAGACTGGATGAGTATTTTCATTCAGCTGCCCCTCGCAACCTGAAGACATTTTTTCCTGACCAGTCCCTGCTGTTTGTGAGATCAGCAGTGTATAAATAAGCAGAATAGACCTCTCCATCACCAATTTTCACTTTCTGAGTTTGCTCACCTGTTTCTATTTCTTCCAGTGTGAAGAACAGTTTATTCTGTTTACCTTCCTATGTACCCACCTATCTAACTATCATTTCACAGTACGTACAGTTACAGGTATAAAAACTATAACAATATTACCTCTACTACTTAAATAAATGTAACAACCCAAACCCTACATTATACACGCACAGGCTACATGCACCATATGGAACAGTAAAGCTTAAAATACATATTTAGCCCCATTATCTAATTTTTTTTATGATCTTCTCTTTATAAAGGGTCTTAATTTAATTTAATCTCCATATCTGAAATATACTGAGATAGAAGATATACATTTTGGCACCTCCTGTCCTAGAAGAGGATTTATGTCTAACTGAGTGTATTTTCTTCTGAGTTCCATTTTTCAATCTATTGGCAACAATTAATAGGTTTTCCCTAAGTATTTGATCGACTTCATAATTCAGGGTTCTTGCTACTTGCTGGTAAGAGCATGACTTGTCTATCTTCCCATCTGCTACAATATTTAAATCTGCTACGTGTTCCTGGGTAAACTATTTTAATTTGTGCAATACTAGTCTTAGAAATTTAGAAGCTAAGGTAAATGGAATACAAAAATATAAAAAATATCTACTTCTTATATATCTGTTTGTTTTCCGAACTCTGAAGAACAAACTAGCTTCGACTAATACTGTTGCCTCTCTAGCCTTCAAGGTTCCTGGGGAGCTGAATTCTTGATAACAAGGTATATTAAGCAATTTTCTACTCTTATTTTTATCTTGATGAGTCTCTTGAAGAAATAAAATCTCCCTCTGCATGCTTCTTAGGTTCCTTGTCATGTTCCTTCTTTTTATTGGTGTCTTTAATCCCTTTACATTATATAGAATAACTTTAATTTCCCCTATCAATTCTTTTATTTTGTTGGAAGTCTCTTTTTATTTTGTTCCATCATTTGTTGTTGCTACTGAAAACAGTTTTGTGATTATTTTTACAAGGGCTTCCCATGGTAACTTGACAAAACTTTCTAACTCACTATCTGATATTTGTCTCAACATCCCAGTGGCAGCAATTGACAGATGAGGGGCAGAGCTCCTCTGGACACAGTCATATTGACTACTCAATATAGTTCATTCAGATTCAGAGACAGATCATTTCCCATATTTTTTGAATTTGAATAGTCAGTTTTCAAATTAGTATTTGTACAACCTTTTTTAGGTATACGGCATAATTTCATGACGTGCAGATACCTGTGCAGTCATAAGCATAAGAAACAATAAATACCATGCCGTAAAATATTATCAGTGACGAATCTGAATCAAATCCCAAGCCTTCAGTTGATATAACTTTTTGCATTAACAGGGTCGTCAACAAGTTCTGGTTTCCGACTTTGTGTGTACAATACAGTCCTCAACACTGCCTGCATTAAATTCTCTGTTGGCTTTGACAGTTAACAGTTCATTTTCAAGATTTCACAAAGGAAAACATTATATACAAGACTTTTCTTATCCTGGTCCTGAACCTATCATGCTTATTGTTTATTGCTGACAAAATTCAATCCTTCTGTGCCTTGAAAAAAGATTGTTTTTTCTCAGACAAGAGCTTGAACTCTTGGAGGATGCTATTATGGGCAAATGCAGGTTAAGAGAAATGTTTGTAACTATTGTGTAACAGATTAATAGGTAGAAAACATGTGATTGTCACATAAGTAGCCATCTGTCTCCTGTGACCTCACAGGATGTGGCTGCCATGGGAGCCACCCTTTGCCCTCCACTTTCAAAGGAACCAGTACCACTCAGTCTTACTGCAAACTGCTCCTGAAATTGTTAGAATTAAGGAAGTTCACTATATGCCCAAATTCTAGGTTTTTCTATGGGATATATTCCAAGGAGACTAGGAAAAATAATAATAAAAGGTGTCCTGTCTTGAGCACTCTATCTTACTGCCTTCTCAGTGAATAAAGACTTATATGCTTATTCCCATTCAGCTTAATTCACAATTACTTCCACATGGGAACTTTTTACATGTATTTCTAGGACTTTTGGGCTCTCTACGTCTTCTTGCTCTCTTTTTTCTCCCAACAAGCTATCAATAACACTGAACTGACCAATAATCACATAACAAGGTTAATGTGATGCCTTTCTTTCAATTCAATGCCTTTCTTGTGCAATTCTGGTCCCCACACCCCAAAAAGGTTATTGTGGAACTGGAAAAAGTGCAGAAAAGGACAACTAGAACGATTAAGGGGCTTGAACACCTTACAAAATCAGACTGCAACGCCTAGGCCTCTTCAGCCTGGAAAGTCAGCGTATAAGAGGGGACCTGATTGAAGTATATAAAATCATGCATGATATAGAAAAGGTGGATGGGTAAAATTTCTTTTCCCTATTACACAACACTAGAACCACTGGGCATTCTATGAAGCTCATGGGTAGGAGACAGACAGGAGAAGAATTTCTTCACCCAGAGGGTCATCAGTCTATGGAATTTGCTGCCAGAAGAGGTGGTAACAGTTACCAGCCTAGATGGTTTTAAGGAAGGGTTAGACAAATTTATGGATGACAGATGTATCAATGGCTACTAGAGTGGATGCCTGAGTACATCTTTCAGGCTGGGGGGACAGGCAGGATGCTTCTAAGGCCATTTGCTGGGATTCAAGAGCAGGAGAAGGTTTGGGCAATTGGTGGGTGACTGTGTGCAACAGGATGCTGGACTAGATGGGCTGTGGCCTGAACCCGCAGGGCTCCTCTTATGTTCTCATGTTCATTAGTGGGTTCTGATCACCATCTAGTGGTCATTCTTCATAGCTGCAAAGAATCTTGATGAAAGTATCTTGATGAAAAAGCTATTGGAAGCAACCATTTGTTACTTTAGCATAAAATATTTGAGTAAGACAAAGGCTTCTTGACGCTCTTGTCTAGATTTTTTTCAAGTTTTTAGGAGACCCTGTTGTTTATTTCCCGACTGGAAATTCTTGTTACATCCTGCAGTTTGTGTCAATAGCTGCTTTTGCACTTGGTTTCCCATCCACTGGACAAGAAAAGTGTGTTAGCAACTGACATGTACTAGCATTCACACCTGTGGCCACTCTTTTGAAGAGATTCACACCTAGGAATGCTAGAACACGTTAAACTAAATGCCATGCACCCAAGACTTACTGGTGTCTAGGCACATGTCTGTTGCCGGCAGAGCTAATGTTGTTTTCCGCAGGTCCCAATGCTGAGGTTCAAGGTTATAGCTTAAAGGAACACTTGAGAGCTTCCCAGCTTGGAGGCTTCACCTAATAACTACACATACACAGGCTTTACAGAGTATTATAACCAGAATTGGCACATTTTTCCTTTTTTTCTCCCCTTTATAAAGCAGAGAAGAAAAAATTGACATGGTCAGCCAAATGTGGGAAGACCGATGGACATGAAAGAATTTTGTTCAAATCCCTATTTAAATTTTCAACTCACCTTACCACATTGTTGTGTGGAGAAGTATCAACAAAAATTAATCATAAACCTTCTATATAGTAAAATATGTCAGGATTAAAAATAAGGGTTTTCAGCATGCTTTCAGAGTGTAACATAAGGTCAGTTTCACTTGATCTGCTGGGGCTCTGTGCTAAAATGCTGTATATCCTGACTACGACAGCCTAACCATTATTTCTCTTCCTTCTTAGAACACTGACTTGGCTGCTGATCAGCATTTATAATGAAACCTCCACAATCCAAACAGAAAGGCTAAATCCAAATCATATTAAATGCAAGATTTTTAGTAAACCTTTACAAACCAAATATATCAGTAGCCTTTTCAACTCTTTTAAAACCATATAGTGAATAAATTTAAATAAATGTCTTGTAGTAACTTTGAAAAAAAGAGAAAACCCTTCTGAAGATATTTTTCTGGTCAAAGACTAATGAGAAATCGCTTGAGGTAAAGGTACTGGATGTCATGGTAACAACACAGGATCAAAATCTTATTAGTATACCTAGCAACTTTAGAAATGATTCTCCCTTTGCTTTTTCTATAAATGACTCAAACATCCTTAAACCAGTACTATTTCAAAAGTCTAATGTACATGTACCAATATTCAAGAATTAAAAGGCACTAGAAACTTCTCACTGATGCAGTATCATTGTCATCAATCAGCACATAGGATCATTTAATAAAATGCTATTCCATGTTAAAAGATTCTCTGCATGTTGAAAACTATTCTAAAGAGTTGTAGCTGCCAAATTGGATTAAGTTAGGAGATACTAGGTGCTAAAACAGGTTAACATCTATGTGCTCATATGGAAACACCTTGGTTTGAGAAGTTTCCAAGACAACAACTGATATATGATGTTATGGAACAAGATTAGGCCTGTGGGACACATGTAGTTGGCTGCAAAACTACCCAGGGTTGTACAAATGAACCTAAGTAAGTTAGAAACATACACTCAATCCAGAAGCAAACCTACAATTGACTAGGGCCCATGTCAATCAAATACTCTGTACATACACACTTATGATTTCATCAATGGCCAGCCCACTTAGGAAAAAAAAGGGGAAATTGCTGTGTAGAAAGAGATATAAGGCAAAGCAAAGTGGATATAGAAATGTAAGGCTCCACATTTTTTAATGAACCCTTCTGAAGTTTCAGCCTCTACTTCTGAACTTCTCTACTGTCCTCATATCTGGCATGCAGAGGAAAGGCTTTTCTGCTTTCTATTCCTTCTTCACTCAAACAATGCAATTTCCTCAGTCACTCAAACAATGCAGCCTACCAACATATATATATATGGCATACTTCTTTCTTTTTCTTTTTCTGTTCACGTATATCTCTGCACATCTCCATCTCTGCATGTTCTCAGCTTTGGGACCCCCCCCCCCCAAAAAAAAAACATTCAGTAGGCTGGCTACTCCACAACTGGTGTGTCATGGTGCATAGTGAGAAAAGGAGGCTCCAATGGGCTTCAGAGATAGTGTGGTAAGACCATTGTTTTGATATGGTTGTCATTTTAGTGTTCACTTCATTTTTTAGTGTTTTGATATGGTTGTCATTTTTAGTGTTCACTTATATACTTATATGCTTATATACATTTCAAGCTTCACTGTGGTTTCTATTTTTGAAAAAAAAAACATTTACATCATCATCATCATCATCTCCCTTTCTGCCTCATGTGAGGAGGGAATCCCAAACCTAAGAACATGCAGAGATACAGACATGTGGGGATATAACTGAATAGATGACCTAGCAGCTGCAGAAAGACATTTTAAAAAGCTGATTTTTTTTCTTAGCATATTCCTCCTGTTGTCAATGAAATCCTACCTCTCTACTGAAGGTATTTTCTGACAATTAAAATTGTGATCTTTCTGGTTCTCTGAGGATCTTTGGTTCCTGACGGACACCAAACTTTCCTTTTCTGCTTTCTTCCCTTCTCCATTCACCTTTGGATCTGTGTTCTATTGACAGTTGCTTCAAACTTTGTTAATGTGGCCAAAGACCAGCTCAAAATACATCAAATTCATTTCTACATTCAAGTTAGAAAATCAGGCAAAACCCTATTCAAATGTTGTCCTCACAACAATGAGCAGACTGTTGTTACTGAGCAGAATTTGGCAATGATATGGATCTGTGTTTGTCTGTCAATATCAATTTTGCATGGTAGTTATCCAGCCACTGCACTGCAGCACTTTCCGTTGAATATTTCTTTCACTGGAATAACACCTACATTTTAAGAAGAACACGAGCCAAACTCCCAGTCTCTCCAGATCTCCAGGCCACAGGAATGGGCCTAAGAGGGTGGCCTTCCTAATAACATTGCTGATGACAATGCATTACTGCTGGCCAGCGTTGTTAAATACAAGCTAGAGGTTTTTTCCTCAGTGACTGGTACACAGTGGTGGTGTCACTAAGGTCCTATTCCTGATCTTGGATTTGTTTTATAATAGCTACCCTACCTTTACAAGGATATTAGGAATTCTGGGGTAAGACCATATTTATTTATTGAAAACATTTATATACAAGTTCCCATTAAAATATAATCTCAAAGTGGCATGCAAAGACCAAAGACAGTAACTTTTTCCATCAATTGGATTAATAAGTTTCCAACTATCATGAACACCTCTTGGGCAACCAGCTCTGACTCTTCCTAGGGTCCATGAACAAAGCTATGACCAGTAAATACATTCAGGGCAGTGGTTATTTAATTGCAACTAGTAGGAAGTTTCCTATCAATTATGTTCTGGAGGCTACATAACTGATATGGCCTGCTTCCAGTTCCCTAGATATTTATCTCATTGGTTCTATCTGATTATTATCTGTTTGCACCATTTTTCCCCAGATTTGTTATTTGAAGATGGAATGACAACATGAAGGCCACAGGCATCCATCCCAAAGGTGTTTTTAAGCACAGCTCCACTCTCCATTTTACTGATGGTTGTGACTTCGTTTGTATTTTCGTTTGCACGACACTCCTCAGGAGTATCCTCCTTTCATAACATTCCCATTCCTTCTTTTGCTTCAGCATCCTTGGTCAGTTTATAGTTCTGTGTTCTTGTTCTTGCTGTTTGTTTCCTAAGGACCCCTCACTCCTTTCTGTGTGTTCTATTCAAGCCCCACACTCAGCCGAGCTGCCATTTCTTCTCTGTCACTTTCTATCTCCCCTCAGCATTCTAAAGTCAGAGACCTCACCCATATGCAGACACACAGAAGAAAACTAGATACACAGTAGATTTTAGCAACATATTCCACGAAAGGCAGACTGATCTCAAAGCAAATGCACAGAAGGCTGAGAAGGTTGCCAGTCAGCAAAGAAAAATGGATGGCTACTTTCTTCCCTTTCCCCTGTATGCTCAACAAGCAGCTTTTGCCTACATAATTTCAAAATGGAAATTGCCCACAACTGCTATTTTCACGTCTTCTTACTGTCTTTTAAACAGAATACATTATATTACCTTACGCTAAACAAAGGAGTAGCCATAACTCAGCAGGAGAGGATCTGCTTTGCATGTAGAAAGTCCCAGGCCCAATTCCCAACATCTTCACAGATAAATGAAATGGCAAACTTTTTTAACACCATTCCCAAGAGAACTGCACAGACCGACGATATAAACACAAGGAACTGAGCTTGACTCCATGACACCTGTATAGTATTATTTGTTCTAATGGGTAACAACTTTGCGCAACCTGAAATAAACTTATTCCTCATCTCTTAATTGCTTTAAATGTGGCAACTGAGGACTGAGCCTTCGACATGCAAAGCTACACCATATGACAGCCAGTAACTCAAGCTAATGAGAGGTAGAGTGCATGGTATGGAATATCTGCATGCCTCTGATAGCAACCAAACTGGGCACTGAACATTTACAGTCCAAAATTCAGGTCAGTACAATGGCATGTGCCTCATCACTTGCTATGTCACCTCCTCCTTTATTTCAGTACTTTAAGTTCACCAACAGCCCATACCTCTGCCTCTGAATTACATCAGTGACAAGGTAGCACTTATTGCCAACTCTCCCTATTGATTAGATACTAGTGATTTACATATGTTGTAGTATTGTGTGGAACTGTAGTAAGGTGGGAACTATCAAGGCATATCCAGATAGCACTTACTTAATCTGAATTATTTGGATAATCTGGGAAAAACATATTCAGGGTGAATTCCCACTTAGCTCTGTTAAAGGGGAATTTTAAAAAATGAATGCAAACGCACATTATTTGCGTTCCCATTTGTTTTTGTTAATTCCGCTTTAAAGCGGAGCGTGGTGGTGCCACGGCAGCAGCAGCAGCACCTGAAAGGGAGTGGGGAGCTCACTCACCGCTTTCTATTCCTCCTTCCTGTGCCTCGGGAGCACCAGAGCTGCTCGGCAGGAAGCCGAACAAGCAAGCAAGCAGGGTGGCAGCAGGTGGCAGCCACAATGGCGGGTGCAAAGCAGCGGCCAGAATAGCAGGCAGCCAGGTGGGCAGGCAAGCAGCTGGGCCACCAAGGCAGTGGTGGGTGGGCAGGCGGGCATTAATTCCACGGTTTCAAAACACTCTGAGCCAAGTGGGAATGCCCCACTGGAAAAATAAAGTGTTTCATAAAAGAAAACAGGAGCGAGAGTTGTTTGAAGAGGTGGGTTTTTTAATTCGTTTATTCCCAATTACTCCTCTTTTTAATACAGAAAGCCACTTTTCAATGCGGGCAGAGTGTTTTGAAAACGGTTTGGACACGCCAAAAAGTCCCAGCGGGAACAGGGCTCCAGGCATATTTGATTCCAGATTATCTGTGTTTTATTCCAGATTATTCAAATAATGCAGATTAAATAAGTGCTGTCTGGATGAAGCCTCAGTCACTGCTTTCTTTGTCTGGTGCTATATAATTTCCTTACTAGAAGTGTACAGTCTTAACACTAACAATTTGCATGCCTGACTGAACATTGAAAAAGACATACAAAAGGCATCCTTTGTTATATGAACATGCACAATAAAAAATGGAATTTTGTAGTGTATGCTTTATGAAAGAATCCATTAAACTGTTCTCTAGAGGTGGAAAAGTCTACTTCCTCCAGAGAAAAACTGCCCTACTAGAATGTGTCTGATTTGCAATGACAGTCAAATACAATTAATCATAGAGTTATGTCTGTGTCTCACGTTACTGCTTCCCAATTTGCATTTGCATTTGTTTTTTCTAAAGCTGGAATGTATTATCTGAACGGGAAGTCAAAGCGCTTATTATCTAGGTAAACTGGCAGGAAAAATAATATAAGAAATCAATTACAAATTTTAAATTTATAAATGATTTTAAACATGCATTGACATTGTCCTCATGACTAACATAACGAGTGCACATGGTTAAAACCTGAAAAAAACTTAAGTATTTAGTTAGATGCACAAACTTGTGGACAAAAGTCTGAGATGTACAAAAACACTGAGAGCAATCAATCTTAAGTAAACACAGTGAAAGCCAAAGGGACATTTATCTACATGTTTAGAAATTCAACAGAGAGCAAAGGGATGCTCTCAGAATAGAAAATCATAAAAATAAAAGGTGTGAAAAACACAGCAAACAGTCACTTTGTCTGAATAGATTAATGCTGGTTCACAATATTGTGGTTTTATTTTATTTTTTATTTTTACTAACCTTGGATGGAAGCAGCATCCAGAAAGCCAATCAGTATGACCTTCGCCCTTCATGATGATATTCCCACTAGGAAAGGCCCACATTTTCCACAGTCGATCATCACTTCCAGTTACAACAATGTCTTTTCTTGGATGTAAAGCCAGGCTGCAGACAGCAAGAGGAAATAGTCACAATTAAGATATGAAATCAAAACAACAGCATTTGTGAAGATATTTGCTTCTGTAGATATGCTGCATAGCTAGCAATTTTACAATGTAATATTTAGATGTCATTCAAGATATGTATGTGTATCCACGGGTCCATATATAATACGTACTATAAAAGACAAAATAAGGTTACAATAATTGCAGGAAATGATCACAGAGGGGAAGTTTAATTCCAGTGCAGGTTTGAATGTCAAACTTGCCATGAGCATTAACAAGGTTTTTAAAAGCCTTCAAAATGAACTTGAGACCTCTATAATAAATTTCCACTATAGGATTTTTCTGCACTTGCCTTTAGTATGAATGATATTATTATGCTTGGCCTTTTCTGTTTACAAGTTGGCATGAGCTAGGGAGGCCCCACCATGCTAGCCACCGCTGACATGCTCCACCTCCACGCAATGGTCTCCTGGTCTGGTTTAGATCTAGTACATGGTAGAACTAGTCCATTGGTTTACTAGGTTCATGAAAAGGCTCATTCCAAAGTTCACCTAAGCTTTGATGTATCATCTTTATAGTGATGGAGCAAGTGGGGAAAGTGTATGAGAAAACTAGTATATTCTATAGCGGCTGCTGGCAGGGATGCTAAGATTCAAGGTTGATAGCAATTGTTATTTCTTTGTCTCTCACTATAAAAACTCTATCCAAATGAAACATTGGTGGGATGGATGGAACCAACTAACTTTTTGCACCAGCATGAAGGCTTTGGAGGCAGTACAGAAAACTGTCAGAGTTTTCTGATGATTCTCCTTGCCCTCCAAATCATTTGTGCAAGTTTAATTCTGTTTGATGAGATTAATTCCTGGTCAGGCACAATGGAACCATACCTTGTAAATGCCCTACATCTTATGAAGGGGATGACCTCAAAAGCATCAGTGATTTTGGAAGAAGAGGTAGGAGGTGTCCACCTTTGGTGCACAGCAGTACAGATGTTGCACTTACACAGCTGAGCCAAGGTCAACCAGTCTGCATCAGATGGAAGCAGCCAAAGCTCTTTCTAGTGTTCTTGGATGTCCCACCTGAAGGGCTTTAAAGCCCACAGCAGTCATTCTGTGTTGCAAAGAGATGCAATACTACGGGGACTGGTCATATGAGGTATCTGAAAAAGGTCTACTGTAGATTCAGGTAAAACTGCCATAAGATTAACTTTATTTATTCATTATATTTATTCATTATATTGATATATATATCAAAAATATCATTCATAAAATAGTGGACGGTTGAGAAGATAAACTTGAATTATAAAAAAGACCTTTAATAGGCACCTAAAGGATGTGTTTGGATAAATGCTGCCACTTCTTGTGGGCAGCCCCTTCCTTACTCAATTTGGGTCATGCTTCCATTAACAATGGCAGCAATAACAGTATTTCACTTGAGCTTACTACATAAATGAAAGCTTGAGAGTTCCAGAATGTATGCAATCCAAACCCTCCTTCTTCCATCCAACACAAAACAGACAACAAAGCTGAAGCTGAAGAGCATCCTCTCTTTCTTTCTTTTAAGATCAACAACATGGACACATTTCACTGTTCTTTTACATTTATGTGTATGATGCACTTCTTTCTTCTAAAATGTCTTTAAAAATAACTAGCTAACCCCCCCCCACCCCCAATACTCCCTACTAAACTGGAGCAAGTCCAGCTGGTAAAAAAGTGTGTAGCATATCAAAGAAAATAAGCTCTTGCCACTAAAATGCAATGTAGAGTGCAAAAATCATAGGGTTTCCCCCTCAGTTTTAATTACAGTGCTCCTACAAAACACTAAGGCTCTGCTAGAATCATACAACCAAAAGTGGATACCAATTAATTAGCAGCTGGGCTTATGACACTACTGTGGTCAGATGGTGCCTTATAAAAAAGAATCACATTTACTCCCAATGATTTTCCATATGTGTAACATTAATTAGGTGTCCTTGCCTTTCTTTTGACAAGTAAGCGCTGTAATACATTTTTGCTTCATCTTTTTTTCTCAATTTCTAGCACAGAAAAACCAGTAGAATCAAGTGGATGTACTGGAAGAGACTTTCTATATGTCACTTGCTATATGAGCTTTTTTTCTTATCTCTAGCTGAAAGGCTGGATTTCAATATTAATATACAGTAAATATATCATCACTTTATCTAGTAAATAAAATGACACAAGCTTGGGGAGGGAGAAGGGGAGTCAGTGGCCAGATCCAGGTTTTTTATGGGGTTTTTTTTGGGGGGGGGTGTCAGATCCAGGGTTAGGACAAAAGAAAGCTGCCAGGAGCATTAGACTTTGAATGGTAGGTTTTCCCTCTATATGCCCGTGACAGCTGGAATCATAGACAGATCATGAACCCAGATTTCAAAGGAGCTCAGCAGCACAGGCAGTGGGCTCCAAAAGTGGGTCCACCCATTTCCAAACGTACACATCTTCCTCACAATTTATGAGTTGACTTTTTTGTCTTTTTAAAATTGAGCCACTATAACTTATGCCTGTATTGTTAAGGCTGAAAAATGCACGCAAAGCTCCATATGACCAATGTTGTTAACTGACGATCTCATGCGTTAGTGAAGTGCAAACATGACTCAGTTCAAAAAGGCCTGACAATTCATATTCTGTCTACTGATGTCTTGTATAATTTCTAAAACTTTAGGAGTAACTGATGGAGTATCCAGAAGTTAACTAAAACAGAAGAATAAATAGTGTGCAGTAAAACAGAGATGAGTTTACTTCATTACTTCTATTATGTGACCTTTGCACTTTTTATCATATACATTTTCTTGGTCCACAGAAATAATAAAGGAATAAGAGAATAAGAGAAAAACAGTTCTTCACAAATGCAGCTTTAACCCAGTCAACTTAAAACAACGCAAGTTGCTTTTCTAACTGCTTCCATTTCCACCTCATTTGGGATTAACATTCATCATTATTGTTAGCAATCCCCAAATTTCTGTTCCATGGCAGCTTTTTCATAGATGATTAGGAACACTTCTGTGTTATGTATACATTGAGATAGAATGCGACATGAATCTTGCCACTTGGAAAGCTCCATTCAATTGTATATATGAAAACATCCCTAAATTAATTTTAAAATACAATTTAAATCTGGCGATAGAAATTTCTGAAGAATTAATGCATTAGTTTTCCTCAAGGTCACTGTTAGATGAGGAAAAAGGTATAGATTTTCCATTTCCAGTTACGGGGGTCTTCATCCTGAATCTAGTTCTCTGTTTGGTTGCTGCTGCTATTATTCAAAGCATCTCTCTCTCCCCCTTCAAATACACACATACAACACAAACACACTATATCCCCTATATGTCTCTGAGTAAATCTCATGTATGTATGTATGTATGTATGTATGTATGTATGTATGTATGTATGTATGTATGTATGTATGTATGTATGTATGTACGTATGTATGTAAGGGTACCAGGGCAGGTTGCAAACAGAAGCAAGATAAAAATTATGAGTTAAAACATAATTAAAATACCCTCTTTCCTTTTTAGGGGTGTGCATGAATATTTGAAGGTATTCGAAATTTGATCGAATTTATCCAAATTTTGACATTCAAATTCAAATTGAATGTCCATAAATTCAAATTTAAAAATTCAAATGAATTTTGAATTTTGGATCTATTCATTTGAATTATCCAAACACGGGGTCGTACACAATGCATACTTGCACATATGCATCTTTCCTACATCTGTACATGTTTGTACAGATCTGTACGGGATGAAAACAGGTTGCATGCAGGATAACTACAGAATGCATACAGATATGTAGAGATGTGCATTGATGCATACAGACCCATATGCATGTCAACATTTGCAAGTGCAAATTCGAATAGAAAATTTGAAAGAATAGATTTGAATTTGCTTAATTTGAATAGAATTTGGGTAAATTTGAATTTTAAAGATTCAAATCAAATTGAATTTTCAGTTATTCAATTCAAATTGAAACCCGAAAACTGCACTCATGCACACCCCTACTCTTTTTGTTCTTAGAACTTTGTTGCTTTACACACCAAGGGGAGAAATGAGCGATTCAGAAATGTATTTCCATTTATTATTCATCATGATCTTTTCTCTAATTTCTGTGCCATATATATGCACTTCTGTATACAAAGTATACTAATGCAAAAAAATGTGAAAACATATACTAGTTCATTAACACAAAATTTGAATGTACATAGCTAATATGCACCTTGCATACATATGCAACCATTTATTTACAGATATTGAGGGGATCTGTGCTTGTAGAAGTCCACACAAACTGGAGTCTATACAACATAGAGTAGCCACACCATTTTCTTTTGGCTCCTCCAAGCCTCAGAAATAGCAAAAACAGATGTATTAATCCTATGGGAAACAAACAACTGCTCCTTACAGAAGCAACTAAATTGTGTTCACCCCTCCCCACAAAATTAAACAGCTTAAACTCCATGCAGCGAGGCAGAGCAAAGCCAGCAGGTAGTGATTTAACAAAGAGATCAGCTATTGTGAAAGATGCAAAGCTGCCAGCTCTTGTTTAAAAGCCTGCCTGCCCCCACTTTTGCCTCACTCCTGCCATTTCATGCTGCTCTGATGTATCCTTCTCACACAAAACACCAATATAAGAAGGAGAAGTGATCTTTTATCTTCTACTGCCTTGTTAATATGAGAAAGAAGCTGTGCTACAGTGGTGGTGGGTTCAAGTGGTGAACAAAAGCTGCTGCCAAAATTTCCAGAGCAGGTTTATATAGAGGGTGGGGTTTGAACTGGCCACCCAATGAAGTCAGGGAATGACAATGTCCAATTGTTGACTGCATGGGGGAGGGGTGCTGCTGAAGGGAGGAGAGATGGGAGGGGTTCCTCCGTGCCAGGCACTGAAGAATGGAGAGTGAGTCCACATTATAAGCTAGCAGTGGGAATGCAAAACACCAGACCTCACTGCAGATTTTAAAAACCCTGATTTAAAACCAGATTAAATTGCCTAGTGGGAATCTGACCTTCCTGTTTATTCAATTATAAGAAAAGTGAAGAAAAATAAAAATCAATTCCAATTGCAAGGATAAGAAAAATATTTATTAATTGAACTTCTATAATTAGCACTTTTTGTGAAGTGATAGATATTATTGAAACTCAAAAGACTTTTATCTTTATTTAAAACTAATTTTGGTGGTTAAATAACCTTTGTGTTGTTATTGTTGCTTTCAATCCAGTTGGACGCTTGACATTTCACAAATATGAAAACTACTGTATACCTAGTACATGATATCATTGAAAAACATTTCTTTTAAGGTCAAAAAATTACAGCTTTCTGACTTTTACAGTGGTAATAAATTTTATATATCCAGGCATTAGGTTACAAAGGTTTTTCAGTTACCTCATAAGTCACCTAATGATTTAACATTCCCCATATGGCACAAATTCAGCAGGACTGTCATATGAGATATTGTGTGTGTGCTACTATTTCCACTCAAGCCATTTTGCATAGCCAACAGAAGGTGTGTAAGGGAAACATCTTCAAATGCTCTTTCCTCTGTTCTCACTCTGTTTGGCCTTTCATTAGGCAACCACATTTCCTCTCCAGACCACAAATCGGGAAGAGAAGCCATTCTGAAGCTATGTAGACAATAATATGCATCCTCAGTATTTATTTTCTAAGGCAGCTCTTTTTGAAATAAGTATGCTCAAGCCTTAAGTCCATCAGCTGTCTATCAGTATGCAAAATTTTAGTGCACCAGAAACTGCAACACTGATCATGGGGAAGGTCTTAATCTGAAGACAATGGGAGTGGCATTTACTACTTCCTCTTGCCTCCCTTTTTGCCAGGCAAGTGGGGAAGAGGAGGTGTCAGAGCTTCTGCATGTCTCCATCCTCTTACTCAGCTGTTTTTCTCAGAAAGAGGAGAGGCAGAAAAAGCAGGAGAAATCAATGTATATCTGGAGTTTGGGAAACTATGCCAAAAATCCCCAAACCACCTGGCAATTACACTGATTTACAATTAGCCTTTCCATGCAAAGAGGTGGTGGAAATTAAATGTTTTTTTAACTTGCATTGGTGGTGTCTGCCTGTCTGAAACTTCCATTGCCTTCCATTGGGTTGACCAACCCATGAGTCAGTCAGCTCAACTCAAGTCATTGGAAATTATCAGGCGGGTTGGTGAACCTCCCCAGGTATCATACCATCTAGCCAGAGCTACAGCTGATAAGACCCAGCTGTATTTTTCTACAGCAGTATTAAGTACGCTTAGAAGGTAGTTATTTAAGGAAAGATTTTTACAATTACCTCTAATACACTGAACAAAATTTCACATTGCAAAATTAGTTCCTGCTCAGCTTCCCTTGTTTCATTGCTGCAAAAGTCTTTCACATTAGCCACCATCCTTCTCTAAAATCCTGTGTGTTCCTTGTCTTATACTGATGTTGTTACAGATACAAAACTAGAATATTATTAAGATATTTTCCTCCAATTTTATACCAGTGACTATTGATGAAATCAGAACCAACATTTTACACAGATTTCTTTTATTTACAAAAATGTTGTTTTTCAGTTTACAGTTTAACCTCACCCCAATTTTTAATATCTTTCATTTCATTTGTTACCTGTTAAAATATATATAGCTAACCTCTGAATGATTCATTTGGTGACTATAGTAGTTAGGTATATCGAATCTGTTATTAGAAGGAGAGACAAAAAGATATCTATATGTGAGGCCTAGATTATAGCTGCTGATGTATTTACCTATGTGCTATATCAAGTCCTTACTTTTAATTATTAATCAGTGGTTTTGCCTGTATAAAGGGATTTTAATATCTGTATATTCTTTTATGCCAATAAAGGTTTTTGAATTTGAATTTGATTTGACTATATATGTTTTAAACAGGCAGTTTAGGTGAGAGACATCCACACAGCCAGGGAATCACTTGGTTTTCAGTTCCAGATTTGTGCAATTGTGGAAGTTTGAGGGAAAAACTCAAAAAAGATGTCCTGTTGGGTATATGTATGAACATGTGAGTGAGTGTGAATACAGTCTTCTTGCTTGGTGGGTCAGCAGATCACTGTGTAGCGAATCTGAGCCAAGGGAAGCGACTTCCACTCTTGGCTCTGTGGCTGCTGGGGAAGTAGGGGAAGCAGAAGCAGGAAATGAAAGTGACGACATAGTATGGATAAGACCAGTGGAAGTTTTGGGGGTATTTCTACCCTGGTGACAGCAAAATTTATCACTCTTGGATTTTCCCCTCAAAACTAAGTGCCTTTAAGATAATGGCTAATTCTCTTCCCATGAAACAAGTAGGTGTTTGAAGAGCTTACCATAAGCAGACAGTAGTCTATCCCTCCTCCTATATATTATTTAAATAAAGCTGAAAGGGTAAATGACATGAGATGAAGAGAAAGGCATGGGAGGGGTGGATGTCACTGTTACTGAATGTCCCAAAGCTCTTATATGATCTTATATGATCTGCCAAGAGAGATAGTTGGAGAATGGAGAGGGTGAGGACAGAGGAAGGTGGCCTTACCCTCCCCTGAGAAGCCAAAAATAGCATCCAATCACAGAGACCACAGGAGAAGAGGAGGAGAGGGGAGGAGAGGAGTAGAGAAAAACATACCCTGTCAGCAGACTAAGGGTAGTGAGACTGAATATTGGGGACAAAGAAAGAGGAACTGAGTGAGCAATATATTAAATGTGATCAAGCCAATAGGGAGCTGCAAACAATCTGTTGTGATTCAGCCCTAAGCAGAGAAGTATTGCATAAGGAAAGCACAGAGTACCATACAAAATAGCAGATCACATATCCCTTTAGCGTATCTGGAGAGAAACAGCAAAAAGAACCTATAAGTGATAACAGTACATGTTATTCCAGAGCCATTCAAGGGAGTGTTCATTGGAAAGCATCAATGAATGGTGTACAAAGTTTTACATTATAATCACCATTATCATCATCAAAAAATATTTGAAATCCCTCCTAAATAATGTGCTAGAACCCTAACAGCAAATAGCCAGATGGTATCCTCCCTAGAAAATGATATCATGAATTTTAGGAACTGTATTCTCCAGTTTATTTTCTATGACTGTTTTGCCATATACAGCTTGTTGTATTTATGTGCTCTGTTTTAAGATCACTGGGGGGGATAAATTTGATACTTTAAGATGTGTGAGCCTCTTTTCAAATATATACCATATATTGGAATATGACTGAAGGAACCAAAATACTTGGTCTCAGTTCCCTCTCTTCTACCTTGCAATGCATAAATCTATACTGAAATATTTCTCCAGGCAAATATTGTCTCATGCATCTGAGAGAAGATGTGTCTAACAGTGAGTATCTGGGGAAACCCGTAAAAATGCTCAGTATGTGACAAAAGTTCCACAGTACATGCCTGTATATTACAAAATATATTCTTTATTCTTTTTTCCCTCAAGAAAAAAGAAATTATGCAAAAAAGTATGAAGACTCTATTACTGTTGTCTGGTACGACTGAGTCATGACTGACTCCTGGGTGACTGAATGGACATCCCCACAGACACCTCTATGCAGTTTTATTGGCAGAGTCACACTGTCTACTCCTGGAGAGCGGCCGTGGATAGAATTGCACTTTTAAATACATTTGAAACAAACTCAGTTGTTTTAAAAAAATCTTTACATGTATAGCCAGGGTATATCTGCATAGCCAAGTTGCTGTAAGTTGGTCTTTCTCAAGTTGCGGTCTTACTTAATTGGATTGTTCCACACAGTTGCTATAAGCTGCATGAATCCTTTCTCTGTTGTATGGACAATTCAAAATATTTTGACTTGATTAAAAAAAAAAAGATTACAAAGCAAGGCCCCATTCATTATCCAATAAGGGATATTTATTTCCATCATCCTGATTCCACCTCTTTTACTAAAGAGCTCAAGAATCATGTTCTCCTGGCCATTTTGTCTCAACAACAAACCTGTGAGGTGAGACATCAACTTTGCATTTTTGGACACGGAAAAAACGCTCTGAGTACTCAGTTTTAACGTTCACATTTCCTTTTTGATTTGCATCAAACAATCCTACGTGTGCTGTGTCAAAGAGAGAACACTATAAATTTTTGATAAGCCATTGAGTGTTTACAACAATGAAAAGAGTGTCCTACATTTTTATGATTAATAATGGCAACTTTTAAAGATCTAATGTTCTTATGATGCACCAGTCTGATTTAAGAAAGGGATACTCAAGAATGGGTGAGGGAGGGAAAGGAAAATCACCCAGAAGAATGCATGAATAATTAAGTAAAATGTATGTGAATATCCATTTTATTGGCATAGCTAAGTATAACACTAATCTAAGATGTGCCCCATTAGTCTTCTTATCGTGTGGACTAAATTCTTTTTGCCAACATTAGTCTTTAAACTGTGCATTGCACTTTTCCACAATTACCATGCTAATGATACTTTCTGGGTGACAAGTAGACTGTGATCCTCTTTCTTTTAAAAAGGGCAGCCATTTAAAAATCCTTTATACTGAATACTTTAGTAAGGGCAGTAGGCGAGAAGTGCTGAGATAAAGGTTTAAGTTTTTAGTATTAAATAGCTGCCTACTAAGATAAAATTATATCAGGAATATATAGGGAGTGTTAGTGATGCTCTAGTTCATAAATGAGATGTAGGAATGCTTAGGCTCAATTCTGTGAGAGCACCACACATTTTTTCTTTCATTATTTTCTGTGTACCTGTATCATTATGTACTTGACATTCATTTAAACAGGGTAGATTAATAAATAAAGGACATGGAATGCATTGGCAGTCTCCATCAAAATCAGCCAGCTAGAAACAAGCAAATAATAAAAGGGTTTCTATACAGAACTGCCAACATGGAACTTAAGTATTCACAGCCTGTGTGGCAGGAGAAGCCAAAGGCTAATAAATAAATAAATAAATAAATAAATAAATAAATAAATAAATAAATAAATAAATAAATAAATAAATAAATAAATAAATAAATAAAATCTGTGTTCTTCAGGATTCCTGAATAACATTTTGATCTGCTATTTTGATCTATTATTTTGGGCAACCCTTCCTATCACAGGACATTACACAAAGTCAACATCATAAAACAGTCCTCAATGCCCTACCATGCTTGATACTGGAAAATCAGTAGCAGCCCCATACCCACCTAGAGCTAAAAGTCCTAAAACACCTGATTCAACCGGAAACCAAGTATAAATCAAAAGGCTTGTTTATGTAACTGCATTTGATGCAGTTTACTAATAAATGATATTAGTTCAGAGCAATACAACTAGCTTGAGACTGAGTTCCAACTGAACCACAGTGTTTAGGACCATGCACTTCACTACATGATGGATTTGAACGCACAGGGTTATGGATTCACTGTTTGTTTCAGCTGATTCTGTTAATACCAAATATATATGGGTACTCTGGTAATTCTATTATTCTCTTTAAGTTTTTTTTTCTCAGATGAATCTTTAAACAGTAATAAGTCTTGACTGATGATCAGACTGCAGTTGTTCTGGAAGAATCCTTTTTTAAACACAATTTTGTACATACCCAACTGTACGAAAAACAGAAGGTTGTATCCAATCTCTTAGACAAGGCAATATAGTGATATACCTACAAGTACAGGTAGCATCATTATCATCATCATTTCAGTCCATCTTTGAAATTTACTACAGAATGTTAATACTTTCATATTCGACGAGTTTCCAATCAAGGCTGATTTTTGTTTTAAAAAAGAAAATCTGTGAACTACAGTACGTACACTTGTTACTTCCATCAAAACCTTTGGTGGAGAATAAGAAAGTAAGAAAAGGACTCCCCAACCCCAGGGTTATCTTTTTCTGCATTTGAAACTCTCTCCCTATAGACACTTTCTCGACATTGGCTGTAATCATCTTTAACACCAGCCAAAAAGGTATGTTTCAGGCTTTTCATAGGTAATGATAACACCCACAGGTTGGTAACAGGTGAGATGTGATGGCTAAGACACATTCTGCACGGCACTATAATGGAGCACTAGGATAGCTGAAAGGATATGGTTCTCATGTCCAGCACGCCAACATCCCATGATAAATGGGTAAAAAAACACATCCAAGGTATCTATTATAGAGCACTAAAACTACTCTGATGTTCCTGTCCGCTCTCACCTCTTCCTGCTGCCCCATAGCACATTCTTTCATGTATTCTTTCAAAAACTCAGCCTAGCAGAAATGTCAACTCCGAGGAACATTCATTCCCCTAGCTTTTAAATTTGCACAGTCATAAGTAGGTGGGAGTGACTGTTGACTTGCCAGTGTGTGAGAGAGAAATCATTTTATACAAAAAGAATGTTCTGTCCCAAAGGCCTTACGAATCTCATTTTCAAAACAATGCTTTATTATTTAAAGAGATGCTCACATATATCATCTTAGAGATTTCATATAGGAAATAACTCCTTTCTCATGTTTTGAACTTTTAGTAACATATCAAAATGTTAATCTTAGGAGATGTGCTGTCTGATAACTTAAGGACAATCCCTATATCTTTACCTCTCTGGTGGAGAATGTTATAAGAATCACCATATATATTGCCACATTTAATATAACTGATGATAAATTGTAACTTTATCTATTACTAATACTGTTGCTTAGATTTATTAAATGCTTTACACCAAAAAGCCTCCAAGCAACTTATGAGCCTTCTAGAGCTTGAAGGGTGATCAAAAATATATCTCCATAAATGCAGCAGTCCATGAAGCTCAACATTTTGATAGCCTATACTCCAGTTTTTCTCTAGAGACACAAGGATTTATATTCCTTTTGCAACAAGTAGAATGCCAACATAGGGCTACCTCACACTGGTATTATTGTTAGCAATAATACCAGTACTTAAATGTTAACCAGATCATAAATGTATCCTATTTAAAATAAAATAAAATAAAAATAAAGGCATGCCCTTAACCTGTATCATGAATTCATCCAAGCTGAGGGAAAAAAAGCAAATGGATTTATTTGGAAGGGAGAAAAGGAACATCCTGGGTGGAGTTGTGTATCATGAAAAAGCCTTTCTGTGCATGTTTAAGAATCTTTCAGGCAAGATCTCCATCTCTGTGGAACAAAATAAGAGGATCAAAACTCAAAATTGTTCAGAACATCGTCCTTTTGTTCCAGTGTACTTGATCTATTCTGTCAATTCACTAGTCTGATCTGAATTCATTTCCAGTAGCCTAGCCATTCAAAATGATGAAGAAACTCCATTATTCCCATGACAGACCACCAAAAATGGTTGATCTTGTGGAGAATAACTTCTACCAGTCATCCAAATTGCAAACCATTTGGATACCTGCTTGAGGTTTCTAGATAACAATTTGTGGCTTGAGTGGAAGATTGGCCTAATTTGAGTGGAAAGGTTAATGGCAGGATCACTGGCCAGGCTTCATGAGTGGTATATCAAGGTGAAAATGTGGTTGTTGTGGATATGTGCATTGATGTCCTTGAGCCAGCAACAGTAACTGTCAGATGATAGCATAACTATGTGAGTGGTGTGGAACAAATGGCATGTGTGATCTGTAGTGTATAGGTGTGAGAACTGCCCTGCTAGACCCTGTGGTCCACTGGCAACTATCGTAGGTCTGGCCCTGCTAACTGATAAGACCCTTCTTAAGCTGCTGCTGAGCACACATCCCTGTCTTTCCCTATCAGCTCAAGAAACGGAAGCTCTCGACTATACTTCTGCTTATGTGTGAATTCTTTGGTGGGCTATTCTGACAATAGGGGAGTGGACCTAATCTCTTAGGGCTCTTCCACATGCCAGGCAGTCCAGAACAAGCAACTTATCCTAAGGTGGGACATACTGAAGAACATGAACATCGAGAGAAGGTCTGATGGGGAAAGACAGAATATTATGAAAGTTAAAAGATGTCATGTAGTGGGACCTGTGCTCATAGCCCAACACCATGCTAGTCAACTGGCATTCACCAGGGAACACCAGAATTGACAGGTCCAGCACTGGTACCCCATTAGTTAGTGCCAGATGAGAGCAGGTTCACAATGAACACATGTGACAGATGTGAAAGACTCTGGAGGTGTTGTGGTGCACATTATGCTACCTGCAACATCATCCAGTGTGAACGGTTTGGTGGTGGGTCTAGGGAAGCATATCTTTAGAGGGTTGCACAAACCTCCACATGTTAGCCATCAGTACCCTGATTGCTGTTGAGTACCAGAACAAAATTATCAGAGCCACTGGCAGATGTCATGCTGGCACAGTGGGCCCTGGGTTCTTCCTGGCACAGGACAATGCATGGCTTCATGTGGCCAGAGTGTTAGGCAGTTTCTGTACAATGAAGGCAGTGATGCCACTGACTGGCCTTTATGTTCCCCAGATTTGAATCCAATTAAGAACTTCTACGACATTATGTATCAATGCATATGACACCACCAGGTAGCGCCACAGATTGTCCAGGAGCTCACTCATGCCCTGATTCAGGTCCGGCAGGAGATTTCCCAGGACACCATCCACTATCTTACCAGAAACATGCCAAGACATTGTTAAAACTGGGTACAGGTATGTAAGGACCATACAGAGTACTGAGTCATATTATGAGTTGCTGTGATAAAATTCACGTAAATTGGTTCCACCTGTCATTTCAGGTTTTTTTTTATTATTATTATTTTACTTTGACTGTCAGGGTGATCTGGAATCCAGCCCTCAGTTGGTTGAAAATTTGGTTTCCACTGACAGTTGATAGATTATTTTATTCTCAATGAATTACACAATTTATATCAGTAAAAGTTTTCAATTTGAATCTTTTATTCATTGAGATCCGATGTGTGGTTTAAATGTTCACTTAATTTTTTTGAGCGGTGTAGTTTATCTTGAGACGTGGGGGAAGATTACAATCCTACAGATTCCTTTTAATTATTTATTTTTTTTAAAGGGTAAAGCAGAGCTGGCACTTTACAATGTGGCTGAATGAAGATCTGAACCCATTTTAATTCTTGGCTGAACAGTCATTTGGGCCAACATCAATATTTATCCAGTTGTCTATTTCTCTTTGTATGCAGGTTGAATGTTTTTTTTTAAGTGTATAAATAGTTAAAACAAAGCAAACAAAAAACAAAAACTCTGTCTGCATTCTAAAATTCTTAAGCTTTCTTGACACATAGATGAAGAACATTCAAAAATATTTATACTATGTACAGGATTTTTGATGGAAACAGAAATGGATTAACAGTTCCCAGAGTACTTCTTATATGGAGGTCATGAGTTCAACATACAATGAGATTAAGGGAGAGGGAATCTAACTGAGGGAACACTATTTAAGGAAAAGCTTTTATGCATTGACCTCTAGCAGTATCGTTTTAAAATATCAAATTAGAGTTGCAGCTATGGTTTCTTTTCTAGGTCAACAACCTTTTTGATTAAGCATTAAATGGCCCTTGTCATCTCTTTCACATCATAGTTGTTCCCCCCTCTGAGTTTTGCTGCACTAAATAACCATCCAGCTCTCAGTCTTCTTTAACTCTAACTTGTGCCTCCATTTCCGAAAATCAAACAGCTGCAAATCCTTTTAGCTCTTTACTTTTATTGTTCACACTGGCAGACCATTCCTGCTACTCCAGAATATCTGCATCAAGCAGCTACAGAACATAATTGGGCTTGTATTATAAATAATAGTTTGATTCTATGGAGACAGAGAACAAGATGAAAATAGGAATGGTTAGATCTATTGCTCCGTGACATTGTCCTAAAATCTGTAAGGAGATGTTTTATTTTAAATTCAGGCAAAATAAGAACATGTTATCCTGGAAATGTCATGGACATTTGTGAACATATTAAAGATGATGACGGAGGTAGAATTAATCAGCTGATTGGTGACTTTATGATTCATAGCACACTAACTATTGTGCACCAGGGATATGAGATGCAAAATTAATTTCATGAAATGTCAGTCTCATTTCCAAAATAGGATGCAATACAGGAAACAGAATAGCGTAGGACATCTACTCAGTGAAAATACAGGTAGATATAGGCTCACTCTTCCTGGATATACATATTGAGAAACGTTCAATAAGTCAGGCAGCAGAGATAATGACTGACAAACTGTGAACTACAGTTTTTCCTTGCATAGCATGAATATGTACAACAGTGTTTCATTTATACAGTGATCGTAAAATGTGAAACAGTGCTACAAATACTACATGTAAAAATAAAGTATAAAGAAACCCAGTAGGTACAGGAAGTAATTGCCACAACTGATTCCCCAACCCAATTTGCCTAGTGCATGGTCAAAAGTCAGAAGTTTAAGGTAGTGAGGCTGTATAATGAGTTAATAGTTTGGGCCTCCAGTCAGCCAGGAAGTGGGGTGTGCAAACACCTCATTTTGCCTTGAACCTTGAAAGTCCATTGTGGACCAATCTAAAGGTAGATCAGAATAAACTGCTTTAGCGATGTTTACATGAGAAAACTATCCTTTCACCTTCCATGAAGATGTGAAGGGTGCCAAGGAGGTGACTCAAAGGCCATAAATTCCAGCAGGATTCATTCTGATAATCCACAAAATATCTGACTTCTACCTGTATTTCCAATCCATCATAGCTGTCTCACCAAAATGCTCATTCCTCAAGCCCTCTGACATTTGTGTGGTATTATCTTGTTCTTGTGCCACACCTCTAATCTTTGGTCCCTGATCCTGCCCCTAATCAAGATGCTAAGGATACCCAGAAAGTTACAAACAAAGAGCATTTTTTTAAAAAATACAGCTTGCTAGTAACAGAAGCCAAACTCATATCACAGCAAAGAGGACAAGGCAAGGATAAATCTGTTAACATGTACCATTTCCTATTTCCTAGCCCTATATGATTCAGAATAAATCATATTTGGACCTTAGACAAAAAGAAAAGAAAAGAATGAAACCTTTATCTTAAAATTAAATTCAACACTTAATACTTCAAGCACAGTTCCTGTTTGTCAGTTCTGATGGCTTCCTGTCAATACTGTTGGAACATGCATGATTAGGCATTGATTCCCCCCCCCCCTGCTTTTTAGATGACATTCTGGCAAAGTGGAATTTTATCAAGGCAGAAAATATTGTAAAATCCAGCAACAGTCAACATTTACTCATCAACAAAACACAAGGACTAAATTTAAAAGTATCATTTGCTAATTGGTATGGCAATGAGAAGAATGAAAATTGCACACAAATGGACAGTAAATTTATAAAATGCCTTCAATACAAAGCTCAGAGGAATCTCAAACATTTTGTAATATCCCAGAAAGTCAATGTTTTATCCAACACTGAAAAGCCTTTGAAGAAGAAAAGCTCCTAAACCATCTCCCACCCAGCCTTGGAGAGAGTTTGTAAGGTGCTCAGGATTTATTGACTGAATTGGTGCAAAATGCAATAGCCTGAGCTTAAATGCCTAAGACTTCATTTTGCTATGGTATAGATTTTCTCCCTATGCAATAAAAGGACAGTGACTAACATAGCAATGCTGTTGCATACTAGCATATGTATTCGAATTAAAAAAAAAGGTCTTATTTTCACCTCACCCCAGAAAATGGTGAGCAAATAGGTAAAAGGCTCTTGTATTTTTCTTACTTCTAAAATATAACCAGAATTGTAAGTTGCTACTTTTAAAACTCTTTGTTTTACACAATTGTAAGAAAAATCCTCTTTTCCATTTTGTCACTGTATCCCATAGGTTTTGAAATCCCCCCAGCAGAATTTAAATAAATCATCATATAAATACATGTAAAAACTGCCACTAATTTAATAACTAAAATACCTATTTCCTTTATTTTGTTATATTGGTGCTTTGGTGAAGTGGAAATATCTTTACGCTTTTGTTTCTCATTCAGCTTCACAAAAGTAATTTAAAACAGAAATTGTAGGAGCTGGGATCAAGTGAGAAACCAATTTCCTTATTCAATTTGTTACATTGAGAGCACTGAAATTCTTGTGCTAGAAATGGAAAGCTATTTCTATATTATTGACGCCAATGTATCGGTATAAAAAACATCTGGGTACCTGAAATATTTGGAGCCAAACTTTATGCAGTCCCAAACCATAATTTGCATTTGATTTACTAGGTGTAATAGGTATGTACTTTTATCATTCTGATGTGCTAACCATGAAATCAACATCTATTCTTTGGGCAGTCCTTGTACTGTTTTGGATTTGTACACTGTATTTCGAGAACACGGAAAATGAATCCCTCTTTCTAACACTTTCTTGGGTGCTGAAAATACTACCTATTTTTTGCTAATCTTCTGGCAGAAATATAAAACAGTCTCTTCAAGCTACACTTTTTTATTATTATTTAGGACACATATTTTGCTTCCAAATAATTAACTTTCCTGAGCCTTAAAAAAGAGTTAACAATGATTGCTCTCAGAAGTCTTTTACTTTTGGGTTAGATTCCAGAGAGTAGCAATGTGATTTTTTTTTTCCTCATCACCTTGAGCAATTACAAGTTAAGTTTGCCAAAGATTAGTTCTGCCCCCTGTGCTCTTTCACATCCACATAAAGGTGCTAGGACATGTCATCAGGAGGTTTGGAGAAGAGTGAAATCAGAATGCTGGCGACACCCAAATCTTATCTCTCTAACCCATCTGAGGCAGCTGAGGCATTTCAGATGCTTAATTGTCAACTGGGAGCAGTGGTGAGTTGGATATGGGTTGATAATGCAGATGATAAGACAGTAGTAATGCATGTCATAAGCTCTCAGTTCAAGGGAGCAGAATACTTACACACAAACCCTGAATGACTTGGACACAAGATATCCGAGGGAGTGTCTTCTTCTATATAGACCTCAGAGAGTATTAAGATCATAGAGAAAGTCCTTGTACTTCTGTCACCCTCAGATATTTGAAGGATAGCAGCACATGAGAGGGCCTTTTCTGTGGTGGCCCACAGAATAGCCTCCCAACTGAGATACACAAGATGTCAACAGTATATGACTTCCTGCATCTGGCTAAGATGTACCTCTATTTTTTTATCCTGTTACCTACTTTGAAACAATTTGGTCAAGAGTGGAGCACATGCCCAAATGATTAAAAAAAATAAAACTAAGACTACTCAAATGCATTTATTTATGCATGTAGAAATAAGGATTCTCCTGTTTCTTTCTAGCTGTATTCCGACTGTCCATTTAGTCTGGCCTAAATTTGGCTCAAGCATCAGTGTCCTGACACTTTTGAAGGGATTCCCTGTTTCTGCAGACTAAAGGTCCCAAAACCCAGGGAATCCCTATTCAGATTATAACAGGACTTACTGAGGAATCCTAGAATAATCTGGATATTTATCAATGGGAATGCCACCACCATGCCGATCTCCTCCACTGTCACTTGCTGTCTGCCTTCCCCTCTCCTTCTCCCTCCATTTGCCTTCCCTCCCACCCCATTCCTCCTTCTTCCTCTGTCTCTGTTGGAGAACGGTGGCAGAGAGGGCAAACAGCATGTGGCGGTGGAGCAGATCAGCGTCTTCCTCCCGCCGTGGAGAGCAACGACGATGATGCTTCCCTGCTGCCCCAAAGCGGGACAGGTGCAAGGAACCCTCCGTGGTGGTTTATTTATTATTTATTTATTATTTATATTTGTATCCCGCCCTATACCCATACATCTCAGGGCAGTTTACAAGTTTTAAAGCAACAGATTAAAACAATGATATCCATAGGAACACTTTTAAAAAATCCAACATATTTAAAAACATATACTAAATATTAGAATACTAATAGCTACATTGGGGGAAAAATAGTCACACTTGCCAAAGGCCAGGGCAAAGAAGTGCATCTTCACTGCCTTCCTAAATGTATATAGAGAAGGGGTGCGATGCACCTTGAGGGGGAGACTATTCATAACCTGGGGGCCATTACCAAAAAGGTCCTTTCCCAGGTGCCCACCTGCCTCATTACTGAGGGTGATGGGACGACCAGGAGGGCCTCGCCTCCAGATCTCAAGGCATGAGCAGGTCAGTATGGGAGAATGCATTCCTTTAGATATTTGGGGGCCAAGTCATTTAGGGCCTTGTAAGTCAGAGTTAACACCTTGAATTGAGCTCGGTAGTTGAACTGTCAGCCAATGCAACTTTTAAGACCAGTGTGATGTGCATCTGCTAGCTGTTCCAGTCAGCACTCTGGAGGCTGCATTTTGCACTAGCTGCAACTTCTGAACTGTCTTCAAGGGCAGCTCCACATAGGGTGTATTGCAGTAGTCCAATCCAGGTTAATACCCAGACTTTTTTGACCAGTCGGAACTTGGCCTCTGTTAATATTATCATGTCTATGAATTGACAATATCTTAAAAAGTGTTAAGGGATATAAAAATTGAGTGAGGATTGGCTTAACATCTAATTACGCAGCATTTATCTGATTGTATGCAGCAATACTAACATCTCTGCAAGAAAGCTTTCACATTTTGTTATTTCCTCAGACCTTTCTCTGTCAGCAGATAAGCAATGGAAATCATTAACTCAGCCTGAAACTATCATGGATATTTTCATTAGTCACTTTTTAAATTATGCACAGTGGCATTTTTGAGATGAACAAAGTAACGACTCATGATATGGAAAGGTTATACAATATGCAGTTCCTGGATATATTCATCATGGAGGCTTTTAAGTTCTTTTTTCAAAATACACTTTGAATGCCAAATAAGGAACCAACTACTCTTCAGGTTTCACGATGGTTATAATTTCCAGAACAAATGAATTAATGAACTGAATATTATATTTTAACTAACAACCAAAGACAAGATAATTTTGAGAACATATGCTTGCATGCTTGTAGGGTTTCTAACGTGACATCCAGATTTTACTTCAGAGCTGAGAGTGGGTGGAAATGGTTCCAAAGCAGTTTATATATGGTAGAGGGAAACTGTTACATCCCCTCTTTTAGGGATGCAGATATTTCTCTGGACCATGAGCTGAAACAGATGTTATTCAGATGTTGCTAGATTAAACTTGTCCAGAACTCCAACCAGCATAAACATCAAGGTGGGTTTTTTTTAATATCACACATTTTCTCATTTATACTTGCTTTCATGTTTCAAAGGGCAACTTCACTTGCATGATGTTGGCAAAAGGAAGTTCACTTTTATCACTCCTACAAGATCAGCCTAGACACAAGACTAAACCATGGTTCCTTGTGACCTGAGTCCATTCCTATCATTCAGCATAGTAATGAAAAGAAGATACACATTTTTTTCTTCTTTTCAAATCATTTTAACTTTAAAACTTTTGCCATTGTTTCGGTATAAGCACACACTACCCAAAGCATCATATAAATACATATACGGTACATAAACAAACAGCTAAATAATTCATAAACCAATAGTCAAGGCAGAACAACAGCAGCACAGCGAGAGGAAAAGTTGTTTTATAGCAGAAATATCAACAAAACAAATCAAAAGTGAAAATATCCTTTGAAGTCTTCCTTACGAAAAAAACCCCTCAAAAGCTTTACAGCAGACTATAAAGAAAAAGGGAGAAATGAAACTCCAGGGTCTCTCCAATTACCCTACTGAAGGACCATCTGCATCGGGGCCCTTCCCCACTTGTACCTGTGGAAGTATTTCACAAATCAGAGATTGACAGAAGCAAAATTAAAAGGGCTTATACAGCAAGCTCTGTCAGAAATCCGGATTGAATCTTTTCCTCCGTATTATCAACATCATGAGCATCATCATTACACAGTCTGGTAGATATAGATATTAGTTTATGACTCATTTTGGTGCTTGAACACTAGATCCTTCCCAAGGACCTAAGATAATCAGAGATATGCTGTATGATGATGATGATGATGATGATGTAAAAGCAGCAGTTACACACAGGAAACGAGATGACTATGCTGGATTTCGTATTATATCACTAGTCGGGCACTTCCCAAGCAGCTAGGACTGTGTGATGTATCGGCGAATTATGTGAGCAGATCCCAGTAAAGTGGCTTTTTGTAGTTGGCAGATGGATGTTTTGTCAATGCCAATGGTTTTTAGGTGCCTGCTGAGATCTTTTGGCACTGCGCCCAGTGTGCCGAGGATGACTGGGACCACTTTCACTGGTTTTCGCCAGAGTCGCTGAAGTTCAATTCTCAGGTCTTCGTATCTGGTGAGCTTCTCCAACTGTTCCTCCTCAATTATGCTGTCACCTGGTATAGCAACATCGATGATCCACACCTTCTCTTTCTCAACAACTGTAATGTCAGGGGTGTTATGCTCCAGTTTTCTGTCAGTCTGAAGCCTGAAGTCCCAAAGTAGTTTTGCCTGTTCGTTTTTCTGGCTTGTGATCCCACCAGTTCTCTGCTTGTTGTTGTTATTATTATTGTTGTTGTTGTTACTACTACTACTACTACTACTACTACTACTACTACTACTACTACTACTACTACTACTACTACTACTACTATTAAACAGAACAGTATAATACAACACTTTGATATTTCATAACACATCTGGATCTTCCCAAGATGACATGTACTGGCGGATAATGTGAGCTGAACCCAGCAGGGTGGCCTTCTGCAACTCACATGTTAAGCTGTTTTAAGTGCCATCCAAGGTCTTTTGGAATGCCATCCAGTGTGTTGATCACTACTGGGACCATCTTTGAACTTCAATCTTTAAGTTTGCGTATTTTATAATTTTCTCTGTTTGTTTCACATCAATTCTGCCGTCTCCTGGTATAGCAACATCAACGAACCACAACCTCTTTTTTTCCACAAAAATATAAATTTTCTGTGAGTCTCTGGATATTTGATACCCAAGGTTTGTTTTTTGCAGAATTGTTCACAGTGGGATCATTGCAATGGTGACAATGAGTCACCCCAGAAGATTCCTCTCTTGACCCATAGCTTTCATTTCCAACAAACAGTTCTGTCTTCCAGTGCTTCATCATATTTTCAGGAAAAGTAATGATGCTCTTAGTGATGCTGATGGTTTAGAGGCACTTGATAATCCAACTGTGAGGCAATGAGTCATATGCTTTTTTATAGTCAATCCAAGTCAAAGAAGGTTTGTTCTTTGAGTTTTGCAGTTCTCCGGAACCAGTTTGTCAATCAGAAGTTGATCTTTTGTGCCTCTGCTTTTGTGTTTGTTTCCTTTTTGCTCCACTGGTAAGATGTTATTTGTCTCCAAACAGTCCTTGATTTTATTGGCTATTCTGCCAGTGAGCAGTTTAAACATTGTCGGGAGATATGTTATTAGCCTATAATTTCCAGGTGTTGTACCTTTCGTTGGATTTTTCTGAATTAGGTGTGTTTTTCGATTTTTCCATTTCAATTATTATTTCATTGTAGTGATAATTGACTAGGTATTGCCCTGTAGAAAACTATAAACTGAGGTCAACTTTAAACCTTGCCTTTTGAAAGAAAATAGTTTAAAGCATAAAGGACCGGGGGGGGGGGGGGGGGAATAACTGCTGCTAGATCAGACCAAAGAGTTTATTAGTCTAGCATGCTGTTTTTCAAGACAGCCAATTACTTGAGAAATAAGATGCATACCAGCAATTTTCTGATTTGTAGTCCTCTCTTATAAACTAATACCAACTGATTTTTCATAGCTGTGTATGCAAGAACTGTAGTCAGTTTCCCAAGACAAATATTCTTGCTTAAGTTGCCAGGAATATCCCCTAGACAGTGGGCAGCAATAAGTAAACTATGTTCTTTCTCACACACTGCAAAGGAAAGGTAGAAAAAATAGATTCAAATCCAGATGCTATATTTCCAGCTTTCAGCATATTTTAGGAACAAAAGATCAACAATTAAATAAAAAGGAAAGATTATTTAATGGATCAGTGCACACTTGTCCTACCACTCAAATTGTATATAACTTGTATACACATTCAAGGATTTTGAAGTGCTAGAGATGTAGGCTTACCAGGGAGTTGAACTGGTCTCAGCTTTGGAGACGGCCAATGCACAGGCTGAACATAGCTGCTGCAGGCTGGTCTCTGCCTGTGGGCTATGTGACCCCATTGTCTACTTGCCAACCTACTTCATGGAGGATTTCCCTGTCACTATGCAGCTCATGGTCACACAAGTGGTTTAGGTCGGCCTCAGTCGTCTTACTCACATTATTTTTATTTAATTCATTTTCCAGGCCAGCCAAGCCCTGTTAGACCATCTTAATCTGGAATCCTGTTCTTAGAGGAGTGACAAGGACTCCGCCCATCCTGGCATTCTAGGCCATCTTCACTTCCACAAAGTGTGAGTGGAAGGATGGGCTAAAGGAGTCTGAACTGTGCTGTGGTCTTTCCTTTGGCCAGTCAGCATGCATGGAGTTTTTGTGGCACTCCCCCTTCTCACAGTTTATGAGTATGATTCCTCTACCTTGAGTGTTTTTACTCAAATTTTTTATTTTTTATTTTTAAATTAATCACACAGAAAAGCATATAAAAAAGAAGGGGGTGTGCAGGTGGGGAAGCACGCTTAACCCCCCCCCCATAAATGCACACCCTCACCTCCCTTGAGTAACACAAAGGCATCTAATAAGAAAGGGGGTAGATTTGATGTAGCAAAAGGGGTGGAGAACCAAGAGTCGGTCACACAGAAAGGTGTCAGCAATGCAGCCCAAGGTGGGGACGGCCCAAGGATGACCAATGTGTGACCCAGCACTGATACAACCTCAATTTGAATTAATGAATAGGCTGTCCTGTTTTAGACTTTTGTGACCAGGGCCACAGTGATATCTTAAGTATTTCAGGTACTTCTGGTTTCAGGGCCTCCAAAGGCCATTTGCTTGGATTCGAGGGCAGGTGAAGGTTTTGCCCTTGTGTTCTGCTTGAGACGCCCATAAGCAATCGGTGGGCTACTGTGTGAGACACAATTCTGGAACTAGATGGGTTGTGGCCTGATCCAGCAGGGCTCCTTTTATGTTCTTATTGGCAATTCCAGTCCATGTTTCATGGCCCAATAGGTGCAGACCACAATGAGGTGGGCTGGCAGTAGCTTGTTCCAAGGCTATCAATATTTGGATAGTCTGTTGCAGCTCAGCTCCAGCTGCCAACTCTGAAGTTGGCACAAAACCTTGAAACCTGGGAATAAAAATTGTTGGAAGGTCCTACCCTGGAGGCACAGTGTTACTTCCAGTGTTACTTCCAGTGGTAATTCCTGGAGCTCTGCCTAAACATGTACCCCACAATATTCCAGCCTATGGGGGCTTGCTGTTTGCATTCTATTTAATAGTCTGGAATATGGACGCTGGTCCACAGGAGGACTGGGATGCAGTGTAATTTTGGTGCCATATCCCAGCATGCCTCCTTGCTACATGCAGACAAAATGGGATATTGGGGTGGTGGGGCCTATCATATTCCACAATAGGTGCCAATATGTCCAGTTTCTGTTACTTTTGGGGTCCCCCCCCCCAGCTGCATTTACATTTTTAATACACACTTGGGCAATGTATTTAGTAAACCTAGCAAGAAGTGCCATAAACAGAGCAATTAGATTTAAATGAAAAGGCAGCATTTTTATGTTCCCATAGGGGAAAATATGGCTATTTTATTTCATGTAGGGAAGTCTAACACGGATGCTAACTGCATACCTCTTTATGACACACAGTTAAAATATCAGTACTTTTGATGCTCCCAGCAAGGAAGCTCTTTTATCATTCAGTAATGTCTTTTCTTTTATACATTGCCTTTGTGGGCCTCTGGCCTCTTATTCTGCAGACTACAGCAAACCAAAGAAAAAAGAAAAAGAAGGAATTTCTGTTTCAGGAACACTCATTAGTCCCAAAGTAATGAGAAATTTTTGAGAGAGCTACAGGAACAAAAAATACAAGACAGTACTAAAAATCTATTCATTGAACAGGCATTTCATGCTTTACCTGCAGAGGACCGACAGAGCGTGTAAAAGAATTGATATGATGTGGTCTTTCTCAGCAGTGTGGTATCAGAAAGAAGTCACAGGAAATACGAAGTAGCCTGCTCCTTAGCTCAGCTAATGCAATAGTACCATATATGTTATCAGTTAAAAGATTTCAGACCTCAAAAAAATACACCAGCTTCTGCTGATATCTTAATAGGCAGGCAGTTCAATGCCAATATTTCAGATTACAATGTAACAGCCAATATTTGGCACTACACTACAACAGCTTACACTCACTTTTAAACAAATGCACACATTAGCATATTAATTATTTAATGGTAATAATAATATCCTGCATTTCCTCTAAAGACTAATGATGGGAAAAATGTGTAAATGATTTTTCTGTTTTAGTCTGTGGTAAAATTTTAATAAATAAAATTATTTTAAAAAATAAATAAATAAAGCCCTATCACAAGGTGATGGGGGAAAAAAAAGACTTCCCCTTCCATTTTATCCTCAGCAACCTAAGAGAAGGTTAGGGTGAGGAGCTACTGCCACAAGGCCAAGCGAGAATTCAAACCCAAGGATTGGAAGGTCCTAGGACCTAGCCCAATATTCTAGCTACAATACCAGGTTGGGACAAACTCCAAATAGCCAACTAACGTCTTCAGTTATTTCAACACTAACTGCAACAGAGAGTACAAAAGTGTACTCTGACACAAAGGGCCTTTTTCCATGTACCTCTCTTAATCAGGATTAAAAAGATCTGGATCTTCAGTATCCGATCCTCATGGAATCTGGTCCAAGTAATTCTGCATCTTCGCAAGGACCCCATGAACCCACACAGGCCATCTAGCAACCGATGGCAATCGATGCTAAACAGGGCTGCTGTGTGGACGTAGCACCCATCACAAGACTCCAATTAACCCTGATTAGGCCCGGAGAGGAAAGTCTGCCAATGGCACAGCACAACTGGCCTGCCTAGCTGTCAGTTAGGCATCACTTCCAGTTACAGTGGGCATGGTGGAGAGACACAGCTCTACAGCCGCCTATGTAGTTGCCATGAAGCTTGCGCTCAGCTTCATAGACCACTAAAAATGACGTGTGGGCCTATGTAGTGTGTATGTTGACAGGCAGAGCCAGATCCATCCCGCTGCAAATGGCGGCCACTAGGCCTGCCCCTGGACCTGATTGCCCTGATATACATGTGGAAGTGCGGCCTCTGATCCAGTCATCACGGCGGAAGACAAGGATTGAAGACACGATTAAAGGGTCTTGTGTTAATCTGGATTTAAGGCCCAATGACCCCATTAAACTGGATTTTGATAGTTCTTGTGTGGACAACACATTCAGAATGGGGTCCTAATGGGGTCCTTAAGGGGCCATGTGTGTGGAAGGTACATAACTGCTCTCTCCAGGTCCAACCTGACTGAAATCTTACTACACAACTCACAAGAACTGACTAGAGAGGCAGTATATGACCCTGGATTTCTTTTCTTTCTTAAAGCTGTAGATCTCAATTTCCCCTCCTGCACTAATACATAAAAAGTCTATTTTAACTTTAAACAAATATATGTCTCAGAACATCAAAGATGCTCTGGAGACATGACAATGGCTAAGTACAAATGGCTAATATCAACATAAAAGACTACAAATAACCAATGGAAAGCCAAAAACTATTTAACAATGAAAATCCAAGGGTTCAATGCAAACTGAATTCCAAGCAACTATTGACTAATAACCACTGTCTCAACAACGTTTAAACTTCTTACACGAATAATACAGATGCAATTCAAGCTCACTTAGAAATAAACCAACAAAACAGAAGGGATACTGACAGAAAACAAGAGGACCAAAATATAAGGGGTCATTAAATAAAATATTAAAATCACACAGACATTACATGCTGTCTGCAAAGAGGTGAGGAAGCAGTGGATTTTCTAATATATAGCTTATAAAGAAAACCATGTCGAAGTGACAGCTGTGACCATCTGGGACATCAATGAGAAATAAAATTTAACAGGAGGCAAAAATTAATGGAACCACTAGATAGAAAAAGTAATAAAAAAATGAACAGGCCAAAATACTGTGGGATTTCTGACTAAAGACAGATAAGCGCCTTGCACATAATACTCTTGACAAGACCCTGGAAGAAGAAGAAGGAGGAGGAGGAGGAGGCTGGTTTTTCTACCCCGATTTTCCTACCCATATAAGGGGGCTCAAAGCAGCTGACAAAGCTTTCTATTCTTCTCCCCACAACAGAACACATTGTGAGGCAGGCAGGGCTGTAAGAGCTCAGAAGACCGCTGTGACTAGCCCAAGGTCACCCAGCTGGCTTCATGGAGGAGGGCGGAATCAAACTCCATATTCCCAGATGAGTGTATTCCCACTACACCAAACTGGTTCACAGTTATGGTATGGATTACCAATGTAGCAGGACCTGGCAACACTTGATTTGAAGGGGGAGGGGTGAGAAAAAAAGCAGAAGGCAAAACCACGTGATGTAAAGATCTCTGAACAGAAATCAAGTTTCCAAACCAAAGAAAAACCAATAATCACGAGGTATAAAAAAATTGTGTGCACATAATAACAGACCATAATAAGATGTCTCAAATTAAAAAACACAGTTAATGAGGCCTAGAATTCTGTCCCATAACAAACCTGAGCCATATTCCATACAAAGTGCCTCTCACTCTTCTGCTTGACAAAACTGATCGTAAGAAGCATGAAAACAAAGAAATAACATGCAAAGTGGGAGTGAGACACAAATGATAGAAATGGTAGCTGTGTGGATGACATTTGTGTCCATTTCAAAGAATCAGAATGAAACATTTCACGTAACAAATACTTTAGGTATAGGTTGGAACAGGAAAGCTGTGAAAGCTTTAGATTACTGTTACAGTCTAAAAATAAACAGCATTCTTTTCAATCATATAAATCAATAGAACAGATATGAATATAATTAAATATATCACTCTCAAAAATATTGAATATCCATTATTTCTTCAGTTATAGTCAGGATTAGTGAAGCAATTGATTCTGCACATGAAAAAGAATGAACACTGTTCTAGTGATCCAGTATAACATATTCTGCATTATGCTGCTAAGTGTAGCAGAGTGCAGTAATTACAAACAGAAGGTTTTTAAATTAAATTCAATACACAAGCTTAAAGCAAATTAGTAAAAGCCTTCTGTATAAAGAGAAATTACTCAATATTTTATATTATTATAGTAACAAAATCAAAGACCAATAAACTCTATAATGTAAATTCTTGATTGCTATGGATAGTCAACCTTGTGGTTTTGTGAATATTTATTCAGTTATATTTGGATATTCTGGAATAAAGCATGGATATTTCAGAATATCCAAAGATAGTGGTCTGAATGCAGCTTAACCGTCATTGTCCTCTGGAGCATCTCCAACAAAGAGATCAGAAGCTTCCATTTTTATTTTAGATTAAGGGCCTTTTTGCACTCAACTTCATTGGATGGTATAACAATGTCATCCCAGTGAAGTTAAGATCAGGGACAGCGGGCAGCATTTGTACTGCACGTGCCAGCGCTATCCCAACTTACCCAAGGTTGCTCGTGGTGCAGATGTTCTGTCCTAGACAATACAAATTGTGATGCCAATGGCTGCAGCAACTTCTGCTGTGCACCTGGCCATTGCAATCGTGATCAGGATGCAATGTGTGTCTGCACAGTCACAACAGTGTTTGCACCCAGAAGTGGGTGTGAATGTTGCATTTAGGAGTGGCTGTGAGCATACTAGATGCTTCCAGTCAAGCTGTGGAGAAGAGGACCGGGGCACTGTGGAGTGCTCCTGCATGCTCCAGGACATGAAACAGTGGTGCAGTGTGCAGATGGAGCATCCCCAAGCACCCTGATCTGTGCAAACAGGCTCTAAGTTTAGTTTACCATGCTGCCACTCAAACCTTGTCCTGTTGAATGGTACAATAAAATTGGTGTTGATTCCTCATGACTACATACCCTAATCCATCAGTGTTCTTGGCAGATAGTTTTTCACTGTTTTCTACCATAGATGAAACTTGCATCCCTCTGCTTTGTAGGCAGATGCTCTTCCACTGATCTTGCAGCCATTCCAAATAAAATCCTACATTATGATTAGCACTGATGGTTAAAGTGACTCAGCTTCTTATGCTCATCCAAGTAATATATTGTCTCTTTACGCATGCAGATCATGCAAGGGCTTGAGGGCCTGTATCTTAATATGCTATTTGAGCTATAACTGTGTGGAACAATTTTAAACAGCAAAATCTATTAGAACTCAGCTCCTTTCAGCAAATTAATCTGGAAGACATAATTCAAATCAATTCACCAACCTTCCTTCTTTATATATCCTTTAATTCAAAAATGTTAATCCAATATGGCTTACGAAGAAAAGATTTTTTAAAAAAGAAGAAGCTATTGTAGTACACATGGTCAAAATTACTGGATTAGAGATGACAGTGTCCTCATACAATATGACTGACACTCAGTTATTCCCATGTTGGCTCATGTGTCTCTTGACCCAAAGCAATTAGAAGACATTGGAAGACAGGATGCAACCAATTAATCTAACCTCTGTGCTGAGATCAGAAGACTAACATTCTGTTTTAAGCACCAATCATTCTGCAAATCCAGTAAGTTTATTCCTCTCACATGAGTTGAACAAAAATTAACCCAGTCTCGTCTAAGTGATCATCAGTGAAGTCCCCCATTATAACTACCCCTTTCTTGATTTCCTTTTGCAAATCTCTTGAGAATTTTTTTAGGAGGATATCTCATGTTCCTACTATTAAGTTTGCTTCATAGCCTTGTATTTGTGTCCATAATTCCTAGATTCAGCTAAACGTTCCAGTCCATTAAGATTTTTTAAAATTTTATTTTTAATGTACAAGGCTATGCTACCTTCCCTTCACACTTTCTTGTCCTTTCTGTAGAGTTTGTAACCTAGGATAACTGTATTCTATTGGTTTTCTTCATTTCACCAGTTTCAGGCCTTATATTACAGCACTTTAATAGCTATTATTCCATAATCAGTTTTTCTTGCTTTAATTTAAAAGTGCGCTACTCTCTTAAATTAGGTATTAATGGTATTCAAAAGGCCCTGCAAATTGTAAAATTAAAAGCACTATCTAAACGGGACATATAGGGTGTTTTTCCACTGTCACTAGAAGTACCCATTAATGGGTACAAAAATGCCATTTAGTACCCCTTAATGAGTACTTAATGGGTACTTCTAGTGACAGTGGAAAAACACCCATAATGAACTTTGAATACTCTCTATGATATACCCAGTACCTATATAGCACCAGTTTGGGCTAGTGGTTAAGGAGTCAGAATCTTATCTAGGAATAAAGGGTTTGATTCCGCCCTCCTCCATGAAGCCAGCTGGGAGACCTTGGGCTAGTCATAACTCTCCTCTGAATTATCATAGCCCTGTTGTGGGGAGAAGAATAGAAAATCTTTGTCAGCCACTTTGAGCCCTTAAATGGGTGAGAAAAGCAGGGCAGAAAAGCCAACTCTTATTATTGTTGTTCTTGTTTTTCTTATTTGATTTTACCATAATTCATCTGGAAATTGTATAACATGGCCATAGCTGAGGCAGTAACAGATTAGGTTGTCTGTGACCATATTGTGAGTTCACAATAGAGCAAATATGAGGACTTCTAAATGAATGATTCTGCCTCTTGACCTGCCGCCACACATTTATGGTTTAGTACACTATGACCTGATGTGATACTCAGGTGGTTTATCAGAAAACTAGGAACCAGACCCTAGAAAATTCGAGAAAATGGCATCAGTTAACTAACAAGCATTTTGGGAGTGATAACTGAAGGTCATACTGACCTTAAAAATATGCACTCCACAGGCTAAAAAGAAATTTCAAAATTAGGTTGTAAATGAAACCTTGTGTGAAGTTCAAGATAATAAGAACAATTTGGTCACATCTTAAAATGTCACCAGGGATTGGTTTCTCATATTTGTATGATAACTAATCAGGAATAGTTACCATCATTCTACAATGCTATCAAAACAAGGCAAGATTCTTGATGTTTTGAATAATGAAAAGTGAGCAGTTATCAGATCTACAGATTTCTTGTTCAACAGAGAAAGAAACGTAAGTATATCTTGTGTCTTTGAAGTTTATTCAGTATGTCTGTAGAAAAATGAAACTTAAGTCGAACATTATACTACTGTAGCAGACTCCGCACCTCAAAATCAAGTTATAACCACTACCAACCAAAATCTCAAGCATTCTAAGAGAAGACAATTCAAGTATGCACTTTGACAAACAGGATAATTCCTTATGTTATTTCTCCCCTCAATGTCATCAAAAGCTTTTAATAACTTCTAATTTTCCACAGTTGCTAATTACTTTGATAACTTTGTTTTGTATAATATTGTGGTTTACAGAAACCAATCCCCAGTGTTATATGGGGAATAATTCTGTATTTATACCAAAGTGATTTTAAAAGAAATGGAAGTGAAATACTGAAACAATATTTGTAAATGGTGTTATATGTGAATGAAATTGCATTGAACAGGGTACGATAGCATATTAATCTGTAATTTAGCAGAAGCAGAGGAAAGATTTCTTCTTCTTTTTTGCATTTTAGTAACACTTTAAATAGTTGGAGCCCTTAAAATAACACATATAAAAACCTAAATTAGTGCCCACAGCCACTTTTAAAACTGTTTCTGCACCAGTTCCTCTCATAAAAAGACTTTTAAAGTTTCTGCAGTGATAGAGTGAGGCATTGCCATGTCCTCAGACAAGGAAGTCACCCCTCCTGTAACCCCCAATCCGAGATCCATGCCACATGGAACCTGGAACCTACTTTGCTCCGCTCAGACATGGACGGTTCAGACTCAAGGCTGAGCCACACCCAGAGCCAAGTCAGCAAGGGAAAGCACAGGTGCGATGATCTTCAGGAGGAGGAGGGACAGTGAGAGCCCTCATAACCCATTCCCTCCCATTGCAAACAAGGGTTTTCCTTGTAAGTCCTCTGCTCGTGCTTCTCTCTCTAGATCTCTGACCATTGGACGAGCTGATGACTGTTTTTGGTAACCTGACCCCTGGCTTGTTTTGGACTATGTTTGACTATCTGGCTCCTCAAATAAACTCTTTTGGACCGACCTCGCTTTTCACTGCTGGCACATGTGCATGTGTGTATGCTTCGTAACTGCTGCCTGCTTTGGACACAACAGTCATAAGGATGAATGAGAAATGTTTGTCACCTTCACAATTTGTACGAATTGCAAATGTTCAAAATGTTTCATTCAAATTGAATATTGGCAATATTTGAAGACTGACCTTCAAACAGCCAAACTTTTGTGCCTTCATCTGAAACTTCATTAAATTAGTGAAGGTGAATTCATGGATACAGAGCTGGTTCAAAGGCACAACTGGTTGTGGCAGAGATCGGTGAACATTTGAAGCAAATTTGACGTCTAGAACGTACAAAGTGGCTCCACTAGCACAAATGCAAATTTCTGCCCCATTAACTTTGATGGGAAAAAATGTGGAACAGAATAACATACCGGTACTAGAGAACAATATAAAGCTGAATACAATAATAAAACACTGTTTGTTTATTGGTTTATTTGTTATTTGTTTTATCTTCTTTAAAACAGAATTGCAATTGCCTATAATGCAGTTAATTCAGAAACACTCAGTTTAATTCCCAGTGTTTTTTCAGGAGTCATGTATATTAAATAAATTAAATATATTTGTATGTGGGTTCATACTGCACAATATGAGCAAATTTAATACACCTACAGTGCTACATGCAATTAATCATATATACAGCTTTTCTGAAGGCCATTAAACCTCATTAACTCAACCATAAGTGGCAGGACATTTTGGCACAGGCATTGCTACAACTGCAATACAGTGATTAATAATTGACAAAATATGTTTTATAATGTAGAAACACATCCAAAGGATCTTTACAGAAGAGTAATATCGTGAAAAACAGCCTGGTATATACTTCATATTGCAAAATAAGTGAATGTGATTAAGCAAGGGGTATAAAAAGATGCAAGAGATACAATTTGCTCAAGACATCTGCCCAGCAAATGATGCGAGAGCAAGCATACTATTAAACTCTTCAAGATGTTTTAAGAATGTTTTATATATTTCATTTTTTTTTACTTTTATTAATTATTAAATAAATAAAATCTATCCATTGTGCAGCAAGGAGGGATAAGAAATCTCTATCTAATAAAGCACTGCAATCCTAAAAAATAACCCTTTGAAATTATTGAAATGTACAGCCAAATATCCATACTGAGCAGATATTTGTATCCAGTTTAGGACCATAATTTGCCTTTTGTAAAACTCACCTTGTGAATTGCCAAAGGGCTTTCTCAGCATCTGAAAAAATAAGAGTCGCAACCAGACCCGTGTTATTAATGTGATCTATTACATCCAGATCAGATTCTGTGCTGTTTCTCATATTGTTGTTATGTACCACTGAGTCATGGGCAACACCTGATTGATTCCATGGGCACAACCATGCAGTTTTCCTGGCAGACAAACATTAGTGGTTTGCCATTGTCTACTTCTACAGAGAGGGTAAGGCTCAAACAGGCAATCTTTTGCTTTCCAGGCAGTTTGCTCTACTAATGGGTGACAGCCACTCCCATTTTTCACTCTGTGCTATAAATCCAGCTTGGTCAACAAGAACCAAATTGATGGTGGCTGAATGAAAACTACTGGCCAAAATGAAAGTAAAAAGTTAATTATCCCAAACTGTCTTGATGTATCAAGGCTATAAGAGCATCTTGCCAAGAGTGAAGAAAACTTTGTGAATGCTGAGTCAGTGGTTCAGTTTAATTATCCTTGAAATGTTTATAGCATGTATAAAACCATCAGGTCCTGGAGCCTGTCATCAACATCATTGGCATATCATTGAGAAACAGAAAAAAGAAACTGCAAATAAGTAGTAGTTTTTGCATCTGTATCCTGCTTGTGGGTATCCATACATAACTTATTTACCATTTCAAGAACAGTCTACTGGGCATGCCTAATGTTCTGGTTATACTTTTCAGGGTTTGAAGTGACTATCCAAGGTCTTTCTATGTTTGTGCATGTTCATATGTCAATCATAGAATCAATAGAGTTGGAAGGGACCTCTAGGGTCACTGGGTCCAACCCCCTGCTCAATGAAGGATTTCCTAAACTATTTCAGACAGGTGTAGGTCTAGCCTCTACTTGAAAAACTCCCTGTCAGGAAGTTTTTCCTAATGTCCAATCTGTATTAACTCCCTTGAAGTTTCATACCATTGTTTCTAGTCCTCCCATCTTGTGCAAGTGAGAATAGGGACAATCCCTCTGCACTGTCACAGCCCTTCAGATATTTGAAACATTCCTAGATCTTTCAACCTTTCCTCATAGGAAATGGTTTCGAGATCATTAACCATTTCAGTGGGATCTCATTTTAATGGCCTCACAGTGACATTACAAGGATGGACAGGTAGACAAATCAATGGGTTAGGAATACTGAGTGTGATGGAGAAGATGTCTTAGAATACACAAGAAGGAAGAGCTAATCTTTATGGTGCAAATCATTTAGGAACAAGGAGATATGAGAGGAAAGGGCACTGTTGTAAAAAAAATAGAGATTGTTTCTTAAGACAGTTTACCAGTGAGAAGGAGAAATCAAAAGTGGGAATCTTCATGTAATTATCAAGGATGGGTGCGAAGCAAGTGCTTCCTCTACCACCTTTTGCTTCTACAGCCTTCTTTTCTCTATGCTGGATATGGTAAGTATTCTTTTTTGTTTCCAGAAACAGTATATTTTCCGTTTCTGTGTATCAGACAGATTTCATTAACTATGCTGCTGGGAGGGGTGGTGGTGAAGTAAAGATGAGAGGACTCCCGCCTATCAAGTTTGAGAAGTAAAGAAATGTGATAATAAGGTATATTTAATTAAGCAAAAATCTATGGAGTACTGTCTAGGGAGCATTTAAAATGAGATGTATATATTAAGCCATGACATTATTCAGTGATCTGTCACTTTATTCACTGATCTGTCAAATATTAATATGATCTTTGATTAATAAATGGCTTATGAGAATGGCAAGAGTGACCTCCATTCTTTTAATTTAATATTGTCATTCTGGGGCTCCAGAGTTACAGTTGTTCTGCTTCAGTGGCCACTATGAATCCTTCTTGAGCCCTAATGAAAACAAAATATTCAACTATTTCATTTTTCTTACATGTTAGTGCTACTACAACTCTGTTCAAGCTGCCAACTGTGGACCTGCTGAACAACAAAAACAACACAAGCTGAAACAGAATAACTTTGACAAAATGAAATAACAATGCCAACAGTTTCTGTCCGGTACTCCGAGTGCGACGCCAAAGGATTAGGAAAAATACCTTAGGACATTGGCATTTGAGAATATTTCCACTCATTAGTTACAAAAAATGGCTCTATTTGGAATGATGCATATTTTATTCAAATGTCTTTAATTAAATTAGATTATTGCAAAGCAACTGATAATGAGGAGTACCAGGAAAGATAAACTAAATACTGTATATATATTATTTGCATACATATGCCCTAAGGTATGGGGGGAAAGACTTAAGATGGATCAGCTGAGATGCAATAAACCTGGCTACCACACAATTCCCTGGCCTCTAGTGGTGTCTGTAGATTTCCTATACCCAGACCCCAAAGCCAGTCAATAAGTAGTAAGTAAACATTTTATGGATTAGTCCATGTGACCATATAAAAAAACAGAAATATAATACAATAGATAAAAAAATCTGATAAAATCTGCACGGATCTTCATTGCCCTCAGGGTAAAAAGTGCAACCTTTATAACGGACTGCCTGTCCGAGCCCTTGAGCAGAATGTGGAGTTTCACAGTATCATCCATTGGGCTATAGTTGTCAAAAAGAGGGTCTATATAGTAGCCCCTTATTTTCTCGTAAAGCCGGCAATTCAGAAATAGATGTACTAGGTCCTCAACAGTGTTTTCGCCGCAAACACAGATCCTCCTGTTGTAAGGTAAACCCTGATAGCAGCCAAGTTTGGACATAATGTCCAGTTGGTCAAATCTTGCTCTTGTAAATGTCCTGCGAAGATGTAAAGGCATTGGGAATTTGTAATAATCCTCTAAGTTGACCTGGCATTTGTGCATGGCTAAGTAAGGTGTAGCTGTGGCCTGAGCTATGGCAGTGATATCCATTTGTGCTGCAATATCCAGTGTCCGTTGGTAAGTCAATCAGACCTAGGTTGTTTTTACACTTACCTTAGCTAATCCAGATTTAGCAGATCTGGATCTTTGAAATCCAGTCCTTGTGGGATCTGGTTTTTGAAGATCTGGATCTTGGGAAGGACCCCAAATGTTTGTACTGGCCCTCTAGCACCCAATGAAAATGGGTGCCAAACAGAGGCGCCATGCAGGTGCCATAGCACCCATCCAGGTGCCTCATTTAGCTGGAGCCAGAAGGACTACTGTGTTGCAGCGCAATTGGCTAGTGCCAATGTCAATCAAGGCATACATCCACCAAAAAAGGGCATGGCAGAGAGTCATGGCTTTGTAGCTGCTTATGCAGCAACTACGAAGCCTGTCCTCGATGTGGTAGACAGCTACAGAGTCTGTGCAGGCCTCCAGCTGTGAGTGGTGGGGCAGACCTGGAGCCGCCCTGCTGGAAATGGCGACCGCTGAGCACACCCCTGGACCCCATCGGCCTGGTAAGTCGTGCAGACGCACGTCCTCTGATCCAGTCTTTGTGGCTGAAGCCCGGAATCTAAACACTATTTAAGTGGTGTACAGTTAATCTGGATTTAAGGGCCTGAACAACCCATTAAATCTGGGATTTCATCAGCAGTCGTGGAGACAGCACAATCAGGATGGGGTCCTAATGGGGTCCTAAAGGGGTCTTGTGTGGGGACAGTGCAGACTGATCAGTACCAATTGGGTTCCAAATGGGTTTCTAAGGGGGTCTTCAAGTGCTAGTGCAAAAGCAGCCTTAGCAGACTGGCAAACTATATGACTAGCATAAATGACTATGATAATGATAAAAGTTGTGCTTCCCATTTATCAAGCAGTGATCTAGTGAAGGGAATTAGGACAACCCTGGCTAAAACAGATGTAAGAACCTGGGGATCATTATCTACCATAGGCCAATCCTGGGATCTCCTCTCTTTCTTCAGTGCTTTGATTGCTGCTAGCAGCATTTCTGGTTAATGTCCCATCTGGCATGTTACCCTCACAATAAATAAAAATTTGACTCTGTACATCTTGTAAATGTAGTGCCTCTATATACATAAAAGACCTTCACTGACAACTCGAAACAATTCAGCTTGTAAAATATGTATCACATGATCACAATAAACTATATACTCACAGTTACAGTTACAATTAGCTGGTGTTGAAATATGCATAATGTGAGAAAACCATTGTCCTTGTTGAGTCCTTTCTCTATGGTCTGGAATTTGTGGATGAATTCCAGCTCCGTTGCTTCCCTTTCAAATCTCCCTTTGTAATTTGTTTGTTCAAGGACAGCAGTTCTGAGGTCTAATATTGAGTGTCCTGGGAGGTTGAAGTGTGCAGAAGAAGTAGACGTGTCTACGAAAGCTAATGCCAGCAACCCTTTTCTTGTTAGTCTTCAAGTGCTACTAACTACCTTGCTGGACATTTCTCTGTCCTGTTGCTGATGATCTCCCTCCCTGTACCCCCTCCCTCTTGCCCTGACTTTCTCTGCCCCATCATCCCAATCCCCCTCCTCTTGCCCACACCTGTCACCTTGCCCCCCCTTACCCTCCTGTAACACTTCCCTGTCAAGCAGAACATTTCCCCCAGCTTCTCACCAGCTGATGATTACCAGTGATAGCAGCAGAAAGGTGTGACCAAGCCATTCCAGGCTCAAAATGGTTTGCCTTCCTGATGGAGATTAAAATGTTAAGGTGTAACTGCAGCCAGACTATCACTAAACAGCAATACTTTCAGGTGCCATCAATCCTCTTTGACATCATAAGAGCCCACTTTACAGCCAAAGTATGTACTTTACTACACTTATTATATTTAAGGCAGAAAGTACAAGGAAGAAAATAAAAATGAAGTTTGGGCCCCATCCTGAAGCCAGGTCTAAGGTTTGCACAAGAAAGAGAATAACAAGAGCCAAAAATTGTTCGAAGAGATAGCTCACACCTACCATACATCCCAAAAGAACATACTGGCAGCTGTGTCCAAAGAATGGCCTGTTTTCTGAAATGAAATGGGAATATTCAACGCTCCTTCCAAAAAGCTGTCTAAAAAGAGTCAATGGGGGGTTGCATCCTGTCTGCCCTTTTTTGAACAGGAAAGAATGATGATAAACTGATGGAGCATAGTTCTTCCCTTTTCTTCTGTACCCTTTAATAGCCTATATTTGTTCCAAACACACCTGAGCTAAATAAGACTAGAGGTAGACAATAACATTAACAAAAAAATGGCAAAGCAGCACTGCATCTCAACTACAAAATCACACATACACACACACCTATTAAATCTCACAAATCAGTTTATACATGAAGCATAAAGTAAGCATATGAATATCAAAGGACGTAATTTTCACATATGGCAGAGATTTTGACATATACAGTACATAATCACTGGCAACATTTTAACTTCAACCTTTGCTTCTAGTTTGGCTTGAAAGTTGCCAAGCAGTCTGACAGAAGTGTCTTTCTACCTGCCAAAAGATTATCCTTCTGACACACTAAGTCAACAGATTACTGACAGAATCAGCCCATAAGGACTGCACATTCCTACCACCTGTACCTGTCATTATAATTTCTCTGACATTTCTTTTTCCTTACTTAACTGGATCACAAGAAAAAGATCTATCCCAACTATTACCACCAAGGAACTCCAATCCCCAAAAGCAACATTAGTGGGAACCCTGGAGAACCATGCTTGCCAGTAATGTGGAAGAAATGTAGTTAAGAACAACTCACAACTGGAGGAGAATGACTGAGGCTTTGCAGGAATGAAGTAAACCAATCCACTAAGAACAAGGAACTCCAAATTCAGAAACAAAGTGGTAAATTAAAATTATAGAAATGATTACATTATTGTTGCCTAAATGCCTCTGTATAAACATGGCAATACCATTTAAACAAGGGTAGTATTTGTTGTTGTTGTTGCTTTGCATGCAATGAGACAATCATCCTTCCCAATACCGGGTTTGATTCCGCACTCCTCCATGAAGCCAGCTGGGTGACCCTGGGCTAGTCACAGCTTTCCTCTGAGCTCTCACAGCCTCATCTACTTCACAGGGTGTCTGTTTTGGGGTGAAGAATAGAAAGCTTTCTCCGATGTTTTGAGTCCCCCTAAATGAGTGAGAAAAGTGGGGTAAAAAAGCCAGCTCTTCTTCCTCTTCTTCTTCTAAAGCTATCCTTATAGCTCCTGAAGAAAAGTAAGAAGTTTTCATGACTACAGGACAACCTTGCTTGAAGTGTTTTTGATAATGCATGTCTGAAAAAATGTGACTCTTGTAACATACTTCCTTTTCTTTTTTCATTAGCACTCTATTTAGGTCCTTCACGGTTGTATTTGAAAATGTGGACAGGCAGAGGCGGGGTCTGTTTCTAGAAGGGACAGTTGTCCTGAGTCAGACAAAGGAAGAACAATCCAAGCATAGAAAGAAATGAAAAATGGGGGGGAGGGGGGGAGAGAAGCAGAGGCAAAGAGAAGTTTGAGGCTCACTTTCCAGAATCCTGTTTGTGACCTACTGACTCAATCAGAGGAGCAAGGACCAGAAACACTTCTTCTAGAGGTCACTCTCCTCAGGTCATTCTCCTAACCCTACCCCAGATGAGCCAATGAAATGGTTGTAAGCTGTCTTTGAGTCAGTTGACCTCAAATTAGTTTTTCCAACTCCCTTGATTTCAATGTATATAAATCACTCACTTTGCACATTTTCACAGTACACTCAATTTTTGGTATCAAACTCTCAAAGCATTAAGTAAGGTTGCAAAGTAGATCTGAATATGATGTACAGAAGGAAATCCAGTCATTAATGTTGTAAGTACTGAATGAAGAATGAGTTCATTCAATAAGATCATACACAAAGCAAGGACAACTTGAATTGTCAAAATAGAAATAAAGTTTACCAAGATGGATGTCATATAAATTACAATTTTATTCTTTATTGCTTAGCTGTGTTAAGATGTTTTGTTTGACTTGGGTCTGTGAATGGATTTGCAAATGTCCAATTTGGTATAGTTGCCTGTTCATGCAGGTCAATTACAATAACAAAGAGACAGAACTGAATCCCAGATGTGACCAAATACATAAAAAGACAGTAAAAAATTAGAAGCCTTTTAAGAAGATCAGAAAGATGATATTAAAGTTTACAGCTAACTGTCCAGTCCAATCCATTCACTTTATTATTGTCAAGGACACAATAAAAAGTTCTAAATAAGAGAACTGCAGCATATAACTTCTAATGCAAACCCTTATAAACTTTCATTGGGATTAAAATAACATAGTTCTACGAGAAAATACTTGTCAACCTAAAAGAAAAATGATGTATTTAAAGTCAGTAAGTTGGGTAATTACAGCAAGTGTTGACATATACATATTGCTAATAACTAAGATAAAAATTTATGGCATCATTATTTGAACCAAGTACATGGCTTTCAATCACTACCAGAAGGAGCAGCTAAAACCTTGACAACAGCTTCTGTCATTGCTTGTCCAGCTATAACAAGAGAGAGAAAAACCTCATAATGCCCCTTTTCCTGTTTCTCTCCCATGCAGATGCTCACAAATCAAAGTTTTCCGGTCCATGCTCATTAACCTCAAGAGATTTTGACTTCTGAATGGTGCTTTCAAAGGAAGCTCACCGTATCTGACATCAAGTTCTTATGATACCAATTGCTTCCTGATTGGATAAAAGGGCAACAGCACACTCTGCTCAGTATCAACTGTTCCCAGTGCTTTCTGCTTTTAAAAAACATAAGTTTGATCACAGTTCTCTGCCCAACACACTTCTCCTTTTCCCCAGGTTTTTCTTTACCAGAAAACAAGCATCCTATAAGGTATTTATTGATGAAGTCAGAGGCAATTTAATTACTGGACAAAAATCAACCAAATGAGCCTAAACAGGCTCCCCCGTATATGCCTAGAAGAACAAGCCCACTGCCAACATGAGACATCTTGGACAGAGGCCCTAAATAACCAACTGGCTAATATTGGCCTCCCTCTGCAATTTTTGCATGATCTAGGCCCCAGGGCAAAACAAGTGCTTATAGAACGCACTGCTGATATCTATTCACAAATGGACATAGCATCTATAGCTAATTCATCAGCTGCAAAGTTTCTAACCAGCCACAAACAGAACACCAACATTGAAAACTACCTGACCATCCCACTTCCGCTTTCCCTAAGAATAACTTACACCAGGACAAGATTTGAACAACTCCAACTTATGGAGCAAACAGGGTGCTACTGCAACATTCCAAGCAGAGAAAGATTCTGTGTTTGGGGGGAACAGGTCGTGGAGGATGTCAAACATTTTCTGATTGACTGCCCAGCGTATTCTGAGCTCCGTGCCAAATACCTGGAACCAATACTATCTAACCTTGAGCCCCGGAGTAGAGAAGACCCTCTAAACTTTCTCCTGAAAGGTCAGGAGAGAGCTACTGTGATTAGAGTGGGACTATTCACCCTAGGGGCTATTAAGAAAAGAGCACACTACCTGAAAGGAAAATGGGATAAATAAGTACTTGACCATATGCAGAAGGATACCTGCTCACTCTTGCTTTTGTTTTGTCTTACGTGTTTGTATATGCACTTTGAAATGGTCTTATGACTAGTCAAATAAAGTTTATACTATTGATGAAGTATAATTACTTTCCGCAAGCGTAGTGCTGTCCATTCACTAAATATTTGCCAAAGGCTTGCAAAAAAGGCTTGGCTTACTGATCTCATCTGCAAGCAAAGTGGGTCTAAAAATATAGATTCTGATCATACTTAGCCTGTACTAGAAAGTTTTAACATCACTGATAAACACATGATGGTGTGGTGTCAAATGGGCCTTAGGATGCATTGCTAACAACAAGCTAACAGAACTCCCCGAACTCGCCATTAAAGGGCTTCATAAACTGTAACTAAACCAGGCAAAATCTATATTAACCCATTGTTAACCCCAAGCATTCAGTATAGAGGCTTGGGCTGTGATCCCACTCAGCAGTTTAACCTGGTTTTAAACCAGGTTTCTTTTAATCAGCAGTGTAGACTGATTTTTAGCATTCCCACCTGTTCCCTTATAACATGGACACATTTGTCCATGCTGAGCATGGGAGAAACCCCCTACTTTCTCTCCTCCCCTCCCTCCTCCCTTCCCCAAAAGCCTGTAGCTAGCAACTGGACACTGGTCTAAATGTCATACCGTGACTTCATTCAGGTGGGAAATCCAAACCCCACCCTCTATATAAACCTGTCCCTACATCAAATCATGGAGTCCTTTGGCAGCAGTTGTTGTTCACTACTTGCCCCTCCTTCTTAGCACAACTTCATCTTAACAAGGCAGTAGAGTGTTAAAGACAAGTCTCCCTTTTTTCTTTTAATGCTGGTTTTGTACTGGATCATGACAGCAGAGCAGTGTGAAATGACAAGGAGTACAGCAAAAGGGGAGGAGTGAAGAAGAGGCAGGAGGAAGAAGAAAGGTGAACAAAAGCAGCAGCAATTGTAGAAGAAAGGAGGGAGGGAGGAGGCAGGCAGGCAGTCAGTAATTAAAATCACACAATTTCACTTTTTCCATTGTCTGATCACTGCCATCGAGTTCCTCTTCCTCTCTAGTCATCCTTATTAAAATCAGACAGTTCTACACTTGCTACATTGTCTGATTTCTTGTTACATTGTGCCTGAGTTACTGTGGGCTCTGTTCATTTTGCTAAATAAAATGGAATATTTCTAAATCCAGCAGTGAGATCTCTTTTAATCCAAATACAGACACTCCACATTTCAGGACCTTTAATCCTCAGAAACAAAAACTGGGGAACGGTAAGCACTCAAAATGGTTTCAAAGCTCATTATACTGTGTTTCGGTACACGCCTATATACATGTAATTTGGTAGACAAAAGCAAAAAGTGACAGAAATAAACTTACTCTGGAAGAGTTAACAAAAAGAGCATAAAACAAAATGAAACAAAGTCCATGATTGCAGGAGAGTAACTCTGCTTATATAAATGCTCTGTGGAGGCAGCAAATCTGAAAACAAATTACCATATTCTCAAAATTCATTATCTTAACTGTCAATCAAGTTAGTGGGTGCCTAACCTTTTGATCAACCTGGATTTGCAGAACAGAGAATATGTATTTTTTAGGCATGACCTACTTGTATTCATCACAGAAAATCAAACAAAAAGCCCAGTTTCATTGATTTCTGCTGTGGGGTAGATTTCTACCCCAGAGGGTTTTTGTTTCCCTTTCCCTCGGAGGCCAAGGTATTTATACTAAAAAGCTATTTCTGCAAGGTTTGCTTGCCTGGGTTTGTGTGTCTGTTGGTCTTTAAATTTACAGGACCACAGGATTAAAGAACAATTAACTTTCCAGGTGGCAAAGAATCGGTATATACTGCCACAATGTAAACTGTTCAGATTTAGACTTGAGTAAAATAGATTAGGAAACAGAAGAAGAAAAGGAGTTGGTTTTTATACTCTGCTTGTCAGACAATGTGGCTGACAAAGCTTCTGTTCTTTCTACAATAGACATCCTGTAAGTGGGGCCATGAGAGCTCAGAAAGAGAGCTGTGACTAGCCCAAGGCCACTCTGCTGGCTTCATGAAGGAGTGCAGAATCAAACTGGGAGACTGCCAACTAAGAGTCTGACACTCTAATACTGTGATATTCTGTAAAACTGAAAAACTGCTGAATCCGTAAAAGAGAAATTAACCTTAACCTTTAAAATACACACACACACACACACATTTGATCTAGAAACTTTAGGCTGGTTTGTTTTACGTGACTTTGGCGGTCATTCTCTATCATGAATAATGGGTGAGAGTCATAATCACTCACGAAAATGCAAATACCATGAGCCATGGATTCATGAATGGGGACAGACAGAGCAGTGCACAGAGTCAAACAGCCATCCTGGTATCCTTATCTTTTCCATTACAAATTTTTATACCCCTAAAATATGAGCATATAGTATTAAAGCCTCTATGAAAGAGCTTTCTCTGATGCACGTTGCTGACCAAATTGAAAACACAGTTTCAAATATTAAAACTTATTCTGTAGACTATTCTAAAATGAGGAACATAATTTTTATACAACATTTTTATAGAACTTTATCAGAAGGAAAAGACTTACCTGCATGCTTAAAAACATTGTAATTAATTCATTTCACCTTCACTGTACTTAACATTTTCACCTTTAGCTATCTTGTTTCTGTTTTGCTTTAAACAGAACTTATTAAGCAATTATGATTTTTGTGTGTGTGACAATGTATAAAGATGTACACTAATGGTTCACATATTCATGCCATCTCAATTTCTAAAGGTCACAATAGGTTCAGGTAGGTCATTCACTTATGTGTTTCATTATGTTAAGAGATAATCTTCATGACTTAGAACTGCATATCATCAAATTCTTATGTAATCAAGAGTAAATGAAAGGTCAGACCACTCATTAACTTTTTAGTTCACATGTATTGAAATAAAAATAGCTTCTAAAGAAAGTTGAAGCATTCTGCATATTTTAAAATATTTAATTCCTGGCTGCTCAACTGGTTATTCATAACTCACATCCTGTGTCTTTAAAGGTTGCTTAAGAACAGCTTTGAAATAGGAGATAGTGAGTTATTAACAGTTTATTAAAGATGACAAAAAGTTACTATTCAGATCAATAACCAAGCACCCTATGCTAAAGTACCAAGAAGTAGATCAACAGATAAAACCTCAGTGCAGGACATTAGGGGGAAACTAAGATCTGAGTATACATGGCAAGAAGGAGTTGCCAAAGCCTAGGGGATGACCACAAAAAATGCCCTTTCACATGCTGCCTTCCCTCTACTCCCTAATGATACTACAAGAAGGACTTCCTCGCATAATTGGGAAGTCTATATAGAAGGTGATCATCCTTAAGATTCTGGTTATAAATGTCAGCCACTTGAATTGGATTCCTTTGCAAAAAGCAACCAGTGTTGTTATGTATATGTGGCCAGGGCTTCTGTCAGCAGTCAAACTGTTGGATTTTGCACTAGTTCAAACATCTAAATATTCTTCAAGGGTAGTCTCATGAACAGCCATTACAATAATCTAATCTGGAAGTTAACAGAGCATGGATTGCTGTAGCCAAGTTGTTTGTATGCAGGAAAGTTAAAGATGATGAACCAGTAAAAGTTAAGAGATGGGGACTCCTGCCAACTTCAGACACCAGAGCTAAATCACATGATAATGCTAAATAACCCACCCAGCCCCAAAACCATGACACCCAAAATAGGCTCTCTCTCAACTTCTTGGTTTTGAGACCTTGTGACACGTAATATTTGTGTTTTGTTTAGTGCGCAGAAATGTATTTAGTTCACAATAAAATCACTATAAAAGCAGCCAAAGGCCAATTACTTCATCATAAATGGCATCAAAAGCTGCTTAGAGATTGAAGTGAATAATCAGAGTCATTTTTTGCTCCCAAGAAAGGTCATCATTCAGCATGACCAAGGAAGTCCTGGTGCCATAACCTCCTTAAACCAGACTGAAATGGTTCTAGATAATCTGTTGCCTCAGAACAGGACTGCAGCTGAGCAGCTTGCCTTCTCTCCAGTGATTGTTTAGTACAGGGGTTCTCAAACATTTTAAACAGGGGGCCAGTTCACTGTCACTCAGACCACTGGAGGGCTGGAATATAGTTTTTTTAAAAAAAAAAACCCTATGAACAAATTCCTATGCAGGACAGGCAGTGGTGGCAAAAACACCCAGCGGGCCGGATAAATGTCCTCGGTGGGCCGCATGTGGCCCATAGGCCATAGTTTGAGGACCCCTGGTTTAGTACTTCTGCATCCAGTGAGGTCATCTTACAACTCCCTTGTGTGTTGCTGGCACCTCTCCCTCCTGTAAAGAGGCATTTATCACTTCATGGAACCATCCAGCCATAGTCCCTCAGTTTGCTTTTGTTGATCTCCACAGATAAGATAAGTAGCTGGCTGAACCCTGCAAGCAGGTTGTTCACTTCTTCAGACTCCATCAGTTGAAGCTAATTAAAATAGGAGCAGATGGTTTTGTGGATACCTCCAACAAACTATTTCTGATTGTGAAGCTGATTGAGAATACAATGTTGGTGGAGAAGTATGCCACCATTGCTGCCAGAACCACCACATGCTAGGCATGATAATATGCACTCACCTGTTTCTCATCAGGTTTACACTGGAATTTATGCCACTTGCTCTCTAATCACTCTTCACAGTTCCCTTCTGTATGAAGACACCTTATGAGTTCTACAATACTACTTGAGTGCAATTGGAATCCCTCCTGTCCCAAACCTTCAGGAATCTATCAGATTCTATACATTTATGAAGGTGGATTATCTCAATGTGTTATTCATCCCTGCACTGACAAACAGCCAACATAAGTTCAAATGCCATCCGGAAATGGAACATCCATGTCAATGAACTCACTGTGAATCTACCTCCTAATGAACTTCCATCTTGATGCTCTCAGCAAAAGGTCAAGCATATATCCTGCCATGTGTGAGTATGTTGGATTAATAACATCCTGAGTCAGTGCTGTAGTTGCCATGAAAGCCATGAAGACTTGAACTGGCCTGACAGAGTAACCTTCAACATGAAGACTGACGTCACCCAGGGCTGGTAGACAGTGGGTGAGTGGTACACCAACAGTAGAACCCCCCAACCCCAGTCACAGAACAGATTGGGCAACTGGTAAGGAAAATTGGGACTATGTGACTCCCTCCTCCCACTAATCTAGCTCGCTGATAAAAGCAGATGAACCACTGAAAATCAGCCAGAAAAGCAGAGGAAAGGAAAGCATTTCTTGTCATTGAAAATGAAGGACTATTTAAACAAAAGAAGGATAGCTCTACCTTTCTCTTTTCTAAATGATGTGAGCAGAGGAATGGAACTGGAGGCAAAAGTGAAGTGAAATTAAATTAAATCCATCTTCAATGGTATTTTTGTGATCCCTCCCAGGTGCTATCAGTCACAACAGATAGAATGTGGTAGCAGTAGAAGCTATGTGGAGTCTCTTAGGCTAGGAGAATGATAACACTGATCTTCAGTTTTAAAATCAAAACCAGCACTGGCTTTAAGATTAAAAAATGCAAATATCAGGCAATCCATTCAGACCTAACTTCACTATGAAGTTAGTCCTGTCCTGGGGGCACTTGTACCTCAGCACATATTAGCATAAAACTTTTAAAACTAAAAACATTTCAATTCCCTAGTTCTAAAGCTTGATTCACTGATTATAGACTAATTCTTGCCAGTGATGACTATAATTACCACAGTGATGTTGCTTCACTAAATTATTTTTAAATTAAGAAAGACTTATTCTAGGCAATAATCATCTCATTATTATTTGAGCACATAGACAGTATAGCAGTTAACTATAAAGCTAGAATAAAAAGACCAGCAAATTCCAATTTCTTTTAAGGGGGACATTTTCTAAATTTTAATGCTATTGCTTTTACTCCTTTTCTTTTTCTACTAATAAGCTTCTTGTTTGGGGGAACACAGAAAGTATAGTGAGAAATTATCTTTAATCATACAAACTTCTGTATTAAAAGGTTGTAGCTACCTTATAGTGCCATATCAAATATGACTTTGAACTGGGCTTTTTGAAGGAGCTGTTTCTCCCACATATAGCTGTCTACCACCTGAAATCCATAGACAGGTTTTTCCTGGTTCAGATTCCATTTGTGAAGGCATCAAAAGTGAGAGGATATTTTCTGTTGTAGCAGTCCCCTACATGACACAGGTTCTCTTGTTGGAGAGACCAGCAGGATGCCTCTACAAGCCCTCTACCAGGACTTTTGGGAGCAGATGAAAATTTTGTCTTTGTCTTCTGCTTGAGAATGCCCAGAAGCAATTGGTCTGCCACTGAGACAGGATGCTCAACTAGATACACTGTGGCCCAATCCAGCAGGGTGCCTCTGATGTTCTTATGTTCTCTTGAGTTATCAGTGCCTACTTAAAATATATTGTATGTTTGAATGACTTCCTTGGGGTGCTGTCCTGTTGGAGAGGGGACTGGAGGGAGAATTACATTTTTAATATTGTACATGGTCCCCCCCTCCTTATTGTAACCCACCTGGGACCCTTGGGAAAAGAGTGGGATATAAATTTCTTAACTTACATAAATGTCTTAAAATTATGTGCTTCTATACATTTCCTTTGTAACAGAGATTTTAAGATTTTTAAAATCATTTTAATTTCTCTCTTTTTTAACAATGAACTGTCCCAGAACAGTTTAGAATGTGGAACCCTAGGAGTTTCCCTAGCTTTGGGTGACAAGTCTTGGCTGAGAACAAGTCATGAAAAGGTCTGCAGGTAGGAACCTGTTAGGCTGAAAAAGCCCATATAAGGAAAAATGTAGTGAGGTGTGCAGAACAGGTAACTAAGGGTCAAGAATCATCAGACTGTCACCAGTTGCTGAAGGCTGAATGAAGTAAGGATTACAACACAGGGATTGTGCAAGAGTTGAGTAAGATTGTGTAACAATTGTGAAATACCAGGATGTGAGTCACCAACTCTGATAGTGGAAAGGTATAAAAGTAGTCACACACGGCTGTGTGTCACACTTGCTTAGCTGATGGAGACTGGGAGGAATGCAACTGCTAAGATGTAACCGCAACGAATAAACAACTCGACTGACATCTGTCTCTGTCCATTTACTGAGACTGTGGGCTGGAGAAAGGAGGGGCCGAGGTGTTGAAACGGTCAGCGACACGGCTGACAGCCAAGCCGAGGCTGAGAGTGAAGCAGGCTTTCCCGGGACCGGAGAAGCCTATGCTTTCAGCACCTTGAAAAGCGACGCTGAAGGAATTCTAACAGCCAGAAGCTGAGAGGCACAGACGGAAGATTGATTATTGCCAGCACGAACAAGCGCAACTCTGCAATGCAATGATGATGCATTACCAACGGGAAGGTACCTAACACCCCACTACCCCCTGACAGAACCCTCCAGGCTATGTGCTGTCATTTCATTTTATTGACAACCACATATCAAATCTCCTGCTTGACTGCTTCATGACCTACACCACTGGTTATAGTAGATCACTGCTTTAGCTCAAAGCAATCAAGTTGAATTTGGAATCTGAACTCTCCCCAAAACCTGTTTGCCTTCTTTGTTGAATGGCACTCTTGCTGGTCCCTGAAATCCCTGCTCTTTGCCTTTCCACTTGGTGATTACTATGTCATGCAGGCATAGACCTTGAAATCAACATTAGACCACACCAAAGGATGAGGCAATCTATGTGATTCCCCTATAGTGTACGTTCCCTTTAATAGCTATTAAGAATAAAGATTTGTCCATCTAGCTTCCCGCTACACTCCCATCAGGAATCCTAGTCAAGACCCATTCAATAACTTCCTCTCCATTCATAAAAGAGTGCTTGTTATATAATAGCAAGAGCTGTCAAACCAGCGTGCTTGCACTATGAGGCTGTGAGGCAATATAACTGGGCTTAGATCCTGAGTATCTGACAGTCTGACAATCAGCTGTTTGCCATTGCTTTTTGCTCTACTGCCATTTTTGTTGTTGGTATTTTCATTGAAAGATCATTTTGTTTTGAGCTGTATTTGCTTTTTTACATGGTTCCACTCTACTTAATTGTCCATTTTTTAACATCTAGCAAAAAGTCTTGAAGAGATAGTGCCTGAGAGAGCTTTCCCCCCATCCTGGTAGAACTGAGGTAACCTCTCATCAACAGTAAGATGTTTCAGAATTAGAACCATGGAGTCATTCAGCAAAAACCTTGGCTCCTTCAGGTGCCCTAAAATAAGTAAAAGCAAACCCTGGCCATTTTGAAATCAAATCAAACTTGCATGGTTCCTGAACAGAGGCAGAAGGGCTCTGGTCCCCAATGAAGATACATAGTCATGTAGGAAATAACATCTTTTAATCCCTAGAAGCAAAACAGAGCTCTTCTTGGAGCTAATGAAAGGAAGAAAGTAATGCAACTAAGTACTCAGGGACACAAGAAAAATACCAGAGCCCATCTCAAGTCACTTAGGCTGTCGTCACACCTAAGATTTAATCCAGCTTCAGTCCACCTTCAGAGCGAGAGAACACATCAGCAAAGTGACCAGTATTTTTCTCTCCACGTTATGTATCCCAAAGGTAAATTTTCTGAGTTATTTAACACTGAAATAAAGCAACTAGTGATATTTAAAGCCAACAAGAGAAACAAGGAAATTCTAAGCTCCAAAGGGCAAACTTCTGGGGAAAGATAAGGACGGATTTTCTAAAGCTGTAGGGGATGGATATTGAGAGGGATGGGTATTGTGTCTTTACAAAAAGGGTCCCTATATTCCTTTAAACATCTGGCGAAGGAAAAGGACAGAGATGCTTATTCTAAAGCTGTGGGTGTCATGCCTCAGGCAGGCTAGGTCAGTGAGGCAAACTCATGGCAGTCCGAAGGGGCTCAAGAGAAGGCAACCTCAACCAGTCCAAAGTCAGAGGAAATCAGAAGTTCAGCAAGGTCAAATAAAAAAGTCCAGGAATCAGTTTTCACAGGCAAACAGAGACGGGGGTTGCACGGTTGTTGTCTGCAACACTGAGACCAGCGAGGGCGGAACTTAAGTAGGAAGCTCAGCCCCACGTCCTTTTCGGCTCAGCTGTGTAAGACACAGAGATCTGCGCACCTGCTCCTTCTGCTGCCTAAGCAGATGGGGGGGGGAGAGGTGTGCTTGAGGCTGAGGGTCTGAGCTCTCCTCCCCAGTGATTCCTGACCAGGGCCCCAGATCTGGCCCCTGGCCCTCAATGCCCAAGATGCTGTGCTCGACTTGCTGCTCAGACTGCTATGAGACTGGCGCCCCTCATTCATCCTCAGAGGAGGAGGCTGAACTGACAGGACAGGACAGGACAGTGGGGGATGGATACTGAGAGGGATAGGTTTTAATCTCCTGAAAAGTGCTGGTTTATTGTTGAGTCCAGTTCACTGGTTGGCATTATGGCATACCAAAGTGAAGCCTCATGCATTATCACCGGAAGACATGACATATAGCATTCCAGAGGGAAGTCTTATCTATTCATGTCACTTAAGGGGCTGTAGTTAAAAGCACTCCTAGATTCCAAGATAAAATGTACAGATTAGGAGAATTCAAATGAAGAGTCCATCCATCATTTCTCCTTAAGTACCTCATGAATATTTACCCCTCTGCCTAGGGGAAGAGAAAGTAGCCATTTTCTCAACTTTGGATGTATGTTGTGGGAGGGGGAACATGTCAAGGGGAATATGTAATAGGAGGAACAGGAGAATTGTGACTTCATAGTACCTGAAGCCAATCAGGGAAATGAAGGAAGGACCATGTGGCCAAGACTAGGGATAAAAGGAGGGTTGCATCCCTCCAACCTCGGAGAGACTCACCTAAGGGTGAAATGGCTTTGGTGACACTCCTCTTTATGCGTAAAGAATAAAGTCTTCCTTCACAGGTATTCTCTCTGCCTTTGCCTCTTTGCTTACTGCATTTGGGCAGCAAATGTCGAGCGCCATCTAGCACATTCTTTACAATATGCACCAAATTAACAAAACAAAAATATAAATAAGCCTATTATATAGTTAAATCACAACACTTTACTTTTTTGTTATGCTTTCAAAAAGGGTTTTTGTTTTGACTAAGTCCCATTTAATAAATGTATAGCAAAACCATCTGCAAAATATTTTCTAGCCTATGTCTCTGTTCACTGTGGCTTCAGCATAAGATTGATGGATACTTTAAGGGGTTATATTGTTTTTTTACCTTTACAAAGATTGTGATAAATGACTCATATTAGGCCTCAAAAGAGCTATCCTCTGTTTAAATGGGGAGGGGATAGAATAAGTACGAGGCAAAGAGTTTTGGTATGTTATTGCTTACCCTGGCCCAGATAGCTTTCAGGGCTGAGAGTTCACTATGATCTTGGTAATAAAAAGAGTATTTTACAAAAAGACACTGAAGAAACAGCAAAAACCTAAGTGTATTTTGTTTTTTAACTCAAAATACACTATGAGGTAAAACAGTAGCACTTTTTCAAAAGTTTTTCAGGATCAGAAAAGAACTTATGGGAGTATATACCTTCTCCAGATCAAATCCTAGACTTTTAAAAGACCAAGTATGGGAGTCACTGAATGGAGGAAATTTAAACACAGCTCATTATATGTCCTGCAAACGAGACCAATTTGAACTTAGGGCTGCTTTTGGCCTAGCAACAAAGACCCCATTAGGAACTCATTAGGAACCCGATAGGTACTCGATTGGTATGGATCTCTTACATACCGTCTGCACACAAGACCCCTAAAGGACCCCATTAGGATCCCATTATGAACATGCTGTACTCACAAGCACCAGCAAAATTCAGATTTAATGGGATCATGGGCTGTTAAATTTGGATTAATGATAGACCCCTTTAATGGTATCTTCTGTGCAGACAAATGGAGTCCTCGCCATAGGCTTTCGGGCACAAATCCAGATTAGACGTGTCACTCACCCCCCCCCAAAAAAAAAATAAGTGGATCTCCCACATTACGGCGCATCCTCACAGATCCAATAGTGGAAGCTATGGAGCTGTCTTTCCAGTCAGGACACCCAGTCATTTCTGCGCAGTAAGTATACTGTGCTTTTAGATTTAATTATGGATTTATTTTGGTAGTTTGGAGGCAGCCACTATTTCAAAACATAGTATGTTGGCTTGATTTAAAAATTCAAGACTAGTTTTACTGGCTGGTGGATTTTATTTTTGGATGAGCTTAACCACAATGGAACAGCTCCAGCCTTCAAAAACTATACAATTTCCCTTTTTCATGCCTTCTACACTCTTTGCATCCTACTGTTTTGTACTCTGTGTTGAAATTGGAAAGGCCCAGATGCCGCTGCTGGTCTCTAACACTGTTGATACTAATTCGATTACATGCCAACAATGAGTTAGCAGTGAGAAATCATAGGGTGTTTTTCCACTGTCACTAGAAGTACCCATTAAATACCCAATTAGTGGGTACAAAAATGCCATTATGTACCCATTAATGGGTACTTAATGGGTACTTTTAGTGACAGTGGAAAAACACCCATAGATAAAGTACAGCACCAACAGTATTAATTCAATAATCCCAGTGAATAGATGGGAAAACCTCAAAAAACAAGGGAAGCTGAATCAGCCGCAGAATTCAACTAGAAAACATTATTTCAGACAGCCCACCAGCACTATGCAATGACGTATCAGAATTTATCAAAAGTGAAAGAAAAACAAAAAAAGATCAGGTGACTACCATCTTCATAGCTGAGGGGAAATTATAGAGAAAAATCATCCTCTTCCAACCTTCATGTGTTTACGAGGAGTTAATACCAATCTTTTTGGTCCTTTAGACAGCAGTAAGCAGTTGTTCGCTCTCAGCTGCATGCATTGTTCTCACTCCTATAAATTTGTCATCTAGAGATCCGAACAATCCTTTGAGCCAAGTAAGTCTCAAAACCTCTGTTACGCAATATAGTCAGCCGTTTACCAAGCAGAGTCGCCTACAATTAGCATGCAGATCTTTCAGAAGTCGCATTGCAGTCTTAGATCATCTACTTGTGAGGCAAATTTCAATCGTATTACTAGGAATGGGGTAATTTTGTATCCCAGCCAAGTGAATTTTTTAGAAGTATTTCTTTCATGCAATTTTGGAGGGGAAAAACATGATTAAATAGTACATTTTTACAATGTTAGGGCACTCCCACACAGACAAAACAAAACAAAAAACCTCTGAATAAATCAGGCCTATGCCTTGTATGTTTTTGGATCAGGAATTATAAACAAGTCCTAATGTAGGGGGGAAATTCCAGAAAAACCAGGACATGAATTTAATGGTATAAGCAATCAGAGCAGAAGACAGCCTGAAAAATGGTTAGATTGAAGGGGTGACTACACCCACAGTGTAGTCACACCTGCTTCTTGTCATTATCAAGCATATAAATTCTGTTCTCTAAAGGTAATCTGGTAGGACTGGCTAGTTGTTTACTCAGTTCCTTCCAGTTGACCAGAGAAAAGAGCCCGTTTTGGTCATAGCTACATTTTGTGTTAGAGAAAATATTTTTTAGAATTCAAATATGTGGCATTCGGGGATGCCTTTTTGGGGTGTTGGCGACATTTTTTTAATGTACTAGTCTGCAACTGTAATTAACTTATATATAAGGTAACTGACACCCTTCTAAAGAATTTAAGTGTCATTGGTTAATTATCTGGAAGTCATTACACTTAAGCACGTTATTTTTATGTCATTTAAGTACAGTGAACATCAACAGCCACCATAGAAACACATAGAGATCTATAAAAGTTCCATGACATTTCATGAAGCAGATACCACAGAACAAATGTATTAAACTATTATTTACACAAAAACGGTCATGCAACACAAGGAGCAGGTTTAACGCTTGACAACTCTTTGGAAATTGATTCTATTTTTCACTTCGGGCTAATTCACACTTACCCTGCTGCAGAACTCCAGGTATGCTTCCACACAGAGTATACACACTATCTGGAGCCATTTCTACGCCCAAAGCAGCTCCATGTGTATACTGGAGTTTCCCCGGCACATATAGCAGTACAGCAATTTTAACTGCTCTACAACTATACTGTGACAGCCCTACATGCTCTATCCACAAGTTTCCTGGGTGGTAGAGGTTAGCACAGAGCGTGTGACCAGTGGCGCAGACACAGTTGCATGCTGTGTCACCTGGTCACCACTGCAATGGCATCATGCATGTGCACTGGTACCATTGCCATGGTAATGCAATCACATCCTTCATAGAGGTGATTCACACTTAGCACACACCTACTTAAGTGTCAGTTAGGTTGCAAATGGTTTTGGCATTCCAAAGTGCAGATGCCCTAACCCCAGGGATGTCAAACTCAAATACACAGTGGGCCAAAATTAAAACCTGGACAAAGTTGTGGGCTAACCTTGATATTTATTGAAAAAAATTGCCACAATTGAAGTTTTTCCTTCTCATTAGATATAATGATGAGCCTTTTCATACGGAAACAAACTTAAGTTTTCCTTAAATATTGAATCTAGAACAAGCAAAGCACTATAAACACATGTGAAATCAAATGCCAAATAAAAGTCATATCTGTGGCATTTACTTTTCTAGAAAGCTTCTGTCTTCCATCTTTCATTTGGCCATTTTGGGGAAGGGTGACCCAATGTGACTGGTAGCATGAGGTCGCTAATGAATGTCAACAAAGGAGGGGCGCTTGTGGGTCCTGACTGATGTGCCAACACACCAGCAGAGCATCCTGGGATTTGTAGTGTTAGTGGTGCATGCGCTGTCTATCTGCAGGCCAGCTCTAGTAGACATTTCGTATTTTCTTGTGGATCGAGTATAACTACACTGCGTGCCAGATATGGCCCATGGGCCTGAGTTTGACATCTATGTCCTAACCGCTCCAGAACTTTGCTTCCCTGGGATGTTTTCTTGGGAAAGTTGGAAGTGCAAAGAGGCCCCTAAAATCTGAGTGTACTTGTCATTGCTTCTTATCTAATATTTTTGCTTTCTGACTACCCAGTGAAGCACAACCTAAAAATGACAGAGGAAAATTCCATGAAGGCTACATGTGGATGTGAGCATCTTAGATGTCTATAGCACCAACATTTTCATATGTTCCTTTAGGTAGGAGAATTTACTTTCCACACACAGCAGTTGCTTAGCTGTGAAGTAGAAAATAGTGTGGCTGAAATTGTGCACTAACCTAGCCTAATCTTTTAAACAAAGCTACAGCTATATGCCACTGCTGGGATAATGCAATTCATTTGTTTGGCATATCTCTAGCAAATATGAATGCAGAGCAGTCAAAATCTTATACACCAGTGAATTAGACATCTGGCAGTCTTTTGCATCCTTATCCAGAGCCTTTCAACCTGACATATCATTAATAAAGATTAATTTTGTTACAACAAAAAAAAATGTCTGAAGACTATTCTGTGCCTAACAATAAAACATCATAAGGGAACCTGCCATTTTTGCCCTTTTGCAAAATGATACTTGATGAAAACAATTTGCAAGAATTTGTACTACTAATGCCCTCTATTTCAAAACATATAGTGACAGGCGACAAGGTTGCTCTGAGTTAGAGACTGTGTTTTCACGCTACACCTGCACTAGATAATGATGAAAAATATAGAAGCAAAACAACTAGATGCAAGTTAATATACTCTTTTCAGAAGGATTATTCTAAACTAATCCCAAAGTTACTCTATTATGCAGCAGACATAAATCCTAGGTTTCGCTTACTACTCGAAGTTCAGTGAAGGAAACCATACAGTGCCAGATGCAAGACTGCAACCTTTCACAGAGTTCCAATTTGCCTTGCTAGTATCTTTTCAGAGTCAAGCTTCAAGCTTGTGAACTTCTTTCTTAGAAATCACTATGGGTAGGGAGCATCTCCACTGTCCTAAACAAATCTTACCCTAAAAATGACAAGACTACTGAAGCTGTTCAGATTATACCAAGGCGCAGAGCCAGATTAACCATTAGGCTTAAAATGGCTGTTTTATGCACTGATTCTCCTCTCTTGCACTGACCCTTTCACCCATCTAGCTTCAACTGTCAGTGGAGGAACTGCAGAATGCCCCCATGAGTTCAGCTACCTAGTATGAATAGGCACAAGTGTTTTTTTTTTCATGTTCGATTTGAATAAGATAGAAAGAGGTTAGTTTGTCCATAACCGTGTTTTCTATCACACAACACTAGGACCAAGGGGCATTCTATGAAGCTGATGGACAGGAGAGTCAGATCAGACAAGGGAAGTGTTTCTTCAGCCAGAGGGTCATAAGAACACAGGAACATAAGAGAAGCCCTGCTGAATCAGGCCACAGCCCATCTATTCCAGCACTGTGTCGCACACAGGGGCCCACCAATTGCCCATAGGCATCTCAAGCAGAGACAAAGGTGAACCTTCTCCTGCTCTCAAACCTCAGCAAATGGCCCTAGAAGCATCCTGATTGTCCCCCCAGCCTGAAAGATGTACTTAGGCATCTGTTCTAGTAGCCATCAATACATCTGTAATCCATAAACCTGTCTAACCCTTCCTTAAAGCCATCTAGGCTGGTAGCTGCTACCACCTCTTCCGGCAGCAAATTCCCATTTGCAAGTTTCCCCATTTAAACATAAGTCTGGAACATGGTTCATAACAGTATTACAAAGTCCAGATGTTTCTTTGTTCTGTGGGATTTACTATCACCGCTATGCATACTAACCAAGTTAGACTTGATCCCAGAACTCTAGTTTCCTATGCTATGTTGCCCAACAAACAGAATCAAACGCAGTATAAATCAGAACAGGTGCTAAGCCAGTCTTGACTAGAAGCAAAGTCATTAAGAGAAGATAAGAAGTACATTGCATGGGGCAAATGGAAACCATGGAAGAAGCACCGTCATACTGGAGAATTGGGACTTCTGTTGGAGTGCTCTAGTGGATAATGAACCAGAGGACAACGTTCTGTCCATGAAAAAGGGTGGTACTTTTTTAGCTCTACTTGGGATTGATCTTGGCATTCCTGTTACAGATGCATGCCACAACTGAACCACAGCAAGCTAAATCATCAACACTGACAACAATTTGTTGGAATCTTCAGACAAAGTTGAGACAAGATGTCTAGGGGGGAGAGTTACCACCACCAAGATTAGACAGCTCAAATCATTTCTGAGTTTCAAAGATCAGGAGAAGTAGATAACCTGGGAGCACTGATGATCCTACAGGGACTGCTGGAAGAGTTAGCTGCTTTAATGGAGACAAAGAATTCATATTACCAGATGCTGAATTAAGATCAGAAGGGCAGGATCCAGTTTTATGGTCTGATTCAGTGTTGTGGGGAGCTGAATAGTGAAAATGCTAACAGCATGATACTACATGTCCTAATATTTTGTGACAAAATGATACAGAAAGCCACTGGGCTATGCCACACTGCAGAAGAAGCTTATTAAGAACCAGTCTAAGCAAATATGGGTTTTGTATGTCCAGGCTCCTAAGGAAACCATGACAGAAAAATAATTTCATTTTAAATTAAAATAAGTAGTCTTCCCTACTTCCCTTCCAAGGTTTGTAAAAGAAGAAATGATGAAGACTAGCTGATTGTGGCCAGCAGCTACACTGTATTCTTGCTAATGTGAAAATTACTTGGTGCAGTAATCCAATCACAGGATTAGTGCCTAGAGCAAAAACAAGTGTTACCTCTCTGGTAGCTGTCTGGTTAGCTATAGAAATTAGTGCATCCTAGTCAAACTTATTTTGCTTCCCAAAGAAACTGGCATTGCAGCAGAGTTTGGCTTCAGTCACTCAGACTGACATATGAAAACAACCAAGGGCCAATCTACACCTAAGTTCTGATCCAGCTTCAGACCACACTCAGACTGAGAAAACCCATCATTGACTTTCCAAATTATCTAATTCAAAAGTAGATTTTTTTTTAGTCAGATAATGCCAAAAGAAAACAGTTTGCCACTTGGCTGATGTCTTTTCTCTTTCTGAAAGTGGACTGAAGCTGAATTAAAACTTAAGTGTAGACAGGCCCCAAGTTATTGTCAAGACCAGGGTAGCTGTAACCCAGGGTATATGTATTTTTTCTTACTCCACTGTCTGTGCATTGACTGTGCAAGTGACCTTCAGTTGTTGTGGTAATACTCCACTACACCTCCCAAACTGATTTTAGTGTCTGGTTGTATTGTTTTATTCTCTTGTAAACTGTACACTCTTCAGAAACCTGAAGTGTGTGGGGGCATGTCCAGTAAATAACTAATTAAATAACTCTTGTTTCAATTAAACCAACACTTTACTTTCAGCACTTCTAAAACACTCAGATCGCACTCTCCTCTCCATTGTGCAATACAATGCCAACATCATGGCAACTAAGGGTGTGTGTTGCTGCAAGCCATATCTAATACATTCCAATTCTGCCAATGTACTGACATAGCACCTCAACTTATGTAATTGGAGAAGGCATGAAAGATATGGAATAAAAAGCTTTTCAGCATGAAGCATTTCCTAGTAACCTGGTGCCTTATCTAAAAGCAAAGACTTTGATGAAAATCTTGCTTGTTGTAACCCCCAAAACTGAGTAAAGCAATCTGTTCCCCTGCTTAACAGCTTTTCCTAAAGTCCAGTCTGATCATTTTATTTCATCATATTAGTCATAGTATTGCCCTCGGGAACAACAGGGAACAAACCTGCCCCCTATACTATTTCATACTCACTTTGATATTTGTGGGCTGCTCTCATATTTGAGTCAATCTAGTTTTATATTAGTTTATTATCCTTCACAATGTTGCAATTAAATTAATTCAACCCTACTGAAAAAAAGAAGAGAGGATAGCAATAATTATGAATAATTGTAATCTGGCCATTAATAGTAATTAAATATGTCTTGTGGAGATTGACATGTGATAATTATTTTCTTCCAACCTATTATTCATAATGAAGCACAAAAGCAAACAGATGAAATAAAATAAATTACAGTAGTTATGGAACACAATCCAATATCATATTACACAACAATTAAAGTTAGAATAATTTGCAACATAATTCCAATGTAAGACAAGTTAGAACCAAGGCCTTTTAACAGCAAGAAAACTCTTTATATATAGTTATTATATCTGTCTTGTTACTTAGTGTTTGATCTCATCCAGTTTCTAATAATAGCTAAGAAAATATTCTCTTTTTTCATAAAAGAGCTACTACTGCCAGATTTTTATCTTGTTTGAATAACAGTACAGTACTAATCTGAATCAAATTTCAAACTGTTGGATTAGTGTTTTTTACAAAAATACTTGTTCAACAAGAAAATGAGGCAAGCCTTCCATTTTTGGCCATTCAGTCTTCTGCAATAAATCAATAACTTTTTTTAACATCAAGGGATATTGTGATATGTATTATAATAATAAGAAATAAACACTAGCTTCTACTGGTTCTTTAAAAGATATTGTTTTCTACAACATCTATTTAATATGATTCAGCCTGATGACATCTTTTAGCTATAAACTTTCTTAAATTACCCTTAAAAACTACCAAGAACGTCAAGGTTGATCTATTTAAAATAGAAGGCTGCCTTTCTCCTCCAGTTAATTGACAGTAAACAGGCTTGCCTGTCTATCTGTCTTTGTCTAACTTTTTCCAGCTGGATAAACCCAATCACTATTAGACTTCACAAAAGACAATGATATTATTAATGAGAACACCTACATGATGCTAGATTTTTCTTTATAGGCAGTCAGTGAGCTTCAATTAACATGGCTTTTATGTTTAAAATAGCTTCAAGAAAGGAAGTTAGTTTCTGAACATTCAAAAATCCCACACTGATTTTTATTACTAGACAGTACAATATTTAAAAATGTTTTTTGTTTCATAGAATCATAGAGTTGGAAGGGACCTCTAGAATCATCCAGTCCAACCCCCTGTTAAATGCAGGATTTCCTAAACCATCCCAGACAGATATAGGCTGTTTTTCCACTGTCACTAAAAGTACCCGTTAAGTACCCATTAATGGGTATGTAATGGCATTTTTGTACCCATTAATGGGTACTTAATGGGTACAGTGGAAAAACACCCATAGGTCCAGCCTCTGCTGGAAGACCTCTAGCAAAGGAGAACCCACTACCACCCATGGCAACCTATTTCATTGACTGATTGCCCTCACTGTCAGGAAGTTTTTCCTAATATCTAATCTGTACTGACTCCCATTGTTTCTAGTCCTCCCATCTTGTGCAAGGGAGAATAGGGACAATCCTTCTGCACTGTGGCAGCCCATCAGATACCTGGAGATTGCTATCATGTCACTTCTCAGTCTTCTCTTCTGTAGGCTAAACATTCCTAGACCCTTCAACCATTCCTCGTAGAACATGGTTTCCAGACCACTAACCATTTTGGTAGCCCTCCTTTGGACTTGCTCTAGTTTGTTAACGTCTTTTTTGAATTGGGGTGCCCAGAACTGGACACAGTACTCTAGATGAGGTCTGACCACGGTAGAGTAAAGAGGAATAATTACTTCTCAAGATCACTAGAATTTATATTCTAAAACACCAATACTGTGATTAGGAATGGCCAGAATATTAGTATGATTTGAGTGCCTTACTTTGCTAGCAGAAAGCCCAGACTTGTACAGAACAGGCACACACTTTGCAACAAATGGAAATTTGCAGACAGGGTTTTGGAACATCCAAAAATTAATTTACCACCATGTACGATAGATTATTCATCCCTGTTATTTTCATACAACCTGGCTACTTGCAAGCCCTACCTCCCGCTTTAAATGGCAATACACTTCGATTTCATATCAAGAGAGAAGAGACCAGAAATGTATTAAAGTGCATCCAGTGGTTTGTTTGTTTTTCCCGGACAAGGAAGTACCAACTCTCCACCTCATCTGCTATTCTCCCTCGCCAATGAAATGATTGATCTGCTTATCCTGTTGATCTCAAGCACCTCTATTCCACTTTTTTTGTTTTATGCTCCTATAGAAAGATACTGTTTCCACATTGTCTGCTAAAGTAGAAAAGCAGTAATGGCCAAACAAGCCTGTACTGTTAATTCCAACAGACAGCCCCACCGCCAGGTAACATCCATGGTAAGAGCGTTTGGTTTAGACAGCCTACTGACAGTCTAGCACTCTATGTATTGCAGGGCACAAGAAGGAGGCAATTAAGTCCTGACAGCATTTAAGCAAAGGGTTTCTCTTAAGCCAAGACTTGTACTGATTTAATGGCAGCCATAATTGGAAGAGTAGTTCCAACAGTCTTTTCCAGTATTTTGAATGCCACTGAAGCTTCGAATGAGCTTCAGAGCAAAGTTTCTGTGACATTATCTGTGAGGGGCAGGGTAGGGATTTTCCCAGCCCTCTGTATAGGCGATGTTGATATTTCTGCCTCAACAGAAAACATAGCTGTTCCTGCCTCAACAGGGGATACCACTGCCACATTATCCTCTCATTTTGCATCCTATTAATACTGCTACAGAATAGAGAGCAGCTTACAACAGTATTGATAAGACACAAACACAAAGCACACAACCAAATGACAAAAAAGGCTAGGTAGCTATAAAGGTCTAGTAGAGCACTGCTAAGCAAGACTGCAAACTAGCAGCAACACACCAACAAAAAAATCCAAAAGGAAGAGTCCCTCCCCCGCTTAATTGCCTATAAACATAGGTCTGGATACCAAACTGCATTAAATGATAAATGATGAGTACAGCTCCAGAACAATCATTTCTAGCCTCTAGAAACCTGCAATATAGCCAAAACTTTTTTTTAAAAAAGCCCTGCATGGAAGGTTAAGAAAGAAAAGTTTTCCTTGTAATGGAAGGAAAGAACTGTCCAGTAGGGAAAAAAAAGTTCTTTGCAGAATACACAGATTGGAAGGAAAATGGTGCACTTTGGAAACACGATCACACCTTTTGGTGTGGTTTCCCTGCAGAGGAAATTGATGAAAAGTAACATTTGTATTTAGTAAAAAGTATAATTTATTATCTGTCTGCTACACAGGCAATGACGGCCCTGTACTCTGTCAATAACAAACCTAAATGATTAAAATAATAAATTCCACAAGTGTGAAATTACCATGACATCTTAAAGGATAACTAAATCTTCTTCATCATTCATCATGTGACCTTCTTCAATATACCCAGGACTAAATGGGATTTGCTCATTGCACATTTACACATGTACTACAATTGGATAGTTAGAAACCTGAGGTTTTGGTTATTTTTATTATAATAATTAAAATGTATGATGCTCACCTAATAATATGGAAATAATCCTCCATGTTGCTGCTACAAATATGTAGCAACCTTCCTCTCTGCATTTTGCAATCATCATCATTATCATCATATTTACTGCAAAATAATTCTAATGTATAGAAATAAGGAAGTATAATAATGAATAACTATGCTAGAATGTCATCTATGTTTCTTTTATCCAAAATACTTATAGTGTAACACTAAGTACGAATATTGCTAGCTTTTACATTATGAATGTAATTTTAGATTTTTTTAAAACTCAAAATAAATTGTGAATTCAAGTTTATAGATATAGTTTATAGTTAGTTACAATCAATTAACTTATTTGAAGATTTCTGGGAACAGAAATCCATAAATATTTTAGTACACTTCTGACCACGTGTTTTTTCTCTTAGATTATTGTTAAATTATATTTGGAACACAAGGGCTAATGAAAAGTGCCTGTAATTTAGTACAGATAACACTATGGGTAGCTACATAGACATGTATTTCTTGTCTGCCAACTACTGCTACAAAGCATGTTTATTTATTTGCATTTTTATCCTGCCCTATAAAAACCTCAGGGTGGACTACAGCAGTAAAAATAAAATTTATAATGAACTCTCTAAAAACAATAATGCTTGAAAGTGGGAAAGGGAAGCTCTTCGCTCAATCACAGACCACGGTAAATAAGTATGTCTTCACTAATCTTCTAAACATATATAATGAAGATTCCTGGTGCACTTTGCAGAGAGAGCTAATTCAGAGTCTGGGAGTTATCACTAAAAATGCTCAATCTGAGGTCCCTACCCCTTTAACTACTGAAGGCGGCCCTTCAGATCTTAAGGTGAGCAGGTCAATAAGAGAAGTGTCGCTTTAAATATTAGCAGCACAAGCAGTTTAGGAACTTGTAGGTTAAAGTTAAAGTCAACATCTCAAATTGGGTTCAGCAGCAAACTGGAAGCCAGTGCAGCTCTTTAAAGACCAATGTAATGTGCATCTGCCCAGAAGTTCTCACCGGGAGTCTACCTGCATTCTGTATCAACTGCAGCTTCCAAACTGTTTTCAAGGGCAGCCCCATGTAGAGTATTGTAACGAGGGAAAACATCAAGAGTAAAAAATCTTCTCAAGGGAAAAATTGGCTTGTTGTGCTAAGTCTTGAAGAAGAAAGGCATACTTGGCGTTGGAGCAGTACCATACACAACCAATTGCACCTGGGAGCTTACTCCCAAAACTGGTAACACTAAGGTTGCATTCACACCTACTTTTTAATCCATTTCCAGTCCACTTTCAGAGTGAGATAATACATTGGCAAAGTAAGAAGTTGTTTGATTTTGGCTTTATCTAACATCACAGTTCATTTTGCTGATGTGTTCTTCCAATCTGAAAGTAGACTGAAGTTGGATTAAAACTTTGGTGTGAACACAGCCAAATTGGCTGCAGTTTGAAATGACTATTCAGGTTACATGACGGGAGGGGTAATTCACTCACCTTCTAGAAAGACCTGTGTTTGTGGGCATGTGTAACATGTGATAAATTCATGAGTTAGGATATAGGATGCATGTATTAGAATTAGGAATCTATCATTCTATCTATCTTGGCTGACTTTATTGCCTTCATCAACTGCTGTTTTCTTAATGTTTTTTAAACTGTAATGGAACTTTGAAGTTGACAAAGCATGGAAAATCTTCTTCTTTGCTTGAACTATTTTGAATTTGCATCTGTTCTGCTATTTTATGTATTTGCTCAATTTCTGCCTTTTTATTTTAATAAGCAGAATTATTCTATAATTTTCCTCTGGTTCATTGTGCAACTTGAAAGCAGAAGGGCTATTTTGGTAAGGAGAAGCCTTACTTGCCCTAGCCCTACCATCACAAGTAGATATAAAACATTCAAATCACATAATCTGGAAAAATGTTTATAAGATGAACACCAAACTCACTTAATACTTTCCAAGAAAAGCAGAGGAGAAACATAGCAACCCTCCTTGACCACCTTCTACCATGAAATCTCCTGAGAAACACAACTACTAATTTCTACTACTAATTTCCTGAGAAACACAACTACTAATTTCCACTAAAGCTTTTATTCATGCCCCTTTGTCTCCACCCCTTGCTGTGTGATTTTGATCTGCCAATCCTAGACCTTTCACTATATAGGTTAAAGTAAGGAATGGTTAAAAAAAAATCCAATTGGCATTTCTTCCTATTACTTTGAATTCCCTTCCACTTTACATTTCAGAGGAACAACAGAAGATTAAGATTCACCTATATTTACTTTTGCCTCTGTTGCATTGATTTCAAGGGAGTTTAAGTGTGATAACGATCTCAGATGAATTACATCTCCTCCTGTCATTTTCATTGATCAGAACACGTTTGTCATTGATGTGTACTGAGAATTTACCATCTGCAGAAAGAATTCTGGTAATCTGGAAATTACTTCTTCTTAACTTGATTACTACTTTAAGGAAAAAGCATCATCTATAAATTGTCACAGTGGGGAAACATGAAAAAACATGTCTACCATCCCTTTCTGAAATAATCAACATGTCTATCCTAGGTACAGGTATTCTGAAAACATCTGTCCTACTAGATAAGGCTAAAATAAAAGTCCATAAGCTTAATAGTGCAGCAGTGTAGAGTGACTTAAAGAGGTAGGTGGTAAATAGCTCAAAAATATTTTTGAGTTTATTGCATTTCCTGTTACAGTCAGCTTTATATGGACAGCGAAATTCAAATTCATAACCATTTCCTCTTCTTTTAATGACCTAAGATACTATAGATAATATTATGCTACCAAAGAAATTTTAATTAGATTAATTTTTAATTAGATTCATTAAGAACTGGGCATACTCTCAGATTGTGACTGAATATAGCTTTTTAATGGATTAAACTCAATTGTTCTTTATGAATGTACAGAAAAAAAATATTATCAAAGGGCAAGAAGAGGAGAATATTTTGTCTGTATGTACAACTTTGCATTTTTGGACTGCAGTGCTATATTTTATGCATTTAATGATCAGACATCTCTAAAAAGCTTTTGCCATCTTGTGGCTTTTCTCTAAATAAATTGGATACTACTTATCAGATACACAAGAACAAAAGAAGATATAAGAGAAGACCTGTTATACCAGACCACAGCTCATCCATAGTCCAGAATACTATTTCCATATTATAGATGTTATCTTAAGGCAGTGGTTCTCAACCTGTGGGTCGCGACACCTCTGGGGGTCGAACTATCCTTTCAAAGGGATCGTGTGTTGAGTGTTCAAGAAAATGTTCTTATTCTTTTTGTTTCAATGTATTTTATATTACATTATATTACACTAATATATAATTACTGTATCTTGCTTTGTAAGCAACCAAGTCAAGTGTTAAGAGGCCCTTCGTGTTGTTTGTCTAGACATACCAAACACCTTCATCTGTTCCACAGCAATTCATGTGGCAGAATTAGCAGAGGAATCATGAGGCTTCCAGTGGAACATCATCTTTGTTTACGAACTGACACATGCTCCGCATCTTTAATCTGCACTAGATTAATGTGCAGGATACAGAAATCAAATCAAGAACTTACAAGCAAAGTTTCATCCCTTTCTGTTCCAGAACTGGTGATGTTCCACTACTGCCCATATTCATGAACTGTCATTTCACTTTTCCCCTATCACAGCACTTATATCTAATAATAAGCAAAACAGACATTTCCATGAGGTCGACCCCAATAGCACAGATAATTAAGAATATATAACTACCTGTTCAAAATTTCAGAAATAAAAATAAAAATGAGGAACTTAAGTAAAAATTAATAAAGCTTTCACTTCTGAACATGCTTTCTTGAATATAAATCTAAACAAAATCCTGAAATCATTATAGCTCCCAGGCAGCTATGTTTAGAATTGCAGTATTATGGGAAATACAAAAGTTTGTTGCTTGGAAATGTAATGCTCAATACACAAACAAACTTGTTGTCATAACTTCTTCTATACACTCATAGTTTTTTTCTAGTAATGCTCTTGATATTTGCTGCTGAAATTAAATCTTTCTGAAACCACACAAGATGATCTGACAATGCAGCTCTTCTATCTATTACGCCAGTAATAAAATTCAACATTATGGTCATATTCAAAGGCCTTAGAAAATTCATCAAACGTTAGTATATGCTGTGGCACTGATTAGCTGACTTTTTACATTTGTAAAAGTATTTAGAAATTAGTTTGCAAAGAATCCCTTTTAATCTTGCTAGGTGATGTTTTCACTATCACAGAAGACAGCAATAATTCACATTGCATTGACATTGCTGGTTCCTGAGATGATGATTTGTGAAACCAAATATATGCAAATCAGAATACCAAGATATTAATTTACTGAATTGACAAGACAGAGTACTTTTAACTCTCACAGAAGTTTATGGCTCTCCTACTGAAGAATCGCCTGTATTAACAGAAGAATATATCAAAAAGCAATTCAATTTTTTTAAAAAAGAACTACATTGAATGATTGCAGCTGCCTCTAGATGGTGAGGGGAAAATGTGGGATTTTGTTTAAATTGTGTAATTGCCTCTTGCATCCTGCAAGATAGTAAGGCAAAATCATGGGGCAAGCTTGGGTCGTTACCTTGTATAGCTTCGGTTCTCATCATTCATCCAGTGGCACAAAATATCCATAACTGCACAAGCATCCATCCCCACACTTGTACAGGGGGTATTTTTCCTCAGGAAAAAAACCAGGAGCAAGAGGCAGACAAGGTAAGTTATATTAATAGGAGGGAAAACCTGGGTTTGGTATTCTTTTTTCCACAACAGTAATATTCTGTATCCCAGAACTATGTGGGTATTACTGTAGTCAGGTGTGTGTTAATTCCACTATAGTGTTAGAATAGTCCTGGGTTTTAGATCCTGTCTAGATGCAACCTGCTTCAGTGTCTTCTACTTTATTGCCACAATTTTTCAAATATTCCCTTGGTTCAAACCCCATCAGTCATTTTACACCCACATATAAACAGTGCCCCTGGAAGGAATTGGGGTGACTACGCCAAGTCACAGTCTTCTTTTTTCACAACTGGAAGAGGTTTTTACAACTAGAAGGCAGTTGTAAAGGAATGGGAGCAAGAAGAAGTACCTTAACTGTTAAGGAAAGCAGTGAAGAGGATGGAGAAGAAACTAAAGAGAGAGCTACATCTTTCTCAAAGACTTCTCATGTTCAGAGATGATCTTCTAAGTTATTAACAAAAGCTTCAAGGAACAGCCATACACAAGACCTAGCAGGAGAATCAAACTTCTTGGAAATTCAGAAGCTTAAAAAAGGAAGGCAGAAGTGCAAACATTCTGGCTAACTTCTCACCTTTTTGAAACAAGTTACAGGCTCCAAGAACTCATCATTACTTCTCTCCATGGCTCAGCCTCATGAGGTGTTATGTAAATCTAGTTATTCACCTAGCTGTGAGTCAGGCGTTGCCACTTTGTTTTACAAAATGTGTCCCACTAGAATGCAGCACATGAGTTGACTTACTTCTGCAGGGAGAAAACATTCAGGTGACATCAAGGCTAGCCTTGTGTTTTGTTAAGGCTGGCCAGTTTAGGAAATTATTCATTGAGTTGAATGGTGTCTTGTAAGGCTGAGAAGACCGAGTTCAAGCCCCACCAGGTCCAAATTCACTAGCCCCTACCATAAGCCACTGTTTGATGTATACTCACTCTTTATAGTAATGTTTACTCTTTATTTATAGTAATGCTGCAAACGTCTTCCACCCTGCCCTCTTAGGAAAATACTGGTTAACAATTATACACCTGCCTGAACAGTGCTGATCAGCCTTCAAATGGAAATCGATCGTATGGAATAGGTATGGAAACCTAAACTTCTTTTGCAACAACTTTTGGACTGCACAGTTCTTAAACCCCCTCTTAACATCTTGATACCCACTCAAGACATGCTATACCTCAAAAGAATAGCAGAGATGCATTCCATTTTTTAGTAGCTTTGGGTATGATACTTGGAAAAGAACAAAGGCTGGAAATCCATTTACTGTATTTTCTGGTGTATAAGACTACTTTTTAACCCAGGAAAATCTTCACAAAAGTCAGGGGTCGTCTTCTTATACGGCGAGTATATCCCAAACTCTATATTTTAACTGGGAAGTTGGGGGTCGTCTTATACACCCAGTCGTCTTATACGCCGGAAAATACGGCACTTCTATTGCCTGATCACCCTCAAGAACAGAAAGTATTTAAAAGAATCCATATTTCATAAGGACAGAGATCTTTTATTCTCTTCTGTTTTTATTCCTTTAAGAATAACCTTATTACCTAGTTGACCTTGTCTTTAGTTCAATGATCTGGAAGTTCTTCACTATGTGTACAGCTTTTTTAAATAGGTATGACCTTCAAAGCACTATTACTGATTAATGTGCTTGTTTTGTCTTCCTGCTTTTTTTAATTATAGTCATTTTAACTGAGATATTCCCTGGAACGGGCTAAATTTTTTGAACAAACCTTTATTACCAATGACGTGTAAATTTAAAATATGCAGAATACAGAATATGGCATTTCCCACAAATTATGTGAATGGTTTTTCAGTTTATATCCATTACTATATTATATTTTTAATTATGCTGTCATATTTGGTATGTTTTATTCTTATTGTAATCCGCCGTAGGACCATTTGGTGAAGGGTGGGATATAAATTTCTTAAATAAATAAATATATTATCAGTAATGTAAAAAAGCAGAATAAACATTGCCTGAAATTGTTTTTTTTTAAAACAAACAAAAATGATCACAGGATTTTTATGTGCCGTAAATGATCCCTAGCTACACTTTTTGTCATTGGAGAGATCAGCAGTGTACAGAAATATTCAACATGTAAGAGCATCCTCCTAAGATTACTTTCCTTTTCTCCCTTTTCTGTAGTAATTCTTTTATCATATGTCCAGTAGTTACAGTAATTTTCTTTCTTAAAAAAATAGCTTGTAAGAAAAGACATTTGTTTGTTTACATTTTTATCCTGCCATACATCTGAAATTCCAGAGTGGATCTAATGAAATATTAAAATATTTCTTTTTAATAATTACTAATGCTTTTAAAAGTTTTTTTTTTTAAAAAAAGTCTATCTAAATCAGAAACAAAATAATATTCTTCTCTCAATTCACGGATGATTTCTTTCTTAATGACATTTCATGTAGCTGAAATGATTTTGTCAGTCCTTTTTCTTTTTAAATCAAGATTAGTTTATACAAAGGGCCTTTCTGCACTTGGTCTTATCCTGGAACATACCTCAGAACAGGGGCATGTTAGTGCAGACTACGGCAGACCCCAAATGAGGCCTACCGTACTCTGCATTAGCATATGGACAACAGAACCCTATCCCAAGATATATTCCAGAATAAGGCCAAGTGCAGAAACGGCCAAGGCCACTACCACTGTTTTTTCTATCTTCAGTTCTTAATTTGAATTGAACAAGTTGTCCATCATGTGAACAACTCTCTCTGAAACAAATGTGGTCATGGTTAAAATATAACAAATGGTAATTTATATGTTTTCAGATATCAGTACAATGATTCAGAACTATAGAGCATGCTAGAGTTAGTATCTAGTTTATTCTCTGCATGTAGAGTAATACATAGCTTTGGGCAAGCTGTTATTTCTCAGCTACATCTATTTCAAAGGTTTGAAATAAAGTTGCAGAGACTGATAAAATAACTATGAAGCATTTAGACAAGGACAAGGATACCTCAAACACTGTTCATTATGGCTTTGCAGCAGCAGATAAAAACATGCATTAACAAGATGATAAAGGGAGTAACAATGAACACATTAGCAAATGTAAAATAACTATTGGATAGTTCTGAAAAATATTTTCTCTTACATGAAAAAGAATGAAGATAATTTACTTGTCTCCAATCACTAAGCTGATGACAGTGGCTGGATAAGTTGAACTTTGCTCATTCTTTCATATTTTTTCTTCATATTTAATTTTTTTATAATTTATATTTTGCCTTATTTTCCTACGCCTTTCTTTCAAATTCATCCTACAAGATTTGTCTTCTTTTAAAAATACTGTACATCAGGATGATTAGATTTACTGACACGTTGGTTCTATTTATAGAGAACCCAACATCAAATGGTCCCAGGATGATTTGTTTTAAAAGTTAAAATCCATAAAGCCTACAACTTTATTTTCAAACTTATAAAACAATCTCCAAATAAAATAATAAAAATCAACAGACCAGAGAGTGGAGCGCAATAGATTTTAAACAGCATCTAGAAGAACTCTGACCTTTCAACATTTATTCAGCTTTTCGTCTGCTTAGATTCTGTGTTCATATTTAAATCAACATCAAATCAGTAACCTAACCATCCTAACCAACAGCTCAAAGTTACCCATGATTGTTGATCAAAGTTTTTAGAAAATTGTACTAGGCCAAAAGAAGAAATAATGGCAGAAAAACAGAGAATACCTTGCCTAGGAAACTTACTTTCCTTACATACGTCAAAGACCAAGATGTTCATGTAGCAACAATATGATGTGCACATCTGGAATAATATGAGTATATTGTCATTTCATCTGTTTGTGTGCTTCAGGTACCATCTTATCTTGAAATCGTTGCAACAATCTTGTGAAATAGTTTATATTATCTTACTTTTGTGCCTGAAGGGGACAGGCATTGAATCTGAGGCCAGGTCTGCACCCTGTCATGTTACCACTATCACAGTGGTATTGGGCCACCATTATCAGTGTGATCGTATGGACAGCTTTCCAAGGTAAGGAAATCACAGAACTGAAGTGCTGAGAAAGACTGTCACATCACATTAAAAAAAGTGAAATTTTATGGGAACGTAGCAACTCCAACATTTCAGTGCCCCTTTTCAATTATATATCCCTGATTCCTGTTCACTTTGGAGTTTGCCCTTGTCACCCCATTAATGGCTCTTCTTTCAGTCACTCTGTGTGTACTAAATACACAATGCTAATGGAAAGCTGTCATTATTTTTATTTTGTATTTCCCAAGGGCTAAAAAGTATCTGTCATGGGGGTGGGGGTGGGGAATGATGGCTACAGTATGAAAAGAGATAATGGGATGAGAGAAAATACAAGACGGGATTACCGTGGCCTAATTTTTCACAGAGCCATTGTCATTTGAGTGAGTAAAAGCCTCATCAAACAACCAGAGCTTTTGAAATCCTTTTTCTTTCTTTCAACAGGAATTTCAGTTTCCTTTCATCTGCATATTAATGAAACTGACTTAAAAACAAAACATTTTTATGAAAAATCCTTCTTTGATGAAAAACTATACCCAGCAAAATGTCACTGGACTTTATAGTCCCTCTGCTACATTATACTGGCACACATTTCTCTAAAGGGGTATTTCTTATTGTTGCTTTCTATATGATCCAAAAAAGCAAAAAAAGGTACAGAAAAAAGGTAAATATATAAACAAACTAATAGTAATGATAACTAAAGTTTAAGATGATGCTTATAGTAGCCCTAGATGGATACTTGGAAGATAACAGTTTCCTCCCTCAATCCTTCAAGGCTTTCAAAGTTGGTTCCAAGTGGGCCTCTCTAGGGGAAGATTTGGACAAACCCAAGAATGTCCATGAAAAAGACTATATGCTAGCAGGATTTGGCAGAGGGATTCATAAACTCCTTGTTCTAATTGCTCTGTTATAAATTATTCTGATGTCAATAACTTTTATCTTATCTATCTTATCATTACCTCCCTTAAAACATGAGTGTGAATTACAGGGTAGCCATTAAATAAATAAGGCTAAAGACTAGGACCAAGTTGGATATATGAATAGATGTTCTGCCAAAGTTGTGCAGAGTTTTAAAGATCAATGGGTTCTCTTCTTCTTGTGTTTCCACCATCAGTACAAAAAAAACACATTCAACACTGCCACACACACATCCAAAATAAAATAAAAATCAATATGTCAAGAAAAAATAGAATGATAAAGTTTTTTTGGAATGAAAAGCTAAAAAACCAAACAGTTGAGCGAAACTGATTGTCCAGCTGTCCCTGTCTAATTCCCTTCTGTGCTACTGCTGTTTTGACATAACACTTTTAATAAAACTCTATAACAATATGGAACTTATTTTTGTTCCCTTTAAAAAGAGATCCCTGTGGATTGTTAATGCTGAAATATTCCAGTCCTCACACTAATGTACTAGCTTTTGTTGTGAGTTCAAGATGGTTTTTAAAAAGAAAGAATTATTTCCTTTACTGGAGAAATAAATACTTTCAAAAATTGCATATTGACTAACTTTTAACAAGTAAAAAGTAAAGCCTAGCCCCAGTTTATGTCTGGTTTCTTAGATGCACTAGCCAAGATTGGAATGTCAATACATGAGATTGTTCATATCTGAAAGCTAAAATATGATCAAACTGCAGTTGCCAGGTTTATATAAAGGGTCAGCATGAGAGAGTGAGAGAGAGCACTATGAGAGAGGATCAGACTACGAGGATATAAAGCTACGAGCAAAAGGATAATAAGGGTGGTGCAAGTATCATACTCCTCGGTGGTGGTGATAGAGGAGGAGGAGGAGAGATGGCTTTTATATGCAACTTTTCTCAATTAAAGGGACTCAAAGCAGTTGACAAAACTTTCTGTTCTTCTCCCCACAACAGACACCTTGTGAGGTAGGTGTGCCTGTGAGAGCTCAAGGAGACAGCTGTGACTAGCCCAAGGTCACCCAGCTGGCTTTGTGGAGCAGTGAGGAACAGAACCAAGAAACTACCAGATAATAATCTGACATTCTAACCACAAGACCAAACTGGCCATATATATTTCAATGAACCCATGAGCTATGTCGTGCAGGGCCACCCAAGAGGAAATGGACATGGTGACAAAATACAGTATCCTGGAAAAGGCAATGGCAAACCACTCTAGTATCCTGGTCAAGAAGATGAGCTCTCCAGATAAGAATGTGTCCTATACATTACTAAGAAAAAGTTAAAAGTAACCCCAGGAGCAGCTACAAGAGTGAAGCAACTGGGACAGAGCTGAAATGATGCTCAGCTGTGGATATGTCAGATAGTGAAATGAAAAGACCAATGCTATAAAGAACAATATTGCATAAGAACCTAGAATGTGAGACCTATGAATGAAGGTAAACTGGAATATGTTCACAGATGGGATGGGAAGACTAAGCATTGACATTATGGGAGCTGATGACCTAAAATGGTTTAGGAAGGGTGAATTTAGTTCAGATGGCCATTACTTCTACTACTAAGTACAAGAATCCCTCAGAAAGACAGGAGGAGCCCTCATAGTCAGTTAAAAGATGAGAAAAGCAGCAACGGGTTAAAATCCTAAAAATAGCCTTTTGAATGGTTTCTTTTGAAGCCAAGGCAAATCACTCACCATCACAGAAATCCAAACCTGTTCTCCAACCATCAGATTTTGCCAGCTGTACGAAGACCTGCAATACCTACTGGAATTAATACACAAAAGGATGTGGACTGGAATGCCATAGCAGGAAATCTAATGGTACTGAAATAACTAAGTGGTCATGGAAAACCCCTCCAAATGACTCTATACATGATCATGAAATGGTCAGCACCAAAATCAGATAGATTGTATACCATGCAGCCAAAGACGAGAAACAAAAGGTCCAAGAGCTACCTGTAATTCAGAGAACAACCTAAATAATGTCTCTTATGAGTTATGCATTGAAGTGATGAATAGATTTATTAGATCTGGTAGACAGAGTGCCTAAGGAACTATAGACAGGATATGTGACATTATACAGGAGGCAATAATAATATAAAAATGATGATGTTTTACAAATAGCTGAGGAGAGAAGGAAAGAAAAAGACAGAGAAGAAAGCAAAAGAAATATCCAACTGAGTACAGATTTCCAGAAAATAGCAAGGACAGATAAGAAGGTCTTCTTAAAAGTGGATCAAAATTTTCTACCCTAACATTGTTTCAAGCTGCTACCTCCCTGGCTGAACTGGGGAAACACCAGCTTGGCAAACCCGCCTGTCCCCACAAAAACCTCAGCAAATCCCTGCACAGGGATGCCACTGTTTTCTCCACCACCACCCCTTACCTGAGCACTTAATCGCCCAGGTAAGCGCAAATGCTCGCCTGACAGCTGCCCTGCAATCAGCTGAGCAACTGTCAGGGGGTTATAGCAGCTCTCATGCGCACAAGCAGAGCTCCGCTAATGATTAAAAGAGAGAGTCAGCAAGAAGGTAATTAATATGTACCTCTTTCTGCTCTTGGAAAGAGGTGCATATTAATTAGCTCCTTCCCAGGAGACTGACTCATTGGAGCTCACAGGCGTTGGGAAGCAAATTAGCTGCCTGCTACCTCCCAGCCTTGGAAAGAGGTGCATATTAAGGGCGCTGGGGGGGCATAAATGTGATGAAAGGGGGCTTTTTTCATTGTGTTTTTGTGTCTAGGAACAACAGTGTTTTCCCCTTCCCCAGCCAGGATCTTTTTGTACTGTCTTAAGAAACAAAAACTGGAGATTTCTGATCCCCTTCTTCAGCCGATGACAGAGGTGAGCAGTTTTCCCCGTCTCTAGCGGCTGAATTTCAAGCCCCTGTCATGGAGGTTTCTCTTGCTTCTCCCCTGCAACCACAGCTTCTCCCCGTGCTCTAAAAGAGCCAGGATCAAGCAGCTGCTCCTCCTGTCAAACACACTCCTGTCAAGCTGCAGGGGAAAAGCAAGGGAAACCTCCATGACAGGGGCTTGAAATTCAGCCGCTAGAGACGTGAGGTGGCTCTCATCCCTTCTTCAGCCTATGACAGCGTCTCCATGCTTAAGAATAATTTGTGCTTGGCTGCTAATTCACAGCAAGAACTGTTGCAAAGAGTTTTTTTTAGAAAAACCCCGAATTGTGCTTTTTGTCCCTCATGTAGCCTGAATTAGGGCTTTGCATGGAGACTCTTGAGAGGCAAAATGACTTTCACCTCACAATATTCTTGCCGTGGGGACGCCCAGTTTGAATTAGGAAAAAAAGTCCTTTGTTAATCCTATCTCTCCTGCCCACCTGCTTCCCAAAATGCTCCCTGGTTTTAGTGTTGAATGATAAAGGAAGATTTATCCATCCACCTTTTCCACACCATGCATGATGTTATATACTTCCATCAGGTCACCCCTTAAATGCCATCTTCCAGGGCTAAAGAGTTGTCTCAAAATATTTTTTTTTTTCAAAAGTGAACTTCAAGCTGCAAATTAACTGTTTCATAAAATATCCATACATTATGATATTGAGTAATCCACTGAAATATGCTTACGGATGGTACACCCCTTGAAATATTTGACTGGAATACCATTGCATCAACTTTCTAGCACAATTTTCTGTTGTGAACAAATGTGGAACTTATGCACTATCAACTCATTGTATGCTCCCATTAACACTGTTCTGCAACTTTTTGAGAATTAAAAGAAAAGCCATCTAAATAATTAAAAGATACTAAAAGAAAAGAATGTTGCTTGCTTACCCAGGTCACTGATATTTCTTTAAAAAGAGGCATACAATATTTTTTTCAGAGATGTCTGCCTTTTAAAATCAGCAACTAAATATTTGGAGTATGTAGGGAAATGCAGACTGAGAAACTCACAGAAGTGAAGCTGCAGGAGTTGCATCTTCCTTAAAATCTATACTAATTTGTGTGAAAACTTTTCCATATTTCAGGAGTAATGTAATGTTATCTAATTTATCTTCTGAACAGTTAAAAGAGATATGGAAGAAAATTAATATGGAGAGGTGTTATCTTTCTGAAGCCCCTGGTGGACTGTTTGCTTTTCATCCACTAATTAATAATGTTTTATCTTGTAAGCTTTTGTGTAAATTGAACGAAAGTTAGTTTCAACATTATTGCAAGTTCTCAAGTGGCTTTGATTATTTATCCAGGAATGGCTCTTCAGGATTAACAATGGAAAGGGAAGTCTCAGTGGGTCATATTAATAAAATAAATTAAACAATTTAGAAATTCAAAGATAGCATGTTCCATTTTGTGTATCAGTTCACTTTAGATTTTTTTAAAAGCGTTTGAAGAGTTTCTGTAAGAATCATAGAGAAAAGTCTACCAAATGAATTGACAAGACAGAGCATGGGGAAAAGAAAATATAACCTGTCACCTTAACAAAGTTTTCACATTTTAATTTTGAAATATGGCTTACAGAGAGAATGCACTATCTCTGAGTCATCCATGATATCAGTCCTTCTGCTGACCTCTTGTGTTTATTTGGATTCATAACAAAATGCAGTTATCCTATATGAACTAAAGGTTCATATCAAACCTGTGAACTTATATGTATACTACATGGATCATGAAACAGTGAAGTACTATTGCTGTACAATAATAGGAATAAAAATTTAGGTAAAATGGAACAGGTCAAGGACAGATCATTTATGCTACTTTACATTAATCCTTCTAGAAACCATGGCTGAAAAAGATATTAGATTAAGAAAAGCTGAGAAATGAATTATTTCCTACCTACCTCATTCAGTCTTAGATATAATGAAGAATACTGCCTTATACTGGAAAACAGACTTGTTGGCGAAAGGTCAAATAGTGTTTATTTGCTGGTACAGTTACTATTGAGCATATATCTTTATGCAGCTTACAAGCTTATTAAACAACAAAACAAATATTCAAATAATGGCTTTAGCTAAGCACAATGGTATAAAGCTGATTTTCATATAAAAGTGAACATTTATTTTTTTCCACATGATCAATATTTTTTAAAAGGTTGCTAGAATCAAAATAAATGCACAAAATCCTACCTCAGTTTCCCAAGCTACAATATTTATTTTCCTCCCTAATACCTTCCCTAACAGTGATGCTCACTGTTTGGCCTTTCATCTGCCCAGCTTTGCTGAAGAGGTTCCTATTCTCAGAGCTTGAGACGGGGTTAGGTGAATGCTGGGGGAGAGGGGATGTCTGTTATTACAAACTCAAATTTGCCCAGAGGATATTTGTCTGATCACACCCTTATACTATGCATATCCTTGTAATTTAGAAATTGGATAGACTACGGTACCTCTTTCCAGGGCTCTGTACTGTATTTGTAAGCAACACAATTTCTAGTTCAATTAGCTGTTTCATGGTATAAATATTATACTCTATATATAGCACTCAGGCAGGCTCCTGGTCTGAACACCAAGATTGCCTTAATATGGTCAAACAACAGTACAGTAGTTTGAATTAGCTCTTTATGTTTATCAAAATGTTTAAACAATATAAATATCAAGTGTAAATTTCAAACCTTTATGAGTTAGTTTCAACTAAGCGCCAAAGGTAATCCATCAGGGAACAGTAACAGACTAAAGCATACATTTCTCTTGAAAGATTCAATACGAGATGATACTATTCAGAAACATTAACTAATAAAATTGAACAGAAAAGCATCCAACTACATAACTCATTATAACTTATAATGAAACAGCATTAATTGGTTTTCCTTATTATTCACTACAAGACATCTTTAATGGCTCTTGAACAGTTCTAATAGGTAAATAGACAGCTCTTAAAGTTGATGCATTGTAAGTTTGCCCATTTAAATGAAGTAATTCACTTATGAGATAATATACTTACATCAAATGCATTATAAAGACTCAGGAAGAAAATAGAGTAGATAAGATTTACTGGAATGATTAATTTATTTCATCTGCAGTCTTCTGTAGTGTTGTAGAGTCTCTGTTGACATTGACCCTAGCTATTCAGAAGTCAAATAAATGTGTGAAACTTACTTTGCTATCAATCTAATGGAAATAGCAAAATACAGAATATACCACTTTTCTATATTAAATAAGTGCATTATTGAAGCTTTATTCAAACACAGCAAACACCTTTGCTCAAACACAAACATATTTCTAGAGATCTGGACATTCATAGAGGAGCAGAGTACTCCCTGAAAACTTAAATCAAGCAGTACTCCTATTAAAAGGAACTCCCTCTAGATTCTAAGCAGGGATTTCCATTGCATACCTTAACAGGATGCAGCTTCCTAAGATGCATCACAAAATACTGTATTTTCTGGCATACAAGACTACTTTTTAACCCAGGAAAATCTTATCAAAAGTTGGGGGTCATCTTATAAGCCAGGTGTTGTCTTCTTATACGGCGAGTATATCCCAAACTCTATATTTTAACTGGAAAGTTGGGGGTCGTCTTATACGCCGGAAAATACAAGTATATTTTCTATTTTATATTTTAATGCCAGCTCCTTGAATCTAGAAAAAAATTTGTTGATAGCTAAGAAATGTGTAACTCAGCCAAGAATTGTCCAGGTTTCATGAGAACTGGCTCTACTGAGCAATGGTCACATCTGATCTGATCCTGGTTTAATAAAACAATATGGATAACAGGAAAGGCTTCCTATCAGTCAGCTGTTTACACTACAATTATTAGCAGTTCAGTAAGTATAAACTTTCTTCTTCCTTTCCATTTGGGAGAAAAGGGGAACATCCACTCCTATCTAACAAATGATTATTGCATTTCAATGCTGTAGTGTAAAAAAATAAATGGGAGAAAGCAAAGAGCTTTCCTTCTATAAGAATTGTGATCTACAGCATGGAAGCACAATTACCTGTTCAGTTGGAACAGGCTTTTTTTTTTAACCTTAATTTACAGGCTTCTGAGAAGGGGAGGGAATAAAACTCCATGCTGCTAACACCTAATAAGGTCTGTTTCGGAAATATTGAGCTGAACCCAGCTAGAATGCACAAACACATACAAAAATGTATAGCTCTACACTTACCTTAAGAACAAACTCTCACAGTCACAAATATACAGTCTAGTTATTAGGGATATGCACAAATATTTAAAGGTATCTGAAATTTCATTGAATCTGCCCGAATTTCAACATTTGAATTTGAATTGAATGTCCATAAATTCAAATTTAAATAGTCAAACAAATTTTGAATTTCGGATCTTTTCCTTCAAATTATCCAATCATTTCCATGCTGGGGGGGGGGGGGATCCCGCATCCGTAAGCATTTGTATGGATCCATGCGGGATGAAAACAGGTTGCATACAGGATAACTACGGGATGGATACGGACATGTATGGGATGTGTAACCATGTGTATGGGCACATATGAATGTTGACATTTTTAAAGAAAAATTCAAATCAAAAATTCAAATGAATAGATTAGAATTAGCTTAATTCAAACCGAATTTGGTTAAATTCAAATTTTAAAGATTCTAATCGAACTGAATTTTTGGATATTTGATTCAAATCAAATCCCGAAAATTGCATTCGTGCAAACCCCTACAGGTTACCAGTACTTCAAAGAAAAGGCTATGCCTTAAGTGACAGTCACAGCTACAGAGCAACAATTTCACTCAGTGCTTCCTTTTATTTTGCATTCAGCCACCTCCTCATTCCCAGCATTCATTCTTACAAGACGACAAACAAGTCATAGTGGCAGGGGGGGGATTCCCCAAAATGTACTCTATAATCATTATAAAAAACAAAATGGCTGGAATTCAATTGGTATTATCATTATTTTAAAACCAGAGTGGATATTAGCCTAATTTACTGATATACAGTAGTGCATACAGAAACTTGCATGTGAATTTGGGTTTCAGTTTATTGCTGTAGCTGTCATGGCTTAAAATAGCCTAGAGAGAGAGATAAACTGGTGATTTCTGTGTTGCAGTCCATTAACTTACATTATTAAGAATATGCAAACTATGAAAGAAGCTCATAACCTTGTAAAGACTTTGACCAGTGTGAGACTTCCTTGTTCGAATTCAAGCACTAGCCTGTGCATATGCATGATAGATTAGAAATGGCAAGCATCATCTATTTTGCTGTGATTAAAGGTTTGATTTACAAATGCCATTTGAGCTGAAACTAAATGGCATATTGCATGTACTCTAGAGACGTTGCTTCAGCATTATTTAATAACTATAAAAAAACAGACCAAGACTCCTTTTGTCTGAAGTGAGTTTAAAACTGGATCCTGCATTTGTTTGGGTTAACTTACATTTCTAAAAGGGAACAAATGTTTTAATTTGGCAGCCTGCATGAAAAACCGAGTTTGTACTTTACCTAATGAAATCGATTAGGTGACCTTATGCATCACAGAGATGGTGGGAGAATCAAATAGGAAATGCCTATGTTGTTTCCAATTTTCTTAGGGAATCAATGAGATACAGAGGTAAAAAAACAAAACAAAATTCTACAAATCCATTCAAGAATTTGGGACACAGGGCACCAAAGGGCTGAACAGCAAGGAGAGCACAGGATATAATGAAGGGCAAAAGCTGAAACATGCACAGCCCAGCAGATTAAGTCCTAAGAAGTTTCAGACTAAATTAACATTCAAGGACTTTCCCACATTACAGCTACATGAAAAATAAATTTAAAATTAGCACCTGCATTCTTTCCATTCCCAATTTATGAGGTTTGACTAATGAATATATTTTTCATTCAGTGGCATTTTAATTTACCAGCATAAGAGATCTGAAGGAAAGCTAGGAGTCTCAGCAGCCTTTACATTTGGTTTCAATGGTATCATACACAAGACCCAAACTACAGTTCTGCAGTGACAGTTCCTAATGTATTGTCCTTCAAATGCAGCGGAGTTGTAACTCATTACTTCCAGCCTGCATAGCCAATGGCAAAAAAAATATTTCAAAATATTTAGCAATACTTGAAACTAAATGATATGATGCACAAATTCTAGTGGCATTGTGTCTGCATTGTTTAATCATTCTAACCTTTGGAGGACCATTTTTTAGTTATGTCTACTTCACAACACTGATTTCCAGGGAGAATATATGTGCCTGAAGCATAAGTGAACACGAGAAAAGAAAATGTCTACTTCAGCTGAAAAACTCATTTTGAAGCTGCACTTGATAATCTCTTCACCATTCTTGCTCAACACTTCAAACTTAAGTCAGGTAACCTGGCAGTTTCCTGCCTGTCACAGATGACAAACCACTCCATTTTTGTATTTTAAATGGAAAAGTAGATGGAGACTTCCCTGGAGAATTCATTTACATAAAATGACTACTACTGATTATTTTATCACTGCTCACAATATATTACTTCTTCTAAATCATACATTATGTTCTAGTGCATTGCTGACCAAAGTGTGCTGCAATTATGGATAATTAACTATGTTTAAGTAATTTATTTGAATTTCCACCATTTAGCATCTTTATGTTTATTGAACCTGATCATAATTGCTTTTTTAATTCATATTCCACTTCATCCATACCTTGATAAACTTTTGATATTTTGTTTAATTTGGAAAAAAATGTAATGACTATAATTCAAACTTGCATTACATTCACTTAAAATGATTTAAATCCAAGAAAGAAAGAAAGAAAGAAAGAAAGAAAGAAAGAAAGAAAGAAAGAAAGAAAGAAAGAAAGAAAGAAAGAAAGAAAGAAAGAAAAAGAAAGAAAGAAAGAAAGAAAGAAAGAAAGAAAGAAAGAAATGAACACAATGACGTTCGTTCTGCTCTTACCAGTTCCAAAGAATTGTAATGACTTGGCTTCCTTTCATGTTATTATCTTCGGGTCTGGGAAAAGCACCAGGACAGGATTTAGAAGGAATTTGGTAAAACAACTCAAAAACCCTTCCTATGCAATGCTATTCCAATGTTTTATTTAAACAATTTTGCAAGAGCTGAAGTACAAAGTTATCAGGAAATATAAAAACATAGCAACCCAATGATGCAAGTTCAAAGTTATCAGGAAATATGAAAATACAGCAAACTAAAGATAGGTTGGTAATCATTGGGCTAAGTTGATTCACTGAATATCCGGGGACTTTTGAATAAGGAAGGCAAGTTTCACAATTAACTCCTCAATTCATGACAACTCATATTGACTATAGTCTAATTGGAGCAATTATGAATATCACATTATGCATCTGCAGCTGCAACCTCAGATTAGCAGTTTTATAGGGTCCATGAGAAATTTAATTCAATTCCTTTATCTGATACAGTTAGAAGGAAGCAAATTATGAAGCATTCACTAAACCGTAACACAACTGAACAGATCACACATCTCCTGTGGATGTTGGGAGGTACCTACCCAGAAATAAAGTAGGAGAAAAAGACAAGTTTTTCTCCAATGGCAGATCTAGTATGTTTAATTCAATATGTTTCCTTCAGCCTTGTTTGAGGGCAGAAAGTACAAAATATCTTATAAGAACCAATTGTGTTCCTGCAGTTCTGTAGAGGGTTCAGCATTTCTATGCTTACAGCAGGCTCTTGCAGATCTGTAGTGGGTTCTATGTGAACTGCTTTGATAATATTCTGCACTGTACCAATCAGAAAATATCCAAATAACTAAAGTATCAGAACAGAGAGATTAATTTTTCACATTACTCATTACCAGATAGATAGCAAATGTGCCATAGTTTCAAGTCACTGAAATAAACTAATTCTGATAAGCAGCACACTAATAGAATTATCTTTATGTTAGTGCTTGCCGTGTATTACAAATATTTCACTTGAATTTACCGCCTGACAAGAAACTGAAGTGCTGTCATGAATTACTACAGTGTCTTTCAATGCCATTGACCATGGTATCCTTCTGGAAAGGCTACAGAATTTGGGAGTTGAAGGCACTGCATTGTGAGTTAACTCCTACCTCCAAGGCCAAGGCCAGAGAGTGGCTATGGAAGATTTCTACTTCAACCCATGTGGCGTTCTCCAGGGCATGGTCTTATCAACATGAAGCCACTGGGAAAGTCCATCAGGAGCTTTGGAGTAAGGTGCCATCAGCACACAGATGGCACCCAACTCTATCTCTCCATGCCACCTGAATTAGGAGAGATGGCTGAAGTGCTTGACAGGTGTTTGGAGCCTGTAATGAGCTGGACAGGAACCAATAAATTGAAATTGAATCCAGACAAAATAGAAGTTTTTGTGTCCATGAAGAAAGAGGCATCATGTTCTTGATGGGGTTGTCTTGCCCTGGAAGGGCCAGGTGAATAGTTTGACAGTGCTCTCAGACCCTGCAGTGATACTTGAGGCTCACTCATAGTGGCAGTGGCAGTGGCCAAGAGTGTTCATTTCCAATTATAGCTGGTTTGCCAGCTATAACCCTTTTTGGACAGAGCCAGTCTAGCCACAGTAATCCAAGCTCTGGTAACAGTAATCCAGCTTGGCCACTGTAGTGAGATCTATCTGGGAATGCCCTTGATGATGACTCAGAATGAAGCAGCTTAGCTCCTAAAAAGCACTGCTGGCTTAACAAACATTACACCAGTCCCCAAAGAACTGCATTGACTGCCTATCTGCTACTGACCTCAGTTCAAACCATTCACATGAAGAAGAAGAAGAAGAAGAAGAAGAAGAAGAAGAAGAAGAAGAAGAAGAAGAAGAAGAAGAAGAAGAAGAAGAAGAAGAAGTTTGTTTTTCTACCCTACTTTTCTCACCCATGTAAGGGGACTTTTTATTCTTCTCCCCACTACAGAACATCCTGTGAGGTAGCTGGGGCTGTGGGAGCTCAGAAGAGAGCTGTGACTAGCCCAAGGTCACCCACCTGGCTTCATGGAGGAATCAAACCCAGTATACCAGATAAGAGTCCAGCTCCTTAACCACTAGACCGAACTGGCTCATCCACTAGGCCAAACTTGTTTAGCTTAACTTATAAGACTCTAAATGGCTTGGGCCCAATTTTTTTAAAGGAATGATTCCTCCCTTATACAGTGCCTGACAAAAGTTCTGTCGCTTATCCATGTTGTTGAAACCAAAGCCTATAACCTGACTTAAAATTCATCCATTAGTTTTAAAAATGACTCATATGAAAGCTGAAACCCTCCCAAATGAGGTTTTTAAAAAGAAAATAAATTTGCTTCACTGCTGAAATATTGATCATTTAATGAACACAGAAAGGTCAGATTTTCTCACCCATTTAAGGGGACTCAAAGCACCTGACAAAGCTTTCTATTCTTCCCCTCACAATAGAACAGCCAACTCTTCTGGGATGATGATTTAATGTTGCGCTGCTCAAAAGAAATCTTTTGTAAATATTGGGGAGTCATTTGCATTTTTAAGTATCCTTGGTCATAATCTTAAAAATGTTCCTGTTTTCGCATGTGGAAAGGGGGGAAGTTTAAATGAGGTTCAAGAAATTAAAGAAACAATAGAACAATGAGTTCTAACATTTGTTTCAATCAAACACTTCCTCTTGAAGTAAACAACACACTTTCCCACCATCTTAATCTCTGTGTCTAGGCAGTTCCATTAACTTGGATGCAGATTTATCACAAATGAAATATTAAATCTTTTCCTTTTTAATTAGAAAATGACTTTTAACTGTGTTACATCAACCTCTTGTTAAGCTTTCCACTGTTAAACTAAAATACAATATTCTAAATAAGCTTTTCCGTCTCTCTTTTCTTCAATACTAAAAGTGTATTGTTAAATTACCAAAAAAAGGGAGATCTCTCTTCAGTTTTAAACTCCAGAATAAATGAAGAAAGTGCAGATTTAGTGCCCCTTGGCAATCCTGCAGCTTCTCACCAGTAAATTCCAGATCAACTGCAGGAGCTTCATCATGTACTCCTAAGGAGCAGTACTTCAAAGCACAAATGGATAATCCTGGATCATCTCTTCACCCAGAGAGAACACAATGGCTGGACACAACTTTCTTGCTGCTGCTCTGCTGCTGAAGCTTTCTCATGTGAAGGAGCTTCACTTGAGTTGCAAGTCTGCCATGCCACCTAACCTGGAAATCTACTATTTGACTAATCTAAGTGTGACTGAGATGGAATCCCAGTGGAAGACCTCAGCTTTCATTGACTGTGCCCATTTATGCCCCCTGAATAAAAATTACTTCGAGGTTCCCATTGTATAGCTCTGGTAGTGTCTGCTCCCCTGATGCTTTCATCAGATTTTGGAATTTGTGGCAATTATCAAATGAAATAAATTGGCCTTAATTATGACTCTATGAATCATTTGCAAACAATTTTCATTTTGTAAGCTTTTTTTCACCTGACATACGTGATTCAGTGAACTTTCTCAGTTAGGGTTAGGAAGTTATTATTTTCACATTTATGTCTACTAGCTCTGAAAACAAAATATGCTAAACCAACTCTGTGAAACTATATGATCCTTTCACAGATTAAATCTTTTATCATATACTGCTGTAATTCACAGTATCTTCTAGGGCAGTGGTTCTCAACCTGTGGGTCAGGATCTCTTTGGGGGCCGATCTACTCTTTCAAAGGGGTCATTATGAAGTAGCAATGAAAATAATGTTATGGTTGGGGGTTAGGGTTAGGTTGGAGGTCACCACAACCTGAGGAACTGTATTAAGTGTCGTGGCATTAGGAAGGTTGAGAACCACTGTTCTAGGGTACCAACAACCTTACAATCAGTTGGAATTATGAACAGTTCTCTTGCTAGAAGAAGAAGATAGTTGGCTTTTCTACCCTGCTTTTCTCACCCATTTAAGGGAACTCAAGGCAGCTAACAAAACTTTCTATTCTTCTCCCCACAACAGCACCCCATAAAGTAGATGGGGCTGTGGGAGCTCAGAAACAGAGCTGTGACTAGCCCAAAGTCACCTAGCTGGCTTCATGTAGGAGTGCAGAATCAAACCCGGTATTCCCAGATAAGAGCCCAACTCCCTAACCACTAGACCAAACTAGTTCACTTAAGAACATAAGAACGGAATAAATAGAACTAAAAAAAATTCTACAAAATTCAGCCCAAGTTAACTTGACCAATTAGCCAGGATTCATGATGGTTCAAGTTAAAGAGTTTCATAAGCTCATGGAAAATTGAATCATAATGAACAGGTTTATGCAAACAGACCTGATGCCCAGATGTTAGCTGCAATTATCATAGCAATAAGAGCTGCTTTGCAGTTATTATCTCATTACCTTTGCACTAGTTAAGTGCAATGATGCAAAATCTGAGTCCATAGAAAGAGACAGGAAGCCCCTTCTGACTGCAATGTAATATTGTGTTTGAATTATTATAACTGAATTAAATTGTTAAGGCTTATGAGATGGCATTGGGAAATATACATCTTTACAGATGCCAGCATTTCCCTGAAATATGTATCACCAGATACGTAAGGGCTCCTGTGATAATGCACACAAATCAAATTCCAGGAGCTTGAAAAGCTTGGTAGGAACCTTGATAAGAATTTCTCCTTTCTGGATGGAGCAACAATTGGAGCTCCATGGAGGGCATATGCATGGAAGCTGAAAAATCCAACCAAGCATGCATGGACATGGTAATACGTACATCCAGGAATTTGACGGTAGCCAAACTACCAGATTGCTAGCCAGCACTGTCTAGACAGCAAGGAATAATAGCAGGGGAGCAATAACCTGCATTGTTGCTTCCTAAATCATTAGGACTTTCAGGGCAGCCTAATGAAGAATAAATTACTGCAGTATATCTTGAAGCTTACAAGAGCATGGATCACTGTGGCCAAATATTCCATGTCCAAAAAGAGCTGTAATTGCTTAACCAAGTAAGGATGGAAGCAGGCAGTCCTGGCCACCACTGCCACACTGGGCTTATTCTCTTTTTTATCAGAAATTTTAAAAATAATATTTTAGAGGAAAGAAAGAAAGAAACTCCTCTTTCATTTGTATATCTATCATTATTCATAAATTAGGGGGTTCTTGTTTTTTTTAAAAATCACTAATGGTCTTTCTCTAATCAAATATATCCATTTATCCATTTCTGCATTTCTGTCAAGTCTATTGATTTCATAAGGCATGCTAGCCAAACTTCCATGGTTGATGACACTGAATTCATCCATCCTTATACCTATAACGATCTTGCAGTCATAGTTGGGCATAATGATGGATCTTATTGAGTCCAAAATAGAAAGCTCCACTTTCAGTTATATATTAGTCCTTAGAACCCTTCAGTATCTGTTGCATTTTTATAACAGTTTCAAGTCACCTTCCCCTCTATTTGAGTTTCTTCCATCACTTTCTCAGATGTGTTCAGGTATTCTCTCTCTTGCATTTTGTATAAAGCCTAGCTGAGATCTTTGGGGCTTGACAGTAAAGGTCACTCCTTCTAGTCCATCCTTCTCCCATACTGACCTGTCCGTGCCCTAAGATCTGCAGGAGAGGCCCTCCTAGTTGTCCCACTGCCTTCAGTAGTGAGGCTGGTAGGTACCTGGGAGAGGGCCTTCTCAGTAATGGCCCCCAGGCTGTGGAATATTCTCCACCTTGAGGTGCATCAGGCTCCTTCTCTGCTTATGTTCAGGAAGGCAGTGAAGACACACCTCTTTGCTCAGGCCTTTGGCTAAATGTCAGTCATGTTTCCCTCACTGTAAACACCACTGTTTTAATTGATATTGTTTTGTTTTTAACATGTTGAATTTTAAATGCCGTGATGGTTTTTATTGTTCTAATATATATTTTGATATGGTGGACTTTAAGGCTGTTACCCGCCCTGAGACCTTCGGGTATAGGGCAGGATAGAAATATAAATAATAAATTAATTAAATAAATAATATCCAAATCTTTTTTTATCTCTTCATTTGTAAACTCAGTTTATTTTGTTGTGTTTCCACTTTATTCTGTGTTTGTTTTACTTTTCCAGAGCATTACTCTACTATTTCTTTAATTCCCTGGGACCACACTTTTAAGATCCTTCTTCAGATATGCTTTCAATCTTGATATTTCTCAAAGTTTTAAATATTTTCTGTTAAATTCCTGTTGGCAGGGCCTGACCCTTCTGAATTTTGCATTGCTCTTATTTTGGCATTTTTATCTTTTTTAAATCATATTTAACTTTTCAGAGATGAGAGAGAGACCAACTTTTCCCACTTCTACTTTGTTTTTTTTCTTCTTCTTATAACATTTAGTCCAATCAAGCACTTTCTCACCATCTTAAGACTCTGTCCAGACAGTTTCATTAACTCCAAATAAGTCTTTCTCTTTTTAGTTCCAAAAGGTTTTACTGTCCAATTTTAACATTCTAACTTCATATTCTTGTTAAACTTTCTGAGTTGCATAAAGCTGAAAACTTTTCTATAAGCTTCACGTTCCCTCTGTTCTTCAATTCCGGAAGAAAATAATTTACCCAAAGTCACCAAAGAGAAGACTATTTTGCAAATCTCCTGTCCCTTGATGATCAGCAACGCTGATTATCCCTCACTATGCACCATTTCAGACTTAGTCAACCACAAGGATTTTGTGTTCTACTAATGAAGAGTAGAATCTGAAGGCACTCTTTCTTTACCTGGAGAGACCTCCAATGGCTGGAACCAGCTTCCTCACTGCTGATTGTACTGCTAAAGCTTTCTCACGCTGAGGAGCTCCATGAGCGACTTCAATCTGCAATGCCATAACACCCAGAAGACACACTGCACCTCTGATTGATATAACCATGATAGATCTAGGATCACATGCCTATACTTTCCAAGGGAATGTACATCCATCTAGAACAGCATGTCTTTTCAGACTCTGGCACATAGCACTCTTATCTTATCTGGCTTCATTTTTCAAGGATGTATCCAATCCATCATTGCCTATAGGAAGATGTAGAGCTAGATGTCAAACTCCTGATGATCATTCCCAAAAGCCACTGAGAGATCAAGAAGAATTACCAAGGCTCCACTCCCTCCTATAGCTCTGATCAAGGAGATCTGCTATGGCAGTGCTATGGCAAGGCCTGAAGCATGACTGTCACTGGATTGCTACCATACTGTGACTGGGTGGTGGCTGTTCAGGGTCTAAACAGGTCCCTTTAACATGTTTCCAATCTCTCTGCTGCTTTAATTGTAAGTGGTATCTTTCCTTCCTGCAGTGAACACTCTGGAATCATACCATAAAATAGATTTGAATGTGTGTGTTTTTTAATTAGTTGGAGATATTAAACACAGTAATGCTTTTTTAATGGTGTCTGGTTTTATTTGCACTGGGATTTATACAACTTGCGCTCTACACATTAACCCTTGTGTTTCCCTACTCACAGGTATACAAAAGTACCAAGTAATGAGGAAAAAGTAACATACATCTAACCTCAATGGTCTCAGATCAGTGTCATTTGGCACATATATCAAGAAATTAAGGATTGTAAAAGGAAACTTGAGGAAACAGTAGCAGGTAATGAGATACAGCCCAGGAATTTGTAAAGAATGTTCAGTCTCCTGCTCACCGGGATTCTGAGAGTTCCAATTTCCACTGTTTTAAGTACTGACAAGGCTGGAGTTTATGGGAGTTCAACTTTTTCTGCAGAGTCACGGGTTCCTCATTCTTGTAGAAGCACATGTATCACAGACAGACCATAAGACTAGCATCATCAGGCAGGAAGAAAGGGACAGCACAAATAAAATCCTCATTCTCAACAGAACAAAGACAGTCTGGATATGAGAAGGTGAAGTTTTCCTTGATTCTATTTCCCCATTTCTCTGTCCCACATTCCTCATTCATGAGCTGCCACAGTCTTAGATGCATAAACTTTTAAAAATTGAATGTGAGATGGCTCATTTAGAATCGTTCCTCAGTTTCTGATACATTATATGAATGGAATTTAACTTTCAGAAAGGTGCAAATGCAGTGCTAATCCATGCATGATTACTCTCGAGTAAGCACTGCTGTATTCAATCAATCTTATTCCTACATAAATGGGTGTAGAACTGCAAACCAAATTTATACAATACAGTAGAGTATTCTAAATGCACTATGGAAGACACTGCAGGGAGAAGAAGCAGCTGCTTGCAGTTATCTGCATATTTTAAAGTCTCCATTGAGACATCGAGCCTTTGGCAATTTGCAAATTTGAAAATAAAACAGACAAAATAAAAACAGTTCAAATAGTATTAAAAACCCATTTATCTTTGAAATAGCAGCAAAACTGATTTAAGTGGGAAAAGACTACTGCAAGGAAGATCTCCTTTAATACTGCTATTCATAAATAATTTTAATTCACTTTTTTTGGCCTTTCAAGAAACTGTAGTCAATATATTTTTTGCTTTCTTATGAGGAAATGCTTTTATTCCTGATGGATTTCTATGAAACGTTCTTTGTGAGAACTGCAGCACTGTTCCCTATGCATGAAACTGCCTTTTTACTTCTCAGTGCAAGCCTTTATGTTGTTCTTACTTACTGGGAAATACCCTTTTAACAGGCATAAACAAGAAACTCCCACTGAGCCTCCATGTACTTCTAGATTTTTTTCTACGCTTTACAATTTAAAATGGCTCATCAGAGCGAGAAAGAAGGCAGAGATTCCAACTATTGTTGGAATGAGAATGTGTTGGAGTTAGAATCAGATTAAGTTTATAACAATCATTCAACAGAGCACTTAAACAGCCAATATAACTAGTTACAGAAAATATTCCAAAAGGCTGCACAGGCATTAATTGAGTCAAATTTGCTTAAATTACAAGCCATGTTCTCATGATATGTGGAATCTGTTATGCCAACTGGTCTGGTCCTCTGTACATGCACAGAGGCTTTGGGATATTTTAAAGACACTGGGCTTGGTTCTTACAGACCAACAACTTGTAGGCTATAATTAGGGGAGGGGATAAAAACCAACCAGGTTCTTAAACAATATTATATTCATTGAATGTAAAACTGGAACAATTCAAAAAGATTTAAGGACCAGCATGAAGTTTCAACAATCAATAATTAAAATTTAATCTATCAGCCTAAGCTTTCTAGGTTGCTTCAGGTAGTGGGAAAGGAAGATCAAAAGAAGCACAGTATAGGGAATAGAGCTCTTTCTTCAATGGACCTTGTTCTGGATTATAGCTCAAAATAGGAACCTGCTATCTGCATGCTAGCAGACTTGGGCGGACTATGGCAGACGTGGGTGGGACCTTCCATAGTCTACACCATCATGTGGCTGCAAGTCCTTATTCTGGGATAATGAGTGTTTTTCCACTGTCACTAAGTACCCATTGAAGCACCCATTAAGGACCCATTTGGCTGAGAGCTAGATGACCCCATTTCCACCACAGACCCCATTAGGGACATTTGTTTCCATCACAGTTAGGTAAATCTGGATCATTATGGGTCCTTCAGGACCTATAATCCAGATTTCATGTAGACCCCATTAAAGGGGTCTACAATGGGGTCTTCAGCCTTAAAATCCGGATTGTAGGGAGCTTGTTTCCACTACAATCCAGCAATGGGGTCTAGAGAAGGCTCGGGGAGGAGGCACCCATGGGGGGGGGCAAAATCAAGACTCCCAAATCCCTCTGAAGTTGCCTTCAGAGATTAGCAAAGGCTCCACAGAGAAACCCCTTGCCTCCAGGCATGGAAAGAGGTGCATATTAATGAGGCTGACTTGGGAGCTGCCTGTTACCTCCAGGCATGGAAAGAAGTGCATATTAATGAGGCTGACTCATCAGTGCTCACAGGAGAGATGCAAGCAAGAAGCTAATTAATATGCACCTCTCTCTTAAGGGGTTTGTCTTTGGAGCCTGTGCTAATCTCCGAAGATTGCACTCCCTGTCCCCCAAAACACCTGAGGCGACAGGCAGACCCCTTGTGGTCCAATCCAGATTTGCCACATGGGTGCTCCGGTGTTTCCACAGCAGGCAGACTAGCACGCATTGCTATTGGGTGCTAGACCACCCGTGGAAACGCATTGGAACACAAAGGAGCACAGTGGAAAAACACCCATAATCTGAAATAAGGCCCAGTGCATATAGAACCTAGGATCCAGGAATAAGCACAGCAAGTTTAATTTGAATGAAAGAGAAGTCCTGCCTTTAAATCAGGCAATGTATCATGGACTTCCCTTAACCAAGCCTAATTAGTTCACTTTTAATATCACACCTCTGTATCTTATTGATGTTTTATTTACCGTAATCCATAGAAACCAATTAAAGTCATACATATATTTGTGTTTGTGTATCAATGGTCAATTCCAAGTGTTATTTTTACTTTGTCTAGCTAATCTGTTTTTCTTTGAGGTCTAAGGGCTATAGCTTTGTAATGGCCCATTATCCCTTTGCAACACCCATCTTAGGTATTAGCTGCAGATGTATACACAATTAATATAGTAATTTTGGAATTTTACTGTAGCAGGTCAGATTCAATTTTGACTGAGTTCATCCACTATTAAGGGGGAGGATCCCAAATGAAACAAAAACATTCCTTCCCACAGAAAACAATTATGAACCCAGGAGTGATTTGCAACTTTATTAACTTTGCCACAACTTCAGGTATCTACTTTGTTCCACCAACTGGTTATTAAAATTGCAAAGAATCTGAATAACATTTCACTGACAACTTTCTCTATATGATTTTAAACCAAGAGCACTGTGCATTTCTAGACTTAAACGTGTTCTGTCACTTAAACTAGAAATAAGTAGCATTTTACATGCTAGTTTTTTTTACACACATATGCCCAAAAAGAGTTTTTTTTGGCACACTCAGAAAATTCAAGCTATAATGTTGACCATCTCCAGGGAGATTATTCTGAAGGCTTAAGGATGACATTCTCAGGATGACAAACTAGAAAAGAATTCTGTTGGGAAATATCCAGCAGGCAAAACGTGTTCAAGAAAATTACTTTCAGGCTTCCTAACCATAAACCTAGAGGGATTTGTCTAGCCCCTGAATTGCTGTTCAAATTCTAAAGACACTTGGATTTCCAAGTTATCACTCAAAATATTGACCAGATTGTAAAATTTATAACAATTATAAGAATCACTTTGATTTTCCTCTGGAATAATGGCAATGAAATTATAAACAGTCAACTAATTAAAATAAATCATGAAACCAGAAGAGTATGTACACTGAGGAAAAAACTGTGTACACAGCTGCCTGCTATTTTTTTTCAGAGGAAATTCCCACAGCAAAAGGGTTTGGTTGCTTTTTAAATTAAACACCAATTTGTCTCTTCAGCAGTGGGAAGGTCCTGCTAAAGAAAAGGAAAACAAAGTTCTTCCTTCATAGGAACATAAGAGGAGCCCTGCTGGATCAGGCTACAGCCCATCTAGTCCAGCATCCTGTCACACACAGTGACCCACAAATTGCCCATGGACATCTCAAGCAGAGACAAGGGTAAACCTTTTGCTCTTGAATCCCAGAAAATGGCCTCAGAAGCATCCTGCTTGTCCCCCCAGCCTGAAAGATGTACTTAGGCATCCATTCTAGTAGCCACTGATACATCTGTCATCCGTAAATTTGTCTAACCCTTCCTTGAAGCCGCTAGTCTGGTAGCTGCCAGAAGATTCCATAAACTGATGACCCTCTGGGTGAAGAAATACTTGCCCTTGTCTGATCCAACTCTCCTACCCATCAACTTCATAGAGTGCCCTCTGGTTCTAGTGTTGTGTGATAGAGAAAAGAATTGTTCTATATCCACTTTTTCTATAACCTGCATGATTTTATATACTTCAGTTAGGTCCCCTCTTAAATGCTGTCTTTCCAGACTGAAGAGGCCTAGACGCTGCAGTCTGATTTTGTAAGGGAGGTGTTCCAGACCCTTTATCATTCTGGTTGCCATTTTCTGCACCTTTTCTTTTTACCCAAAGTTCCATATATGATTTAAAGACTTGAAAAACACAAAACACAAAAACATATACCATATGAAGTCCAAGGGAAGTCTCTGTCATGCTGGTAAGAAGCTGTAAATTCCATCACAGTGACCCTTTTTGCACTTTCACTTAACACAAAAGCTGGCAAAGGTTGAGGATGCATCAGGTATCTGCACTCTGTGACACCTGATGAGTAAAAAACATATCAAGTGCTTCCCTAAGTGCTGGATAAGTATAATAGCCAGCATGCTCTGTTTGCTGGGCTGCGGCAACAAGCATGCATAGCTGCACGCATAGCTGCAACCACAGCTATTCCACCCAGTCCATTGCTGCATTGACCCAGTATAGTTGTAGAGCACATTTTTGTGCTCCACAGCTATAGGGCCACAGCTGTATGGCAATCTTGCACGTGCAGAGCCACTTCTAAGACAGATATGACTCTGTGCATTGTGTATACCCCTTGTTGAGGCATGCCTGGGCTTCCTCAGTAATCAAGATGCAAAAAGGTCCTGTGTAAGGAACAGATGACCAAAGAAACACTTGCATGTATCAACTGTACGCATATCCTCCATCCATCCATCCATCCATCCATCCATCCATCCATCCATCCATCCATCCATCCGTCCATCCATCCATCCATCTTCTACCTATTCCACCCTATACCCAAAGGTCTGAGGGCAGGTAACAATATTAAAAACCATATATGAACATGATAAAACAACAACAGTGCCTGAAAGTAAGGAGGAAAAACTGCTTCCTCATTTAGCCAAAGGCCAGGACAAAGAGATGTATCTTCACAGCTCTCCAAGAAATTTAAAGAGATCCCCAACAGCCAGTTTGGTCTAGTGGTTAGGGAGGTGGACTCTTATCTGGGAATACCAGGTTTGATTCTGGACATCAACATGGGCAGACTGATATGGAAGAAGGCAGGCTTTTAGATATTTGGGGCCAAGACATTTAGGACCTGATAAGTTAAGACTAATATCTTGAAAGGAGATTGGTAGCAAATTGGCATCCGGTGCAGGTCTTTTAAAACCAGTGTGGTGTACATCCAGCCAGCTGTTCCAGTCAGCAGTCTAGCAGCTGCATTCTGGACCAGCTGTGTTTCTATGGGGCAACCCCACATAGAGCACATAGAATAGGCTAATCTGGAAGCTACCAGAGTATGGATAACAATGGCAAATTCATATCTGTCTAGAAGGGGCCTTAGCCGTAGAACCGCCCATAGTTGGAAATACTTTTACAAATACATGTACAAACACAACTCCTGGCTGCAGTGCACTCCTTACCTGTCAGAAAGAGGGATATGTTGTGTGTATGACAATACCATACTGCAAATTAAAGGATCTTGCTTGTTCTGAGTATTTAGTAGCATAAGAGCGAGTTTTAATAAACTGAAGTTCTTCCCACCACTTTACAATTTTATGGTCATGTTTCAGAAACCTAAAGAGCTGCCTTGTAGTATTCGAGTACCTGTCTAACTTTGCACCAATTATCTTCTTGGCTTTACAAAGTCTCAGAGAGTAAGTAGCCTTTCACATCAGCAGCTACATTATTCTTTTTGAATGGAGAGAGAACATGAGACCTTTTTAAACATGGAGGAATCTGAATGTGCCCTGAATCTTTCTGAGAAAAGTTCTTCTTGTAGATGTCTCTCAGCAGCTTTTGATATCATTAACCATATCGTGCTGAAGTGCCTCTGTGGGTGAGGTTGGAGGCAATGCAGTATAGTAGTTTTACTTGTATAGTACTGATGTAATATATGGCTAAAGAAAATGTGAGCCAGCTTGTATTTTCAGTCCCTTTGTCTGGGCCAAGATTGATTCAAAAGAAAGTTTTCCATAAATGTATGTGAGTTTTACTTTGTTATAACCAAATTAATGCAACAGTTCATTGCCCACAATTAAATGAAGAGCACAGAACCATATTCTGTAGCAACTAGTATCTAATAAATTTTACATGTTAATTCTTTTTAAGATCTTGTAGCTTCAGAACTAACTTGTCAGACTATGACAGATTTTCAATACTTATACTTCCCAAATAATAATTCATGTCAAAAAACTAGAAATGTGGAGTTTCTTTTACCCATCTTTTATTTCTAAAACTTTCAAGAACAAATACTTCTTACTCCCATACATGTTTCTATAGAAATAATGTCTTGTTTATTGTTCTTGTTTTAATGCTTTGTCAATGAGAATGTTCACACAAAAAGATATGAGTAAGCAGCGATGCAGAAAGGATCAGGATTTACTCATTTATTATTAACAAATTATGACACCTGCTTATGTAAAACGACACCTTAACTTTCTGAGTTGAGATACTAAATCAGGGCAAAATTCCCCACAAAATAATACCGTATTTATTTCAATGTTTTCCAAATTTATTAACTGTGCAAAAGAGTCAGATAACATGAGTAGTACAGAACAGCACAACTGACATGCCACATAATTAAAGGTGTATATTACTAATATGATGTCTGTTTGTCTGAGTGTGAGAGTTTGTCTGTGTGTGCATACAGTGCCTGACAAAAGTTCTGTCGCTTATCCATGTTGTTGAAACCAAAGCCTATAACCTGACTTAAAATTCATCCATTGGTTTTAAAAATGACTCATATGAAAGCTGAAACCCTCCCAAATGAGGTTTTTAAAAAGAAAATAAATTTGCTTCACTGCTGAAATATTGATCATTTAATGAACACAGAAAGGTCAGATTTTGGCTAGACAAAAGTTTTGTCGCCTTGTCATATAATGCACCTAATCCTAGTTTACAACCTCACCTGTGCTCACTAATTGATCAGATAATTAGTGGGTGTGTATAAAAAGAACTCCAGCACTCCAGACCTTCACTTGAACTGCAACTTGACCTCTGACAACATGCCAAAAATCCACCCTGCGACCAAAGCCTTGATTATCAGGAGACTGAAGACCAGATCCTCTGCAGAGGTGGCTGGCACCTTTAATGTGTCTCAGCGTCAAGTACAAAGAATTACAAAAAGATTTGAAGAGACTGGAGATGTTTTTGACAAGCCCAGGTCTGGCAGACCCCGCAAGACGACTGCTCAGGAGGAACGTTTGTTGGTTCGAAAATCAAAAGCCAGCCCTTCTTCCACTGCAGCAGAGCTCCAACAGGCCTGGTCACCTCAAGTCCTTGTGTCAACTAGAACAGTTTGTAGGATTCTGTCTCGAAATGGCCTCCATGGTCGAATCAGTGCCCAGAAGCCAGCACTAAACAAAAGGCAATTAAAAAACCATGTGGTATTTGCCAAGGCCCACAGCCTACTAAACGGATGGATGCTGGAAAAGTGGCAGAAGGTGAATTTCTCAGATGAATCTTCAGTTGAATTACACCACGGCTGCCGCAAATACTGCAGGAGATCTACTGGAGCCCATATGGATCCAAGATATACCCAGAAAACAGTTAAGTTTGGTGGTGGAAAGATCATGGTCTGGGGTTACATTCAGTATAGGGGTGTGCGAAACATTTGCAAGGTGGAAGGCAATATCAGTAGCCTAAAATATCAAGACGTATTAGCTACCTCTTACATCCCCAATCATAAAAGGGGTCAAATTTTGCAGCAGGATGGCGCTCCATCTCATACATCCATCTCTACATCAAAGTTTCTCAAGGCAAAGAAGATCAAGGTGCTCCAGGACTGGCCAGCCCAGTCACCAGATATGAACATCATTGAGCATGTTTGGGGTAGGATGAAAGAGGAAGCTTGGAACACAAAACCAAAGAATCTTGATGAACTCTGGGAGGCATGTAAAACTGCATTCTTTACTATTCCTGATGACTTCATCAATAAATTGTATGAATCATTTCCGAAATGCATGGATGCAGTCCTTCAGGCTCATGGAAGTCACACAAAATATTAAATACGGCTCTAATAGCACCACAACTTCATTCACCAATGTTATGAAACATATCTTTGTATTTGAAGTGAATTATCTGTTTGATTTTCACATTACTTTTTGTGGGCGACAAAACTTTTGTCTAGCCAAAATCTGACCTTTCTGTGTTCATTAAATGATCAATATTTCAGCAGTGAAGCAAATTTATTTTCTTTTTAAAAACCTCATTTGGGAGGGTTTCAGCTTTCATATGAGTCATGTTTAAAACCAATGGATGAATTTTAAGTCAGGTTATAGGCTTTGGTTTCAACAACATGGATAAGCGACAGAACTTTTGTCAGGCACTGTATGTGTGTGCCTGTGTCTTCACTGTAGCTCATATACATGGGTGTGTGCTGTAGTTCATATATGTATGTACATGTGTATGCATGCATGTGCACTGTAGTGTGTGTGTACACATGTATTTACACACACATGCTGTAGAGTAGTGACAAAACATACAGAATAACTCAAGCTCAGTCTCTGGCAGAAGGCTGAAAAAGCAGATCCCTTAATGCTGCCAAGAAAACTGCATGACTATATCTAGAGTCACCAGGGCGTCACCATGACTTGACGGCATTTTTACCTTGCTAGTATTAAAGAAACCTCCTGAGATTTATAATGTAAAGACAGCTTCAGCCAAGACTTTTTCTTTTCACAAACAAAAGTTGTCAATATTTGCTGTCACTCTTTTAAAGTTATCCAGTTGAATCCCACACGCCAAGACCCTAAGTTTGGGGAAATGACTATTTTAATTCTTGCTATTTGTCCTGAAAGACAGAACCATTCACACTTATTTTTAAAAAGACTAAAATCATTTAAACAATCTTTTAAAAATATTGACCCCTATTCCTAGATATCTAGAGTCCCCAGAATGAAATTTAATGAAAATTGATGGAAAACAATCTCTGGCTTCTTCTAATTAACACTTGTGGCAATTCTGCATTGGCCAGGATATCATTCCAACAAGTGTACTAGGAGCCCCCCCCCTTTCACATGCGGTACAGTAGAAGACTTGCCCAAAGGGAGGCTCCTTGTACATTTACCGGTTCAGTATACTCACCAGTGTTAGATCAGGAATTTGAGTCGCAGAAGGTTCATTCCTTTTCAATTTGCCACTTCCTACCACTTGATCAGAAATAAATTGTACCATATTAGCATGTGTTTGTATCAGATCAAGCATTTCTTATCCTTATGTTTGACCTCAGTGCAACAGCGAAAGGTTTCAGTAATAAAACAAAAAGGAGAAATGTTTCAGCCCTGAAGCATTCTGAAACATGGCAAATTAGAATGAACAAAAGCTGATTAAAGAGAAAATTCAAAATTTTGCTTAAGTTCTAGACAAATGAAATTGTTTCTCATTTTATATTTTAAAAAATAGGAAGTTGCTATTAGTAGAAAGCTTTATGAGAAAGCTTTAAGATACAGAATGATTCCTAGCAATTTTAAAACAGGATCTGATCTATGCCATCCTGGCATGAATTCAAATTGCTCTGAATGAATAAAACTGTTTTACAGTGGATTACAATAAAGTTGGTCTGAGGGTGGTAAATACCATCCTAGTTCAAAGCAGCAATTGTATGTTATGACTGTTTCAAATTTATCAGAATGCTTTAGAGGTTGTGATGACAGCTGGTGACTGCTCTGCCTCAAGGAATAGAAGTGAAATGTAAACTTTAACCATTCTCATAACCGAGGACGCAGTTTCCTTGTCAAGGATGCAGTGCTGAAATGGGTAAAATAAATTGACGGGGAAAATAATTTATAGAAACTCATAGTAAATCTAGTAGCTCCAAATGAGTTACTGAAATTCTTTGATTATGTACTATAACTTCTACTGCAGCAAGCTGAGCTTATCCTTATGCTCTGTGGACAAAACAGCAAAGTGAATTTGTGCTAAATAGTATTTAATGGAAGTGGGATCAACTTGCTTAGCCTTACATAGTTTGCTATAAAAAGAAACAAATTAGTTGCAAATTCAGCTAAAGTAAAGACCTGATTCATCTAAAGAGTAAACAGCTTCATTTTTCATTTTCTAGTTGAAGTATTTCTTTGGTGGCTGGTTTTCGCTCTCCTGGAACTGAATAATACTATGTATTCCATATTCCTTTGGAGGAAGCATCATTAACTATGGAAAAAACAACTTCTGAACAGGAGCCAAGATTGCACACTTTCCTAAGTCAGCCCCAGACTGATCAATGTTGTTTACCTTCAAGACAGAAAGATTTCCTGGAAATACACACCTTTGACCACAACACTAATTCAGAATAGAGAGTTAAGAGATTATAAATCTTCATAAGATTGTTGTTTAAATGTGGCTACTGCTCTAAGACTGAGGAAAATGTATTGCAGCCCCCATACTAGAAATTTATTTTTATTTAAAATGTATGTGTACCACATAAAACCATTATTAAAAACAAGAAAAAACAACACAGGTCTCCAGTATCAAAAGCCAGTGAAATATGACACAGCAGCAATGACTCCTTCCTACAGTCAAATCCAATTTGATTGAACCCAGACTAAAATCAATCCAGATTATCAGCTGCATACAAGAATGCTTGCAATTGTATATCTGCCACCTTCTCCAGAACCTTGCCCAAAAGGGAATATTAGTAACTGGGAAGTAGCTACAACGAAAGCAAATAAACTCCTTCAGAGTGGTGGCAAGAAGAATGGAAGAAACTCAGTGATAAAGGAAAATATTTAGATGAGACTTCTGGATGGAACATGGCAAGATCAACAACCTGAGCTTAGCTTTGCTAAGCCAAGGGGTTTTCAACATCAAAAATTCCCAAGAATGAATATAAAAGAATACCTGTATGCATGAAGAAGTCATGTATTATTAATCTACCAAAGACTCATGGGTTCTCAAAAGAAAAAAAAGTCTGACATCCCACACAGAATGGACAGACACATAAATGAAATGTCTACTGCAAATGAAAAGTGTGTGTGTCTGTGTACGTGTGTGTGTGCACATGCGTGTTGTAGCCAATCATTCCTGATTATAAATGTATATGTAATCGCTAAGAAAAATATGGATGTAGAAAATAAAATATACATAAGTAAACTATAGAATTGTGAGGGCCATTGCATGTTCATCTTGTACTTTTGCTAAAACTCAACCTTGCCTGCTCACATTCCTTTTAGATACAGGCTGCATCCAGACTTGTTTAAATTGCACAGTGATTGGGGTTTCACACACGATGATCACATTATCCAGTTGTTGCTGCAAACTTACCTTAACGCTGATCTAAGGACATTTGCTCTGCTGTATAAAGAAAATTCAAATTTTCCTGCCAGTCCAGGCAAAACGGCGAGAGCAGGATTACAAGAGCAGGAGGGCAGCTCAAATGTGATTGGCTGTCTCAACCCGTGTGATGGTGCATACCGACTCAGCTCTTGCAGGTTCCGATGGGAAGCTACAGAGCTGTTTTTCAAGTCCAGACACCTGGTCTTCACTACACAGCCAGTAAGCTGTGCTTTTACCTTTAACTGCAGATTTATTCCACAGGTCTGGCAGCAGCCCCAGTGTTTCCTCTAGTTCCAGCACAGACTCAGCAATAGACAGCCTGACTGTGAAAACTGTTATCTCAGCATTGGTACAGCAGGAGAAGCCTTGAGAGATGGTGGGGACTGTAGGAAAGTGTTGTTGAGAACCTGAATGATATTCTTATCTCAACAAAACCCCTTGTCTTCTATTATCAAAATAAATGCAGGAACATATTATAAGCAACTGTGTATCTTGCTACAGAATTCTGGGTCCTGGGTGTGTTTCTGACAGAATAAGAGAAGACAACCAGCTCAGAAAGGAGAAATCCTGGAGAGCACAGAAAAGACTTTTGCAATGGAACGCACTGCCTGAGATAGCAAGACTAGCTCAGTGTTTGGTAGACAGGCAGGATCTTGTGAAGGAAGGAACCATTTCCATTCCAACTTTTGAAGGAGTACAGTATTTGCATCTGACTACAGTGTTGTTTCAGTCTATTTCAGGAGTACATGGCACTGAGCCAAGCCTGGAATTACAAGCGGTATGTTATGCGGTGGAGAGCCAGCTGCTGTTGCACCGAGAAGCTGTCCCAAAGGCCACTCAGTTTTTAATACTTCAGTCCCAATCAACCCCTGCCCCAAGAGCAGTTGGAACAGGCTGCAGAATTGGAAGATTGTCCAAAGGGCACTAATGAAGTTATTGAGGATATCATCCACTAAAGGAAAAGACAGAATTCTATTCACTTACAAGTGGACACCACTGATGAAGAAAAGTTTCTGAAAACTTTCTGACGATCATGACGGTCAGGTAGACATTGAGGGACATTGAGGGTCAGCTCTCACAAGTGGATCCCCCCAAAATAGTTGCTGTGCTAGACTGGGAATCTCCTCACACATGCTGCCAAATCCAAAGTCTTCTTTGATTACTTTTGACTGAGTTTTGGGTGCTTGTGATTGCTTTATGCCTTTGACTGCCCTTGAGTGTGGAATGTGAAGTGTGTGAGGTGTGTACAGGAGATTATTAATGTGTGTGTTTAGGCTTGTTACCAGATCAACGTTGGATGTGCAGATATCATAAGAAATGTTACAAAACCGGAACTTGAAATATACCAGGTTTTGACATATGAATTGGGCTTTATGATTGTCATAATTAAAAGCTAAAGGCAGACCATGAAACGTGGAAAGGCCTTAAAATAGCCATATTGGGAGAAAGACAAGCCTGGAGTTTAAAAAAAGGACATAGTTTTCTCAAGTCACAAGCTGGCTGTTTGCAAAAGATAAAAGTCTGTATGCAAGAAACACAGCCTGAGATTTAATCTTGATTGAGTCAAGACAGAGTCCTAGCACCTAAAAAGTCTTTGTTTTCTCTTTTTGGGGTAACAGATCTTTAAATAATGAAGGAGAAATAAAACCATGGAATCTGGGACAGAGATTGGTTTGTCTAATTTTAATAAAATAATAAAGAATAAAATGGAATGGATTTTTGGAAGAGATCTGGGTAAAATAAGTATACCAGAATTTGGAATTACTATCTAAATTGCAAATGGCCCATTTCACCAGTATTAGGATGCAGGATGTTGGAGGTGACTCACTGTTTACACCTTTGTTTACACCCTAAAAGAATTGGGTAAGAGCTTGCTGATATCTACATACACTGGGTCTAGTTGAAAGGATTAAGTGAGTCAGTAGAGGTGCTAAAATGTTAATTTAAGGTAAACTTTTGCAAATCAAACAGGGATTACTGGGCTGACTCACCATTTACACCTTTTGTCTGAGGGTGTCAAGGAGAGGTCAGGAGATGCACTGATTGGAAATGTTGAGAAGACTGGAGTCACATACACATTTTTATTCATTAACAAGGGAAGAACATCAGCAGTTTTTTTTTTGTTCCAATTTTTGCTATAAAAATGGCAGAGAAGAGATGGTTTTAAGGTCTTCTCCTTCTGGTGATCAGAGGAGGGAGGTCTTCTTCTTCTGGTCATCATGGGATGCTAAAGAGACCTGGAGAAATTTTTCTTCCCCCCCCCCCTTTCTTCTTTCTGCTACACAGAATGTGGGCAGAGTTTTGCTGCAAGAACTGCAGTTTAAAACTCTTGCATTCTGGATTTGGCTGGTTTGGTAAAGGCAATTATAAAGATTATTTTTAATGTATTTCTTTTGGATTTTTGTCCATTTTGGGGATCAGTCTGACTGAGACTGAAGGGATTCCCAATTTTTAAGTCATTTTCGGGTTCCTGAAAGAGATGCAGTTTGCTGTGGTCATGCATCTCTGTAACTTCAAACTTCTGCACATGGAGAAGACATCATTGGTGAGACAGAAGATTGGTATCCTCTATTCACTTTCCCTTATTTTTCTTTAGAACTTTTGGGTTAAGGGTTCTTTCTAGTATTAGGAGTTTTCCATTCCCTTTCTGGCTGTTCTATATTTGCAATTTTTAAATGAGAATTTTATTCTCATTCCTTAATTCATACTTATGAAAAGCAATTTGTTTTGGGTTTTTTTTGGGGAAGCTTTTGCTGCATAACTATAAATCAATTGTTTTAAGAAAAGAGGGATAAATTCAGTTAAATTCACAAAGATTTCTTAGTGGGAGATGTTCAATTCTTTAGTCGTTTCGCAGTTGTTGCATGTTTATTTCTGTTCTAGAAACGCTTCTGATATGGCTTTATATTTCATTTCAACTTCTTTTCTGTATTCCTAATAAATTCTTTGCCCTGTTTTAACAAGAAACTGGTTTTTGAGTCTAAAATGGGTTTTGTCTCTGTTTTCTGGTTATTCCTCGTTATTAAAACCTGTAAAAAGATCTAGCTATTCCCCTGGGGAGGTTTAAATTTGGTGTTCTTTGGGATTCGAGAATAATCCAAATTATCCAAATTTTACTCCCTCCATAGTTGCTTCCTGTTTATTACTGGAGCAGAACTGGTAACAGGCTGATTTGCGTGTTTGGTGGGTTTTGCTTGTTTTCTGCTTTGATATGGTAGGAAAATGGCATCAAAGTGTTTCAGAAGTGTTTCTGAGGATGCTCTGTGTTTTAATGTGGATGAAACTAGCATCTAACTAATTAAGCACAATATAAATCAATACAGCTCTGTCATCCTTCCCGAACCCAGACCTACAATGATGTCTATTGCCCTCATAAAACAAGTTCCTATTAAGCAACATTTTCCAGACACAGAACCCTGCTTCAAAAAACATAAGTAACTTTAAGCAATCAAATATAACTCTATTTCAGTAAAAAGGCTTAAAGTAATCAAATTCCTACCATGGGTCGGCTGCCTAGCCTGATGAATTGTAACCATACAGGCGCAAAATGTATGCTTGTGAAACATCTCAGCTTTAGAATTCCAGGGCAAATGAGGCTGATATGAACATCTATTGCAATGAATCTCAAATAATTTACATTTTCTAGTATTTTGTCATTAGGTTATTTCTTTTTTTATTCATGGGGAGAAAATCTACAGCATATATGTATAAGAAGAAAAACATAAAATTGTGCACTATATACATGGATTTGTTTTGTTTTAATACAGAGATATTTTCTTCTTTAATATTAGAAATTATGGGCATTTGTGGAAATTGTATGGAACATATTCAGATAAAACAGCCCTTCCAATAAAGTATAATTAATTTATAGAATTCTCTGATGACTGATGGATTTAAGAACATATACAAATTCATGAAGGGCAGGGTTATTGTTAGCTATGGACATTTGAAGTTCTTCATATTTGTTGGAACGGCTCCCTAAAGTCAAACTCAATGCGTAATGACAAATCTGTGTAATTTTGATGGAACATTATGGAAACTAATTTGCCAATTTGTCATTACCTACAGAATGCTTTTTAAAAAAGAAACGACCTTTTTATTTCAGCTTATAGCTCTAGAATGATCTGGTATCTGCCCATACAAATATTAATCTGTGCTTAGGTTTTAAAGAGTGCTGGCATTCAAAGGCAGTATGCCACTGTACATAAGAGACAAAGAATTTGGGGGGGATTGAAACTTTTTATGCCGTAATATTGATTTTTCAGAAACATCCAGTTGATCGGTGGCATGAAATAAAATTATAGACTAAATAGACTTAAGCTACGAGATGACTACAAAAATGAAAGAAAATTAATGAAAATAGTTCTTGAGTCAATCAATCAGTATCTTTACTGTGATCATTGTGCCATGAGGATGAATTATCTTGTCCACTAACAGATTAGAACTTCCCCATTTAGCTACCAGAATGAGGATTTCTGCCTGGATTGGCTGGCAAACCATTCTTCTCCCTGTCAGATTCTAACCCAAAGTGAACCTATTTCCTTTGCTAACAAGCTTAACAATCCCCAGATACACCATAACAATCCTATTGAAGTTTGGTGCAGCGACACAGACCTATGTTCTACCCAGGGAATCTCTACTTCTGTACCATTCTAGTCTGTGCTCTGTGTATTTTGACAGATCCTTGACAGAAACAAATGATTTGTTGGCAGATTTCTGTGTTTTCGTTATTGTGTTTTAATAAACTTTTCACATTGTATTTAAGATTGTTATTGTTTGGAAGTGTTTTTATGGCCACCTGCCATAAGTTAAGTGTTCATTTTAAAAACTTCTTTTTCAAAAGTTCATGCTTTTGAGAGCTCCCCCCCCCCGTGTGGTCTAATCAGAGTATGTCAGCATTTCAGAGCCGAAATCATCTAAGTGCCCTGAAAAGATCGAGTTCTGAGCTCAGATCAGAGGAGGTTGAAGAAGAGAGAGAGGGAACTGTCAGGGGTGGGAATTTGCCTTTACCCTATGCTGCTGATTTAACTGAGGCTGTTAGCTAAGCTGCTGTTCCTCTGAATAGTGAACCAAAGAGTGCTGCAGTGTTGGAATCGGGTTGTTTTCATTGGTGGCGAATGCACAGTAGGATTCCCTTGACTTTGCCCTTGGAATCAGAGGAAGCTATTAGTTTGTCTGCACTGTCTGGAAACAGGATCATGATAGCCTGGAGGCTGGCAGGAGCACCGGGCGGGGCGGATTTCCCCTCATGTTTCTCCTCCCTCCCTCCTTTTTCTCTTCCTCCTTCCCTGGGGACCAGAAGAGGAACTACAGGAACACACCAGCAGTGGCAGGGGGCAGCGCCATCCTCACCTCTTCGCAAAAGTTTGATCCGCAGAAGGCACATTCCTTGCATTCTCCCTTCCCCTTGCCCTCCACCCACCTGCCTGCCCGCTTCCCCTTTCCATTCTGCTCTTGAACCTCCTGCCCTCACTTGGGGCCACCACAGACACAGCCCTGCTGCTGCAGCAGCACCCACCGAAGTCCACCTTTCAAAGCCCCAAGGACTTTGGAGCAGGACAGAAAGGGGCTGTAGGCAGAGAGGCAGCCAAGGAAGAAGGAGAAAGTGAGGAAGGTGCCTGCCAAGGCCGGGATGGGAAGGGGAGGAAGGAGGGAGAGGCTTTTACTAGGGGAACCGACAACCATGGTGCACTATGAAAGTGGCCCAGCATGAACACGGCATGGTTCTGCCCCGCTGCACTCCTACTGATAAACATTCAGATTATTCAAGGATTTAGCAGCGAGTCCTATTATAATCCGAATAGGGATTCCCCGGATTTTGGAACCTTTAGTCCACAGAAATGTGGGATCCCTTGCAAAGTGTTGGGGGGGGGGAGCTCAAGCCAAATTCAAGCCACACTAAATGGCCAGTCCAAATGCAGTCTATGAAAGTTTTCTGAGGCTAGGTTTCAGTAAACAGAAGAAAAAACAAAAGCACAACACAACCTCTAAATTACTTAACTAAGCTGTTTTATTCTCCCTCTCTCACACACAGAGTTATAAATATCCTGCGCTTAGCCACCATCCAGTGCATAATAATTGAGTAGGTCTCTCTTTCTTGCCTCTTGCTTCCCTCCCCCGACCCACCCTGTGTTTGCTCTTCTTTTCCCCCTGTTCTTTTTGCTTTTACTTCTCTTCAGATTAGGAATGTTCTGGAATGATTTCCTGGGCTTAGAGAAAAGAATGCTGGGATGGAGTGCCCCTGACAAGCTTGTGTCCTCTTGTTCACCCTGCATATGTCTGCCCATTCCCGTCCCCCCACCTCCGGTCTTTTTCCCTTTTCTTTTGTTCAGGACAATATTTTGAAATGACAAAAATCCGGTATTTTTTATCAGTTCTGCAGACCTGCAGCTATTTCTTTGTTCTGAAGGATGTGCTATCACTCTTGATTAGTGTATGCATATGTGCAAAAGAGAGGGATTTGAGTCAAAGGAAAAATATTTCCATTTTGTACTTTTGAAATGGATTTGAGTTCCTAATATGGACTGTATCTGACAAGAAATCCAGGCCACTGCCAATCTATTGCTTGTACTTTAAACATATGCCAAAGCTTTATACAACATTGCCAACACTTTACACAACACAACATCCTGACACAGCATTGCTTATTCTTTACATACCAAGGCCTGCATAAATGCATATATATAAAACACTACAATATTTTTCCACAGCTGCCATGAACTTTGCCATTGTCAAGGTTATGTGGTTATTTGTCCCCACTAAATGCCAATTTGAAGATCTCCCAGGGCATTTATGTGTCTCATTCTTGAGTCTCATCCACAAGGATCTTCCTAAATATTTGGTTCTTATGCAACATTCCTATTAATATTCACTTGTAGCATGACTGAAAGGAAAATAAACTATTAAATTCCATAGACATCTAATTTTAGATTATCACCACCCAAATATTCTAAATGTTTTATACATGCTTTAAAATGACTTTATGAGGCAACATTAATCAATGCTTTCACAGCTTCTATGAATATGGCTTTTGAATCCAACAACGTTTATTATCAGAAGTAAAATAGCGATATTAGTTGCTCTGGAGTTCACTATGAAACACAGAGGAAGATACACATTATAAAATATAACGTGAACAGACTGCAGAGCTTTGGACAGAAGCTTTGATTTAAAAGAAGACCAAGAAACATAAAAATAAATGTTTATATATGATTCTGCTGTCCAGAGAGTTACTTGGTAGAAAGAAGTGTATCATTTGTTTCTTTACAGTAAAAGTTAGCAGTATAAGTTATTAAGTTACTCCAGGCAAATAAACATCACATTTCACCTGTTTTCAAATACAAATGTATATTGATATACTCACAGAATGGCAAAGAATGAACCTGTGAATACAAATGTAGTATAAATTGCCTAACATTTTTAAGATTTATGGAGCTTTCTGGTCAGTTAAAGACTTCTGGGGGGAAAACTTATTTCTAGAATTTCCTAGAATCAAAAGTATAAATTCTAACTTAATATAATGACCCATGATAAGAAGCATGGAATTCTTAAGCATCCACTTCAAAAGCATGGATTAAGATTCTGATTTGTTGCCACATTTAATTTTAACCATTACTAAGAAAATATATACATCATTCAGTTTGTATATGATGTTATAATTCCAAATATTCCAAGCATGTGAAATATCTAAAGTGGTCTCATACTGAACCTTACTCTCACACGAAATGACACTGATAGCCCTTCTTAGCATTGCAAAGAAAGAGTGGTCAGGGTTGAGGGCTGAAAACTGGAAAAAGCTTAATTTATTTTGAGGTAAAGAGACCCTCTCCATTTCAAGGAAGCAAACCAGTGCTAGAATAGCTTTTGCTATGACCTATTATTCACATGAAGAAGAAGAGGAGGAAGACGAGGAGGAAGGCAAGGAGGAGGAGGAGGCTTTTCTACCCCACTTTTCTCACCCATTTAAGGGAACTCAAAGCAGTTGACAAAGCTTTCTATTCTTCTCTTCAGAACAGAACACCCTGTGAGGTAGGTAGGGTTGTGAGAGCTCAGAAGACAGCTGTGGCTAGCCCAAGGCCGCCCAGTTAGCTTCATGGGGGATGGCAGAATCAAACCCAGTATTCCCAGATAAGAGTCCGGCTCCCAATCACTAGACCAAACCGGCTCACATGATTAGCCCAATTAACAAGACATTCCACTAACAGCTAATTTCATCTTAATCTCAGTCCTAGCTCTTGGAAGTTTTAAAGATTTAGCAAAGCTGTGTCCCTTAACCAACCAAATGAAAGCCCAAAAGAAATGTGGATAGGAATTTGCAAAGAATATACGTCCACTATCATAACTTGATCATCAGAGCAGAGTTTTCCAATACATATCATCCTATATTTTACCATTCTGAGAATGACTGAAGTATATATTTCCTGTCTTTTATTTTTGGGGATATAAAAACAGTAAGAGAGGCAGGAGGGAGTTACACAAAAGCAACATACTACTGAAATTTTAGAATCAGTTTTGCTGTTCCTAAGGAATATTTCTTTAATTTCCCTTTTATGCTAGGAATCAAGAGATAAGCAAGAGCATTACTGAATATTGCAATGCATTTTATTTTAATTTTACAGTGCAAGATAATTTAAGAAACTATTTGCTGTGCAGCATTTAAAAATCATTTGCTATAGAAAATAATTCTTGTTCTGCCTGTAAAACAGCTCTCATGTCATCTTCACAATTTCTATACAGGCCTGAGGGGGGTAACCTTGAAAATTTCTACTGAATGCTTATTTGAACTTCACAAATGTCATAGAACTTATTGTTCTTCCTCACCTATTATGCATTGCCTTATGGCATGGCAAAGCAAACTTCCTTCAGTAATGGGTGGCCTGTTCTATCACAGTCTGGCAAAAAAATCCATCCTTTTTTTTAAAGAACTGTGTGCAATAAGCCATATAGTACAAAGTGGTAGGTAAGAACCCTATCCAGGTTATAGAGGGAACAATAAACAAATGAGAATTCTAAAATAGTGACTGAATTTTTCAAACAATAAAAAACAATTTTAAAAAATCTCATCACTGTAAGGCTGAGTTCATATACAGAAAAAAAATCAAGGTCAAATGCATCTTAAAGATAATAGCATCTGATCATTGTCAACTCAGCTACTATAGAAAGTCCATGAGAAGGGGAAGGAACAGAGTGGTGACTGAACAATCCCATCTGCATGTCTAAGTCACCTTAAAGATACTTTTTCAGTCATTAACTTCGCTTTTATTTTGATCATGTAATATGTCCATATGAATTAAAATACTCCAGAGTCTTATTAGGGTGATGGGGACACATAATAATGATGCTATTTTTCTTTTGATTTATGATTTTATCTTTTTGTAAACTTCATATGGTTATATGTGACTAATAAACAAAAGTGTGTTTGTTTTTCCTTTCAATGTCTTTTATTACAAATGCAGGTAAAAGGAAGGGGCCCACAAAGTCATATCTATACTTATGTTACAGGGAATGCACACAATAACTACAGCAAACGGCTTACTCTTTTTTTTAAGCAAACAAGAAAAGAACCATTTTCTTAGCCTGCAAATTGTCTCATTTCCTTAATAATCAAAAGCCTGAATTTTAAAGAGAAATTTTTTTTTTTAAAAAAAAATCTATGATGGCTAATTCCGTCCCAAAATAGTAGCTCCCCTAGGTCTCCGTGAACATTTTCCAGATTTCTACCATCATAATAGTATTCAAGGAGAGAGTAGAGAGTATTTAAGAAAGAGGTGTAATTGAATTCAGGGAGTACTTGAAGTCAATATAAAAGAACAAGAGCAGTAATGAGATAAACAAAATATTTTTTTTCTGATTTCAAAATCTATTAAACTTTAGTTGGAGTAAATATGAATAAAGAGAAGAGGAATACCTTAATGATTAAGCGTTCTGAATGTGTTTACCATAAAATACAGCTTTCACTATGTGGTTTATCAGATTCATCTGAAAAGTGAAAGATATTCCGTTTCAAATGTACTTTCTGTAATGCATGATGTTCTTTCACTTTTGTTCCATTTTGCTTCCCTACTTTTGTTCACTTTTGATATTTGCCAAAATGTCCTTATTTCCTTACTGATTTAATGTTGATTGATTTCTTAAAAATAAATCAACAATGAAACAAACTAACAAGTTTTTTGCTTTCATGTCAAAACAAACATACATTTTTCATGCACTGATCATTATTCGGATTTTGCTCTCATATTTGGAAATCTGGCAATCCTGAACAGATTGTCTATTGAACCACCAGAAAATTAAAAGACAGAAGACACAACAAAACCTTAGTAATGCAGATAGTGAAATCAGTACCCAAATATTGGAGAAAACTAGACCAAAAGAGAAAGAGAAAAGCAGCAGTCTTATTTGAGAGACGCTGGACTTGTGTGTTCTAAGCTGTCCTTGCAAATACTCAATGTATAAGAAAGAAGAGCAGTTTGAAATATTTCAGTTTGAAAGACTACAAAACAGAGAATATTGGCCTCAGATTATATGCTGCTTTCAAGATAATTTCACCTCTTATTATACGTGTTTTGGATGGACCCACACATTTATCTTTTACATCTTGCCATATAAGATGTGGTGGTCATCTGAAAACTAGCAAAATGTTATTCTCAATATAAATGAAAAGCAAAAATGTATAGTTAATTGACTTTTGAAGGTTCCTACCAGCTCACTGCCAAGTCATGTACTTTCAACGTGTTGCTCAGTCTATACACCCCAGACTTCAGTGGGCGTACACATTCTTTTGTACGGGTGAGGTAAGGATTAACTTGAATATCTTCAGGGAATTCAGAATCCTAGTACAAAAACAAACAAACATGAAATGGTCACTTACAGCTTTTACAATATAATTATAGCCAAATACTTGCAAAGAAACAGAGATCTGGAATAGCACAATGGTTTTCTTTCATCAAGATGCTGGGGTCTGGAAAAGCACAGTTCTGCTGGCAAGTGTGCATGCACATACTGTAGTTAGGTATACAGATAGTTCTCTTGCTGCCTAAAATGCTGTGTATAATCTCTAGGCATGTACATTGAACTAAATGAGGAAAATACTCTGTATTTGTGCAAGGGAGTCCCTGTGAATGTGGAAGGCTTTAAGTGAAAGGAAGGTTCTAAGCGAAGGGAAGACAGATCTTTTGTGGGAAAGTGGCAGGCTCCAAGAAACCAAGTGCTTTCCCTGGTGACCTTGCCTATGATCTCCACTGTCCTACAGCAGGGGATCCAGTGGAACCACTGTCAAGAGGGAAGCGGGTGGCTGGGTACTTTCCCTATAGACTTTGCCTGCCAGTCTCTGCTGCTGGAGAAAGGCAAGAGGAGGATTTCCCCAGCAACCGTGATGCCATCAAATACAATAACACTTCAGTTGAAGCAAAGCTTCAGATCTTTGCAATTCACGCAAACTGCAAAGGTTCTGAAGCTTGTCAGCATATCTCTAATAATCCCTTATATAAAAAATACACTTTTCAGGCTTTGACGCCACCAGAACCATCCAGATAATGTTTCTTTTTATTTCAAGAGCTACCAATTATTACTGCAAAACCCATAAGAAAGTATGTTTAATATGTTAATGTTACTTTATTTATAACTTGCATTTCAAGCCTAAAATTCTCAGGCAAGAAAAAAAATCCATTAAAAGGCAATAAAGGCAAATCAGACATAAAAATGATATACAGCTCGAGACAACAAACCTGTAGCATTGCAAACAAATTTCTTAAGTCACCTATTTCCACAGGCATACAGAGAAGAAACACCACACACTATTAATAAAAGGTTGTATTGGTTTCATATTTGTACAGCTGCCACAAGAAAAACCTTGGGTATAGGGCGGGATAAAAATACAAACAAGCAAGCAAACAGATATTAGAAAAAGAGGGGACAAAATCTTTGAAGAAACAAAACTCATTATTCATTAACTAGCATTTCTCAGTAAACCATGTTATGGATACATGACTAAATAAAAGGTAGAACATGGAAACACTTGATAGGACTACATGGGCATTCTGACATGTTAAAATTTGGAAGCTGATAGAAAGCTAACAGGTAGGCTGAGAGGAATGAAGGACCAAATCAAAAGCGTTTACAGGACAATGGTAGAAAGGTATCTAAACATTAAAGACAATAAAAGACCCTGACAAAAGTCACATAAGTAGCACTGAAGCAAATGAAAGTGTTCTTCATTAGTTCATTAATGTAATAAACTGCACTACTGAATACCCTAGATCTTTCAGAACATACTTACATGACAGCAGTGCCAGTCAAAGCATTCAGTGGGGAAGAAACAGGGCTCATATCAGAATAGAGAGAATCACTGCTTGATTTTGAGCTGAACTATATAAATATTCCAAATGTGGGTCCAAACTCATGTTCTCTTCTCAGGTATCTATAGCTGCTGCAAACATGCTTGACACCTTTACTGAACTATCTACCTGAACCCCAATCTTTCTTTGCTGATCCATCATAGAAAGTTCAGACCTATCAGTTTATAGGCATAATTGGGGGTTTGCTCCAATGTGCATCACCTTTTAGTTACCCACAGTGAAGTTCATTTCCTAGTTGCCCACTCACCCAATGTTAAGAAGTCCCTCTGGAACTCTTCACAATCTCTTTTTCACTATCATCAATGATTTGGTGTCATCAGCAAACACTGGTTTCCTACTGCTTATTCCAACTTGATCACTTATGAATACATTAAAAAGCACATACTCCAATACTGAACCTTGGGTGACCTTACTCTTTACTTCCTCTACTCCAAGAACTGCTTTATTAGTAGTACTCTCTGTTTCCTGTTATTTAGTCAGTTACCAATTCAGGACAGAACATAACCTCCTATTCCAATACTAGTGGGTTTATCAAGTCCCTTTGTCAAAAGCTTTCTGAAAACCCAGACAGATAATGTCAACTGAATTGCCTTTATCCGTGATATTACTCACACTCCAAAAGAATTCTAGGAAGCTACTATGGCATTATTTTCCCTCACAGAAGCCATCCTGATATTGCTTTAGCAATGCTAGCTCCTGTATGTGCACATTAAATTTATGTTTAAGCTGACTAGTTTGTAATTTCCTGGATAATTCCTGTATCCTTTTTTGAATACCGATATTGCATATGCCACCTTCTAGCATTCAGGCACAAAGTCTGATCAAAGAGAAAGATGATATATTTTGGCTAAAAGATCAGCAATTTCACATTTGAGTTCTTTAAAAACATTCATATGAATGCCATCCGGTCCCAGTGCTTTTTCAGGATTTAGCTTTTTCAGAGTCTCTCTGCAATCTCTGTGTTCTCTTTCATTTTCCCATAATCTCCACTGCCATTCTATACTCTACTATATTGGGGGTGGGGGGAATATTAAGACATGAGTTCGTTCCTCTGATGTCAACTGGAATAGTATAGGCTCATATCAGAATCAGTGGGAGCCCACGTCATCAAATGTTCTAGTCAGCAGTCTGGATTCAGAAAGTGTACCTTTCTAACGCTTATGGTGATTTGTGCCTTTTCTTGGTTTGGAAGCCATGTTGAGTCTACATTATGTTCAAGGGAGAAAGAGCAGATGAATGGTTTGGGCCATTCAAGAAGGACTGTGAGGAGACATGTGTGGCTGTGGGGACTTGGATGGAATTCCAGTACTGAATGGATGACCCAAACAGAAGCCTTTGGCTGCAGCAGAATAGCTGTATTCAAATCTCTTTCATCCTTAGTGAGCACTAGAAGACTCCAGAGCGGCTGCTACATAATTTTCCTTTTCATGCTTTTCATACAGAACAATTTAGGTACTATTAGTTAAATATATACATGTATTTAATATACTGTATGTTAAAGCAAGATCTGACACAGTATTTCCTTCATCAAGATGTAAGATTTATTAAAGCGCTTTACATGACCAGTCATGGAAGGAGTCCTGGGTACTCCTTAACATACAAGAGATATCTCCCACTTATATAGCCAAAAAATGATGCCCCTTCCGGATAGTAACAGTACATCAGATATAGGTAAAAGATTAATAATGACGCAGAAACGTTAATTTGGTATACATTTAAAATAACTCAAGAGGCATAAAGAAACTGGGAAAGGAGAAGGAAAAGTTCCCCTTTTCCTTCAGACAACTTAACCGCAAATGTCTGTTTCCTGTTATGTACTTCTACTCTGGACAAGCATTGTTACAATCTCATGAATCATAGCCAAACCATGTTCTCAATTATAGAAATAACCTTAATAAAGCTAATGATTACTTTGTAATCATTGATTATAGATTATAATGATCTGAGTATAATTTCCATGACACTGTATATATTAAAAAGAACAGTATATATTAAAACAGTATATATTAAATATATATGTGTATTTAATATGTATATTTAAAAAGAACAGTATATATTAAAACAATAGCAGTGTCTGAAAAGTGGGGAGAGAAATGTGTCCCCATTTAACCAAAGGCCAGGGCAAAGAGTCACATCTTCATCGCTTCCTTAAACATGTACAATGAGGGTGTTTGATGCTTTAGTCACCTTAGTCTGGACTATACAACTCCTGAAGAACTGGTGACATATTAAACCATTTAGCAGCATCTGTCTGCCCCTTTCTAACACAGTACAGGCTTCTCGCCAATATTCAGTGGCAGCCTAAACTATTACCAGACACATGCACTCCTGTCACAATGCTATTTTCCATACATATAAACAATGTCCTTCTGAACAATAATAACCATAGTACGCTGTGCTGATATATTCTTACACAAAAAGATTTATTCTGGCAGTCACTCTCTGTGGCCTGGGTTTCATTGATCAATGTGGTTTCAAGTATTTTCTAAAGATTAGTCAGCAAGCTAAGAGATTTACAATCAACTCTAATTAGCCAGACTAAATAGTCTTTATTAAAAATAAATTGCAATTTAACAATGTCAATGGAGTATGTGACCTTATGCAGTGTAATTTAAGGAATAAAAACATTATCTTGATTGTTTTGATAAAATTTAAAAGATTCTGAGGTTGCAGTCAGACCCGGTAAAATGGGTGGGGCAAGGATGAATTAGAGATTTAGGGAACAAACGGAAAATACAAACATACCACCTATGTGTCCCTATGCCTTTTATCATTTGGCCCTTCCACAGACAGAAAAGTAAATCTCAAGACCACACACTGTTTGGGGCAGGTTGAACAAGTAGCTATGGAAGTTCCCATATTCTATGAAAGCCTGGAAACATGATGCCTCCACAGGCTATTTGTAGGGAGTTAACAGCATGTGACAGTTTAGCTTTCATCTTCTGCTTGATAATAACCAGAAGCATTTAGTGGACCACTGTGTAAGATAGGATGCTGGACTTAGTAAGCTGTGGTCTGATACAGCAAAGCTCATCTTATGTTACTATGCTCTTGTGTTAAGAGGTGATAGTTACACAAGAAAGGAAGGAGTAAGGATAATGGAAACATGGTGGTTGTCCTATATCTGCATTCATTCTCCCAATGTCTGATCAACATACTAAAACAGGATGTTGAACTACATTGGCTGTGGCTCAATCCATCTCAAAGTACATAAGCCTGGCAAATTAATATTAAGAAATTGTCTTAATATCTGAACCCCTAAGCATTTATATAAAAAAGTTTGTTTATACTGTTTACATTTTAAATATGTTTTCTAATATTTGCCCAATGTCTTCTTGTTGTTGGGTATCACTGAGTCATTCTTGATTCCTGGTTGTCTGTGTGGATACCTCTATGTAGTTTTCTGGAGCTACAATATTTTATGATAAAACATAGTAGTAAACTTAGGGCAATCATATTTTTAAAATAAGAGATACAAATTAGCTTCATGTTTTAAACCATCAGTTCACAGTCTTTAATGTCTCTATAACTGTCCTTTCTAATGACACAGTTTTGGAGTTGTTTTGCACTGTTACATAGTTTTGAAACCATGTTTTCATATACAGCTATCATATCCATCGTCAGAAGATGTGACTGCGACAAGTGTCACAACTTCCAATGATAGAATTTTCTCCTGCTGTCTCATCACCTGCTTTGTTTTTACAACAGAGCCACCCTAATTGCTGCTAGCTGTGGAACAGTTATTATTGCTCCACTACTTAATTGAGAGCGCCTAATGCTGCTCTCAGTACAGCCCGGGATGCAGCATTCACAATATGATGCCATGTACACCAGTCATGTCACTGATCACCCGTAGCAATAGTGTGATGCCCAGGTAGGTGTCGGTGAACTTTGTAAGTGACGGAACAAAACTCACAGTGTGAATGCCGGCCACAGTGCCCCGACCCACTGCCATGGGATACTTTATCGTTAAAGTTCAATTAACTAGTGCACCAAAGCTTGAACTTCAAGCCCAACTTTAAGCAAGGCTATTTAGCACACTTCTACTAAAACTCTACATTGAAGCCATTTGCTACACTTTAAAAAGTGTCAAAAATAGTGTGTCCACCCACACAAAATAAATTGACATAAATATAAATACAGAAATATTTCAACCACAAAAGAGACCACTATTTCAGGCACAATTTCTGTGAGGAAGTTTGATAGCTTATTCTTTTGATATCTTTTACCACCTACCTGGCTAGACTTTATAAGAGTTGCATGACATGCTGAAATATTGAATATTTCCAGATAGAAAGGCCATAAAGCAGGAATGTGTCTGACAGGTATATTTGGCTCACACAAAATAAATTTACCTGTATATAGAACAATTATAAGTCTGTATATCTTCATACATTCATTACCAGTGTTATATAAACGTAAATCAAAAGTTCTTGCTTGTAAACTTTGTCTCTCCTAAGGAAGACTAGAATTTGGCTTTTTGTGTTTTGTCTAGTCAATGGCCTCTTACAAAACAGCCTTTAGCATCTTATGAAATAAGAACAAGAGAACTTTCTAGTCCTTGCATCTTTTGGCACATTTTTTAGAATACCTGACAAGAAGCTTTTTCTTTCTTTTTAACTGTGAATGTTTGTTTGACCGTGGAGATCTAGTGAGGATATTTTATGGGCTTGTTATATTAATAATGGGTATTTTTAATTTCAAGTTTTTTATTTTAAAACTTTGTTTACACAGACAAAACACAAGCATACTATCACTCCACAACATAAAACATATATAGATGTAACAAAAAGAAAAAACCTGATATACTATTCCTATTTTTAATTTTGAGTTAACATTATAAAATATACAAGCTCTATATTCAGTTAGTTTTATATCTTTACTTTGTACAGACTTTTTTATTCTGCCTGCAAGCATATTTTTTACTACTGATATCACTTATAAACAGTAGTTTACAAGCAAGAGCTTTTGATTTACGTTTATATAACACTGGTAATGAATGTATGAAGATATACAGACTTATAATTGTTCTATATACAGGTAAATTTATTTTGTGTGAGCAGTTTCTGAATTTTAGATTCTTTTAGCCAAATAATCAGAATAAGTCATTTTGCTTTTCATCTTGTGTTCTGAGTCATTTGCAACCTCGCTGGCTGCAGTAGTAGGACATGCTGGCTGGGACATCAGCATAGCCTGAAGCAGCATGTTGTCCCAAGCTGTGTGTTTTTACCCTTGTCAATGCAAACTTAGTGGAACACACGTAGCTGTTTTGATTAAATCTATCATAGCTGCTCAACAAACATGAGCAATAAGCAAGGTTTGCTTTTCCTGTCTAGTCCTTGTGTTACTGCCAGTCATAGGCTCTGAGCTCTTCCTACCAACAGTTTTATTTCTCCTCAGTTAGGTTATCAGCTGTCAAACCTTCAGGAAAAGATGTACATTTTAGAGGCAGGGTAACGCAGGCAATATGGGGGTTCAGCATTATGTCAGGTTTCCATGTGAGTGCACAGTGCTTTTATGTGATGTATACACATCATTAGTTGCTGTGCACATATTTTTTGTTGTTGTGCATACAACTTTTGGAATGTAAAAAAAAAAGATGCATATACATTTTTTTCAACACAAAAAGTTTTGAAAAAAAAATTACTCCAAAGGATGTTGTCAGTGGATTGGAAGCACCTGCACTGGGCAGACAGAAGAAGATGGCTTTCATCTTCATCCTCCGCAGAACTATCAATATTAGAAACCATTCTCTCTATCATTCCTGCCATGTTTTGCCTTTGAACTACTATCTGGATTTGTCTTGGCATCTTGCATAAACTGGTGTGTTCAGCAGTGCAACCTATGAAAGCCTCTTTGCTAAGTGCAGGGGATGGTATCTTCTACAGTATCTCCATTCATTCATTCATTCATTCATTCTGCCCTATACTTGAAGATCTTCGGGCAGGTAACAAAATCTAAAATAAAATATCATTAAATAAACAAGAGTATGTATTAAAACAGTAGCATCTGCAAGTGGGAAGGGAAAGTGTATGTTATACAGCATAGTAGTCTGTGATAGACCTTTTCTGTGTACATGGCAGTGTTAGCATTTTGTGTACTATCTTTGTGATTCACACTGCATTCTTTGAGAAACCTTTGTTCAAGGATGTTGGCAACTTCTGAGACACCTGTGTGTTTCAGCACTGCAGACTATAAATAAGCCTGTCTGGATTACTGCTTCTGAGATTAGCACAATCCCAAAACATGGCAAACTCCATGCCTGAAATCTGTACCATACCAGTGCCAGATTAGATGCCCGGAGTAACGGATATGAACATCCAGACAGGCTTATTTATATAATGCATCCCATCAATGGCTCACACTGAGAGACCAATTCCTCATTCAGGTAACTGTAAATTCTCAGGTGAGTTGGTTAACCCAATGTAAGGCAGCAGAGACTTCCTTTCCTGCACTGACTTGCAATCAAAGATCAATCCCCTCTTTATGTCAATGTAATGTGAGACAGTTAATCCAATGTAAAGTTTTTGTCATGGTTCCCTTAACCTCCAGATTTATACTGAAGTCAATGTGGTTTTCAATTACATGCCATTTTTCCATAATAAATTGACTTATAAACTGACTTATAAATTTTGTAGATGATTCTTTGTTGGTATCCAGATGGAATTTATCTGACAGCTTTTACATTTATTTGTTTGCTTGCTTATTTACTTACTTACATTTTTATCCCGCCCTTTGGGTGGGTAACAACATTTAAAGCCAAACATTATTTAAAAAATAACACTATGTATTACGTATGCTGTCATGTCAATTTACAAGGGAGTCATGTTATGGAAAAAATGGCATGTAACTGAAAACCATATACAATGACTTAAGAATAAATCTGGGGGTTAAGGGAACCATGACAAAAACAATTAAAACATGTACACCCTTCAGCTAAGCCCTACCCTACATGTTCCTGTAGAATGCTAGAAACAGCCTGACTAAAGAAAGACCCGGGACACCTACCCCTCTGATAAAATTTCAGGGATGTATAGGAGTACCAAGTAAGGGTAACCTAGACAAAGTTGGCATGATCCAGTCTCAGAGCAAAACAATTTCTTTCCTTCTTTTATGTTTTTAGCCACATTTTTGTCTCAGTTCTATTGTGCAGAGACAATATGAAGACCTTTCTTTCATGTTTTAAAATTTAAATCATGTAAACACTCTCTCACATTATATCTCGCTAAATAAAATATAGCTGTGAAAGACAGTGCCATGAAGGGAGCAATGATTTTTTAAAAGAGCTCATTTAAAACACTTCACTTCTTACTTGCACACTGTAACACAACATGATTTAATCATGACTACAATTATTTTATAAACATCTGAAATATCAGGAGAAAGTTGAAAGCCACTGCATTAAAAAGAACACAGTAAAACCTTTATTACGTACTACATCTTGCTTAGCTTGCTAATAAAACTCATAAAAATCATCCACAAAGGCTGTGGTTACATAAATCTACCTTATTCAGCTTTATAACACCGACAGATTTTTCTTCTTTTTTTAATAAACATAAAGATAATATGCAATAGATAGTAAAAGTTAGATTAATTAAAAAAGCCATTGTAAAGCTGCTGTGACTTTATAGACAGTATGAATGTGCTCATCCAACTGTTCACACAAAGCTTGAGTAATAATGCCAATAGTAAATTGGAAACTAAAACCATTTCTGACACAGTGTCAGTTTTAAAGGTCTGTTAAAGCAAGTGAAACTTCTTCTTTGCCTCTGCTTAACCTGCATAGAAGAAAAAGGAAACAAAATGCACTACAAACACAGCTGAGTTTTTTTTCTCTGCTTGACATACTCTCCCAAAATCATGTGAATAAAAAGATATAGCATTGCTCTCTCCATTATGCTGTAAAAAGTCTGTTAAAAAAAATCTAGTGACCTTTATGAATTGTGATTTTCTTTTATTACAGCAGTTTAAATGTTTTAATGATGAGCTCATGACAGACACAGGAAATAGAGGAACAGTTTCAGACGCTGATACATTTGCACAGAAATATTCTATTTTTGAGAACAAATAAGTACGTAATAAAACATGCACAATGGCATTTCAGAAACTCTTCAGACAGTTAGTATCATCATTGTTTTACTGGGATGCCATTACATACCTAGTTACTCATGCATAAGTCGCATTTATGTCGACAAAACTAGTCTTAACTACGGCCAGATTATACATTCTTATAATTCAACCCAGAGGCTCCTTTCAAATATGTCATCATTACACAAAACCTCAACTTGGATACTAGTATGTACATTCTTAATGGTAACAATACTACATGCCCCAAAGCTTTATGAAATTGCAGTAAGTATGAAAAACCATTCCAGAGTCAGAAGCTTAATGATGGCACCTTACCTTAAGAATAGGTAAAAGAAATTGCCCCAAATAAGTAATTGTACAGTTGTCTTTCAAACTGCTGCAACATACAAGTTAAGTGTGGGTGTTAATTTTGTTTTTACAAAATTAAACTGAGGCACTACTGATGTATATAGTATTGTGGGATGCTGTGATTCCCCGAACACCCCATTTTCTATAGGTAGCAACTTGTTGCCTAACATATGGGTTACATGAAGGATGACTGCATAAACAAAATTCCTATATTTAATAAAAGTAGCTGAATCAGATATGTCCACAGTCATACATGACAATCAGTGAAGGTTTCAACTAGCATGGTCTTTAAGCAAGACTGTAATGATAATCAAAGGAAACAATTACTGCATATCTGTGAAAATCCATGACAGGTACGTACAACTATGTCCAAAGTCAAAGCCTGTGTTGATAAAATTATGCCACCATGTGGAAACAAGATTAATTGATTACATCTCAAAGAAATACAATAAAGTAGGGTATGAGGCACATACTCATATCTGCCTTCAAGGAACACACAGTCCATATCCAAAGAGACAGAGCTTGAGTATTAAAAGTCAATATTGGAAAAAGGCATTGTCGAATGTCAAAAGGTTTACATTTATCTGACGCAGACCACCACTAATATAGAGAAAGAGAAGCACATCACCTTTCTTTATAAAAGAAAAAGAACACATACAGTTGGTGTTCGGGGTAAATGTGGGGTTGCACCCTGAGAGATGTTTATTGCAGATATATTGTGATACATGGTTAGCACAAGATGAAAGGTACATGTTGGACAGGCTGATGTGGGCGGCTTTGATGGTTATTGCAGGGAGTGGAGGGATAAATCATGGTGAACGTTGGACAAATGGCAAGACTATGTGTTTGAAATATTTAAATTTGATGCCCTTAGGCACCAAAGACTTCTTTACTTGGTGGAGAGACTGAAGAAGAGCCTATACTACAGGATTTGTGGAAGAGACTGTATGAGGCTAGCAATCAAGACTTCCTGCCAGATAGAATGAAAGACAGACTAGCAAAAATTAGAGCCCATGTAACAGTGGGAGGGGCTTAAATTTTTGGGTGTTACTTGTATGATTTGCATGTGACTTTTGTAAAGTAGTAAAGATGATAATAAAGTATGGGGAAAAATTTTTTTCCCTTCACTGCGGATTTATTCAGCCAGTCTGGAAGGGGCCTGTAATTTCCTAGATCACTCCTGAATCCTTTTCCCCAGAATATATAGATACCAATTAGTACACTTGGATACTTTGTTACTCGTGAGAACATCAAGCCTGTCACCTCCCTAGGAATAAACACTTCATATACTTGCAACTAGAATAAAATTTTACACTGATGCTTCTTGAAAAAGATGTTTTGTTTAACGATTTAAAAGTAAATTAAACTAAAGCTAAACTAGAAAGACAAATGTATTATTTTTAAAACATTAAAAACCCAAATTGTTAGATTTGTAATGCAAAATGAACAGAAACATATAAGTAACATGGCAAATTTTAAAATTGGTGTCCACCAGATATATGTTATAGAACTTTTAATATCCTGACCTCCAAAAAACCACACAGTGCATTCACAAACGCTACATAACAACCTTCTGATGGCCACTCAAGTCTCTTAGAGTTTAGGCCTGTGTTCTACTACTTGAGGGGACACTGAGGCTTCTCTTTAAGTAATTCCCAACGAAATGCTCTGGGTCTTTATTCAAACAGGAATTAACAGGATTTATTTTAAAGCAAACAAAACACATAAACAATTTCAGTTTCTTTCTCAAAGCAAACAAACAAATACTTTACATGTCTCTCGGTTGCACACAAGATGGATGCCGACTGGAACTTTGAAGCTCAGACTCTTTTCTTTCTCTTGTTTCTAAAGATTCAACTTTCTTTGTGCCTCTTTGTGTTCAACTTGATAATTCTTGCTGTTGCTTTGGTACTGCTTTGTTGTTGCTTTGTTACTGCCTAAGTTGCTTTATATATACCTAAGTAATTAAGAAGGATGGCCTAAGTGTTGCCTTTAACTCTAAGAACATAAGCCTTTCTTATTCCCTCTCTTAGTAAACTCTCCTCAGAAGAGAGTTAGAATGTTCCAAAACGTGACCAGCTATGGGGATGTTCTTACAGCTCCACCCAGCCAGTACTAATATATCTGAACCTGCAATGAGGGATTTTCCCTTTAGAACGTCTGACTTTAAATAGCAAATTGGGGCAGGGCTACAGAACCATAACAAACTTTGTCCTGCTTGTCTCTTTTACTAAGTTCAAGTATCATAACTATAATTTCCACTCGCATTCAGGAGATGTCATTCCCCTTCATACACCTTTAAATAGTGCTTGTGAGCATTTTGGTTGTGGCAATGTTTATATTAAAAGATCAACAATGTTTCTTATGCATACGTGGGAATGCTAATATTGATATACAGTGGATAGATAATGCATAATGACAGAAGAATAAAATTATGTCTTTATTTCTTAATAAATGTTAAGTTAGAAATGGATTTTTAAGTGTTCACTGACTGCAGAGACACACAAGATTAATTTTTTATGGGCTCCATAACATAACTGTATCACTAAAGACTTTTTAAAATTTCCATTTTTTCTTGCATCGGTAGTATAAATATTGCTTTAAATGAGACACATTAAGCTTAGCAACATTTATTCATATGTTCCCATGTTCATTCTAATGATCTCAAATAAAATTTGTAGGAAGAGTTCATATATTACTACAATGATCTGGTAAACACATTCATAAGCAGCTAATGATTCATCTCTGAAATTGCTACCAAACACTTTTATGTATCACTGCACTAATAAGGCAGAAGTTGATAACTAATTATTCTCTCGGAAACTTTAAAACAGCAAATAAAATGAAACTAATAAGAAAACATCATTTGCACTTTTTCACATAGCAAAAGACCAGTGATGATCAGGCAAAGAAGATCTGTGCACCTAAAGTTAGTAGATGAGGAGGAGGGATAAGAAAAATGGAAATTTCAACTGTCTCAAAAATAAATATAAGCCAAGTTCATGTCCAAACTTATGAAGTTTCCTCAACAGGAATATGGAAATGTCTTCTGATAGCTTCTTCAAGAGAAACATCAAGAATCAAACGTATTATCCTCTGCTTTCCAGACTATTTGTCAGCCCCATTTAGTCTCTGCCACAATATTATTGTGTATTCTTGTATTATGTAAAATACAAGGTGGAAGTAAAACGTGTTGCCACACTCTAGCTCAGCAATTGTGGATAAATGTTAGGGTGTAGCTGTGTGTATTGTGTGTGTGTGCTGAATTATGATTTATGACCTGCGGTGATGGGCAGGATCTTGGGCACTGCAGCATTGTGAGGTTTAAGATAAAGATGATACTAAGCAGATTTGATGTGAAAAGTGAAGGAAGTGAAAGTTTACTATAATTGTACATGATGCTAGGAGAAAATAACTTTGCAATTATCTGTGTAGTCTGGCTTGAACTAAATAAAGGATATTTTCTCAGCAAGGAGTCTCTTTACTTCTGGTTTGGATCAAACAGAACTTCAAACTATTGCTCTTCTGCTGATCTATACAGCCAGTTTTCTACAGCTTAACATGCAACTAACTTTCTTCCCTTTGTTGGTTGGTAAAGAGCTGAGCTGAAAAAAGATGACTGCTAATGTATTATATAGGCACAGAAATCATGCTGAGTCTGAGAACAAAGGAGCTAAGCCATGAGCAGTTTCTAGTTCTATTGTAACATTCATAAACTGCACATTTAAAGATAGGAGTCCCTTTTAATGTTAATTTTAATTTAATCCAGAAATATTAATTCTGTACCTGGTTTACTCATCCATAAGAAACAAATACGATTTCTGAAAAGTGCCCCTGAGAGTGTGATTTGTGCGTCTATATCTTCACTGGTTTTTTTCTTTCTTTTTCTTTTTCTTTTTTTAAAATACATTGTATTCTAAAAAGCAGTTCATTAGATACCCATATTAAACACACCAAAACCCATCTTCTGTGCACTCCAGCAAATTAACAGTTGTGTATCCCTGTAGAATACAATTTTAAAACTATTATAATGGAAAAAACATATATATCTTGATAAAACATATATTTCTTGCTAAATCAAGAAAAAAGACTGTATTTTCTGTCTTAATAGCCTAAGAGTACTATGCCTCTACTGCTTGCTCACAGAAGTATAGCTAATCAAAGGTACAAAAAACAAATTGCCACATATGCTGAAGATGCATCCAAGCACTCATGTTCTAAGATTCTTTAGGAATGAGTACTTTTTTCTGCTACAACAATTCTTCACGGTCATGAATAGCAATGACATTTCTTTAGAAGTCCAGCAGTATTCCATATCAAAGTGGTAGAAAGCATAAGTATGTTTTATTTATTTATTATTACTGTTGGTCATTAAGTGATGCCCAACTCTTTGTGAACCCATGGAATTGAACATGCGAGGCCCTTCTCTCCTGTGTCTCCTGAGGCTGGCCCAAGCTGACATTTCTTCCTTCCATGACACTATCCATAACATCTTCTGCCTTCCCTTCCCTTTTGCCTTCAATATTTCCCAACATCAGGGTTCTTTTCCAATGAATCCTTCCCATTATTTGCAAAGTATTTCAGCTTCAACTGCACTAGTTGTCCTCCCAATGAACAGTTATGGTTGATTTCCTTTAGTATTCACAAATTAAATCTCCTTACAGTCCAAGAGACTCTCAAAAGTCTTTTCCAACACCACAATTCAAAAATGTTGATTCTTCCAAAATATCAGTGTTTAGACTTGACATACCATGGTTGACCACATCCAGCTTACCTTGGTTCACAGATATTACGTTCCAGGTTTCTATACAATGTTGTTATTTTCATCATCAGATTTCCCTTTCACCCCCAGACACATCCAAAGCAACCTTTCGGCTTTGGGTCAGCTGCTTCATTCCTTTTGGAGTTACTTGTAGTCATTCTCTGTTCTTCCCCTATAACGTATCTGAATATCTTCTGACCTGAGGTTTTTCCCAGTGGTTTGCCATTTCCATTTGCAGTGGATCATCTTTTTCAGAGCTCTCTACTATAACCCATCAGTCTTGGGTGGTCCTGCACTGCATAGCTCATAGCTTCACTGAACAATGCAAGCCCCACCACCACAAGGCAATGATTCATGAAGGAGATCTTTATTTTCAGCCTCATGCAAATTTAGGAAGTTTCGTTCTGTTCTGCAAAGCAGTGTTCATTTCAATATTAGTTTCAATATTAGGCTGATTCCCCTCTAAAAATACCACCAGAATGTTTATGGAAGTGTTGGCTATTTGAAAACTGTTCCAGCAGGATGGTAAAATATCTTTTTATATGACTGTTAGCTGGCATGGATATCTATACCATTTATGACAAATTTTTGAGGTCTGTCTTCCCTAGCTTTGATTAATGTTAACCTTGTGAATTTTTCTTTCCATATGGTTGCCTTAGATACAAAATGCTACTTGGAGATCTTTCTTCCAATATTTGTGATATGTTTGAATATGTTCAATAAATAATTGTATAGTTAAGAGCCAATCTTTATCAGGCAGAACTATAACAGTTTACAAAGAAAATGCATCACTGTTTCCTAGAAAGGAAAAAAAATCAGTAAGACATTGGTAAAAATAAATGAGTAATTTTATTTTTCAATAAAAAACTCAAGCATCCTAAAATTGTATTACAAAAAGATAGTCACAATAAAAGCTGATAGGTCCTATTCTCCATCAAATAATAAACTAAAAAAAAAGGGTACCAAAACACTTAAGAGTAACTTCAAGTGTTACAGTATATGTTCTCTCTGTCTTTTTTTCCCCTTATCATGAGAATTTTACAAGTTCAGAAAGTATGCGTATGGCTTGTCTGGCAAAAATTTCAAGAAGTTCTTCTTTGAAGCCAGCCTTTCTCCATTCTCCGTTCTGTAATTGCTCAAGAACAATTAGCTATACTTACAGAAAGAGATTTTGTCAATTGGGAGATTAACGTTATTTTATTTTAGAACAATGTTCCATGCATTTATTGATTTTTTTCTGTAAATGACTGGCTTATGGCCATTTCAATATGCCATATTTTAAACACTGGAAGTTCTTAATGACTCGTATCTTCACTCAAAACAGTTTTGACTAAAACAGAATTAATCCAGAAAGGGAACATCTCAAAAGTTTGCAACATTCTTAGTGATCTTTTTTTTAAGTGCCTTTTCTTCCAGAGTTTCTGAGAAACTTCCCCAAAAGTTTCTAACAATAACTTCAAAGAGAGCTCATGCTCTCATTTATGTACTGCAATAGATCCATTTCCTGGTGTAGAAAAAGCTGAAGATGAATATAATCAGTTTATTACCACCTGGCCTCTACACAACAAAATGTACCACCATATGCTTTTGTGGCTATCCTAAGTGCAAATTGTTATTCAAAAGCTGTGACTCACTCTACAATCTCTAGACAGGAAAATAAATTATTTATGGGGGCTACAACAGATGGCATGTTGAGTTAAAAATGAATTGTACTCTAAAAGTGCTGTAGATGTACTCAAAATAAGTTATGTTTGTACAATCACAATACTTTGTACAAAACCTGTAATCTTACCATAAAAAGGGAACTGTTGCCATATGTAAATCTTCAGAATCAAATCACATGTATTCTGTTTCTTTGTCATTTATTCTACGGACTGGTTCAACTTACCCTAGATGCATATTTAAAAAAAAAATCCTTCCACAATCCATTCTACTATTTTAAAATTTGTCAGATCCAGCAATTATGCAATGATGGGAGAGAGTGTTTTGTGTCCCTACCAGATTAGTATTATTCCTAAAGTGCATGAAAGTAGCACAGCTTTGACACAATTCTGAGAAATGTCATGTGGACATTGTGTCAAATATATACTACTTCTGCTATGTGTGAATGGGTGTTTTTCCACTAGCACTAAGTACTCATTAAAGACCCATTTGACTCGGAGCAGGAAGACCCCATTTCCACTACAGACCCCATTAGAGCCACATTTGGGGTGTTTTTCCACTGTCAGTAGAAGTACCCATTAAGTACCCATTAATGGGTACAAAAATGCCATTTAGTACCCATTAATGGGTACAAAAATGCCATTTAGTAGCCATTAATGGGTACTTAATGGGTACTTCTAGTGACAGTGGAAAAACACCCTTGTTTCCACCTGTTCTAGTGAAATCCAGATCATATGGGTCCTTCAGGACCTGTAATCCGGATTCCCTGTAGGGGTCTACAATGGGGTCTTCTGGCATCAAATCCGGATTATATAGAGCCTGTTTCCACCACTATTGGGCAATGGGGTCTAGGGGCGGCTCAGGGGGGTCACCCATTGGAGGGGGTGCCCTAAGACTCAAAGCTTCAAAGCCTGTGCACATTCTCCAAAGCCGGCTCTGAAGTTCCTCCGAGGTTGCCTTCAAAGAATAGCACAGGCTCCAAAGAGGACCCCATGCAAAAGCAATGACTTTGTCAAAGGCTCCAGAGAATCTTCAAAGTTTGCAGCAGATCGCTCGGACAAATCTTTGGCGATTGCACCCCCTGTCCCCCAAAGCACCTGAGGTGACAGGTGGGCCTCATGTGGGTAGATCCGGATTTGCCACATGGGTGCTCCGGCGTTTCCACCCTTGAGCAAGCTAGCACCCATTGCTATTGGGTGGTAGACCATCCATGGAAATGTACTAGATCCAGATTAAGGGAAGTATCCATTCCTTAAATCCGGATCATCTTACATCTGGATTAAGAGAGTTAAGTGGAAAAAACCCCAATGTACCCTTAATTAACTGTTAGGGAATTCACAGAATGAAACATTAGCTGCAAATTCTTCCTCTTACATTTAGTCTGTTGAGATGATTAAAGGTCCATGGACAAATGCAGGAAGAGCACAGAAACAGCCTTGCATAATAGAATAAGGAATGAAACAGTGTGTGAAAAAGATAAGAAACTGAAATATTAGTGAGAGATCATGATAATGCACGTGCAGTTTAAAGTGGGTTTTTGTTAAGCAAAGATGGTTTTAAAACATTATACAAAATACAGTGAACACAAAGGACCATACGCTATTAGCCACGTATATATTAATGCTTCTGTCCTTTTCAAATTTTCTACAATAGGATAATACCCTAAAGGCACTTTAGTATATTTTACAATGCACTTAGGAAAGCAAGATGAAAGACTGAGTGGTATTATGTCTCCTTTTTCAAAACTGTAAGTGCTTAGCAACAGTGCAGGTATCTGGACCAAAAAGTACCAATTGACTACTAAAAAACATGGGCATTTCTGTCCACACTACCACCCTCATTCATCCCCAAACAGCCCCAAATAATCAACTGTGCCTAAAATCGTTTACACCAAAACCTGCAGCAGGAAGCGTTCCATACACTGGGCAAGAGATGCTGCTGGACTGGCATGACAGTGAGGGTATTTAAATTGAAAAACTGACTGAATAAATCCAACTTGTTTCTGTGTTTTGGAAAGCCTGAAAATTGTTCCTTTTGATCACTCCGGGTGCTTCCGCATTGGCCCCTTAAGGCTCTCTTCAGGAAGCTCTTTGCACAGGCGTGCGGCCCTGTCCAAAGCGCACTGCACTGCACCCACCTCAAATCCGGATCTAATTCTGTCCCACCCTTGCAGATACAGATCTACTGGATACAGATCTACTTACCACGGATCTCCAAAATCCGGATCTAAATAGATCCGGATTTCGGAGTTCAGTCTGGAATCACTCTCCTTTTTCCACCTGGACATCCACTCCAACACACTGTTGCCACTGAGACAAGGGCAACCCAAGAGTCAGGCATACCATTAGATTTCCTTGGTGTCTCTCAAAAGCATCCTCCCCAGATGGCAAGAAATACTAATTAATGTGCTGAATTCCTGAACCATGCACTCCACTATATTCACCAATGCACTGGTACTTTCCTTAAGACTGTTGCTATATCTATTACTTTGTGTGATAGATGCATGTGCTTATGCATTTTTACCTCTGTGAAGATTATCCCTCAGCAAGAGAAGACCTTGGGAAAACTATGTTTCCTGCTCTCTCCTCTTTTCCCATCTCCTCCTTCATTTTTCTTTAACTCTAACCCACATCTTCACTTTTATTCTTCAATTATAGAAGCAACGTTTCCTAATGAAGAGTTTTGGCTTTGCACCTCAATTTGTTTCAGGTCACAGTGGATAAGGTAGTGTGAAAAACAATTGATAGGTGAAATGATGAATCACATGGAAATAGTTTGTTAAACTGAGAGGCTCCAACCAGCATCATCATCTTTCTCCGGCTACAAAAGCAAGTTTATCTAGATCTTATGTTCCAATGGAACCCTTACAGTCCATACCTAGCAACAAACTCTGATTGGTCAGAAAATAGCATGCCTGATGTGCCTTGCTGAACCATCTATTCAGGTTCTCTGCTTTATCAGTTACCCATTCTGCTGCTTAGCTTGAAGCCCAAGGGATGCCAAGAACTTTTGCCTTTACTTTATGTCTTTTTTAAAAAAAATGTGGTTAGAGAAAAACTTTCTTTCTTGCCAGAAGTTACTGCTACATTATTTTGGAATTTTGCTGTTCCAGTTCCTTTACTAATTTGCCCAACTTTGAACCTGTTTCCATTTGACTCATTCACCCAACTTTGAAACTTTGTCTAATGTTGCCACTTGTTGTATAATAAAGTTGTTTTCTTTAAGCTTTAATAAATGAAACTCTGTATAAAGATCAGCCAAGTAATTTCTCCCTACCTTGGGATCAGCTCTGTGGAAAGGGAATACTGATAAAACATGTGTCTAGAGCACTTGGTGGAAAGGTGTAATTGAAAACAGAACAATTCTACCTCTGCCAATTACAGACCATTCCCAACACCAAGTCATTGGTTGTAGGGTATTTTATATTAATTTTCAACATAGAGATAGTTTTAAGAAGCAAGAGTGCTCCTGTTTGTGGATTTTTTAATTTATTCACTGCTTCCAAACATCCTAGAACTGTATCAAATGAAAATACTACTTAAAAATGAAATGTGTCTTTATGAAGCCACGGAATCTTACTTTTGTTTAATCCTATCCCATTACCTATTCTGCTAGTGAGAGAACAGCAAAGAAAAGTTAAGCCATACCCTTAGGCTAAAGACATACAAGGGGAAACCTTTGAATAGATGAAGCATCCAGATCTTCTGCTGCAGCATGTATAATTGCTAACCCTTATAAAATAATAAGGGCATGTAAATTTAATCCAGCATTTAAGAACTGAAGACCTCTGCTGAGACAGTGTAAAAAGGTTGAGTTCTGTTTGAAGGACAACACTATTTGAATGAAAAAAGAAGTGAACAAATAATTATTCATTCAACATGACCAAATTTTTAAAAATAACAGGATATGGGATTTTTCCCTATTTATTTATTGTTCTCTTTTTAGTTGTTAACCTCGGGAAACTTGGGAAATTGCTTGTAACAGATTTAAATCACAGGAGACAGTCTCAATTTGTCCTCTATTTCTTCGTGGCTGCAATTAGTTTACAGGTGCTACAGAAGTGCTTTACAGGTCTGTAAAATGTTTTCTTTTCAGGCTTTGGAAAGAAATGTAATTTTGACAGGCCTTTGTTATATAGAAGAGTATCCAACTGCAATTCACAAAAAGTACAACAAAATGCAATAGGCACAGAAGGTATGACCGCTTCATTTTTCAATCATTATAAAACATGCAAAACCAATTATCCGGGCAATGAGTAAAATTATGATGTATGAATTGTAGTTTAAGAAAAGGATGGTTATCATGTGATCGGGGCAAATCTGCAGCAGTAACCATAGTGCTTATTCAGCATCATAATCTTTAAGACTGTCTTCTTCTGACATGCACAGATCCTGAGCACCTCCATTTTACATTGCTCAAACTTAAGACAGCAGACCTTTCTCCAGCTGCATCTCAAAAAGCATTATCATCTTGGATGAGCTCAATGGAGTTTAACCAAGTTCCTCCCCCTCAACCATCTTCTCGCTAAGTACCGAGGTAGGATGGTCCGTAAGAAGAGACTTCTATAGATGGGTCATGCATCCAATCCAATGGAGCATTTCATCTGATTTTTTAAAAATTATTTTTATTCTATCCATATTTCCATCAGAATATTACTATCTTTTAAATCCTGTTCTATCCCTCTCACAAAGGAGGAGAAGGAGGTGGGTAGTGATGGTAGGCTCTTGCTTGGCAATTCTGAAACCAGTAAAAGCAACAGCAGCACTTATAAAACCCTCACAGTTTAGAGATAGGGACTGTTTGCAATTGGCAAATAGGGGAAGTCCAGAGATGCCCCAAGACAAAGCATCCACTTCCATCCCAGAAGCATCTCTATGTGACCTGGACATGCCCTGCCCGGAACAGTACTAAATTATGCTCCATGGCTAGGATGCTCCCACACAAAACCTTTGTACCTCTTCTAGGCAAAGTGGGCAGGGCGTGGTCAACGTAGCTCCAGTTGCACATGGCATTGTCTGATCACCACGGCAACAGTGGCACGCATGATCATTCCTGTGATGTGGTGAGCTTACTTACTTAGCACTTAGTGAAGTGCCTGATACATTTGGGATAGATCAGGTGGTTTGAAGTGCAGACACCTGACCCATCCCACATCTTTATTTCCCTGGGACAATGTCCCAGAAAAGTGAAGGAGCAAAAAGGTCCAAAGAGGAGGAGGAGGCTACTGCCAAAGAAGAAAAACCTCACCCCAATCCTCCTTCTCTTGTCAGAACATTTGATCTTTAAAAAGCTATGGTAGCTGCTAGTTAACAAAGGGTCTGCATCCATATTTACTCACTGCAATCTATCACTTCATTTTTTACATTTGCATACTCAAGGATACTGCTTACTGGGATATGAAAACATGACAAATAACAGAAATAAATAAATAAATAAAATCAACCAAGACGGATACAAAACCAACTGAAGAAAGAGGCAAATTGTTATTAAATGGTGCAGAATGAGCACTCTTTATCAGTTGACTGCGAAGATGACTAATCTAGACTATTATTAATTCATGACTAGTTGGCATGTAGACTTGATGTTTCCTGGGTTTTATAGCTTCAGCCCATTCTAAAAGCAATTAAGTTTTTTTTCTCCCAGAAGTCAAATGATGTTTAAAAATACAATGTAAATAACATTGTATTCAAAAATGCAGTACATAAGTCTGATTGTCTTCTGGCATATCACAGAAATTTGACATCATAGATATGTCTTTGGGAGGTATTTACATATATACAGCTTTAAATGTTGTGAAAAACATTTACAAAATCCATAATTACAGATGCAAATCAGCACTTAAGCCATTTTGGTATGTCAGTCATATTTCTATGATGAAAAACTATGCAAAAGTAGTTAGAACAATAAATACAATTATGTAATACCCTGTTTCCCACAACGAATAAGCCCTACCCCAAAAATAAACCCTAGCATGATTTTTCAGGATTTTTGAGGTTGTTCGAAATATAAGCTGTACTCTAAAACTAAGCCCAAGTTACAGTTCATTAAAAAAGTCAATCTAAATAATATCCAGGCAGTTATACATGCAAAAAAGTAAAATCAATTGCTAGTAGAATGCACAAGGACAGATAGACCCTTCAACAATGAAAGCAGACCCCCCCCCAATGAATCACACTCATCACCCTCTGAGAATAAATGTTGACTTTTGTTCTTAAATATAGGTAAATGAAGATTGTTGTACATGGAAAAGGAAACAGAGTCACAAGAGATTCAAGATGGAATTCAGCATTTGGAGAGTTATGATGATGTTCCAGAATATGATGACATGTCTCTATTTGAATAAATGTTGATTTTTTTTTTGTTGTTGTTGTTCAAGAATAAATGTTGATTATTGTTCACAGAAAAAATAAGGCATGCCCTGAAAATAAGTCCTTTTGGAGCAAAATTTAATATAAAACCCTGTCTTATTTGTGGGAAATAGGGTACTAATTATGGTTTACATGAGAGCGGTAGGGCAAACAGCTTGGAAGGCAGAAGGGTGCTAGTTCAGTCCTCAGCCTTACCCAAAAACAAGCAAGCACTCATATATCTTTGCCACCTGGACAGAGGTGTCCACAGAAGTGCCCATTTGGAGTCAGACCCAAATCAATGGAGCAACTAACCACCACCTTTAAATGCAGGGAAGTCTGCCAATAAAGCCTTTGAGATCTAATCTCGACACAATTTCAGTAACCTAAAAAAGAATCTTTGTAATTATTCATTTCTGCGTTACACATCTGCAATGGATCCAGATTGCATTCGACATGGATTGAGAGTGGATTAAAAATGGATTCAGGGTGGATTTGACACTTTCAGATTTGTTACAGGATACATATCAGATATATATTCATTCACATTCGATACGTATTTGTTCATATCGGATATTCATACAAATTTGTACAAATACATTTGTATCAGAATCCTACCACACTTGAAGGGGATCTATTAAAAAAAAAACATTCAGTTTGTTATGAATTGAATGTCAAAAATCCCATTCATGCACATTCCTACTTAGGAGTAATTAATCCTCATCAGTAGGATCTGTAGAGAATAAAAATGTTTTTTAAAAATCCCTGCACACAAACTATTATAGTACTGGCCTAATTTTTGAAGGAGGGCAGGTCATGCCATTACAAACTATGTGACATAATCTAGGAATCAAAAATACAGCTACACTTTCACCAGCAAGATTACAGCTGTATACACCTGTACTGATGAGTGTTAAGAAGATTCTATTATTTTAATTATAGGTACTTAGACTAAGTTAAATGTACAGTGGTGGTCCACACCAGTGTTCCTTGACTTGGCCTCTTATACAAGTGGGACACCTAGCAGCCTTTACCAACGAGGTCAAGGATTAGGAATGATAGAATGATATGAATACCAAGAAGGCTGAACTAGAGAATTATTTCCACAGACTGCAAAACAAAGGAGCTTTTATTTTAGGAAGCACAGCTTTCAACTACTGAGGCTGATAGGCCACTAAATTAAATCACAGGAAGGTTTATGTTGCAGTGTAAGTGCTTATACACTAGAATGAATTGCTCGTTTAGTTTTTAAAAAAACAAACAAATGCAAATAAATCTCATTTACATTCCAAATTATGCATATGTTTACTGACAAATCCATGTAATGGGGCTTATTTCCAAGTAACTGCAACAGGATGGTAATTCTAAGAAACAAAACACTGTGAGAGAGACAACGTTTAAAACATTCCTCCACATTCAGGCATTTTCTAGTATTACACAGGCCTTAGGAATGTGACAAGGGCCAGAAGTCTGAGTAGGATGCTGTTAAAAACAATTAGTGGGAGAAATCTCTAGCATTAAAGGATTTGGGTTTACATACTGATGTCATCTGGCAGGATGCACAAAAGTCTGGGGACAGAGGACCACCCATGCCCAAAATTCACTGGGCCTCTATGAGTGCACATTTATCCTTTTTGCAGTGATGTCAGGCTTCTTACTGGATGCATATTTCAGTAAAACAAATATGCATAAATAAACAAATCATGATTAGTGGGCAGGCAAATCATGGTAATGTTTCCTATATTAGTTTAATTAGTCCACAATGTAAGATATATTCTTATTATTGTTTGGGATAAAAGAGGAGAGGAAGTGAAGCATTATGTGCTCCCCAAGGGCCATAAGATACTTCTGTCTCTGCAAAGTAGATCAAAATGATCAGAGCAGGAGGGGGGAAAGTGGTGATAATGTAAGAGCAAGAAGGAGTATGAAGAAAAGTGGGAATCCTATGCCTATTTCATCACTACAAAACACAAAGACAGTTTTTGATCTGTTTTTCAGTGGCACCTCACTACATCTCTTCCTTTTCTCAAATGAACCTCAGACCAGCTGTACTTCCACTTCAATATTCTTAATAAAGAAGTTCCCTGTACCTGTGCGGGTTGACTCATTTACACTGGATTTTAACTAATCAATCTCCACACCAATCAAAAACTCAAAAGCTAAATCTCCCTTCAGCAACAGTAACAAAACTGTCACAGTTCTCATGGTGGATAAAAAGTGGTACTGTAATGAAACTGCAAATACTCCACTACTCTTTTACACCTTGAGTTATGTCACTTGAGATTAGCAACACTGCACAAGAGTCACTATCTGTAATGCATGTAGAACCTGCCGACTTCTCAGTATGCAACAAATTACTTCTCTTCTCAAAACCCTTTACGGTTGCTGAAGGCAAACGGAAAGATTCTTCTGATGTGCACAGAACTTTTGAGAACAGAGAAAACCTGAGAACTGCTGACTGTGTTTGTCTTTCAAAGCTTCTGGAAAGTCAGAAAAGACTTTTGTCTGTTCCTTGAGACTTCTGGCAAACAAGAGATGTTCCAGAAACTTCCACAAATGAGGAAAATGGTCAGAGCTACATCTTTTACTGTTATTCCCCCCTCCAAAATTACATGGCAGTACCCACTCCCCCCAAAAAAATCACATCACATCACCTCTCCAATCAGTTCACCTGAGAGGATGAACGTGCAGGAAGCTCTGAAATTATTAGACAAATATTGACTGACTGACTGACTGTATTTCATTTCTATCCCAACCTAGACCCAAAGGTCTTTTCTGGAGTTATTTATCTAGCTGGCCCACACAATACTATGTTAAAATTCTTCATGTACACTTAGAATATTTCCTTATAAAACTATAAATATGACATAAACAAAATTGAGCATGTGCAGGTGTGACCAAGACACATCACATTATTCACTAAAAACAGAATTCTTGATTCAGGTTTCTACAAACAGAATATTTTCCTCACAGACAAGTACCTTTGTTGCAGCAGACAAAAAGTAATGGTTCATAAAAATATATCTGGCACTTTATTATATTCAAATGCTTCTAACCCTGTCAAATGAAAATGAAGATAGCTAGGCCTAAATCTACTTTTATGAGAAACATGCTGATGATTCCTGAATCTAGACTGGACTACTTAGCATATACGGCAGAAGCATTTTAGCTTTTCCTGTTTTCTGGGTTTATAAGAACAGAATACAACCGTCAGAAGGGTAGAAAGAGAAGATTCACACAGAAAAACAAATCATTTTCCATAAATCTGTGTCAATTATTATGTAAAATTTCCAAGCAGTACAGGTTCCAAGTAATTACAATTAAATATTCCCTTGCATATTAACAATTATAGGTTTTCAGTTGAAGATACCATTCAGATCAAGTGTACTTCTACTAAAGGTGGTCGTTATTCATTCCAAATAACTTAAGAGTCATATCTTTGTAGTTTAAGATACTATAGGGTGCAAGGGATCTTCTTACATTATAACAGCTAAAAAAGACAATGGAATTTCATATTGAAAGCCTCAAGATAATTTGTTAGATAAAGATATCAGAAATGGTCAGTATAAGAAAATGCTGTGAGGTGCTATGTATGACAGAAACTCTAGAACTGAGACTCAGCATTACTGCTATAAAAGAATAACAATTGCCAGGGATCATCCATTCATTTATAACTCACATATAAAACATGAAAATATTAACAAATGTTATTAAACCATGGAACTTTTTCATCAGTAAAACTATTCAATAATGGACACAAATAAAACATTTTAAAATATTTATTACCATTATGATAGAAACTAGGAACCTTTTCACACATACCTTTAGCATGTGCTAAAGTTTGACAGCTCTTGCTACTATGTAGCAAGCCCAATTCTCAAGTCATATAGTGAATGGATTTTGACAGGGATTCTTAAAGGAGTTGCTTTGTCATCTTTCTTTCATACACAAAAAGATGAGCAACCACTGCAGTAATGTTACACAGAAACCCCATGCTAGCTTCTGGAAGACTTACAGAAAAAAGATACACAGAGAGCAAATCAGGAAGGAACGAACAGAGGGAGGGAGGGATAGAAATATAATAAAAGCAACACACAGTGTGGGGCTACATTCTTAATAAAGTAGATTAATTAGAATATACCTACATTCAGGTATCTCTTGCCCTTCTTCTTTGTTGGATCTTTGGCTGGATCATATGGGTCAACTCCATAACATACTTTTTGTTCCCTTGCTTCTCTCAGAGCTCTCTGGGACGGTCCTTCCAGCCCATCCTCTCTTTCACATCTATGACCGACTATAAAATAAAATCAAAATAATATATTTCAAGAAGAAAGAAGCAAATTACAAAAGACACTTATCTTTAAATCACTGTCAGGAATCTGTACATGGGACTTCTTGGTGCACCTTAGGATCCCAGCACACCAGTGCCTTTATAATAATAATAATTCTTGTGAACATTCCTTGCAGCTGATCTACCCACTATCTAAGCCGTTACCAATAACCAACTTAATAGCACTTGTGTAGTTTGAGCCATAAGAATCTATTTGAAAATAAACCCAGAATGGATTTTTCATATACTTCAAATTTTGCTAGAGACAGTGAAGCTTAAAAGCAAGGATAATTTAATTCTGTTCTTCCCAGCTCTGCATGAAGAAGACCTCATGGTAAGGACATAAATATCCCTAATTAGCTGGTGATAGCTGATCATTCCCATATGCCTACTAGAAGTGGGCAAAGAGCAGACAGCAGACTATTATCTCCAGCTAAGGAATGAGAATATGAGATAGACAAGGGTTCACCAAGCTATAGATGCATGGGATGAATATGTGTAAAGCAAGCGAGGGCAGCTATGTTCGTGAAATGAGTATGCACTAGCACTAGTATGTACCCAGACTATAACAGAAAACATTTAAGAGGGCTAGGCTACAGATACTAGCAGGCTACTTCTTATTTTCCTGCTTCTCATCCATTTACTGCTTGATATATCATTTTGCCTTCCACTGTATGATGCCAGGTTATTTCCTAAATAGAATGTGGAAAGGTAGGTTAAAAGGGAGCAGCTATAATCCAGATATGCCCATGTAGACAACTGATACACCATCAGCACTGGCTGGTATTGTCATTTGCCCATCAGGCTTCGTTGTGATACAACAGGAGGACTCCTTACTCTGGATCAGCCTGTGAGACAAAGGGGCAAGCTGAAAATGTTGCTGGCCTATGCACCCACTCAACCTTTGGGAAGAAAGTGTTCATGTGGAATATGGTGGTGGTTCAGCTCCAGACATTTTTGGACTCATTGCAATCCAGGTTCAGGGAAATTTGAGATGTCTCGATAGATGACATTTACTGAGATAATAGCCCAGCTCTATATCTTAGGGGCTCACTTCCTACTCAGAGAGACAGTTTTAAAATATTTTATCAGGTAATAATTTGAACAAACTTAACAAACTCTGCTATCAAGTGCCACAGTATTTTTTTTCTGTCCTTCGTAAGTAATTACATGAATTATCTTGTCATTAAAAGATTTAGAAAGCAGTGACATCAGTAATACTCACCCCTATTTCTCTGTTACATCTGGATTAGGGTTATGCAAGGCTGTTTTTGCACTAGCCCCAAAGACCCCACTAGGAACCCATCTGGAAACCAATCGGTACTCGATTGGTACCGATCAGGCATGCACTGTCCCCACATAAGGCCCCTATTGGACCCCATTAAGACCCTATCCTGAGTGCGCTGTCCCCAAGAGTGCTGATGAAATCTGGATTTAATAGGTCATTCGGGCCCTTAAATCCTGATTAACTGAAGACCCCTTTAATGGTGTCTACAATCTGGTCTTCAGCCATGGACTGGATCTGAGGACACACGTCCACATGACTTCCCAGACTGGTGGGGTCCAGGGGCACGCTCAGCGGTCGCCATTTGCAGCAAGGCAGTTCCAGCTCTGCTCCACCACTCACACCTACGGAGTCCACTGACTGCCAATTCAGCTGTCAGGCTAAGCTTGATGTTTTATTATTGACACAGTGAGCCCTAAACAATATGAGCTCAAGTTATTGGAAAGAACTAACATTCTCTTACAGAAACCTACTCAGTTCCTAAGATCTGAAGAAGAAGCACTTTTGCTTGAAACACCACCTGCAGAGACCCAGTGAGAGCACTTTTTAATGCCTGCTGCAGAGCTTGTAGAACAGCATTCTCTGTATAATATTGTAAGTGCTAACTTCACTATTTCAGCAAGTGCTGAAAACATACTTTTGAAAGATTTGCTGGTGTGGATTAGTCTTCACAAACAGGAAGAGAAGGAGGAGGCGAGTTGGCTTTGCTACTCCAGTTTTCTCACCAAATTAAGCAAACAGAGCTTTCTGTTCTCCTCACAACAGAACACCCTGTGAGATAGGTGGGGCTGTGAGAGCTCACAAGAGAGCTGTGACTAGCCCAAGGTCACCCAGCTGACTTAGTGGGGGAATGCAGAATCAAATCTGGTATTCCCAGATAAGAGTCCGGCTCCCTAACCACTAGACCAAACTGGCATAAGATGCTGCTGCTTCTGATGTGTTCCATGCCACCAATTTCTCCTGTCACTATGGAGGAGTGGTCCAGTTAACAATTAATGGTATCTAGAGATTGTTATATTACTCACCAGACATCACGGTTTACTTAGACATGGCCTAACCTACTGAAGAGCAAACTCCAACTGAAACAACTTGTTGCTCTATCTGTAACAGTACTATTTTCTGGGTCATGCCACCAAATGCCATTTTCTTGTGCAAGGTTCAGTGAAACATGCATAAATAGAAAGCAACGGACTGAAGCATTCTTTATGACAAAACTGACTAATTTATTTGAAGGAATGCGAGTGAAGGAATGCTTTTTCACTCAAGATACTGCTCGTATAAATACTTTAAAAGGAAAGTGCTCTAACAACTTTAACAAGTATCATGTCTCAAAATATTTCCCTGAACACTGCACACCACAAAAATGTTTTATTTGTCTGAGAGTCCTTCTGTCACACAGTAGATGTATTCAGCTTGGAGTTACACTGCCCATGGGACACTGCATTTGCTTGTGTTTGTGAAATAAACATGTATGCGAACTACAACAGAACTATCAAAGCCCAGAGGCTTAAAGGGAACTACTACTTGGAACACATGGGCCAAGTTTTACAGAAGAACTGACAGTAACATTGTGTAATTACTCCAACAGCTTACATATTGAAACTTTCCTTCAAGGTAGGAGGAACAGCAACTGCCAGACTCAAAAGGGACATTAAAACAACAACAACATTATTTCTTGCTCTATTTGTAAATCAAATCATCTGGACTGTATGAAAACTAAGCCCACCTAAACAGACCTCATCATCCTACAACACCCCAGACTTGTTGCATCTTTAGCATTTAGTGGACACATTACAAGACCATTTTTCACCAACATCCCTTTCAGAAACTTCAGAGTTATGGGAAATGCTTAACATAAACACAGAATAGAAGCCCCACTGGATCAGGCTATATCCATCTAGTCCAGTATCCCGTCTCACTGTGTCCCACACTAATTGCTTCTGGACATCTCAAGCAGAAGACAAAAGCAAAACCTTCACTTGTTCTCATTTCACTGCAAAGGGCCTTGCAGAGCATCCTGCCTTTCTGTCCAACCTGGAGGCAGTACCTGGGCATTAATTCTAGTAGCCATTAATGCACCTGTCCTTCACAAATCTGTCTAACCCTTTCTTAAAGCAATCTAGTCTGGTTGCTGCCACTTCTTCTGTAGTAAATTCCATAGATCAGTGACCCTCTGGGTGTAAAAATTCTACCATTTGCCTTTCCTTACCCTCCTGCCCATCAGCTTCATAGAGTTCCCCCTGGTTCAAGTGTTGTGTGATGGATAAAATATTTTTTCTCTGTCCTTCTTTCCACACCGTCAAAGATTTTATATCCTTCAATCAGATCACCACCTAAATGCCATCCTTGAAGGTAGAAGAGGTTCAGACTTTGCAGCCTGATTTCAAAAGGGAAGTGTTCCAGCACCTTGCACATTTTCCAGTTCCACTATATCCTTTCTGAGGTGTGATGACCAGAACTGTATACAATATTCCAAATGTAACCTCACCAGAGATTTATAAAGGCAAAATGGCATTTGCCAACTCATTTTCCATTCATACTTCCCTTCCTAATTACTTGAGCAAGAGAGAGAAAAAGTTTATCAGTGCTGAGAAACCTATATTTTGCTACTAGGGTTAGTTCTGGTTATCCTTGATTGGTGTAGTCAAGATACAATCAAATTTCACACAGAGATAAATAAGAAGTTTACCTAATTTCCCCACTTTGTCTCTTTATTTAGTTAAGAATATCCAGATTCCAGGCAGAACAATAGTTACGATTGCTACGATTGTTAAGAATGAAATACATCTGGTTAAAATGCACCAATCTATATTTACTAACAGCAAGGCAAAATATCCAGTTTCACTTTAGGCAATAAGTTTGTTGATGGCATTAGCATTCTAGTCCATTATTATTGTAAGCACCAATAGAGCTCTGCTCTTAGCTTTTGTTCAGCCAGGTTTGTTCTAATCTGTAATATACAGGGCTTGTGAGGGAGGGGAGGTCGAGAAAAAGGCATTGGTCTTCTGAAATGAGGCTTTGGGGCCTGGCCATATGCAATTCAAGCATTTTGGATTTCCCTCAAGTTTGCAGTCTTATTATACAAGGTGCATCACCTTGTGATTTTGTGCACCATCTTCGCTGACACAGTTGTCATGGTGCAGCTCTATGGCTTTTTGCACCACGGGAAATTAATGAAAATAAAAGGATATATCACAATTGCAGGAACACAAAGTTGGTGGACCTTGGCAGAAGCACTCAGAAGGACATAATGGCACATAAATAAAATAGTTATATTTATATACATTCAGGCTTTAAACAAGGTTCAGAGTCAGTGGATCAAACTGTGCTTGCAAGGATGATTTGTTTAATCAAATTCTTACGCAGTCAAGATGGATTCTAATCTAGAGACAAGTCCCATGTTTCATGATCATTCACCCCTTCCACTTCAGATTCCTCGAACATTTTCTATATGTGTCAAGTTATGACAACATAGCATAGAACTCTCAGCTCCATGACACCAAATCATTCTGCTGCTTCAAGAAGGATAACTAGGAATGTTAAGTTTTGTTTTGTCATTTATTTGGTTTTTTTAAGTATTACTCCATAGCTCATGGAGCATAGCTCTAAAAAATGGAGAAGTTTTAATCATCTGGAGTAATTGCATTAAACAGATTTACATTCATAGCTTTCTTGGGGGGGGAATAGCTGATAACCTGTGTGAATTTTTTTAAAAAGTATAAGTATTGTCTTATGCAGAAATTACAGATTTTTTTCACTGTGCTTCCAAAAATTATTTAAATACAGTGTCACTCTCTCCCAGTCAATCTAAGATGATGTATCCTACTTGGTAAACACACACACACATATATGGCTTTCTAGAAGAGGTCTTTTGAAAAACTCCAATTAAAGAGCTTTTTTTTCAAATTACAACTATGCATAACTGTCAGCTCCAATTGCCATTACCATGCATAATCTCATATTCCTATTACACTCTGCCACATATATTGCTATATATATTCTATCATGGTAAATGTTAGGTTACGGGAGGGGTGAGTTGGAAAGAGTGGGGAAGTTAGAGATGTTTCTGAGTACAGTTTATGGCAGGCAATCCAAGGACATGCCAGCTGTCTCTAAGCACTGTCTCTGGGTACTGTTATGCTAAGTGATAAGAATTTTTTTAACTGCTTTGATGTAAAGGGGAAGCAGGCCAGGGAAAAGGAGGTATATTTGTGAAAGCAAAACGGGGGTCTGCTTTTGCAATGTTAAGCTCCGCTGAGCATTTCTGAATAAAAGTTGCAGCCTTACATAACAAGAAGCCTTTTGTTTCTGCCTGAAGTCTGCCAGGGTCTCACAGTAAATGACATCAAAAAGGATTACTATTGTCATGGTTTAACATAAAAGAGCATACCTTGTTTAATAATCCATTATAACAACAATCATACCTTCTGGCTCACGGAATATAATGACCTTACCATCAAAATGCAACATTAGAGGATTTGAGACAGAGATACTAAGAAACCATTTTCATTTTGGTTTGAGCTATACTCTTTCAGTTTGCAAGTACTGGTTCATAAGGTGGTCTGATTATTTAAAACAAAAATCATTCACAAAGAATCCTAGGATGTTAAGGAGAACACGACTACAGCTTGTAACAAAAATGATAATGTTTAATATACCACCCCAGCTCACAATGAGTTGGATGGCTAAGCTACCTAACAGGGAAAGAAAACAGGATCCAAGAGTCTTAGACTGCAGGAACAAGCAGGCTAGAATTAATACTTCAAAAATGCAGAGCTCCCCTCCCTGACATTTTGCCCTGGCCTTCAGCTAAATGGGGACACACTTTTCTCTCCACTGGTAGATGCAGTTATTGTCTTAAATGTTTGATTTTAGATGTTGTTGCCTGGAAACCTCCGGTTATAAGGCACGATAATGTAAATAAATAAATAAATAAATAAAAGATACTGCTGCAACTGCAAACCTTTTTTATTATACAATCCCATTCTCACATTGTCCATCAAGATACTGTAAAATTGGGATGTGCATGAAAAAAAAATCAAATTCATTTCACTATCAGTTTATCCGAAAATTCAGTTCGTCATCAAAAACAGATCTATTCATTTGCGTTCAACCATTTGTATAATTTTTATAAAAATAAGAATCCTTCTCTGAACTAATAAAATTCCCCATTACAGTATATTTGCCGTGTGCCTGTAATTGCTGTGTAGAGCTCTCAGGACTTGCCAAAACTAATGCAAAAGGTCCCATATGTCAGTACCAGTACATATTATATAACAATATGAAATGTCTGTTCTTCCTTCCTAGATGGTGCAGTGTAAATAGCTTTAATTACACAACCTTTCACATGAAGTTTGAAAATTCACACTATTTTAGTAGTATGCTCTGTTCATATGCACTGATTATTTGAATCAGTGCATATGAACAGAGCATATTACTAAAATATCTAGAAGGTGTATTAATTTTTTCATTACATTTGTTACAGCACAGTTTAATTATATGACAATACACCAAAGTTAACTAGCCATAGAGCTTTCAGTAAATATTATAGCCTGATTCTAATCAGGTTTCCTTGGAAGGAAGTCATACTAAGTTGAATAATACAATGAACTATGCTTAGGACGGTAGTCTAATCACATTTCACTGTGGTGGCTATTTATTTTTATAGTAAATCATTTATGCTAGATTACTGGAAGGTGAATAAAATGAGAGTAATTCCATAGATAGGCTGAAGAACACATAAAATAAAAATATCAGTGTTCCATTGCCAAACCTGCACATATATTTCATAAAACTACTCAGAGGAAAAGAAATGTGCCTGATCTAAATATAAAGTGACTTATCACCATCCTATTTTACAGTGAAACAATAGCTATAAACATAACCCAGTAATACAGGCAGCATTTGGTTTTCTTCCCCAAACACACATACATTTAACCTTTTAGTGAATACTTCCCAGCTGCTGAATTTAAAGATCTAATTTGCTAGGATAAAAAACACCACTCTTTCAGACAGGTGTATGTATTTCGGGTAGAACAAATTCATTGGTTAACATGAACTCCAAAAGCCCTTAAAACATAAGAGCAAAATCCTTTGTTTCTGTTTAACTAGCAAGCTGTTAGCAGTTCCAACCTGTTCCCACAAAGTTCATCATGGGCACAGCAAAATTCCAGAGCACACCCAACATGAAAATTTGCAGTACTATGCTGATATAGGAAGGGGGGGGGGCTACAAATACTTGCCACAGCCAAGCCTCCTGGCCTTCATAGATGCCAGAAATATGAACAGAACAGATAGAAGAAATAAAGCAATGCTCACAGGCCTCCTCATTTATTTATTTATTTATATTTTTTTCTTTGTGTTCTAAATTTTTAGGTTTTCAATGTAACCCTCCTTGCATGATTCAATGTCCAAAAGGACTGTTCACACATGAGAGTCTCCTACCAACTCTTGAGGGCAGGGGAGAATAGAGAATAGGAATTCCAAGACCTACAAGACCTGATCAAAACGGCTGAAGGAACAAGAACCTCAGAAGGTTCCAAAATGATCTTGAAATGGAGAAGTATCCGGGTCCCTTGATCCTAACAGGAAAGTCAGTGAGGCCAGCAGGAAAGTGAGTGAGGCCAATAGGAAAGTGAGTGAGGCCAAATGGGTGCCAATGAAGGCAACTACGTACACTGAAGGACACTGTTTGTATTGCTGGAGAAACAAAACAGAGGAATTTTGAACTATTCATGACTGCTTGATATTAAGAAAGCAAGAAGCCAAAGCGACATGAAGGAGGCGCAGCTGGTTAAAACAAATATACATTATGTACAAACTCTTGGAATCAAAAGTCCATTTGGTAGGCAAAGTCTTTTTTTTTTTTTTTTTTTGTCTACAAGATGCTCTTGGAAAAAAGGTAGGAAGGAAAAAGGGCCAGAAATGCCCCTAAAAAACCTCATTTAAATAATGGCGCAAACTGAAAAAAAAGTCCTCCTGAGGCCCGGCACAGTGAAAATGCTCTGTCTGGCCAGAAGGGCTTAGCTGTCTGAGCATGCAGCCTCTGCCAGACGAGAAAAGTGCATTAGCAGCACCGCTTCTTCTGTTTACTGTTCTTTGTTAACTTCACCACATCGTTCTGCTGCTGTTGCTTTGCTAAGTTATCCTTCTTGGCTTGCAGAACCAGCTCTGTGATGCAGTTGAACATCTCTTCCACATTAATGTTCTCTTCGGCGCTGATCTCAAACAGTTGGATCCCCATCTGTCCAGCAAATTTGTAAGCATCGTCGGTCTTCACCACTTTCTGCTCTGGATCATCATTCCTATTACCAACTAATATCTGGCAAACTTCATCACAATTCTGGTTTATTTCATTCAACCACCACTTGACACTCACAAAGGATCCAGCACTTATGGCATCATAAACCACAATAACACCATGGGTTCCTCTGTAGTACGTAGATGTGATTTATTTAGGTATTTGGGTACTTAGGTATTTGAGTATTTATTTGTATTTCTATCCCACCCTATACCCAGAGGTCTCAGGGCGGGTTACAATATTATATTAATCTTAGACAAGTAAGACAGCCTGTAATAGCCTTACACAGTGACCATGGATACCTCCTGCTGCCCACATTCTATGACAATCAACATGCAGAGGCTAAAAGGAATATTTAAGAGAACCTCTATAGGCTATGATCAAAGAGGATGGATTCAGTCTTAGGAATCCAACAAGAAATATCTCAGCATCTTTTTACCTGGGTAAGCCTTCTTATTTTGCTAGCTCTCCTGTAATTTTTTTCCATAACCCATCACAGTGTGAGAAGGCACAAATGTCCTCAAACCTCTTCACTCTTTAAGGTGCTTCTGTTGTTACAGATCTTGTTAATGAGAATAAGCAAAGCAGCATTTTCTAAGCCCTTTGACCTAATTTTGTAAAAATTCCCTCTTTCTTGATGTGTACCTTAGAAAGCTGTTTAAGTATTCAGTACTGTTAGACAAGCTTTGGTCTCCTTCTGTCTCTTAGAATGTTTGTGTAACAGAAAGGACTTTTAAAAGACTATCACTCTTAGTATGTTTTCTCCTCTTCTCTCTTAGAACGTACATATATTTATTTGCCCTGAGTCAACTGCTGACAGGCTCAGCCTAATATCTTTTGTTTGCTCTCTATGCATACCTATAAGATATTAAAGGATAGCTCTCCCTTGGTTAAGCAGAATTTTCACTGCTTCTCTGACAGTCTCTCCACATATATCTGCATAAGAAACTCAGTGCAGGAATGCACATAAGTTTCAGAAATCACTTTAGATTATAAGCAATGCTCAGTCTGTCGAATGGCTGTCCACAACCAGAGTGTATAGTGTGTGCTGAGTGCATAGTTATCTTGATCATTCCTCTCCATTTTTCCAAGCTGAGCTCCATCTCTGTGGCCCGTACCATCACCATCTACACTGCATTGCCTCTCCATGCTGCTACAGATCTCCAGGTATGGATTTTTGTTTAGGGGTTGGGGAGATTAGAACAATACTCATACAGATGACCAGGTATGCACCACTATACCTGTATGGAAAGCTACAGGCCAGTGCCAAGAACTGCACTTTTCCACCTCACTCTTGGCATGCACATGGATACATGTACCCTTCAGATCTGCCTGCAGCTTTCCCAAGCTGTTAAAGAACCACATTTGCTCCTCGGTCTTCTTGCTTTCTCCTTCTACATTTTCCAGATGGAAAGGCAGGCAGAGATTAAAACCCCAAAGAAAGCTCGTTCAATGTCCCACTTCAACTGTGCTCACTTGATCAGAGATGCACATACATAGCACGTGTGTACTCAAGAGAGCCAGAAAATTAGTCCATCAGAAGACAGAAGAAATGTAGCAACATATTCAGGAGAAAGAAACTCAAGGGATGATCAGCAAGCAGTAAAATGCATTCAAGTTAGGGCGGAGGTTTTGAAAATCTGCTTCCTTAGAGGGAAGGAAAACAACTCAAACTCCCCAGCAAGATTCTCCAGTTTCCCAGCTGATCAGATCACCATTCCACAGCACAGAAAAGTAGAAATCATCTTTCCCACACAAAGAAATAAGTTTAAGAGAGAAAAAAAAGTTTGCTTTTAATTATCAAAGTTGGCACAGTGGCAGTGTTTAAAGGACTACACAAGGAGCTCTTTACCTACTGTCATAGGGAGACAATTCCTACTGCAGCCCTCTTGCAGGAGCAAACTGCCTTTAAATGGTAATAGGCTTCAGCAGGGATCCTCCCAATTTTGTCTCCCTGCCTTGTTTTATCTTATATTTTACATCTGTTGGGCTCCCCTAACATAAGGAATAGGGAAATGGTCACTGCAATCAAACTGCCACCAGCTTCTCTGCACCTTAAGAGGTTTCTGGCTGATGCGCTTATGCCTATGTGTGCCTAAACTCACAGAGAGAAATCTTACAACTGGAAGGCACTGAGACCCTGCTTCAGTCCATAAAGAAGAATTTCAGTGCTGTCGCTCTTAAGTCCCAAAGCAGCTGACAATAAGTGGCCAGATCACAACTTAGATTTTCTGTTCCATGTGTGATGGTGAGATGTAAAATGAAAGAAAACTGGGAGGAATTTTTGACTTGCTTTCTTGGTTTTAGGTTCAAAAATTAGCACTGCTGACTGACCATCCTAAAGAAAATCACGAAGAATAAGGTCTTCCCCACTGTATTTCTATCCCATCCTATACCCAAAGATTTCAGGGCAGGTAACAACATTTAAAATCAGACATATATTAAAACAACAACAGTGTCAGTAAAGTGGGAAGAGACAGCGCATCTTCACTGCCCTCTTAAACATATACAGGGGCCTGACATAACAACAGTATCTTCTGTACAGCTGAATATTTGATAGCCATGTCTCTTAATCTCATGCCCTGTAGTATAACATTCATCAAACAATGCTTGGCTTTAAGAATGTTTAAGAAGCAAGCAATTTTCTAACAATTTTAATATTCTGCATATGGGAAAAATAATATTTACCTTGAGTCACTGGAGGATGAATGCTGCTTCCAGACTCTAAGCTTTGTAAGGTAGCTTGCAAGCCTGTAATCTACACAACAAAGAAAGAAAAATAAACAAACACTGAGCACCTATAAATAAATAACAGAGTTTAGTGTCCATATTTTCTGGTCTTTTACAAAGGCCAGATGAACCTAAGGGCAACATACAAGGACTCAGACTACTCACAAGCCCTGTGCTCTGGCCAAAAAAAACCCCCCACAAACACAAACACAAAAGGACCAACTATATCAGCTGAAATTTTTCAATAAACTTTTACAGTATATAGAAAACAATACAAAACGGTTTTTTTCCAGGAAAATTCTCTCCAAAACTTCTCTACCGTTCTTATTTGTTATTAATTAGAACCACAGTTGTCACAGATACCATGCCAAGTTATCTTGGTATCCTTTGCATTTCTAATTCAAATGCATCTAGAGTATGCTTTTTGCTGGCTGAACACACAAGAAACCTTTCATTACATCTAGACTGAGTTTGGTTTCTTCATCCTTTACCTTTGCTTTTTTAGTGCTCTCAGCTGTGTAATACAGAAGAGGCAAAGCAGATGTCATGCTATGCCTAAAACCAAAGGCATATTTCTATAAAATATTCAATGAAAGCTACTTTACAAATCTAGGAGAAGAAAGACTATTGATGGGGAAAGTTAATAAGCCTTGCAAAATCCACCGAAAGCCATTGACAAAACAGTTTCTATTTTTTCAACCAATCAGTTGGTTTGTTCATATACCGCCTTTTCAAATATTGCTCAAAGGAAGAAAAATACATAATTCACTTTTTTAAAAAATTAAAAATGTAACAATATAGAATAGTAGAAAAAAACCCCACAACCACCAATAGCAGAAACAGAGTTAGTCTTTTCATCTCACAACCTATAGCTATTGTGGCAGCCTTCTTTTCTCTTTGCAAAATAAAGTATCCACATTTCTTCTACCAACACTGTCAGACATTGTAAGCATAATCTATATTGAAGGAAAACAAGGATAGAGCATGTGTTCCAGTTGTTCCTACATTTGTATTATAACACCGACTCAAAAGGAACACGGATTCCCTTGGTAAAATTAGTAGCCATTTGCCATTTGTCTATTCTCCCCCTCCAGCCTGTATCCACCCAAGCACAACTCAACTCCACATCTACCACCCAGCAGAGCTTCTTTAAAGCCCAGTCTCTCTTTTTTTCTTTGGCTTTGTAATTGCTGTTTTGTACTACTCTGCAATTTCAAAGAAGCGCACAGTGGGGGCACTGCTTGCTCTCATTCACTATTTGTTCCTTCTCTTCCTCCAGTATGTTTCCACCCAAGTTCAACTTCAGTTCCACATGTGATGGTTCTAACAATGTTATGATGGGGGATTGGACCTGACAGCTGTTTCTCCTAATGCATTTTTTTCCACTTGAGAAGAATATGTTGTGGTGTCTTTACAAAATGGTTTGCAAGTTTTCTCTGTGTTATATACTAACTTGCTTGTTAGGGAGATGGAAAATTTGTACTTTGTGTGACCTTAACTTGATGGACAGAGGAGTCAGCTTACATCTTCTCTTAGCCTGGGGGCTAACAGGTATATGGAAGTTTGTTAGGAAGTACTGTTAGGGAGTTTGTTAGTAGCACCTTAACCTAATTGATATTGTCCTATGACCTTAGAGGCTGGCAGATGTATCTAAAGATGCTGGCTTATCTTATATTCAGTCATTAGGATTGTTCTCTAGTTGGCCTTATGTCATACCCAGAGGAAGTTTTATCCATTAACACCAGTTAGGAGGCTATACCTAAATTCTCCACCCAGAGGTGGAGAAAGTAGCCATTTTCTCTATATGCAATGTAGAGGGAGGGGGGACATGTTGAGGAGAATATGTAGTAGGCAAATCAGGAAGAAGACTTCGCAGTACCTAAGCCAATCACAGAAATTAAGGAGGGACCATACGTCTGGGACCAGGGGTAAAAGGAAGGTTGTATCCCTCCAACATCTGGGACACTCTGGGTGGCTCTCCTCTTTATATAAAGATCTTTTCTTTACAGATAATATGCTCTGCTTATATTTTTGTTGGAGCAAGTGGTGAGTGCCACCAAGCACATTCCTTACACACTGATCCTAATTACTTCAGTCAATGCCATACCATATTATTAGTGAAAAGTCACACAATGGGCACTGCATATAATCAAAATCACACCAATAAGAACAGTTCTAGAAGGTATTAGATTTATTGTAGTAAGAATTGCATTTTTTAAAATTTACTTGCAAGTCTTCAGAGGTCTCTATACACTTTATTTATTGTGATTTTGAAGTAATAATGCAACATATCCTCTGAACACAGCTGTTCACAGGAACTACCTCACAAATAGAATGGTCTGGTGTCATCCTCTTGCATAAGAGCTCCCCTCCTATCTCTTTCACTTTCACACATAAATGTAACTTCAAAAATGATGATGATTTCAGCCCAAATTTTATGGATTAAACCTAACTGGGGTGTGTGTGGTGGTGAAACTTGAAGATCTAAATATTCATGTTCTCAGGGGTGAAGTAAAAATGGCCTCTGTGGGGCATGATCTCAAAAGTCAAAGCAAATTGGAAGCTAGGGAGAGGGGAGGACTGCTCTTGCTCTGTCTTTATATCCTGGAATTTTTCTAAATAAACAGAGGCATAGTCAAGGGCTGCAGGTAGGCAATGTGAATTCTCCCCCCTTTGCCTGCATTTTAACTGTGTTGAGATGTAACCTGAGCCTTGAATGCAGATAAAAAAATTATGTAAATATTTATGATTATACTCAAGTACTGTAAAAATATTTTTGTTCTCTGTACACTGAAAGTGCAGACATTTTACCTGCCCAACAGCTCTGTCTCTTTCCAAGGTTGTAAGCATTTTCTCTCTTAGAAGAATCTCATATTTTTCATTTAACTGCCTTAAAACTGGTTCATATGATGCATAATGCGTCTTTAACCTGGAAAAATGAAATAAAAACAGAAAAGCATTTTTTCAATAGAAAACACTATTCTTAAAAATGTAACACATCAATGAGAATGAGATATCTTTACATGGCACTGAGTCACATTTTGTTCCAGGTGAACATAGAGACAGAAAGTTGCTATACTGAAGTATCTTCAATAACTGCAGAAACAAGGGCTATGTCCATATATACAGTGGAAAAAAAAGTGGCTCAAAATCAGCTTAGTGGTGGCAGTGCATGTATATGCTAGTGCCTTAATCCACATAAAAAGCCATAAAAAGTTTGTATTTTCTGGCTTTTAATGTGTATTATTTGGGGGATGGGAACATTATTGTTTGCCTGCTACCATTACTAAGCGGATTTAGAGCTGCTTTTTTTAGTATGTGCAATGTAGCCCAAACGTTCTCAACAGATTTCAGGTATTCACAGAATAAAATATTAGCACACATTAAGTTTGGGGGGGATTTTTTGTTTTTGATTTTGTTTTACCCTAAAAGACAAATGTTACATCACTAGTACCAACAAAATTAACAAATTACCTGATAGCCAATCAAACTGCAGTAAGGGCAGTGAATTTTCTCAATATTAACTATGGAACTTTCATTTGAAATGTTCCATTACATTAACTAGAAACATTGGCTTTCATTATAAATATGTGATTATATGAGTATCACAAAGTCCATCATTTAGGAAGATCAAAAATGCTAACTGTGTTTAAAAAAATCCAAAACTAAAATATGTTATGAGCCACTAAAACACTTTTAGAAGCATGTCTGTCTTCAGATCTCAAGGCCCATGTCTAAAAGGGTTCCTTTCCTACATCATTACTTGACTGTTTGTCACATATCAAACAAAAATTATTGAAAAAGAAATACCTGCAGTAGGGGAAGGAAGTTTGGCTGCATGATTTTACAGTGATCTCTCAAAATTAAAGGCAAGCAATATCTCTTCTCTTGCGTAGTTCAATGAGGCTGTGGGCCATGCCATGCAGGGCCGCCCAAGATGGACAGGTCACAGTAGAGAGCTCAGACCAACTGAAGAAAATGGCAAATATGGATGTGCATGATTTGTGTGTGTGTGTGTGTGTGTTCGTTTCACATCTAAACAAATGTGAAGGAAATCTGCATTTGTGCAAATACACCCACTTTTTTTTCTCGTTTGTTTTAAATGTTCATCTTCATGGAAATCTTTAGTAAAAGGTGAAAAATTTATACAATCTGAAGAGAAGCCAGAATATGCAAATACAGCACTCTGAATGTGGTAGGATTCAAATCCATTGTGAACGCTCTTCAGATCCACTTTAAATCCCTGCCGCCAGTCATGCCTCCAAATCCCAAAACAACTTTTGATTGCTCTGAATCCACTCTGAATCTACTGCATATGTGACTGATCAGCAACTTTACCACATCGATTGAATGCACAAAAGCATTTGCTTCGCATCTGAATGTCAATCTTCGAATATAATCAATACTTGATTCAAACGCAAATGTTTGAACTTGTACAAATTCATACAAATTGTGAACCTGATGAATAATTCGTGCACATCCTTAATGAGAGACCACTCCAGTATTCTTTCCAAGACAACCTTATGAACAGTATCAAAAGGCTAAGAGATATGACACCAGAAGATGAGCCTTTGAGGTCAGAAGTTGTCCAGTATGTTACAGGGGAAGAGCAGAGGGCAATTAGAAGTAGCTGAGCTGTGGATGTGTCTGGTGTTGAAAGCAAAGTCTGTTGCTGTAAAGAACTTTACTGCATGGGAACAAAGAATATAAGATCTATGAACCAAAGTAATCTGGAAACATACTTCTTGAATCTTTTTATTGGCCTTAATACTTTAAAATACAAGCACTTTCTAAAGTTTGTCTTTGCTGAAGTCAAAAGAAATATTGCCAAAAACTAGAAAAATTGTAATGTTTTCAATCTTAACAAGTGGTGAAGCAGTTTATAGGAAGTGGCTAGAGCAGAACACCTCACTGTGCAAGTCAATCAAATGAAAGGTCAGGAATCCATTGTTAAGTTCAATACCACTTGGTTTCCTCTTCTGAATCACCATGGACAAACTAATTTAATTTACTCCAGCCTCTTCCTCTGCGTAGATGGCTCAGCGTAAATACTTACCTTTTTTAATTTCACTTTCCACACAGTTGCTTGCTGTTTGATTCATTTGCACCGTTGTGTAAGCTGGGTCTCCTGCACTGATTGTTTGCTGTTCAAGACACATGTTCCAGGCTGGCTTATTGTTCAATTTACTTGTTTCCTTTTTCTTGCAGTACTCAAGTTTTTATCTGTAGTCTTTTATATTTTGTATGCATTTTTAATCCACGTATTTGAATAAATGAATGTTTAAAAATAACATTAAAACTTTACCAAATCCAAAAGAAAACCAGGGTGGCTTACAAGTGCAGTATAGGAAGTCATTAAAAGCAAGAAAATCTTGAAAAACTCTTTCAGAAAATGGAAGGCTTGCAAGGTGACAATCAAGAATACTAAGAAGGATTTTGAGAACTACTGTGCTAAAAATAACACAAGGAATTATAAGCCTTTCTCTAGGTACATCAGAAGTAGCAATCCACCCAGAAAATCAGTTGGATCATGGACACTGAAGAGAGGCGAAGTGAATTATTTGCCTCTGTTTTGACTGAGAAAGACACGGGGCATATCTTGTATCTAAACCTATTTTTTCAGGGTGGGATTCAGAAGAATTAAATTGGACAAAAAGAGCAAAAAATGAGGTCCTTTTGTGTCTAGATCAGGGATGTCAAAGATGCGGCCCGCGGGCTGTATGAATACGGCCCGCCGCCACCGCCGCCCACCGCCGCCACCACCGCCGCCGCTGTCCTCCTTGGGCACGAAGGAGGTGAGGCGAGGCGAGGGCGAGCGAGCGTGCAGCGGGCCCTCCACTTCCCAAGTGCGCGGGCGCCGCCATGGACAGCCAGCCCCGCCTCGGTGCCCTAGCCATGCCCCAGCCACGCCCCCAGCCCATCCTCTGTACCCTAGCCATGCCCCTGGCCACGCCCCCCGTCACGCCCCAGCCCCTCCTCTGTGCCCTGGTCATGCCCCCGGTCACGCCCCTGGCCATGCCCCCTGGCCCTCACAGTATTTTTTTTTAATCCGGCCTTCGGCAAAATTGAGTTTGACACCTCTGGTTCTCGATAGATTGAATGCTAACAAATCTCCAGGACCAGATGACATTCATCCAAGAGTTCTTAAAGAACTTATCTAGCAAAAATATATAATCTTTCTCTAACATTTGAGATGACTTAGGAAACTGCACATCAGTTAGCTTAATCATGCCTTACTAACTTGTTAGAATTCTTCATGAGTATCAACAAGCGTGGGAATAAAGGTGATCCAGTTGACATCACCTACATGGACTTTCAGATGGCTTTTGACAAAGTCTCCCATAAATATACTAATCTGTGATGTAGTCCTGCATTTATATCTAGCTAAAAGAGAGGAAAAAGAGACAAGCAATTAATGGGCCACTTTCTTCAAATGCAAGGAAATAAAAAGGAGATATCCCTAAGGTTCCGTATTGGGACACATGCTTCTTAATTTATTCATAAATTAAGTAGGGATACATTTGCTGATACCAAAAGGATCTGGGCAGTGAATACTGAAGAGTTGTGGAAATTGTGAAGAGTTCCAGAAGGACCTCTTGACATTGGGTAAGTGGACAACCAAGTTATGAATAAACTTCACTGTTAGTAAGTACAAAGCAATACATAGTGCGACAAAATAAAACATTACATGTATAATTTGATGGAGTCTGAGTTTTATATGATGCACCAAGAAAGGGACCTTGGGGTTCTGATGGATAAGTCAATGAAGGTGTCAACACAATGCAGAGCAGCAGTAAAAAAAATCAAATTCAATCTTAAGAATAATTAGGAAAGGAATAGAAGATACCATATTTTCCGGCGTATAAGATGACTGGGCGTATAAGACGACCCCCAACTTTTCCAGTTAAAATATAGAGTTTGGGATATACTCGCCGTATAAGAAGACAACACCCGGCGTATAAGACGACCCCTGACTTTTGGGAAGATTTTCCTGGGTTAAAAAATAGTCTTATACGCCAGAAAATACAGTAATCTGCAAACAGCATTTTGCCTCTTTATAAATCTATAGTGAGGATACATTTGGACTACTGTGTACTATTTTAATCACCACAGTTCAGAAACAATATTATAGAACTGGAAAAAAACCTGCAGAGAACAACAACTAGAACAAGCAAGGAGTGGAATGCCTTCCTTATGGCATCAAGCTGCCACATCTAGGCCTTTTCAACCTTGAAAGACAGTGTTTACGACGAGAACTGAATGAACTTTATAGAATCAAGCATGGTGTGCAAAAAGTGAATAGATAAAAAAATATTCTTCCTATCACACAGCAATCGAATCAAGCAAAAGAACTGTGAAGCAAAGGGACAGGAAAGTTAGGACTGATAATGGATCAATCAAGTTTGTGAACGTGAATGTCATTTTGCACATCCCTGCTGCTGAGTATAAGGCATAATTCTAGATTGTATAAACATAGTAATTCATAAAGAAGGAAAATTACAAAGCAAAAGACTCAACCATGAATCTTCAGGGAAAGTGACTCTTCCTGCATTGGTATGCTTAAGTCATGGAGCAGCAACATGAGAATAACCAGAATCATGAAGATTTTGCTGATGAAGGTGAGAACAAAAAAAAGGGAAGATCTATCAAAGCACATGTCTAAATTAAAGATGGAATGATGGTGCTCTGACTCATTTCTTGCTGTACTGCCTTCCTTCTAGTGCTTTCACATCCATTCCCAAACACAATGTTGAACATTCTTCAACTCATGCAGGGAGCTTTAGTTTATTTTAAAAAAATGTTCAGAAGATCCAGATACCCAGATCTTTGAATATTAAAGCCAACAGGAATCTGGGTTCTGCAACCTCCACTTGCTGTGGGAGGAGAAGGGAGGAGGATGGAGGAAGTTTGGAGAGCTCTGTCTGTTTCAAGTCCACAACCTGTTGTCTTGGGAGGACAAAGTATATTTGGGGGAGGAGAGAAGGGGATACTTCTCTTTCAAGGATACTTTTTTAAGAATCAAGGGAAGGAAAGAGAAGCAACAACCTGGCTGCTACTGCTAATTAGGTGAATCTTAGATGGGAGAAATATTTCTTTCTCTTTGCTAGGTCCATTATTTGAGATTGTGTGATAGCAAGCAGCACCTGGCAAATGGAGTCAGAATTCTGGATACGCAGAATACTGAGAGCTTGAGTATCCAGATAATGAGCTCCTTTTGATAAAAGACAAAGACCAGTTACCAATCAGAACTCCAGAAAAGGGAAGAGTAGAACTGGCATCCTGTCCAGGAGACAGCAGCCCATCTCCTTGGAAGCCACAAATAGTATGTGGAGGACAATCCACATGTCATTCTAATCTGGGCCTCCCAAAAATTATGTTTTTGGCAGCATGCATCAATGAGCCTAAAACCCACAATACCTGGGAATTACATGTAAAAACATGTTGATGCCACCCTGAAAATCCATGTCTTTACTGCTTCTTTTATGAGGCACAGAAAAACATTAAGTGTATTAGCTTACTTGATGAACTGATGACCTGCAGTTTCATCAAACCTCACCACCTAAATTTTCATCTCCTTCCTGTCACATTACTACTGCTACTACTACCCAGCCCTAAACCAGAAGGTCTCAAGGCATGTAATAACATTTAAAATCAACATAGGCACCTTAATTTGCATCCAGTGTAGCTAATAACAAATAGAGGAAGTGTACATAATTTCACTGAAGTTCACAGCCCTAATATTCAAACTACCTTGTAGCTCTCTGTTCTCAATAGCATTCTAAGGTAATACTAGTCATTTCTGTGGTAGTCTCCCAAGTCAATTCTGCATTGCTCCACGAAGCCAGCTGGGTGACCTTGGGCTTGTCACAGCTTTCTTTCTGAGCTCTCATAGCTCCACCTACCTTACAGGGTGTCTGTTGTGGGGAGGAAAAATAGGAATTTGTCAACCTCTTTGAATCTCCTCATGGATGAGAATAGTGGGATATAAAAACCCACTATTCTTCTTCAGTCCCTACTTGTAATCACCTACCTTTTAATGTCATTGATGAGCCTGTTCTTCTCCTGGACTACTCGCTTATGATGCATTCGATGGAAGTCCCGCTCTCTCTGGATTTTTAGTAGGACTTCTTTAGCTTTGCTACAGGGGAAAATAAAGAAAAGTGCAAAAGTATAAGATGCAACTCCTGGAACAAGAAGCTCAAATCATCGAGAAATGGGCACTTTTTATCACTCAAGCACAAATCGATCCCAGACTTGGACCTTCTTCCTCCTCCTCAGTACCGTTTTTGAAACGAAAGATATTGATGCTTTTTCCAGATTTTTCATTCTAGACAGTATTGGATAAATTTTGATTGAATTGTATGAATTATGCAATCCTCAGAAGTGTATATTTGGTTTATGTTATTGGTTTTTGATGTTTGTTGTTATATATTAATAAAAATGTTTTTTAAAAAAGCTCAAAAAAAAAGGAAGGAAGGAAGGAAGGGTCACTGGTGGTGACTGCTAGGTACACAAGAGAAAAGAGAAGAAAGGACACTGAATCAGAAGGTAATTCTGACAAGGAAATCAGGACAATCCAAACCCTAGGTTTCCCTCTTTTAAAGTTCAAGAAGCTCATATCAGTTGTTGCTCAACTTCAGATGAACTTAATATTTTGGTTTAAATAAATGTCCTAATTTTATTTCAGTAAGTTTTTTAAGATTTAGCTCGGGTGAAGAGCAAAGACAGGCTCTGGATGTTTAAATAGCCTCCTTGGGGTGCTGTCCTGGTAGGGAGGAAGGGAAGGGGTGGGAAAGAGGGAAGGTTACTCATGTTTTAATATATTATATGTTTTATTTTTATTTTTATTTTGGTAACCCACCCTGGGACCTTTTGGTGAAGAATGGTAAACAAATTTCTTAATTACTGTATATTCTGGCACATAGTGTTACCAGTTCTGCTCCAGTAATAAACTGGAAGCAACTGTGGAGGGAGTAAAATTTGGATAATTTGGATTATTTTTGAAACCCAAAGAACACCAAATTTAAACTTCCCAGGGGAATCAGTAGCAAGATCTTTCACAGGTTTTAATAACGAGGAATAACCAGTAAACAGAGACAAAACCCATTTTAGACTCAGAAACCAGTGTTTCTTGTTAAACCAGAGCAAATAATTTATTAGGAATACAGAAAAGAAGTTGAAATGAATTATCAGAAGCGTTTCTAGAACAGAAATAAGCATGCAACAACTGCAAAATGACTAAAGAAATGAACATCTCCCACTAAGAAATCTTTGTGAATTTAACTGAATTTATCCCTCTTTTATTAAAACAATTGATTTATAGTTATGCAGCAAAAGCTTCCTAAAAACCCCAAAACAAATTGCTTTTCATTAGTATGAATTAAGGAATGAGAATAAAGTTTTCATTTAGAAATTGCAAATATAAAACAGCCAGAAAGGGAATGGAAAACTCCTAATACTAGAAAGAACCCCTAACCTAAAAAAAAAGTTCTAAAGAAAAATAAGGGAAAGTGAATAGAGGATACCAATCTTCTGTCTCACCAATGATGTCTTCTCCATGTGCAGAAGTTTGAAGTTACAGAGATGCATGACCACAGCAAACTGCATCTCTTTCAGGAACCCGAAAATGACTTAAAAATTGGGAATCCCTTCAGTCTCAGTCAGACTGATCCCCAAAATGGTCAAAAATCCAAAAGAAATACATTAAAAATAATCTTTATAATTGCCTTCACAAAACCAGAAAAATTCAGAATGCAAAAGTTTTAAACTGCAGCTCTTGCAGCAGAACTCTGTAGCAGAAAGAAGAAAGGGGGGGGGGGAGAAAAATTTCTCCAGGTCTCTTTAGCCTCCCATGATGGCCAGAAGAAGACCTCCCTCCTCCGATGACCAGAAGGAGAAAAACCTTTTAAACCATCTCTTCTCTGCCATTTTTATAGCAAAAATTGAAACCAAAAAAACTGCTGATGTTCTTCCCTTGTTAATGAATAAAAATGTGTATGTGACTCCTGTCTTCTCAACATTTCCAGTCAGTGCATCTCCTGACCTCTCCTTGACACCCTCAGACAAAAGTGTGAATGGCGAGTAAACTTATTGTATCCCTGTTTGATTTGCAAAAGTTTACCTTAAATTAACATTTTAGCACCTCTACTGACTCACTTAATCCCTTCAGCTAGACCCACTCAATGTGTGTAGATATCAGCGACCTTTTACCCAATTCTGTTAGGGTGTAAACAAAGGTGTAAACAGTGAGTCACCTCCAACATCCTGCATTCTAATACTGGTGAAATGGGCCATTTCCCATTTAGATAGTAATTCCAAATTCTGGTATACTTATTTTACCCAGATCTCTTCCAAAAATCCATTCCATTTTATCCTTTATTATTTTATTAAAATCAGACAAACCAATCTCTGTCCCAGATTCCATGGTTTTATTTCTCCTTCATTATTCCAATATCTATCACCCCAAAAGGAAATAAAACAATGACTTTTAAGGTGCTAGGACTCTGTCTTGACTCAATCAAGATTAAATCTCAGGCTGTGTTTCTTGCATACAGACTTTTATCTTTTGCAAACAGCCAGCTTGTGACTTGAGAAAACTATGTCCTTTTTTTTTAAACTCCAGGCTTGTCTTTCTCCCAATATGGCTATTTTAAGGCCTTTCCACGTTTCACGGTCTGCCTTTAGCTTTTAATTATGACAATAATAAAGCCAAATTCATATGTCAAAACCTGGTATATTTCAAGTTCCGGTTTTGTAACATTTCTTATGATATCTGCACATCCAAAGTTGATCTGGTAACATATTTCCCTCCTCTGGTTTCCGACATTGTTACCAACAATTTGGAAACCATAAAAACTCATAAAAGTCTTTAGAAAGTATAAAATATATTTTTCATAGAATACCTGGACCAGAGAAAGTATGCCATTCTTCTGTTGATATCACCAGTTGGCAAATCCAAAATGATTATGACCAAGTGTGATATTTAAATACAAAAATCATCAGATGGAGATGGATCTTGAAAAAGAAAATTCCTCCAATTATATTCTAAACCATGTTCAAAAATTTGAACCATTTCCTTTTTATTTCACCAGTACCTCAATGCCGGATTCCATATGACCCATCACTTATCCTTAGGAAAGATAAACATGAAGTCCACTATTTATTACACTATATTATGTTATAGCCTAAAATGAATCCTGAGAATGAAAATTTCCACAATACTACACTCACCCATCCTCTACATTTATCCTATAGGAGGGAAAAGTAAAGATAGAAAGAAAATCATGATTAAGACATATTTGTGGATACACTGTGTCATGCTTAAAACCATTTAAAACCATGAGCAAATCCCAAGAATGTAAGCATTTCAAATGACCATGATCCCTTCAATAGAAATCATAATGACTCAAAATATGCATATACCTCAGTATAACCCTCAAAAGTGTACATGTTAGTGACTCCTCCAATAGAAATCACCATAAACCAAAATAAGAATACAAATAGTCAGGATTACAATATCAGAACCATTAATATAAATGGACATAAAGATGAGTTGTCTTCAATCTTCAACAGCTTCAGGATGGCTTCTCTGGAAAAGAAATGTAGAGAGATACAGTTCCTTGCTTCTAGAATAAATAAACCCAGTTTATTAATGCAAAGTTCTGGAACTAGCAACTATGTTCTTTTGTGAAGTACTGGCACTAAGCATATGGAAGTCCATTGTCTTTTCCATAACACCACATCATAAACTTGAGGAAAATTGTTCCCATTTCTTCAAAGCGTTTCAAACACATGCCCTTGAAAGAGAGAGGGAGAATCCTTGGTTCTTGGCCTCAGAGTTCCATAAGACTGCAACGCCTTGACAGAGAGATGAACTCCAATAGTTCATGTCTTCTCATCTGGACTTGTTTCTCTGGAAATCTGGAACACTGGAACACTTCCCAACTCCGGATACTGGAACACTGGAACAAACTGGAACACTTGAGCTTTTCTGGATCCTTCCTCCAACAATTACAGATGCGTGCATGTAAGAGGGACCTAAACTCCTATCCTAAAAATGTAGCAAGTAAAGAGATTCCTTCTCTTTCCAAAAAAAAAAAAATGAAAAAGAGAAATAATTTCCAAACAAAAGGAAGGAAGAGCGGAAAAATCATCCTCCTTATACAAAAAACATCTCTGGCTTTATAAGGGCAAAAAGAAAAGAAAACTATAAAACTTTACCAAAAATAAAAAAAAAATGACAAAAACTTAAAAATCAAAATTGACTTTTGCTGCATACCAAAAATCAAAATTAAACCCCTAAAGAAGACATAAGCTTTCAAAGACAGAGTCTTGAAGAAAAACTTCTTATACTATGCTAATCCTTGTGCTAGCAAAAGCTCAAAACCCAAGCCTTTCTTGCCTCAAGCAAGGAAAATTTCGCAATAGGTAAGGAGAACCTTTTACCTCTACTGACTCAGAGTGCAGCTCCTGAGCATACACAAAGTGTAACTCTATTCTTAACTCATAAAAAAACCTCATCTATTACCTATGAAAACCCCTATAAGAATAAAGATTTCCAAGAATTAAAAGAAAGATCTCCAGAAACAAATAGAGAAAAGAAAGGAAAAGAGGAAAAGTTGAAAAATGAACTGAATTACATCATAAAGCAAATGGCAGAAGTCCTTAATCCGATTCCATGCCAGAATTTCTTAAAGCCATTTCAGATCCCACTGACCCAATTGAAGAAAATGGAAATTCCTTTTCCCAATTGTGGAACAAAAATTATTATTCATGGAGGCGGTTGGGCTGGCAGTTCCTCTTCTGGAACTTGCTTTGCCCACATAAGGGAGAGATCATTTCTCTGTGCAAAACAATTCCTTTTCAAAGACTCATCTGGAGCCCTTTGAACACAGGTCTTATGCTGCCCACATTCTCCACCATAAATTCTGTTACCAGTTCTGCTCCAGTAATAAACTGGAAGCAACTGTGGAGGGAGTAAAATTTGGATAATTTGGATTATTTTTGAAACCCAAAGAACACCAAATTTAAACTTCCCAGGGGAATCAGTAGCAAGATCTTTCACAGGTTTTAATAACGAGGAATAACCAGTAAACAGAGACAAAACCCATTTTAGACTCAGAAACCAGTGTTTCTTGTTAAACCAGAGCAAATAATTTATTAGGAATACAGAAAAGAAGTTGAAATGAATTATCAGAAGCGTTTCTAGAACAGAAATAAGCATGCAACAACTGCAAAATGACTAAAGAAATGAACATCTCCCACTAAGAAATCTTTGTGAATTTAACTGAATTTATCCCTCTTTTATTAAAACAATTGATTTATAGTTATGCAGCAAAAGCTTCCTAAAAACCCCAAAACAAATTGCTTTTCATTAGTATGAATTAAGGAATGAGAATAAAGTTTTCATTTAGAAATTGCAAATATAAAACAGCCAGAAAGGGAATGGAAAACTCCTAATACTAGAAAGAACCCCTAACCTAAAAAAAAAGTTCTAAAGAAAAATAAGGGAAAGTGAATAGAGGATACCAATCTTCTGTCTCACCAATGATGTCTTCTCCATGTGCAGAAGTTTGAAGTTACAGAGATGCATGACCACAGCAAACTGCATCTCTTTCAGGAACCCGAAAATGACTTAAAAATTGGGAATCCCTTCAGTCTCAGTCAGACTGATCCCCAAAATGGTCAAAAATCCAAAAGAAATACATTAAAAATAATCTTTATAATTGCCTTCACAAAACCAGAAAAATTCAGAATGCAAAAGTTTTAAACTGCAGCTCTTGCAGCAGAACTCTGTAGCAGAAAGAAGAAAGGGGGGGGGGAGAAAAATTTCTCCAGGTCTCTTTAGCCTCCCATGATGGCCAGAAGAAGACCTCCCTCCTCCGATGACCAGAAGGAGAAAAACCTTTTAAACCATCTCTTCTCTGCCATTTTTATAGCAAAAATTGAAACCAAAAAAACTGCTGATGTTCTTCCCTTGTTAATGAATAAAAATGTGTATGTGACTCCTGTCTTCTCAACATTTCCAGTCAGTGCATCTCCTGACCTCTCCTTGACACCCTCAGACAAAAGTGTGAATGGCGAGTAAACTTATTGTATCCCTGTTTGATTTGCAAAAGTTTACCTTAAATTAACATTTTAGCACCTCTACTGACTCACTTAATCCCTTCAGCTAGACCCACTCAATGTGTGTAGATATCAGCGACCTTTTACCCAATTCTGTTAGGGTGTAAACAAAGGTGTAAACAGTGAGTCACCTCCAACATCCTGCATTCTAATACTGGTGAAATGGGCCATTTCCCATTTAGATAGTAATTCCAAATTCTGGTATACTTATTTTACCCAGATCTCTTCCAAAAATCCATTCCATTTTATCCTTTATTATTTTATTAAAATCAGACAAACCAATCTCTGTCCCAGATTCCATGGTTTTATTTCTCCTTCATTATTCCAATATCTATCACCCCAAAAGGAAATAAAACAATGACTTTTAAGGTGCTAGGACTCTGTCTTGACTCAATCAAGATTAAATCTCAGGCTGTGTTTCTTGCATACAGACTTTTATCTTTTGCAAACAGCCAGCTTGTGACTTGAGAAAACTATGTCCTTTTTTTTTAAACTCCAGGCTTGTCTTTCTCCCAATATGGCTATTTTAAGGCCTTTCCACGTTTCACGGTCTGCCTTTAGCTTTTAATTATGACAATAATAAAGCCAAATTCATATGTCAAAACCTGGTATATTTCAAGTTCCGGTTTTGTAACATTTCTTATGATATCTGCACATCCAAAGTTGATCTGGTAACATATTTCCCTCCTCTGGTTTCCGACATTGTTACCAACAATTTGGAAACCATAAAAACTCATAAAAGTCTTTAGAAAGTATAAAATATATTTTTCATAGAATACCTGGACCAGAGAAAGTATGCCATTCTTCTGTTGATATCACCAGTTGGCAAATCCAAAATGATTATGACCAAGTGTGATATTTAAATACAAAAATCATCAGATGGAGATGGATCTTGAAAAAGAAAATTCCTCCAATTATATTCTAAACCATGTTCAAAAATTTGAACCATTTCCTTTTTATTTCACCAGTACCTCAATGCCGGATTCCATATGACCCATCACTTATCCTTAGGAAAGATAAACATGAAGTCCACTATTTATTACACTATATTATGTTATAGCCTAAAATGAATCCTGAGAATGAAAATTTCCACAATACTACACTCACCCATCCTCTACATTTATCCTATAGGAGGGAAAAGTAAAGATAGAAAGAAAATCATGATTAAGACATATTTGTGGATACACTGTGTCATGCTTAAAACCATTTAAAACCATGAGCAAATCCCAAGAATGTAAGCATTTCAAATGACCATGATCCCTTCAATAGAAATCATAATGACTCAAAATATGCATATACCTCAGTATAACCCTCAAAAGTGTACATGTTAGTGACTCCTCCAATAGAAATCACCATAAACCAAAATAAGAATACAAATAGTCAGGATTACAATATCAGAACCATTAATATAAATGGACATAAAGATGAGTTGTCTTCAATCTTCAACAGCTTCAGGATGGCTTCTCTGGAAAAGAAATGTAGAGAGATACAGTTCCTTGCTTCTAGAATAAATAAACCCAGTTTATTAATGCAAAGTTCTGGAACTAGCAACTATGTTCTTTTGTGAAGTACTGGCACTAAGCATATGGAAGTCCATTGTCTTTTCCATAACACCACATCATAAACTTGAGGAAAATTGTTCCCATTTCTTCAAAGCGTTTCAAACACATGCCCTTGAAAGAGAGAGGGAGAATCCTTGGTTCTTGGCCTCAGAGTTCCATAAGACTGCAACGCCTTGACAGAGAGATGAACTCCAATAGTTCATGTCTTCTCATCTGGACTTGTTTCTCTGGAAATCTGGAACACTGGAACACTTCCCAACTCCGGATACTGGAACACTGGAACAAACTGGAACACTTGAGCTTTTCTGGATCCTTCCTCCAACAATTACAGATGCGTGCATGTAAGAGGGACCTAAACTCCTATCCTAAAAATGTAGCAAGTAAAGAGATTCCTTCTCTTTCCAAAAAAAAAAAAATGAAAAAGAGAAATAATTTCCAAACAAAAGGAAGGAAGAGCGGAAAAATCATCCTCCTTATACAAAAAACATCTCTGGCTTTATAAGGGCAAAAAGAAAAGAAAACTATAAAACTTTACCAAAAATAAAAAAAAAATGACAAAAACTTAAAAATCAAAATTGACTTTTGCTGCATACCAAAAATCAAAATTAAACCCCTAAAGAAGACATAAGCTTTCAAAGACAGAGTCTTGAAGAAAAACTTCTTATACTATGCTAATCCTTGTGCTAGCAAAAGCTCAAAACCCAAGCCTTTCTTGCCTCAAGCAAGGAAAATTTCGCAATAGGTAAGGAGAACCTTTTACCTCTACTGACTCAGAGTGCAGCTCCTGAGCATACACAAAGTGTAACTCTATTCTTAACTCATAAAAAAACCTCATCTATTACCTATGAAAACCCCTATAAGAATAAAGATTTCCAAGAATTAAAAGAAAGATCTCCAGAAACAAATAGAGAAAAGAAAGGAAAAGAGGAAAAGTTGAAAAATGAACTGAATTACATCATAAAGCAAATGGCAGAAGTCCTTAATCCGATTCCATGCCAGAATTTCTTAAAGCCATTTCAGATCCCACTGACCCAATTGAAGAAAATGGAAATTCCTTTTCCCAATTGTGGAACAAAAATTATTATTCATGGAGGCGGTTGGGCTGGCAGTTCCTCTTCTGGAACTTGCTTTGCCCACATAAGGGAGAGATCATTTCTCTGTGCAAAACAATTCCTTTTCAAAGACTCATCTGGAGCCCTTTGAACACAGGTCTTATGCTGCCCACATTCTCCACCATAAATTCTGTTACCAGTTCTGCTCCAGTAATAAACTGGAAGCAACTGTGGAGGGAGTAAAATTTGGATAATTTGGATTATTTTTGAAACCCAAAGAACACCAAATTTAAACTTCCCAGGGGAATCAGTAGCAAGATCTTTCACAGGTTTTAATAACGAGGAATAACCAGTAAACAGAGACAAAACCCATTTTAGACTCAGAAACCAGTGTTTCTTGTTAAACCAGAGCAAATAATTTATTAGGAATACAGAAAAGAAGTTGAAATGAATTATCAGAAGCGTTTCTAGAACAGAAATAAGCATGCAACAACTGCAAAATGACTAAAGAAATGAACATCTCCCACTAAGAAATCTTTGTGAATTTAACTGAATTTATCCCTCTTTTATTAAAACAATTGATTTATAGTTATGCAGCAAAAGCTTCCTAAAAACCCCAAAACAAATTGCTTTTCATTAGTATGAATTAAGGAATGAGAATAAAGTTTTCATTTAGAAATTGCAAATATAAAACAGCCAGAAAGGGAATGGAAAACTCCTAATACTAGAAAGAACCCCTAACCTAAAAAAAAAGTTCTAAAGAAAAATAAGGGAAAGTGAATAGAGGATACCAATCTTCTGTCTCACCAATGATGTCTTCTCCATGTGCAGAAGTTTGAAGTTACAGAGATGCATGACCACAGCAAACTGCATCTCTTTCAGGAACCCGAAAATGACTTAAAAATTGGGAATCCCTTCAGTCTCAGTCAGACTGATCCCCAAAATGGTCAAAAATCCAAAAGAAATACATTAAAAATAATCTTTATAATTGCCTTCACAAAACCAGAAAAATTCAGAATGCAAAAGTTTTAAACTGCAGCTCTTGCAGCAGAACTCTGTAGCAGAAAGAAGAAAGGGGGGGGGGGAGAAAAATTTCTCCAGGTCTCTTTAGCCTCCCATGATGGCCAGAAGAAGACCTCCCTCCTCCGATGACCAGAAGGAGAAAAACCTTTTAAACCATCTCTTCTCTGCCATTTTTATAGCAAAAATTGAAACCAAAAAAACTGCTGATGTTCTTCCCTTGTTAATGAATAAAAATGTGTATGTGACTCCTGTCTTCTCAACATTTCCAGTCAGTGCATCTCCTGACCTCTCCTTGACACCCTCAGACAAAAGTGTGAATGGCGAGTAAACTTATTGTATCCCTGTTTGATTTGCAAAAGTTTACCTTAAATTAACATTTTAGCACCTCTACTGACTCACTTAATCCCTTCAGCTAGACCCACTCAATGTGTGTAGATATCAGCGACCTTTTACCCAATTCTGTTAGGGTGTAAACAAAGGTGTAAACAGTGAGTCACCTCCAACATCCTGCATTCTAATACTGGTGAAATGGGCCATTTCCCATTTAGATAGTAATTCCAAATTCTGGTATACTTATTTTACCCAGATCTCTTCCAAAAATCCATTCCATTTTATCCTTTATTATTTTATTAAAATCAGACAAACCAATCTCTGTCCCAGATTCCATGGTTTTATTTCTCCTTCATTATTCCAATATCTATCACCCCAAAAGGAAATAAAACAATGACTTTTAAGGTGCTAGGACTCTGTCTTGACTCAATCAAGATTAAATCTCAGGCTGTGTTTCTTGCATACAGACTTTTATCTTTTGCAAACAGCCAGCTTGTGACTTGAGAAAACTATGTCCTTTTTTTTTAAACTCCAGGCTTGTCTTTCTCCCAATATGGCTATTTTAAGGCCTTTCCACGTTTCACGGTCTGCCTTTAGCTTTTAATTATGACAATAATAAAGCCAAATTCATATGTCAAAACCTGGTATATTTCAAGTTCCGGTTTTGTAACATTTCTTATGATATCTGCACATCCAAAGTTGATCTGGTAACATATTTCCCTCCTCTGGTTTCCGACATTGTTACCAACAATTTGGAAACCATAAAAACTCATAAAAGTCTTTAGAAAGTATAAAATATATTTTTCATAGAATACCTGGACCAGAGAAAGTATGCCATTCTTCTGTTGATATCACCAGTTGGCAAATCCAAAATGATTATGACCAAGTGTGATATTTAAATACAAAAATCATCAGATGGAGATGGATCTTGAAAAAGAAAATTCCTCCAATTATATTCTAAACCATGTTCAAAAATTTGAACCATTTCCTTTTTATTTCACCAGTACCTCAATGCCGGATTCCATATGACCCATCACTTATCCTTAGGAAAGATAAACATGAAGTCCACTATTTATTACACTATATTATGTTATAGCCTAAAATGAATCCTGAGAATGAAAATTTCCACAATACTACACTCACCCATCCTCTACATTTATCCTATAGGAGGGAAAAGTAAAGATAGAAAGAAAATCATGATTAAGACATATTTGTGGATACACTGTGTCATGCTTAAAACCATTTAAAACCATGAGCAAATCCCAAGAATGTAAGCATTTCAAATGACCATGATCCCTTCAATAGAAATCATAATGACTCAAAATATGCATATACCTCAGTATAACCCTCAAAAGTGTACATGTTAGTGACTCCTCCAATAGAAATCACCATAAACCAAAATAAGAATACAAATAGTCAGGATTACAATATCAGAACCATTAATATAAATGGACATAAAGATGAGTTGTCTTCAATCTTCAACAGCTTCAGGATGGCTTCTCTGGAAAAGAAATGTAGAGAGATACAGTTCCTTGCTTCTAGAATAAATAAACCCAGTTTATTAATGCAAAGTTCTGGAACTAGCAACTATGTTCTTTTGTGAAGTACTGGCACTAAGCATATGGAAGTCCATTGTCTTTTCCATAACACCACATCATAAACTTGAGGAAAATTGTTCCCATTTCTTCAAAGCGTTTCAAACACATGCCCTTGAAAGAGAGAGGGAGAATCCTTGGTTCTTGGCCTCAGAGTTCCATAAGACTGCAACGCCTTGACAGAGAGATGAACTCCAATAGTTCATGTCTTCTCATCTGGACTTGTTTCTCTGGAAATCTGGAACACTGGAACACTTCCCAACTCCGGATACTGGAACACTGGAACAAACTGGAACACTTGAGCTTTTCTGGATCCTTCCTCCAACAATTACAGATGCGTGCATGTAAGAGGGACCTAAACTCCTATCCTAAAAATGTAGCAAGTAAAGAGATTCCTTCTCTTTCCAAAAAAAAAAAAATGAAAAAGAGAAATAATTTCCAAACAAAAGGAAGGAAGAGCGGAAAAATCATCCTCCTTATACAAAAAACATCTCTGGCTTTATAAGGGCAAAAAGAAAAGAAAACTATAAAACTTTACCAAAAATAAAAAAAAAATGACAAAAACTTAAAAATCAAAATTGACTTTTGCTGCATACCAAAAATCAAAATTAAACCCCTAAAGAAGACATAAGCTTTCAAAGACAGAGTCTTGAAGAAAAACTTCTTATACTATGCTAATCCTTGTGCTAGCAAAAGCTCAAAACCCAAGCCTTTCTTGCCTCAAGCAAGGAAAATTTCGCAATAGGTAAGGAGAACCTTTTACCTCTACTGACTCAGAGTGCAGCTCCTGAGCATACACAAAGTGTAACTCTATTCTTAACTCATAAAAAAACCTCATCTATTACCTATGAAAACCCCTATAAGAATAAAGATTTCCAAGAATTAAAAGAAAGATCTCCAGAAACAAATAGAGAAAAGAAAGGAAAAGAGGAAAAGTTGAAAAATGAACTGAATTACATCATAAAGCAAATGGCAGAAGTCCTTAATCCGATTCCATGCCAGAATTTCTTAAAGCCATTTCAGATCCCACTGACCCAATTGAAGAAAATGGAAATTCCTTTTCCCAATTGTGGAACAAAAATTATTATTCATGGAGGCGGTTGGGCTGGCAGTTCCTCTTCTGGAACTTGCTTTGCCCACATAAGGGAGAGATCATTTCTCTGTGCAAAACAATTCCTTTTCAAAGACTCATCTGGAGCCCTTTGAACACAGGTCTTATGCTGCCCACATTCTCCACCATAAATTCTGTTACCAGTTCTGCTCCAGTAATAAACTGGAAGCAACTGTGGAGGGAGTAAAATTTGGATAATTTGGATTATTTTTGAAACCCAAAGAACACCAAATTTAAACTTCCCAGGGGAATCAGTAGCAAGATCTTTCACAGGTTTTAATAACGAGGAATAACCAGTAAACAGAGACAAAACCCATTTTAGACTCAGAAACCAGTGTTTCTTGTTAAACCAGAGCAAATAATTTATTAGGAATACAGAAAAGAAGTTGAAATGAATTATCAGAAGCGTTTCTAGAACAGAAATAAGCATGCAACAACTGCAAAATGACTAAAGAAATGAACATCTCCCACTAAGAAATCTTTGTGAATTTAACTGAATTTATCCCTCTTTTATTAAAACAATTGATTTATAGTTATGCAGCAAAAGCTTCCTAAAAACCCCAAAACAAATTGCTTTTCATTAGTATGAATTAAGGAATGAGAATAAAGTTTTCATTTAGAAATTGCAAATATAAAACAGCCAGAAAGGGAATGGAAAACTCCTAATACTAGAAAGAACCCCTAACCTAAAAAAAAAGTTCTAAAGAAAAATAAGGGAAAGTGAATAGAGGATACCAATCTTCTGTCTCACCAATGATGTCTTCTCCATGTGCAGAAGTTTGAAGTTACAGAGATGCATGACCACAGCAAACTGCATCTCTTTCAGGAACCCGAAAATGACTTAAAAATTGGGAATCCCTTCAGTCTCAGTCAGACTGATCCCCAAAATGGTCAAAAATCCAAAAGAAATACATTAAAAATAATCTTTATAATTGCCTTCACAAAACCAGAAAAATTCAGAATGCAAAAGTTTTAAACTGCAGCTCTTGCAGCAGAACTCTGTAGCAGAAAGAAGAAAGGGGGGGGGAGAAAAATTTCTCCAGGTCTCTTTAGCCTCCCATGATGGCCAGAAGAAGACCTCCCTCCTCCGATGACCAGAAGGAGAAAAACCTTTTAAACCATCTCTTCTCTGCCATTTTTATAGCAAAAATTGAAACCAAAAAAACTGCTGATGTTCTTCCCTTGTTAATGAATAAAAATGTGTATGTGACTCCTGTCTTCTCAACATTTCCAGTCAGTGCATCTCCTGACCTCTCCTTGACACCCTCAGACAAAAGTGTGAATGGCGAGTAAACTTATTGTATCCCTGTTTGATTTGCAAAAGTTTACCTTAAATTAACATTTTAGCACCTCTACTGACTCACTTAATCCCTTCAGCTAGACCCACTCAATGTGTGTAGATATCAGCGACCTTTTACCCAATTCTGTTAGGGTGTAAACAAAGGTGTAAACAGTGAGTCACCTCCAACATCCTGCATTCTAATACTGGTGAAATGGGCCGTTTCCCATTTAGATAGTAATTCCAAATTCTGGTATATTTATTTTACCCAGATCTCTTCCAAAAATCCATTCCATTTTATCCTTTATTATTTTATTAAAATCAGACAAACCAATCTCTGTCCCAGATTCCATGGTTTTATTTCTCCTTCATTATTCCAATATCTATCACCCCAAAAGGAAATAAAACAATGACTTTTAAGGTGCTAGGACTCTGTCTTGACTCAATCAAGATTAAATCTCAGGCTGTGTTTCTTGCATACAGACTTTTATCTTTTGCAAACAGCCAGCTTGTGACTTGAGAAAACTATGTCCTTTTTTTTTAAACTCCAGGCTTGTCTTTCTCCCAATATGGCTATTTTAAGGCCTTTCCACGTTTCACGGTCTGCCTTTAGCTTTTAATTATGACAATAATAAAGCCAAATTCATATGTCAAAACCTGGTATATTTCAAGTTCCGGTTTTGTAACATTTCTTATGATATCTGCACATCCAAAGTTGATCTGGTAACAACAGGACTACTTTTTAACCCAGGAAAATCTTCTCAAAAGTCAGGGGTCTTCTTATATACCGGGTTTCATCATCTCATACAGAGAGTATATCCCAAACTCTAAATTTTAACTGGAAAATTGGGGGTCGTCTTATACGCCGGAATATACGGTAAATAAAAAATATGTGGTGGCATATGTGGCAGTTCTCTTTGGGTGACTAAAATCACTCCATATTTGGCTTCCCAATTACATGTGCTGCACCAGGAAAGAGAAGAAAAGGCTTGTTGTGATCCTGAATTGGCAGTTCAGCCAGTTTGCCTGTCCAAACCATGCTGAGCCGGTTTGCACAGAGCAGCAAACCTCTCCACAATTATTTCAATCAGAGGACCCAATCTAGTAGAAGTGCTTGCACTTACATTTACAAGAAGCAATCAAATGTATGTCATTAAAATTGAAACTGGGGATATACATTTCAAAATGAGAATTAAAAATATTTACAGAACCTACTTGATGCTTTCTCTGTCAGAAAAATATGCACAACTTTATGCCTTTCACTGTCACTGCAGCCCAGGTCACTTAGCAAATTTAGATTATTTCCTTATTATACTTGCCTAAGTTTAAACACATTTACCAAGACTGAAAACCTAAATGTAGTCATCATTTCTAACAATACAGATTTAAATGACCTAGAACTGGTTCTGAAGAAATTTGCTCAAGGTTACTACTACTGAGTTACAGGATGGAGAAACTTGATCCTTTATTCATGCTTTTTTATTTCCTACTCCTTTTTGTGCTGAGTTCCTGGAAGGCTTTATTACAATTTCTGGAATATAAACTGACACTCAACAGCCTTATCTAATACATTTGTTATGTAGCCATTTTCTGTTCTCTTTTATTGTACTGCTGCTGACTTGTAGTTGTTAGGTCATATTCAGATTGGCAGTATGCTTGTTAATACTATTTAACATGTCCTACCTCGCTGTCACCAGGACATCACAAACAGGGACAACCAATTAATAATTCTAAAATTAACATCTAAAGTGTTTTGCTGTGCCAAAGAAATTTTATTACTCTGGGGAACATTAGGCTCAAAAAAGTGCTCTACCTGTAAACATGAGCGGTGGAATTTCATTCCTGCCAGGAATGAACACAAAAATTGATGCGTATCAAATGGTAGCTCATTCTTAACACTTTCCAAACTAATAGAATTTCCTCCTCAATAGAGTATTTTGTAATTTTTTCAGCATGACACGAATGTTCAAAAGCAAATCAATCAAGCTGTAAAGTTTTTTGTTACAGTATAGTCAACTCATAGAAGCAATATTTATTTTGCATTTCAATTTTTTTTTAGAATTTACATTACCCAAAATTCCTGATGTACAAAGATCATTACTGAATAGACGCGTAACTCCACAGGACTTATTTGATGCCATCAAGAACATTAAGGTAGGCTAGGCGCCAAGGCAAGATTGCCTTCATGTGCCACAGTATAAATATTCCCAAGATGAACTTCTCCTTCTATGAACAATATATTGCAAACAGGAAATAATCCTGATTGTTGGAAGGATGCCAATATATCATTATTTCCAAAAGAGAACCAAGAACTGACCCTGTCAAAAAACTATATCATTACTGAAAAATTATAAATTATTCACAATAATTCTGGCAGAAAGGTTAAAACTGATTTTGCAAAATTTTATTCATAAAGGTCAGAGCAGATTTCTGCCAAAAAGACAACTGCAAGATAACCTAAGAAATGTTTTAGTACTGTAGAATACTTGGAGTATCATAACAATAAAGCAGCTGTGGAGAAAGCCTCTGATAATCTTAACTGGTCTTCTCTATTTAAAACTAAGATAAAATGAAGCTTGGAAAAAAGTGAAGGTGTGACCACAGCCTAAAATATGTCAATGGAAGATACAATTGTTCAAATGAATGGGTTTTGAAATTTATTTTTAAAAAGTTAAATATTTATGTACTACCCTAACAAATAAAAATTGCATGTTATTTCAAAATAAAATATAGGATGGTCAGAAATCAAGAAAGATACAACAACTGGAATCCCATCCTGCCTGTTGATTTTCATGAACTGAATATACTAACTGTTCTTGGTATGTATTTGCAGACCACAGGTTTTCCCTTGCCCCTCTTCTATTCTGTCAGCTATATACCTAAGATTCTACATGATTAATAGTTCTCTTTAGATGGAACTTCATTATACATTGTTCATTATATTAATATGGACATGATCCATTCAGAAATTAGGGTCTTAAATCCCACTGGCTGCATGCAATTGAAAACAATTTCTCGAAATAAATGAACTTCTGAATGTTAACACATTGTTAACTCTTCCACTGAAATTAATTGACTTAATTAAGGATAATTTTGCAAGATCCAGCCCAAAGTAAAAGAGCACAAATCTCATGCACCACAGGAACAACATACTTAGCTGCTAATTTATAGCTCTCCATTTCTTTCCTTAGACGTTTGTTTTCTCTCTCCAAATTTTGATTGCAAATGTATGCATCTGGAACAAATCCAATGTCTTTTGGTTCAAGCAAACCTCTCTGCATCAGTTCATACCTGAAATTAAAATCAAAACTATGTTTTCTTGTTTTCTATTGTTCATCCATTTCTGTTCCCCCAAAAGATTAAAAAAAAAAAGAATGAGCAGAATGTCTCACCACAATGCATTGTCAACTATCTTCCAATAATGCATGTTACACTAGGGATATTTCAATTGTCTCTGAGTGCATAGTTAGTTGCTTTTAATGATTTCACAATGATTGTTAATCTTTTTAAAATATCAATTTTTTTATTTCATATTCTTCAGGAATATGTAGTTTTATTCTTGTCAAATGTCACTCTGACTTCCATAAAGGTAAAAAGTAATCAAGCAATAAAATAAATATTAATCATGATTAGATGTTTTAGTTATATCCCACTAGTGCTTTATCAGCTCATACGACTCCTTACCCAATTCTGAGCCCAGTTGAAACGTCAAAAATGCTGCTCTTGACCTTAAAGTCACAGATACTTTAACACAAGTTTGTTACAAATATTGCCCTTTTACATAAACATTAAGATCCTTTTTATAAGCTCTGCTATGACTGCTTCCTCCAAATGAAACTTAACCCTTGGCTGGTAGGAAGAACTTTCTGGTAATTGTATTCAATACCTCCCCTGAGAGAACTGTCAGGCATTTTAATAGATACAGATATAACTGACCAGGTGGAAATCTGCTCCACTAAATAAAGTTGATTCTATTAAAAAAAAACAACCTCACAAACTGCTACAACCCCCATATGAGATACACTGCAACAGTAAGATATTTATTATAAAAGACCATTCTTATATTTCAATCTACCTGAGCCTCTAACTAGTGAAAGAGATTTGGCAGTGATTCTGCTTCTAGAATCAATATGGCATTGCTGAAGGAAAATCAGCAAGGCTTCTGCAAAGGTAAATCATGCCTTACAAATTTGTTAGACTTCTTTGAGGTCCTTAATGACCCAGTTGATAATATCTAACTAGATTTTCATAAGGCTCTTGACAAAGACCCTTATCAAAAGCTCCTGAAAAAACTCATTAGTCATGGAATAAGCAGACAGGCCCTATCCTGGATTGGTAACTGGCATAAGGAAAGGGAACAAAGAACAGTAAATGGTCAGTTCTCAGAGTTGAAAGAGGTGAGAAGTGGGATCCCCCAAGGCTCAGTATTAGGACCCTTACTTTTTAATTCATAAAAGATCTGGAAACAGGGGTAAATAGTGAAATAGCAAAGTTTTCTGGTGACACTAAATTGTTCAGGGTAGTGAAAACTGGGGGGCAAAGGATTTTAAAAGAGCTCAAAGGGGATCTTGACATTGGCTGAGTGGGCAACACAGTGGCAAATGCACTTCAGTCTTAGCAAGTGCTAAGTGATGCACTTTGGGGAAAATAATCCTAATTACACCTATAAACTGATGGATACTGAGCTTTCTGCAACAGACCAGGAATGAGATCTTGGAATTTTGGTAGACAAAAAAATGATATGTTGTCTCAGTGTGCAGCAATAGTGAAAAAAGCAGATTCAGTGCTAGGGGTAATTAGTAAGGGGATAGAAAACAAGTCAGCAAATGCCATTTTACCTCTTTATAAATCCATGGTGAGGCCACATTTGGAGTCTTATGTACAATTCTGGTCACCACACCTCAGAAAAGATACTGTGGAACTGGAAAAGGTGCAGAAAAGGGCAACCTAAGAGGCTGGAACATCTTCTTTATGAAATATCTAGGTCTTTTCAGCCTTGAAAGGTGGTATTTAAGAGAAGACCAGATTAAACTATATAAAATCATGCATGGTATGGCTGATGGGCAGGAGAGTTAGGACAGACAAGGGGAAATTTTTCACCCAAAGGGTCATTGGTCCATGGAACCTACTACCACAATTAAATGTTCTTCACTCCTTGGGAAGAAAGCTATAACTATCCTGGGTAAGATATTAAAAGCAGAGATGTTGTCTTACCGATAAAGGTTCCTACAGTCACACTTATGGTCTTCCCAGTAGTAATGTATGGTTATGGGAGTTGGGTCATAAAGAAGGCTGAGCACTGAAAAAATCAATGCTTTCAAGTTGTGGTGCTACAGATGATTTCTTAAGAGTCCCTTGGACTGAAAGAAGATCAAATTAGTCAATACTAAAAGAAATCAAGCCTGACTGCTAATTGGAAAAACTAATTCTGAAGCAGAAATTTAAATACTTCATCCACATAATGAGAAGACAGGATATACTAAAAAACTCTAAGGCTGAGAAAGATTGAAGGCAAGAGGAGAACAAAACAACAAAGGACAAGATGGTTAGACAGTTTTATGGAGGCAATAAACTTGAGCTTGAGCAGTCTGGGAGACAATGGAAGACAGACTGACATAGCATCCTGTGATCCATGCGATTAGAAAGAAGAGCATATGACTAAATGATTAAAAAAGGAGGAAGATTACTGAATGTTCTAGGTGAGTTTCCTCTGGACTCGGAAAATGCTCCCATTAAGACTTTGGTATTGGAAAATACCTAGGGTGATCACCTCAATCACTCCTGAGTGTTCTTGATGATCCAGGAAAGACCACACTGTGGTTTGCAGCTGATCTCCAAGTGATGAAAAAAATGAGTTGCGAGCTAAACTGCAAGTGGCATAAATTCCAAGGCACATTACTATTTCTGTTGTGTAATTAGAGCAGCAAAAAATAAATTTTACTTCAGTGTATGGATGAACTTTCTGGATGATGAGAGGGCTAGTTTTTCCTTCTAAGAAGATGTTATCTTTCCTATCTGAGGACACCTGTAGCAAATTTGCTAGGTACTCTGTGGGCAAAATCCTCCAGATCTTAACCATTTTTGATAATATACATGTGGTGATCACCAGAGAACCATCTGGTTATATTATATGGAATATATTTCAGTTCTTGTAAGATGACAGTGTCGACAAGCTGGTGCAGGTGTTCATGCCACCTGTTTTACTGACCTTTGCCCATCATGGCTAATAAAAGCAAGAAGGAAGTTGTCTGGCAGGGTCTAAGAAGGGAAGATTGTGGTCCATCCATTCCTTAACAAGAGCTCTCTATATCCTGAAGCACTGAACAACTATTGCACAGTGACTAATCTCCCATTCTTAGCCAAGGTGCTCGAGAGGAGGTGGTAGTACAATGGTAGGCACGCTTGCATGAAACAGAATACTCTTTTCTTTATGAATTCAATCTTGGTAACACCACGAAGATTGTTCTGATAACTTTGATGGACAAGCTCTCATGAGAAAGAAAGGGTTTTTGATACCATCAACCACAGAATCTTTCTGGAGCAACTTGAGGCTTAGGTATTGGAAGCCTTGTTTTGCAATGGTTCCAATACCACTTTTGTAGTAGACACCATAGACCGGTGATGGCCAACCTATGAGATGCGTGTCACAGGTGACACGCCAAGCCCTTTTGGGTGACACACATGGTCACCCTGGCACCTGGGCATGGAGTGCTTGCTTGTTCTTGAAGTGTACGAAATACCAACTTCCAACTGAAGATTCAGCAACAAAAGTCACTAACGTAAAGAATTTTTTTTTGCTTTTAATAATATACATATATCAGAAATATAACTTTTTTACTAGAGCTACAAATATCACAAAATTATGGATATTTCTAGATGTGACACAGCACCCGAGTTAAGCTAGGTTTTCTTGTGAATTTTGACACACTGAGCTCAAAAGGTTCGCCATCACTGCCATAGACTATGCTCAAAGAATTTTTGTTCACCATACCACTTGAGGCTACCCAGTGATTGATTGACTGTGTTCTCTCTAATTTCAAATACCAGAAGATTTGTTAGATTTCTAGCTTCATCCAGACAGTACTTATTTATTCCGCATTATTTGGATAATCTGCAGTAAAGCACATCCAGATATATTTTATCCTGGATTATCCATGCTTTATTCCAGATTATCCAAATAATGCAGATTATCTGGATGATCCATATGTTCCATGCATTCAAAGTAAATTTAGGTCCTCAACTGGTGTCTCAAGATGGTAAAGGGCTGGGATGTACTTCAAAGGTTTGAAGCTTAACCCTGAGAAAATATAGATGTTATTTGCCTCATGCTCTTGAATCAAGGAAGTAGGAAGGTGTCCTGTCAAGGAACAGGTAGGAAGACTGAATTCATCTTTGTCCCTAGAAGCTCAGGTGTCAGTGGTGACCAAGAATACCTACTGCCACCTTTGACATGAACGATTGCTCCTACAATGGCATGGTGCATGTTTCCATGTATGCACATATTTATACCCACGTATGGTGCAAAATGCCCTGAAGTGCATGACTGCCTGTGCATATGCAGCAACTCTTTTCAGCCCAGTGGCTATTCTCACCAACATAGATCGTGGAAAGAACCACCCAAACAGGGAAGCCCTTATCATTATTCCATGAAAATCCGAGTTGGGTGTTGATCTTTCTGGAATAGTGGTACTATGGAATTTTGCCTCAGTATCCCATGACTATGTTGGGATTGCCATGAATATGTGAGGCAATCCCAATGTAGCTCTTAGTTAATTCCATGTTTTAGGTCCTGTCCATACATAGCCCGAATGTAATGGCACTACTTATGAAGATCATTCAAAGAACAATGTTCATCAGCTTTGCTGTCATGTAGCTGTAGCATCTTTCCTACCAATTCTGCGCAAGGGTACTTGAACAAAGGTACTTCAAATATTTCATTATACTTGTGATACAAGTCTCAGATATCTTTTTCAAGATGATTTTTTAAAAACTCGGTGAAAAAGCTAGATGGAAGCAGGCTCATTAGCACTGCTTCAGGAACAGACTGTCAGTTCCTGCTAATCTAGAATGTTAGGATGTTTAAAGGACAAACAAAAACTAAACTGCTTCATTTAGACCATCTTTGAACAACTATTAAAACTAGGCTCTGGGAGCAGTTTTTAAACATGAAAAAGTAACTTGCTATCACACATTTCATAAGGAGTAAAGGATCAAACGTTTCACATGACATACAAAATGCCTGCTACATTAGATTACTGCCCCATTCATTCTAGAATATTATTTTCATAGTGACTAACTAGTAATATACGAAAGGCCAGAGCAGGATATGAGCACCCACAATACACGCTATCTAGTCTTTAGAGGCACCCACAATCCTCCGCTATCTAGTCTTTAGAGACAGACTGCCTGGACCAAAGATAACCACAATTCCATCGAGGCTACCATAAGATTAGTCACAACATTCCTCGAAGCTGTACAAGCTGGCAACCAACCCCACAACTCATTGTAGGAAATCTGATTCCTCCAAGATTCAGCTCTGAGACTTGATTTTAGTATCTCGGAAAAGGGAGGAAAAGGTTTTAATTATTTTATTTGCCCTTCTTTGAACTTTTTCTACCTCTCCTAAATCCTTTTTGATGTGTAGTGACCAAAGATATACACAGCATTCCAGAAGCAGCACAGCATCACTACAATAAGAACATTCAATCACACATACTGCAGGTCACTCTTGCAAAATAAAAATAGAGCACAAGTAGAGATATAATATGGAAACCTGTGAGCATACTATTTGGGGAATCTATACTAATTACTTTGAATCAAGGTTTTGTTTTGTTTTGATACCCTTGATTCATGCATCTCTATGATCTACTAATTTTGTGGTATCTACGAATATGGTTTATCATTATCCATTGTAATTCATTTACAGTGATTCATTTAAAAAGGGCAAGGCAATTTATCTAGTTGATAATATCTCAAAAGTATCATTCATACTAAGCACTACTAATTGGGTAAGAATACCTCGAGAGCTGTGGCCCTTAAGTTCCAATTGGTGGCTTTGTCCAAGGAACATATACAAGTAAATGTCCACATAGATATATACACTGATGTTTATGCAGTACTGCATAGTTCATAGTTACAAAAATAATATTGTAATTTTTTAATACTCAACTTGTACACTCAGAACATAAATGTGAAACTAAAGATTAAGCTTTTTTAGAAATGTAGTAGATAGTTAAACACACTGTTCCAGCAATGATATAAACATATTAATTACCTTGCCTAATTTAATTAAAGATTAATTCTTAAACAGAATTTCATACCCAGCAGGTCATTTAATAAATGAGCTTGAGCTCTTATAGGTGTAAATGAATCAACTTTCTTAGCATTAATTATTTTCACATTTCAAGACCCATTAGAATTTGATCATAGCATAGATCAGCTGTAATTCAGCCAAAGCAAGATTCTAGTACAAAGAGAAATTTGATAGCTGTAATTTGCTTTCAGTTATTAATGATGCCAATTAACAATTTAACAGCAATTGAGGAGCATTTATAAAATGCATGTTTAGGGCATCAGCAGATAAGTCATTAAATGTAGTGCTTCGATAATGTACGTACCGATCTCAGTATGAATACTGAGGCACTAGATTACAACAAAGTTACAAATGTAAAATGAAACACCATCCCCACAGGATGGCAGAAACAAAAACGAAAACTGTAGCACACAGCTCCATATATTTCAAACACTTCTCAAATAAAAAGCGTCATTGCCACAACTATGCAAAACAGCTCTGCTATGCTAGCAATTGTTCTCGCGCACAGACCGAAGTAAGACTGAGAAAATTGGGCACACAGGACAATACACTGGTATGATGCCTTCAGGGCATGCTACTTTCTATACACAACTGTGAAAAATATCTTTGCAAATACAGTTATTTCAAGTGAGTACTGGAGGATCAACTTCACTTGTACAGCATCACTTAATTTCTGCCACAGCTACATCACAGAATCTTAAGAATATTTAGGTCTTTGAGTCCAACCCCAAGTCAAGTACCAAAATCAATGCATTTCTGTCAGGTGCCTGTTCATATTCTGCTTGAATACAGTCCAAGGAAGGCAGCAATACCCTACTAGATTATTAGTTTCATTTAATTTCTTTTTACACAAAAGACCTTTTGTTATTCAACTGAAAACTGAACTTCATTATTGTCAACAACCAGCAATCAAGTAAAACAGTAGAATAAAATAAAATAAGTTACAAGCTTGTGCAGTTAAATCATGATATACAACAACAGCAGCTATAAGCACTCTGTCAAACACTTATTCAGTGCAATTGCCTTTGGCAGAATTAAGCTACCAAAGATGAAGTTGCTGGGTATTTTTCAACTGTAAGCAGGCACACAAGAAATTTGACTGAAAAACTGGGCAACCTTTACTTAAAATTCAGAGTAAACGTTGCAGTATAAAACTGCACACAAAACAAGGATAAATATGAATATTTATTTATTTGTATTTTTACCCCACCCTATAGCTGAGAAACCCCTATAAACCTCTCTATGAGGAGTGTTGAAGGAACAGCATCAAACCACATTAGTGCCCTTCAGGAATGCCGATGCTTGAGAGAGAGGTAGTAGGCTGCAGGTTTAAAGTGGAAGATTAGTCCCCAGATCTTAAGATGGGGTGGCAGCAACTAAGATCATACTGAAAAATATTTAGAGGAGGTTCCTTAATATATCATGGCCTGTGGTTCTCCTAAGCCAGGGCAGGACTTCAATGCCCCCTTCCCCTGACTAGAAAGTGTTCACAAATAAATTAGTTTTATAATTATTAAAAGCATTGGCCATTGCTTCTCTAGCCCCCACAGGCTAAAGACTCCACCACAACTTTTCCTTTCCCTAAGCCCAAGGCTTATAATATTCAAATGAATACTGCAGGCAGATGGTTCTTTGAAATAAGTAAGAAAAATGGTTACAACTTGTGAAGAAACAGGCAAACAAATAAATAAATATCACAGTCCTCTCAGAGACTGTCTACCCAGCGACCTATACCCCCACAGGCTGCTGTAAGGATTCCCTTAGGCTATCACTCTAAGCTCAGGAACCCTGGAACTATCTTGGTGTTTCCCTCAGGCACAGGGCAGTCTCACACACACACGTCCTCCCTCCCTGGAAACCCAAGCACAGAACCCCCAAACTTGGCTGGGTGGTACCTTTTTATATCCTTGGCCCTGTGCGGGCTCAAGCCTGATTGGCTGTTTGTGAGCAGCTGCTCCCCCCCCCTTACCTTATGCTAACTAGGGGTGCCTTACCCACTTTCTTACCTGCTGCTCTGATACTTACAATTCAAGGAATACAGCAAGAACAGAACAAATACAGTACACACGTTTAAAATACAATGCTTTCAATACACATTAAATACAGTAACAAAGCGGTGGGCGTCACATAGCCCAAAGGCAACAATAGATATGTGAAGAAGAGCCCATCTGTAAATACCATTTCCACTAAAGAGAACAGAACCAGAACTGTAATACCAATTCTAAAAAAAAAAAAAAAATCAGCCTCTGGGACATATCACAGCTAGGCATGATATTCTAACTATGGTCCAAGTTCAGCTGAAAATAATTTCATTTACACCTTGAAATGGAATAGAAAAACCTCAGGATTTCTGATACTCCCCCCATGGCTGAAAGTCCTACATGTTCTATCTGTGCTTTCATACCTCTCAATTCACGAAAGGCAGCTTCCACACACTTAAAACCTTATATCTTTTAGCAAAAGTCTTGATTTTTGTCTTACTTAACACGTGGTTATGTGTTCAATAATTTTCATGGGACTTCAGGGCTCTCATACCTTTTGGCATCTGGTATATGACTGCCAAAAAAGTATGTACAAAAGATGCTACTATGCTGCTTGCCAATAAGAACAATCTATAGTCAATAGCGAATACCATAAATTTGACCCATAGGAGGTATAGGACCCAAAGATATTTGGTCAAAAACAGATTTGACAGGAGACTAGGAAATGGATTTGTAAGGGCTAAGCAGTGATTTGTATTAATTCAGTGTGGTTACAATCTCTGTGCATTACCAGCTCCAAAGAGATTTAAATTGTTATTCTTTTAGTGAAAGCTCCTGGGGGAAATAAGACTTACTGAGGTTTCTATATATTTGTAACTCTGAGTAAAACTTCTATTGGTCTACTTATAGTCTTTTGTTGAACCAACAGCTACACAATCAGACATCCAATCAGAATTTGCATGCTGTAGCTTAACTCCATTATCCTCCTATAATATCTTCCAAAAAGGTCTATCATGTTCCCTGTACCACTACTTCAACATCCGAGTTGCCTCAGTATCTCGTCATTTGATTGTATCTTGAGTTTTGCTATTTTCACTGCTCTCCTCTGAATCTGCTTCAAGATATGTAAAATCTTCATGAAATGAGGTTCTCAAAGTGGAGCAATCAGCTAAAAGCAATGAGTATAGTATAAATATTACTTTCATTCAATGATTTGGAAATGATACAATTTGGATTTGTTTTGTTTTCCTTGCGTACTACACTAACTCTCATTCAGTTTGTGACAGACTTAGGGCCTTTTTGCCCTTACTGACTCCTATGGTATAATAATGTCATGCCAGTCAGATAAAGACCCAGCAAGGCCATGAACATGTGCTGGAAGAGCCCCATACCAGCCCAGTAGCACTTGAACTGCAGATAGCCAGGACAGGGCAACGTGGATTCCCATGACATCTATGGCAACATCCAGCACATGCTCATATTCCGCCACAGCAATCTGGGCACTGTGTGCAACTGCACAGCTCATGGATCATGCTGTTTGGGGGACAGATAGCCTTTCCCATTCTAGATTGCTCCAGGTTAGCTAACTCTGAAGTAACAACAGCAGAGTGAATTTGGGCCGGCCCAGCGAGTGGACCATCGCTCATTAACAGGTAAGTGCAAACAGGCCCTAAAATTCCCGGATCATCATCTCATGCCCTGTTGTCCAGGCATTTGTTTGTTTGTTTATATTTATATCCTGCTTTATACCTGAAGGTCTCAGGGAAGATAACAACCTATAAAACAGCAAATTACAAGTCTGTATATATTAAAAACAAGAAAATACATAAAAACACTTTAAAAAGATTCAACACATTTTTAAAAATATCCCAATTATTAAAATAAAAGTAACCTGTATCCCACATCTGTTGATATGATTAGTTTATCTTAAATGTTACACTTTTTATTTGTCTTTATTGCATTTCATTCTGCTGGTTTCAACCCATGTTCTTGAATTTGGATTCTATCTCCCAAGTATTTACCAGCCCATCCATTTCTTTAGTCATCTGAAAATCTGTTAAAAATTCAAGCCAACTCCTTGGACAGTTCATAAATATGTTCAATATCAGCCCAAGGAGCAAAGTGCATTGTGATCTTCAATATCAGGGATGCTGTTTAGAAATGCACATTTGACATTTCTACACCAAGTCCAACACATCAAAAGTGAATGTCATGTTACATATGCAACAGTCCTTAAAAGTGATTTTTGGTATTTAAAACAGGAGGCGCTTTCAAATGTGTACTGCTTTGTTTCTATTCTACACACATTGCATGCTTGCTGCCATCAAACATTTTTGTTGTCATATATCCTTGCTCTTCCAGGACATGACAAATAAAAACCCAAATAAACTGTTCTAATTTCTCCCCCCCCCCCCCCGCCCCAAATGGTACATCATAGCAAGGAGATTCTGCAGAATACTTAGGGTGCAAGTTTCACTTATCCATATAAATATGAAGCCACATAGCCTACTATATCCACAGGACACGGTAATAGGAAGCAGCATGCCTCCAAAGACCAGCTGCTGGGAGACTGAGAGCAGGGCAAGTTGTGCACATATCCTGCCAGCAGGCTTCCTTGTACAAGCTGGTTAACTGCTGTGAGAACAGGCTATTGGACTAGATGGGCCACAGCTCTGAACCCACAAGGAATTTCTTAAGATCTTAGTGTGTTAACAATTTGTACTCAGTGAAAATAAAATGGTTATGCAGAAAGTTGAGGAGCCAGATAGTCATAATAAGAGCCAATCTTCATAAACTAGCACAATGCCACATGCCCTAACCTGCTTTTTTTTTTTTTTTTGTAATTCAGGCATACTGCGGAAAGAATAAGAGGATGAGCTTCTTCACCATTCTACAAGCCTTTTTTTTATTAGAACAAGGAGCCTCAAACTGACCACTACCTATAGGAAGAAGTGGCCATTTCCCCTCAATATCGAGGTAGACATATAAGAATATTTTCATACACCTTATGCAGCATAGTTTCCTATTTAGTGTATATCTGCCATGCTTGAGCACTGGTATTAAAAACTGGAGGCCACAAAGTTCCCAAGCTTAGGGGGAATGATATAAAAAGTTACAAAAACTAAGGAAAATAGATAAATAACATTTGCAAAGGTAAAAGGGCAATTTTCCTTCACCATATTTTGCTCCAATTCCCCTCCCACAAGGAAAAACAAAATAATTATGTTTTGACTTGCTAAGGGCTTTGCACTTCTTCCTTTTAAAACAGAAGATTTTGGCTACTTTCAGACATTCTGCTATATTTAGATATTCCAGAATATCCAAATATAGCAAAGTAAGTAACTGATGTCTAGATGCAGCCTGAATATCTACATGGGGTTAAAATATGTACCTGTCAGGCAGGGCGAACTGCCTGCCATAATATTTGAATGTAAGATCTCTGCCACATAGGTGATTCTGTACATATGTATATAGTAGCTGCCTGTTGTTTTGGAAGTGACAGTTGACTCCCCCTTTCCTGTTGGGGTCGACTGATACATTTTGGCTCCAAGTTTAAACTGAGTTTTGAAAAATAGTTATTGTTGATTGGTTGAAGGCCAAACCCCGCCCAACTATGAAACATATAAATATGCTGGGCTTTCTGTTCCAAGTTGCTCCCAACAAGAAATGCCTTATCGCTGAGCTGAAATAAATCACTGTTCATCTTTTTAAACAAAAGAGTCTTGTGGTCTTTGCCAGCCTGATAGTACCTACTTAAACCATTAATTCTGATTAGAAAAAGAATAAAACAAAAATACAGGTACACAAAATTTTCTAAAAGTGAAAACAATTTGTTGTTATGCTATCTTGATTTCTGCAGGTTATAGCCCAAAGTAAAGAAGAGGGATATACCATTCAGTTTGAAAGCAGTCCAGAGTCCTGTTCATTCCCATTCTAATTAGAAAGTTACAAATAAAGTCATCTACAACTTCGGGTGTTTCAGCCAATGAACGCTTTGCAGTTTGGGCTGGAGGCTGAGCCTAAGGGGAAAAACAACAACAGGAGCCATGGTTAGCGATAGCATGATCTATCTTAATTTCAAGAACGCCTTTTTTAATCATAGACTACAGAATTTTATTTCTTATGGTCAGGCATATGAAACAGCTTGATTTTGTTTTGTTTCCATGCTGTACATTGTCTAAATAATGCATTGGCCATGCTTTCCATACCATTTGATCCTATACACATCTACCCAGAAGAAAGTCTAACTGAGTACAAAGGAATTTGGATGTGCCTAGATGAGCGTACTTTGCCAATGCCCTACAGCAAATATAACAATCCCACTGTCTTTCACTCAATTCCCACAATCTACATGCTGCTTGCAATGAAAGATTGTGTTGCTATAAAGGAAGAAGAAGAGCTGAAAGAAAGTGAGACTTGGCACTCTTTCACCTTCTCTCTTGCCTAGTTTTTGCCTAATGAGTTAGGTTAAGACCTTCCAGGAAATCAGCATTACTCCTGCTGTTTTCCACCTCTTGTTCTGTAAAGGGAGGCAAAAAAGGGAGGCTACCATTATTTGGGTGAGAATTCCTTGCTTGTGGTCCCAATATGGGGCCCGAGCACACCATAATCTATGAGTATTTTTCACAGATACTCTTCTAAAAAGGTTAACGTCCAACCAGTTTCTCCTGCCTTCTCAGGATTTGGATTTTCTTGAAACAGAATAGGCAGACTTTCCACATCTATATTTGGGACACTTGTAGTGAAGGGAGGAACCAGGGTGAACTACTTAACCCATGAGGACAAGCTGTTACTCTAAAGTGTATGAGCACAAAATTGCATCCTCAAATGAAGCAAAAACTGACTCCAAGTAGTTTAACAACAACAACAACACCTCAGACTCGAAGACTATTTCTGAATTCATCTTCCCACATTCAGAATCAGTGGCCTTAAACAGCCAATCCCATTGATTCCAAACTTTGGAGACATGGGTGGATCAGCATTGAGACCAGCCCACACTGTGGTCTCAAAGCTCACACAAGCTTTATAGCCAGTCTCCCATGCTGTGGAGGACTAGAAACAAAGGTTCCTAGTCTTAGGGGGGTCCTGAATGAGACACATTTTTGCAATGTGCTATAATGCAGCACTGAAATGTATTTCTCAATAGTTATAACAGTGGAGCTGTGCCTTCTGCGTATCTCCAATGTTCTGGATCAGGAGTGCTGGTCTTGCTGGTAGACCCAATTAAACTCCCTGACCCAGATCACACTCTGTTTAAAGTAGTTCAAGACATACCAACAGGAGGCAGAGTCTCATAGATACGCACTAATATTCAGATCTAGATTACGGGCTTATTACACAAGCCCTTAATACAAATTAAGGGACCATGCAGAAAAAGCCAGAGCATTGGGGTTTTCAGATGCCTCACTCAACAGCCCCAGACTCTATATGGCATTTCCAGCAACTCTGGAGTGGAAGGCTTCAGGGAACCCGCATGTTCTGGAAACACAGCCACCTTCATAACCTCCCCACATTAAGTGGGGCCACATTCCACTTGTACACAATGACATTTTACATTTTAAACAGTGCTCTCATAAGTACATCACATCAGTTCAGGCCAAGCAGTAGGTCCTATGATCAAATGTGTTAAACCTTTTTTAATTATTATTGCTTGCTTGCGCTTAAACACTTAGGATTTTGTTTCTAAAATAAAAGCAATACCACACCTTTCTTTCCTCATATTCTGCGCAACAGAGATACCATACAACATTTTGTTAAATCTAAGGAGAGTTTTACAAACAGTTCATGATAAAGCATAGAGGTGTCCACATGAGATTAGCATTTTCTTCTGGTAATGGGATCGCTCTCTTCAGTATGCAGATTAGATCATTTTTATACCAGCACCAGCAGTACTAGCAGAATTGATTCATCATGTGTACATAAGCTAACCAACTAAGCTATTTGGAGGAAAAATAAACTGCTTAGTATGGTTTAAGCATCAAATTTATATCAGTGAACCTTAAATCGCTATCTTTTTTTTTTTCAGTCCCAAAATTCAGCAGAATAATTTGTTCTTCCAAATTAGCCTTATATTATGCTGTAGACATAATCAAAAAGCAACCTTTTTACAGAAATTCCATTACATTAACAATTGTCACAAGAGTCAGTACATTTTGAAGCACAAGGTATTTACCATAATTTGGGCATCAATAGCCTGCTCCTGCAGCGTGTGCAAAGCCTTGGCCAGATCTTCATCACCATCTTGCAAGCTAAAAGCATCATCTCCTGGTACCTAATCACATTTATAAAGACGTGGAAAGTAAAAATATGTATCAAATAGGTCAAAATTGTTTTAGCCTACAATTCTGACATTATATTAGCTATCTCAATGGTTTTGTGCCATGAACTACTACATATCTTTATCCTCACACCTAAGATCACTTCACTATTTATTTCAAAATGTAGACACAATCTGTGCAATTATCTTTTTAGGGTGGATTGGGATATTTTTTCCACTGTCACTAGAAGTACCCATTAAGTACCCATTAATGGGTACTTAATGGCATTTTTGTACCCATTAATGGGTATGGGTACTTCTAGTGACAGTGGAAAAACACCCTTAATCTATAGCTCCCATTTATAAAACTGATAGTTATACAAGGGTGTTTTTCCACCGCGCTCCTTCAATCCTGATCTAAGAAGATCCGGATCTAGGGAATGGGTACTTCACTTAATCTGGATCTAGCAGATCCGGACTAAGGGAAGTACCCAATGTGTTTCCATGGGTGCTAGCCTCCCTGCCGTGGAAACACCGGAGCACCCATTTGGAAATCCGGATCTACCCACGATGAGTCTGCCTGTCACCCCAGATGTTTGGGGGGACAGGGGGTGCAATCTCTGAAGTGGCTCTTAAGTCACTTAGAAGTCTGTGCAAAATAGCTCTGGAGTGTCTTTGAAATCTGTGCTGATCTTTGGAGTAAACTTCGAAGTGACTGCGGAGTGACTTCCAAGTGACTTCGGAGTGACGTCAAAGTGACTTCAAAGTTCACTCCGAAGATCAGCACAGACTTCAGAGATCCTCCAGAGCTATTTTGAACAGACTTCGAAGTGACTTTGAAATGACTTCGAAGTTTAGGTTTTGGGGCTCCCCCCCCCAAGGGTGCCCCCTCCCCCTAGCCTTCTATAGACCCCATTGCCAAACTAATGTGGAAACAGGCTCCCTTTAATCTGGATTTTCTGGCTGAAGACCTCATTGTAGACCCCATTAATGGGGTCTACAGAAAATCTGGATTAAAGGCCAAAAAGTACCCATATGATCCAGATTTCCCAAGGCACAGTGGAAACAAATGTGTCCCTAATGGGTGCCGTGGGGGAAATGGGGTCATCCGGCTCTCACCCAAATGGGTCCTTAATAGGTGCAAAAATGGGTACTAAGTGACCATGGAAAAACACCCCAAATCTCTGGATAAGGATGGAGAGCTCAGACACAATAGGCCAGACTCATGAATAGACTTCCATACACACATTGCAAAAGACTGTCATGTTTCTTCCATCTTTTATTTATAAAATATTGTATACATGACTAATTTTCAGATATTGCTGTTTTGCAAGATGAGACTGATACTTCTTCACATTTTGTGGTCTTAGAGCACACCCCCTATGATAATTATTTTTATAGAAAAGTGGAAAGGTACATAAGTGATATTAAAAATGAGAGGGCACTTTGGAAGTTTAACCAAAGTTCAAAGATCTCTGAGCATATTTACTAATCATTTTAAGATTTGGTTCTCCAGTCTGTTAAGATCATTTCCTTATAAATGTTTAAATGGATTATTTTACCTTTTCAGAAAAATAACACGAGTAATGGCTAAATTAGTCACCGTACAGTTTTTATTATTACTGTTGTTGTCATTGTTAGAACTTAATGTTAATTTTTTAAAAAAAAATCATTAGAAAAACAAGAATTAGCTTTTCTACCTCACTTTTCTCACCCATTTAATGGGACTCAAAGCGGCTGACAAAGCTTCTGTTCTTCTCCCCACACCAGAAACCCTGTGAGGTAGGTGGGGGCTGTGAGAGCTCAGAAGAGAGCTGTGACTAGCCCAAGGTCATCCAGCTGGCTTTGTGGATGAGGGCAGAATCAAACCTGGTATTTCCAGATAAGAGTCCGGCTCCCTAAAGAAGGATAGGGTTTCAAAACACCCTTTTGTTTCAGTTTCCCCAACTTTCTCCTCCCAAGATTCTGCCATTCCAGAGGTATTTGAGGTATTTGCTTGAGGTGCCCCCCCCCTTGCTTTAGCCCTTTCCCACTAAAGGTGTGTTCCCACATATGCATTCCTGAATTATTCTGGTCTGGGGAAATGACCAAAATTCTGGCCTGGGTCTGGTGCGGGTTGCAGGAACAGCACTGAGCACGCATTTCGGCGTTCCCATTTTGGACCCACACTAAATGGCAAGGCAGAGGCAGCAACGCTGAGCCCAGCTGGGGCAACGGCAGAAGCAGGAGCGGTGCGGTGCGGTCCAGTGCAGCACTTCCAAAGGTATGGGTTGGCTGATCTGCTTGTGTGCACATGCACAAGCAGATCAAGTCCCAAAACCCCCCGCTCCTGCCCCCGCCGCCACTGCCGTTTGCCGGCACGAGGAGCTAGAAGTGCTGTGCTGCTCCTGCTCCTGCCCCCACCATTGCTGTTTGCCAGCAATAGGAGCTGCAAGTGCCACACTATTCCAGCTCCTGCCCCAGCCCCCGCCACTACTGTTTGCTGGCACGGGGAGGTGGAAGCGCCACGCTGCTCCTACTCCTGCTCCCGGTGCTGCCGTTTGCCAGCACGAAAAAGGAGCTGGAAGTGCCACACCACTCCTGCTTCTGCCCCCATCACCACCAAAAAGTCTTGTTTAAACTGGAGGGTTTTTCCCCCGGAATTCTGCAGGCTGGTGTTCAGAAAATCCGGGGTGGTGGTGGGGCAAGTGGAATGGGAATGGGGCTGGCTGGATTCGCAAATTTAATGGAAACTCTGGTTCCCGAGTCCGAATCCAGCCTGGATTTTACTGGATTTTATCCCCTATGGGAACACGCCCTAACTGCCAACAGAAGAATGGAAGTAAATGGACTCTTATGAACTAGTATAAATATATTTTAAAACATATTTTTAGATCGCTTTAATTGGTTTATATGAAATATTATGTGTTGGGATGGATACAAGAAAAATGGAAATATTTTTAAAATTTTGTTAACAAACCAGAAGCACAATATTTTAAAGATGAAATTATTAGAATTAATAGTGTGTTGTCACAACTATCCAGGGAGGAAGGAGTGGGGAGGGAAAGTGGAGGGGAAGGGGAAATTATTCCTATTGTTCAAACCTGCTTAAATATATTATTAACTGTAGTAATGGAAATGCAAAAATGATAATAAGAAAAATAAATAGAGCTGAGTTCTCCTTTATAAGTCCATCCTACAATTTCTTACTCTTACTCTTTCCAGAAATCGAGCCATCTAAATTTAAACTTCTACACAGGGGAAAGATGGATGTGTACACCCACTTTCATCCAGAGCTAAAAGCCACTTGGCTACCTCTCTCTCTCTCTCTCAAACACACACACACAGAGCTTCCCACACACTGAAGTTGGCACATTGCAGCCCCTGTGGTCCTGCTGACAAGGGAACCAAAGTCTCAAAGCTTCCCATGCAACTTCCAGGGAATTGTTTCCCCTTACCGGAGTGACCACAATGCTCTGCAAGGGCTCATTTGCAGGCAATAATACTTCCTCAGTGTGTTTTCTAAATCAGCAGAAGTTTGGGGTGGGGAAGACCCTAGTTACTACCACATGGGCCAGTGTTGGCATGGGGCATTCAGTGAGTGCACAAGAGAATCTGTACTTTCTCAATAGGTTGCTACCCGTAACATTACAAAGCAACACATGTTAAGATCTTTATTTAACCAATAAAACTTCCTTATTGAACTTCCCTGCTAATACTCTGTTAAAAAGTAAAAATAGAAGTATTTTATGAGTTCCATACCTCTTCATACTGGTAGTCGCCTTCAGAGATGTCTGTCACCGAAATCTCTGAATTTTTAGTTAAGTCTCAACAGCAAAATGGGTCACTTTCAAACACATACAGAATGCATTCTACACCGACAATACAAGCTAACCTTATTCAGAACTGTCGGTTTGCTCCTTGTCTGCAAAGCTACTCAAAAAGTGAAAGCCATAACTATCCATCTGGCCAGAGACATTTAGGAACACCATGTACTTTCCATTTGCCTCCCTTTTTGCACCTCCAGTGTCTTATATGCTTCCCTCTTTGTCTTCAAATGGATATCAGTGATTATTCATTAGCCACCTGCTTATTCAACAATCAACCCTTCTTTGTGGGAGGCAAAAAACTGTTTTTGATGTACTAAAACTCCACTGATCATGCAATTCAACCTTACTTAGATCAACATAGTTTTTCATACTTCTAAAAGAAGTTAATACATTTAGTGATATTTTTGTTTATAATCTGCTTCCCATTAAGAATAAAAGCAACTAAAATCATAATAGTTATAGAAAAATATAATTAAAACCAAGAGTGAGGAAAGAACAAAGAAACATTCACTCTAGAAAGTCCTGGGTAAAAAAAAAAGGTCTTTAATTTGTATCTAAAGACTAGAAGTCTCAGTGCCCTATAAATATCAAAGGGGATACTACAGTGGTACCTTGACATACGAGTTTAATTCGTTCCGTAACCTTGCTCTTATGTCAAATCGCTCGTATCTCAAAGCAATTTTCCCATTAATCCATTCCAGCTCCCAAAACACCACCTCAGTTGTTTTTGTTATGTACTGTACTGTATTTACATACTCGTATCTCAAATCTTGCTCTCATCTCAAAGCAAAATATCACTCGCTCGGCGGCTTGTATCTCAAAACACTTGTATGTCAGGGCACTTGTATGTCGAGGTACCACTGTATTTAATAGGATGGGTATCACTCAGGTCTATACTGAGTTGAGCAGCTGGTCCCAATTGGTTAAGAGCCAATACAAGTGCTTAAGCACAGGTGTGATGTGTTCATGGCAAGATGCCCCACACAATAATTTAGCAGCCACATTTTGCACTAGTTGCAACTTCCAGACCAGATGGAAGGGCAGATACACAAAGCGTGCATTACAGTAATCTAAAAGTGAGGTCACCAGCGCATAGACAACAATGGGTAGGCTATCTTTCTTTGGGGGTGGATACCCCAGCCAAAGCTGATAACAGGCATTCCTAGCCATAAAGGTCACTTGGGCCTCCAACATCAATGATGCAGCACCCCCACACTACATACCTGGTCTTACTGAAGTAGTGCAACCCCATGTAGAACAGACTTGTAACCCAACATGAGCACCACCCACCCACAGAGTCTCTGTCTTGTTGGGATCCAACTTAAGTTTATTGGTCTTCATCCAACCGATTACTGCATCCAAGAACTGATTCAGGATATTCACAATCTGTCCTGACTCAGAAGTAATAGATTAATGATTATGGACAATTCTTCATAATTAACAGCCATAGTCTTCACAAGAGCAGTCATTCAGCCTTTTTTCTAGGGAGGAAGTGCACAGGATATAATTTTAACAGACACTCTGCACCTCAACACAGAATTAAACTGCAGTCCTTTCACAGTGACAATGCCACCCTCCTGAAGCATACAGGATTTAAGGAGTTCTTCCCAATCTGTGCCAGCAGCACTGTCAGCTAGTTGTGGCATAATTCTGGTTTGGATGGGGCACCAACCTTGGCCAATTCAGCTGCTGCTTGACCTCATCATGCCTCTGTTGCTATAGTTGTCACCTGTAGCAGTGGCTGCTGACACCAATTAGGCAGCAACTCATCCACATTATTATAACATCCCAGCTAAAGGATTGGAAGGGTAGGATTTTCCACAGTGACAACAGATGCTGCACCTCTTCAACTAAGGATGGAACTAGGAACATAAATAAACTCTATTAATATTCAGAGAAGAAGGGAGAGGAGGTTAATCTTCTAATTTCAAATTGTTGGAGGGATACTGACTGTGTTTGTTTTACTTACTTGTACCGTAAAATTGGGGAGGGAGGAAAGATTTTAAAAGGAGCTTCCAGTGGAGTGGAACACAGGGTAAGGAAACAATCAGTATTTCAACTTTAACAGGGTTGAAAGAAGAGATGCCAATCACTATCTTAAACACTACCCCACACAAACCATGGTTGGAGGATGCAGAAAGTCGATTTTGCACACAGTTCTATTTAACACTCTTCTATTTAACAGTGTTCTATTTAACACTGAATAGAACCACTATCTAAATATACTCCTTTCATGGTTGCACTATGGTGGGGCTGCCATATACACAGATGTGTGTGTCTCTAAAACCACGGCACTGTCCAGCTAGCAAGTGATATGCTGAAGGAACAATACTCTGGATCATCGCTTTCTAGCAAGATATTTACCCAGCATCTGGAGGCAGCCTAAAACTGCAGCAACAAAAGCAGGCTCAGAAGAGTTTAAATTCCTTTAAGCATTAAGCTTCTCTCAGGTAGACTCCCGAACAAATAAATAATTATCATGTTTTTTGGCTGTTTTTATTCTTCGAACACCACATTTGAGATTATATTATAATGAGAAATGATATATAAATAAAATAAAATGAATAAGATAGCTGTAACAGCAGCACTGAAGTTGGATGGAGATTTCACAACCTAGCATTCCCAACATGGATTTAACATGTTTAAATTAACAAGAATGCAGAAAGAGTGAGAGAAAATGTTTTCTGTTGAAGGTAACCTTTCATCTGAATGTTGTGGGTAGTGCTTCATAATTACTACAATCGCATGAAAGAAACATGTTCTATGTCCACAAAAGGCTATTCTGCTTTAACGTTTACCATGGGTATCTCTGATTAAAATGCCTGCAGAGATCTACTCAAATGTGAGCCTCATGAAGTTCAATAGATAGCTCTCCTCTAATTAACCAAAATGAATGCATACTGTATACACACACACGCCAAGACTCTTCATCAAATAATATGAATTGCAACTGTTTCAGCTTTTAAAGATTACTACTTTTTTTTAATTTGTTCTAGGGACACAACAGTAACCAGAACAAGTTGTGCAGAACAGCCAAATAAGGTCCAGCCACAGTCTCCTTTCACATTTCAGTGCTCTGCATAATGCTTATAAGCACAATTCAAAATGGCAATGTCTCCTGCATAGTAATGGAAAGGTGGTTAAAATTTGCAAATCTATTGTAACTGGAGAATCTTTCGTCAGTCCTCTCCCCTCCATAAAACAAAACCTAGCAACAAAGCGGTGCTTAAAAATAAAAATAACATTTTTAGATACTAATCTGCCTGTTGTTAAATGCCAAAGAGTTTTAACCATTCACCAGATAGATCAAGACTTCTGACTTAATCTAGTACTCTTTGATAGGTCAAGGACAGCAGAAACTGTTCTGTGCCCACAGCTCAGTTAAGAGATACTCAGCATCATTAGTAGAAGATAAAATACAGTACAAATAAATTAGACAACCTAGAAAGGATTACACTGCTGCAACTTCTGGAGATGCGCTGAACTGGTTTTTGTTGAATTCACTTCATAGTGAACAGGGAGGGATCCAAGTGTTTGTTACTGAACCTAAAAACCACAATGCTCATAAAAAGTGTTTGCATTCAGAGCAAATGTGCTTGAACATTCAATGAGCGGGTCAAAGAGCCTATGCCTTTAAAAAAGCATAAATATATACTGTATTTTCTGGCGTATAAGACTACTTTTTAACCCAGGAAAATCTTCTCAAAAGTCAGGGGTCGTCTTATACGCCGGGTGTCGTCTTCTTATACGGCGAGTATATCCCAAACTCTATATTTTAACTGGAAAGTTGGGGGTCGTCTTATACGCCCAGTTGTCTTATACGCTGGAAAATACGGTAATCTACTTCATCTACTTTTCTAAAAAGTAGTGCATCTCCCTTCATACAAATGCCCTAGATCAGGCAAAGAATTGTGGCTCCATAAGGTCCTCTGAAAGGATATCTTTTTAGGGGAATTGTTGGCCCCAGTGGGCTTATGCTTTGCTCCCTACTGACCAAATATGTCAGATAGGACACTGAAGTGACTGGCATGAAAGTGGAACTCTTCTGAACCCAGGCAAGAGAGCCAAACAGCCATCCATTCTTCCAGGATAGTAAGGAGGACTAATCGCTCCAGGGGTGTGCTGTTGGTCTCAAAGCTTATTTACTTTCACGAGCCTATTGTAGGTTAATAGAAGATTTTACAATTCTGACAGATGCCTTGCAATGGCAAATATTTCCAATATTCCAAATGGAAGCAGTCAAACGTATATGCTTAAAAACTCTTAACTAGGCTCTCCAACCAGGAAACATTATATTTCTTTTTTTAATGATGGCATCAGATCTGACAGTTTCTTTATGCCACTTTATTGCAGCACCTTAAATATTTAAGGTGGGAAGGAGATTCCTACTGGTATTCTGGGTGAGGGCAAGAATCCTACAGTAAATAGGATTAAGGGAATTCTGACAAAAATCACCTGCTTTGCACTTCTGTAGGAACTTGCAAGTAAAGATAAACCCAAAGTCTACTACTAATCTGGATTAGTGAACTTTTAGCACACTTCTGATCTGGATCTACTCTAGTCTCTGGCTGATGTGTAGTAAACAGCTCCTTGATCCAGGCTGCTGTGCAGCCATCTGCAAATGGCATGTTCTTAGCAGCTCCTTAATCTGTTTTAACATGTAAATACAGAAAGGGCCATGAAACAGTTCTTGTAGGGTCTACTCACAATACACTACAATACAATAAAGCATTTAAGGTGTATATGTGCAGGTGAGCACCCATTTTAAAACATGAAATTCTGGGGATGGCAGTTCTTCTAAACTGTTGATCAGGAAAATGTAATTTAAAACTTCACTTAATGTTCAATATCAAAGTTGGAAAACTCTGTGCCAGATTCTGATAAGATTTACTAGGTTGTATGGAATTTTTATCAAATGAAGGCTCCATCCAATTTAACAGTCTTCATAAGCCCACATTGAATTAGCAGTAGCACTCATCAAAGAGAGAGAGAAAGGACAAGGGAACAACTAAGCCAGCCAGAACGTGATCTGTGGACAGATGAACTGCAACATTTTGTTTGACTCCAAACAAAACATATACAAGTAGGACAGGCACAAAAAGTATCTTTTCATTTAACATTTTCTCAAAATTAAGAAAATAAGTGAATAAGTTAACATATAACTTGTTACATAGTTATTATAAAAGAATTTAAAATTAATTATTAATAAATAACCTCCTAAGAAAGCTAATATAAAACTGAAATGTCATGGGAGTAAAGGGAAGTTTATTTTCTTCATGGTTTTTTGGAGTGTTTGTTTTCAACCTTCAAAATCTACGTGCAAGTTAGTAAAGATTCGGCTAGACTGAATGTGCTACATCTCTTTTACTTGTCAAATTCTAACTCTCACACCTGGCTAGAGAAAAGGAGCAAGAAATAACTTGTTTTTCATCGACACAAGCAACTGCACTTCCCTTTTGGCCTAGTTATGGCTTTTCCTGCTCACACAGATTTTAAATGGAAATTCAGAAAGGCACAGACCTTACTGAAGATCTGTTAAGATGGGAAGCACACAGGAAGGAAAGAAGGGGGGGAGGCAGACTGAGAAGGAACGAATAAGAATAAGAGACAGAGAGCAGAGGGAAAGAAGCTAGAGAAAGAGGAAGGAGGGAGGGAGAGAGAGGAATAAAAGGAAAAGAAAAAAGAGAAGGGGAGGAGGGGGAAGGAAAAAGAAAAGGAGGGAGGGAGACTGAGAAGGAAGGAATAAGAATAAGAGAGAGAGACGGCGGAGGGAAAGAAGCTAGAGAAAGAGGAAGGAGGGAGAGAGAGAGGAATAAAAGGAAAAGAAAAAAGAGGGGAAGGAGGGGGAGGAAGGAAAAAGAAAAGAAGGAGGGAGGGAGACTGAGAAGGAAAGAATAAGAATAAGAGAGAGAGAGCGGAGGGAAGGAAGCTAGAGAAAGAGGAAGGACGGAGAGAGGAAGAAAAGGAAAAGAAAAAAGAGAAGGGGGGAGGGAGGGAGGAGGAAAAGAAAAGAAGAACGGAGGGAGGGAAGGGGACTGAGAAGAAGGAGAATGAGAGAGCCGAGGGAAGGAAGCTAAAGAAACAGGGAGGAGGGAGGGGGAGAAAGAGAGAGGAAGAAAAAGAGGAAGAAAGGAAAGGGAAAAAAGACAAGGGGGAAGGAAGGAGGGAGAGAAGGAAGGAGGGAGGGAAAAGCAAAAAGAAGAACGGAGGGAGGGAGAAAAGAGGAAGGGAGGGAGGGCATACTAAATCTGCATTGCAAGCAGTCGGATTGCAAGCGCCCTGCCAGCCAGTCCACTCTCTCTTGCTCCAGAGAGATTTTCTCCCTCCCCCAGACGCCATCTCTCCGCCGCTCTAAGGACTCCCGCTTCCCCGTTTCCTGGGCGTCGGGGGCCAAGCAAGGATACGCTGCAGGCAAAAGGTGCCCTCGGTCGTCGTCACCGTCGTCGCCTCCTCCATCCTCCGTCCACACGCCCGCCGCGGTCAGGCGGCGGCGTTCTCTGGTTGCTATGGGCAACCGTCGCCCTCCCAGGTTCCGCCGCAGACATCCAGCCCATAGAGTTATAGCCACTTCCGTAGACTTATAAGGTCTAGAATGCATTGGGTGCGAGCAACGCGATCGAGGCTCGAGCCGAGTTATTAAAGGCGTTATTTACAACGGACACGGAGAAAGTACCAGTCACAGCAGCGACTCTCGAGGCCTCCTCTCCTTGAGACCTCAGAGTCCACAGGTTCCATAGGCTAGGATCTGGCCCTGAATTTCTTCATTACCCTTCGTGAGCCGGTTTGGTCTAGTGGTTACGGAGCCGGACTCTTAGCTGGGAATACCGGGCTTGATTCCACACTCCTCCACGAAGCCAGCTGAGTGACCTTGGGCTAGTCACAGCTCTCTTCTGAGCTCACACAGCCCCACCTACCTCACAGGGTGTTCTTGTTGTGGAGAGAAGAATAGAAAAGCTTTGTCAGCCACTTTGAGTCCCCTTAAATGGGTAAGAAAAGCGGGATGGAAGAGCCAACTCCTCTTCTTCATACTCTCTGACCAGACACGACCCTTTGAGGTCCTCAGAGAACTTCTAAGGAGCAGCAGGAGCAACGAGTTCATACAGAATTTTTTTTCCCTCTCTCATTAGCTGCCCAAGGCTTCCTAGCAGACAGCATTCTGGTGCCTTAGGTCAGTGGCCTGGCTTTGTCCCCTCTCAGTCTTCCACTTTGTCCACAAACATAAGCGTGTAATTCCATGCATTATATGCAAAATGCATATATTCTTACACCGAGGCTGTGTCCCTGCTTACCCACCCAGATGCCTCTAGGAATGGACTGGGGGCATTGTGCCTCTATTTTAGCTTCCCGCTTGACACAGCTTAACAGTTACCCAAGGGACTGGGTGCAAGAGCATGAAATTATGCCATGATGGTGAGCTTCTTGGATACGGCATCTTCTGGTGACTTGCTACATGGCTAGTGGATTCATGGAAGCACCGATGGTGTGGGTGGAGTTGACTTCCATGCAGGCACAGACCTCAGGCATCTCCTTCACCATGTGCAGAGACACAGAATGTTGGACAAGTAACTAAGCAATCATAGTTTCATAGATGTGATAACCTTGTTTACTAGAAATAAACTGATACCCTAATCCTGTGAACACTTTCCCATGTGAAGCTAACTTCTTTTCAAGCATAAGGAGATAAAAAAATACATAACTTATAAATAAATAGGTGGAAGGCAGTTTGTGTTGTGGAAAGAAGGAACGTATTTGTCAGTTTCTTGGGGATGTTGGGCCTGTCAGGGGATGCACAGCTATAACCCCTCACTCCAGTTGGTGAATTGCAGATTTAGGTCCCTTTTTCAGAGTGCAGGACTATTTTGGGGACATCTTCAAGGAAGCCCTCCCAAATTACTACCTCAAAGGAGGAGCAGGGTTTTGGACCTTAAATAGGCCTCTTTGTGTGGAGGGCATATGATTCACTGAGCCATTTGGTTGGGGAGCAAATTTTCTCTCACAGCGATTTAGGGCTGTGATCACCCAATGTTAACTAGTGCTCGCACTTGTGAGTGCTAGGTAACTACAGCCCACACCCCACATGATTGGTCACTCACTTGTGACCAATCCTGGGGCCAGTCCTCTTTGTACAGCTCCATGACTGCATGTGCATTAGTGCCATCACCGTGACAATGACCTCATCATCCAGCTGAAGACTAAGTGCTCCTCTGCTGGACTTGATCAGGTAAGTCAGGGTAAGGGTTGGGAAAGGTGTGGAGCACTAGTGCAGTATTAGGAAACTTCTGGGAAGGAAGGGGGCCCCTGGAGGCTGTAACAGCCTACTCAAGGTGTGGATGCTCTTCCCCAGAAGTTGCCTAATTATGCACACCGGACCATAGTGCAAACAGGTCCCTGGTCTTCCCTGGGCAAGAAATCCTTCCCCCATTGGATCTGCTTGAGCTGAGCCATTTTCTCACTTTCCGGGGTAAGCTTCCCCCCTCCCTTGTCAACAAGTGAAAAAGTCAATAGCTCATAACATATCACCCCCATCTTTCTGCTATTTTTCTTTAGTCATCTGAAAGAAGGAGAAGAAATAAAAGGAGAGCAGTGCCCCATTTTCACTCTCCCTATTCTCCTTCTTCCAAGACTTCTGCCTCGTGAGACCATCCAGTTGCCCTTGCACTTATATTTGGCTATGCTGAATGCAATGTCATTCCTTGCCATGCCCTCTTTTGCCTCTTGTGGACCATTTTGAAATATTACTGCATATATAGGTTGTGAATGATTGCAGTCTTGGAGTAATCATCTTGCTTAATTTATGCTAACTAAAATTTGCTTATGGCATGTGTAAAATTTATGTCTATAACCAAAGGGAAAGTGAATTCTGGGGACTTAGCAGTACAATACGACACTTGGGATTTTCACTGGAGGGACTGCGCGTAGCGTAGACAACATAATATTGGCTATTAATGCAGTGATTACTTGGGGGAATTTAGCAAAGCCTGGGGAAAAATCCAGTTTAAATGTGTCTGCTCTAAAGAAATTATGAGATTTATTTAGAACAGAACAAGCTGTAATTCATATGCAGTTTGAAAGAGTTTAGAGACCTCCTGCTATCGGCCTGGATCACTGGACATCCAGATTTGGGATCCCTGCTTCAGCCCTCAGTGCCCCATAAACAGCCACCTGCAATACTTCTGATACATCTTCAATTTACTCACCTGAGGACATTTTAGTTAAATTTTCTTTCTCTGTCCATGTTTTTGAAAATATGGTTGTCCCTCATATTAAGTGATGGTTCTGGTCTCAGAAACCATCACACTATGCAAATTGCCTTGGGGAAGCCACACAACTGCAAATGTCCTATTGCTGGAAAAGACTTGCATAGAATGGTGGTGAGTGCACTTTTGCATTACACAAGGGACACCACAGCACTTTATCCATATTAAGGATCTGGGTAGTACGCATTCATATACACACATTAGGGCAGATCAGGGAGTTACTGGTCTATCTACTTTAGATGGAGCCTGATCCATTTGTACAGCTCCCTGCTGGTCTTATTCCATCTGTATTAGAGAGAGCTGATCTGAATTAAAGAGGCCCTTAATCCAGATCTCTGGGACAACGATTTAATCTGTACAACTCAACATAGATCCCAATACCTTTTGAAACTCTTTTTGAAAACTAGCTATCCCCCTCAATTTTTCAGACATATTTAGGGGAAAAGTGAGAATAGGACTAGGTCAGGAATGTGGTCAATCTGCTGCATTTACCACATATTAATCTTCCTGAGTTAATTTGCTTTAAAGCACTTATCTAGCACATTATAGCAGGATCCCAGTGGTCTCAGGCCGTGTCCCCAAGCAATAAAAATCTTGTTAAAAAGCTTCTTTTACCACTGAGCGTCTCCATGCACGGCTTTTCTCCAAGCTTCCAGTGCCACAAAGAAGGAAAATCCGTGGAATAAAAACCCCTCTCCAAACAAGACTACCAACGCACTTTTTGGAAACCGCAGTTATTCCTCGCAACATTGTGCATGGAGACGCTCTGTGGCAAAAGAGGTATTGGGGCGGGAATTGTCGGCCGGAGTTCACGATTTATGAAAATAGTAGGCAGGCATTCAAATTGCATAAGATACAGTGTAACACATTGTTTCCACAGGAAATTGAAAGTGTTGAGAGTGAATGAGTGCACAATCGCTGGCTGGGGGAGGCGTGTCGGTAGCCGGAGATCTTGTAAATAGTGTTATGATTTGCTTCCGCCCGAGCGCTGGCTGCAGCCCGGCCACCTTTGCAGGCAGGGGAGACAAACTTGTAAATACTGATGGCTATTTTTCTTTTGGTCTTTTCGGGGGTTGTCTCCCTGGTTGTGGCCGCACAGAGCACAGTCCCTCCCCGTTCCCTCCAGCACCCTATCAACCAGAGAGGGGGCAGGGAGAAAAAGATGCGGGCAAACAAAACACGTTTCCATGGGGATGGTAGGTGCATTTTAATCATGTGTTTTGCTGAGCCTCATGCGGATGCTTATTCCGGTTTGAATGGCATTTTTAAGTTCTACTGCAATAGAGGGACAATAGAGAAACAAAAAAAGTACCATGGGGACGCAACCTTAGTGTCAAGGTTCATGGGTGAAGAATTAAAAAAACAACTAACTTCCAGGGCCATTTCCAGTTCCCCCCTTCATGGTCTCAGATGGAAACTAAGGAAAGGGACTTCTGTTCCCTAGCCTCACAGGTTTACCAGAGTAAAATGTGGGGACCATGCAAAGAGCCTTGGGCCTAAGCCAGCACTCCGGTACAGGAGCAGCCTGTTCAGCACCAATGGGGAAGAAGCCTGCGCATGCAAAGGAACGTGGAGGCAAATGCATGATAACCTTTCTTTTCCTTCTATCTCTCCAAAACAGAGGCAAATGGAATCTAGGTTCAGAACCAGAACTGAATCAAGATGCTATTGTCTCGATGGCTATCTTTAGGGACATTTTTCTGGAGTATCTCAATATCTGTTCTTTGATGAAGCAATAACACCTAGTACAAAATAAAGAAGGTAATGTTTTCATAGTATTCTGAAACTGGGCGAGATTTAACTTAGGGCATTTCTGCGCTCATCTCCCCATGGTCCAGACCAGGGGCATTTCTGCACTTAGCTTCCTTTCTGCTGGATGGGAAAAGTGCATTTCCTACTAACATATACTAGTTTGCACTTGGGAGTCACCATCTTCTTTGTGGAACCTGACATGACTGTCGCTGTGGCCACAGCAACACTGATGCTGCACACACATGCAGTTGGTTTGGGGTCATCTGAAGTGCCAGTGTGCTTGGGCAGCACCTGAGATGACCCCTAGCACTGGAAATAGTGCAAATTGTCACAACGCTGGACAGAAAAGGTAAGTGTCAGGTAAGAGTTGGGATGTACATGGTGCACAATTTCTTGCACCACTGCTAATAGATGATAGGGTAACATCTTGTAAAGCAGGAGGAATTTCTGAATTGAAAACGCCTCCTGCATGTGCAGATGCTCCCTACCAGGTGTTACCCTATCATATACTACAGGGCCAAGTGCAAACTGACCCCAGCTCTGGCCCCAAAGCTTACACGAGTTTGGGGCCTGTCTCTGAGTGTTTCAAAGAGCAAGGAACAAAATTTCCTAACCTCAGTGCCACCAGGGAACCCTTGTTGGCAGTGCACTTTGATATACCACCAAAATGGGTTCCTGGGTAGTCCTGAATATGAAGTTGTGCCTTCTGCACTCCTCCATGTTCTGTACCAGAGTCTGCTGGGAGACCTACTGGTAATTTCAATCGGAGTCTTTCTGTTTAGGATTACAGTCCTTCCAGCACGGACAGAGAACAGCAGTGGTGGATGTGTGTATATTAATACAGAAAAGCCCTTAGAGAGCAACTATTGCTGTTGCTGGCTGACGTCAAGTTTTTTCTGCACTTAACCTCTTAATCTACCATATATTAGCTAGATCCAGATCAATCATAGGCAGAGGCATCTGTTCTGAGTGGGCTTTAGAACAGCAAACGTATACTAAAGAGTACTAGCATGGATGTAGACAACATTTATCTGGTCTACCACATTTCCGGATTAGTGAGCCCTTAGCACTGTTCTGATCAGGACCAATTCTACTTCTGTATAGATAACGTGTTCTTAGCAGCTCCTTGATCTGGATTAATAAGTAAGTGCAAAAAGACCCAAGTTGGTTTTGACTGCCAATGACTGTTGTGAATAGATGCTTGCTGTTTTGACCTGTCTTCAGTATGATGTTATTCCATCTAGTCCATATATCATATATACGGTACTTTTTATTAATCTTGCAAATGCAGTCGCTTTTTATTAGACCATCACTTGCCTGCAGCATATGCCCATAATATATGAGCTGCAGATTTGTAGTGGTCACCTCAAGGGAGAAGTCATCAAAAGAAACTTCTTGATTCATCTCACAACTCTAGAAACAAGTTTCAGAGCTATCTTTTGGGCCATCTCTACCTACCAGGTCTATTTTTAATAACATACTCTCATCCCTGTTGAAAAGAATGAGTTTGGGATTATTCAAGGAATGCAAGCTAACTTAATTAACTTTGTCAGTGAAATGCATACAAAATTGAGTGTGTTTAATCCAGTCTCTGAGGAGAGGTGGTTTCTGATTGGCACCTTTGTTAAACCAATGCAGAACTGATAACTGAACTCTGCTGGTGTCTTGCATTAAATATGATATTGGATTAAGGAATATCAATTAAACTTTTATCCCTCTCCTTGCAGCCAGGATATGCATTGGCTTGTAGCACAGTTGGTTTCTCTAGGTTATTAAAATGATTCACGCGTTGCTCATTCCAAATCAAACCACCAGGGCCATCTACAGGTTTTGGATGGCTTATGGGACGATAGTTGAGGGTTTTCTGTGCAATGGTAGTTCTTTAGAGGAACACAGAAGTGTTTGTGTGGAAGGAAGGAAGGAAGGAAGGAAGGAAGGAAGGAAGGAAGGAAGGAAGGAAGGAAGGAAAGAAAGAAAGAAAGAAAGAAAGAAAGAAAGAAAGAAAGAAAGAAAGAAAGAAAGAAAGAAAGAAAGAAAGAAAGAAAGAAAAAGAAAAATAACTTCCCTCTTATCTGCATGCTAGTGATTTATAAAACATAAAGAAAGAGATAAGTTGAGTCTATTGATCTTGGACAGTGAAGTGAAGGAGAGCAGATGAAATTTTTCTCTCAGTAGCAGTACAATTTTGTTTTTCCTGGCACTCTCAGACCAAAGGCAATTCACAGTCTTCTGCTTTTAGTTTTCCTAAGCTAAGAGACACTTTTTATTTTTATTAAATTGGTCTATATCCCACCATTCACCTTACAGTCCCAGGACAGATTACAACTACAGTACAATAAAATAAAACTACCATTCTCCCCAACCCCCAAATCCACTGCAGGACAACCTGATCTTCATTTAAAAGCTCTATGTCCCAAAGGCCTGGGAGGAAAGGTAAGTTGTTACTGAAAAAGATGGAGCATTGGCACCTGGAGTACCTTTGGTGGAGGGCTTCTCCAAAGCTTAGGTGCTGACATTGACACCTTAATTTGTCAGAGAACTAAGACTTTCAAGAGACCTCCTGATGACCTCAGTAGCCTGGCATGCCTGCAGGTGAGAAGGCAACTCTTCAGGAGTTTATGGCCCAAGTCATTTATAGTTTTATAGCTTGAGGTCAACACCTTGAATTGGGCCTGGAAGGATCCTTGCGCTGTCACTCATTTGCCCTTTGATGTGATTCGGGGGGGGGGGGGGAGGTTGGATCCACTCCAACCTCCTCAACTCCCATGCTTTCAGATCATCAGTCTCTCCCTCCTCCCATTAAACCTGAGCCATGTCATTTGGTAGTGGCAGCATGGATGTGCCCCCATGGCCACTGTAATTAACCCTAATCGAATCCATATTTGGCATCCAGTGTCCCCATGCATTCCTCCATTCCCGGATTTTATGAGGACTATCCTGCCTAAATCAGGAGGAAAAAAAGTCCTGATGAAAGCTGGACTCTGTCCCTTCTTGGAGCCAAGTCCGCTTTATTTCCCCCTCATGGGGATGATACCGGGCTATTTGGGGTGGAGGCCTAGCATTCTGGCCAATGGCAGACAGTTGTGGGTGGTTTTTTGCAGATGTAACGCTCCCCCCTCCCTTGCCAGCCTCGCAAAAGCTCTGTGCAGCACAAAAAAGGCAGAAAGGGCTGGGCCATTTTTATTTAGCATTTTCGCTTGAAACATGTATCTTTTGAAGAGAGATGCTTAGGAAGTTTGAAATACTTTTTTAGAAATGATACATTTTCAAAATGATACATATATCACACTGGGTTAGATGCCAGAAAGGGAGAGGAAAGAGAAAGTAACTTGGCATTTGAAGTCCCTTCACATTTGCTTCTTGCAAGCATAGGGAGGGGGGGAAGCTGCTGTGGAAGTTAAAAGCCCTTTTCTTCATGTTCCCTTGCAGCTGTGGAAGGTTTGCATGAGGGGTTGGATTTGAAAAAAACTTATTTTACATTCCCTTGCCGCTATCGAAGTTAGAAGCCATTTTTAAACATTCCCTTGCAGCTGCAGATGAGCGCACTTTTAGCTAGTAATCTCAAAAGGGTTACGTGAAAAAGAAAGTATTTATTTGTAAAACTTCCATTTCGCTGCTTCCATTGCAAGCAGGCTTTGCATAGGGGAAGGATTTAATAGCCCTGTTTTTTACATTTTAAAGTTGCCCCAAAATCAGGGGATGGCTACATTCAGATTAATTGATGGGCTGTCAACCCAGATGGAAAGTAGTCCCCAAAAATAGTCCAAAGGGATTATTTCAGAACTAAATTCCCTGCATGGGGATGCAGCCCATGTTTGAGAAGAAGAAGAAGAAGAAGAAGAAGTTGGCTTTCTACCCCACTTTTCTCACCCATTTAAGGGGACTCAAAGTGGCTGACAAAGCTTTCTATTCTACCCATAAAAGAGGGGTAAGATGACATCTCCCCCCCCCCCAGACACCCTTTCCTTCTTCCTGACACCTCTAGATTTCCAGAGTCTGATGACTCGGAAGGTAACAAATCAGGAAGCAGGTGATGGCTTCCTTTGGCCTATGAGTGAAGTTGGATGGTTCACGCTTGGTCCTTTGCTCGGAATAGAAGCCTGCCGTTCACATGCTGGTGCAGACCGTGGAAGGACCAGCCTGCCACAGCATGTAACAGCATGTGGATTGCCACCCCCTATTCTTGGATATAATGCAGAATAAGGCCCAGTTCAAAAAGGGCCTATGGCTGTGTGCAAACATAATGAAAGGGGGTGAAACTTTAGAGAAACAGTCTGTGCCCAGCTCTTCTCCGATCCACCGTTTCTAGCACAGGAAGTTCAGGAGAAGGGGCTGTTGGGGGAACAATCCCACCTCAGAACCTTATCTTAAGCTCCTCAGAGGCATCACAGCCTAGAAATCTGACAAAAGGGCACAGAGTCTGTTCTATAAACTGGACTGCTAATCATGCAGCTTTCTCCAAGGGAAATGTTTTTCTGCACAAAGATAATCTGCGATGACTGTGGTCCAACCTACAGCAAAGTGACAAGCAGTTTTCCTTTCACATTATGTAACCCCTTGGATTAGATAATGTGGAAAGAAAATGGCTAGTCACTCTGGTGTTGTGCTTTTTCATTCTGAAGGTGAATTCTGAAGTTATAGCTGAGCCCTCTATTATTAATTAATTTTCACATTTTCTTGATGTAGCACTTGAATTATGAATTCAGTTTGCAGGCATATGGTCATACAAAGAAAATATTTCGTATTTCCATTTTTTGCATCTGTCACACCTTGTTCATAACAAAGTCATTTAGGTCCCCCACATGGTTTGTGAAAACTGAAAATACACAGTTGCTAATAAAAGAACCAGCATATTTTTTCTTGTATCTCATCCAAAATAATGACAATATATTTTTCACTGTGTTTGCTCACTGAGAGGAATTCTGGACACTTTGTCTAACTATTTATTATTCAAAAACACATGCCTATGTCTTTTTTTTCTTCTTTTAAGGTTATACATTGTTTTCAAAAGTGCTACATATTTTGGACTCATTACAAAAATGGTATCTCAGTTAACATTAGATTTTTATGGGTTCTTTCAACCTTTTAAAAAATTGCAGAGCATGTAAGTACAAATAGTTTTCTGTCTCCTTTTGGAATGGTAATGCCGCCACCTACTGTGTAAAGACTGCAATTGTTCAATTACATCCCTACGGAAATGTTCTAAGTAGTCTGTAGTGGGTATACAGTCATGTAGTTCTTTATTATTAATTTCTTTGCCTCGTAGCATCCAGAAGGTGTGGATATCCATCAGTCCACAAAGCATATGTTGTACTCCTGAGCTACAGCTCTACTTTAGTTCCACATGAAAACCTCAGACTTCTTTTGCACATGGCTATCATCTTTGACATTTTTCTAAGATCATAAGATTTTCTTAATAATCTGGGATCTCCTATGTTTAAACCAATATTCACATTTCCAACTATAAAAAATGTGCTTAAAGCATGTTGACAAATCACTTTTTCCCCAAAAGGCTTGCATTTTTTTCTGTAAAAATTCCCTGCCAGTTGCTTTTTGATGAGAGAGGCCTTGAGCCAGTAGCAGAGGGCATGCTACTGAAAAGGAATTACTAAATGAGAATGAATGACAAATGAGAGATGCTTTGTCACAGCACCATTTTATGATTCATTAAAGAATAGGAGACTTTTCCACTTGGGTTGGAGAAAGATCTCAGTATATCTGCAAAAATTAATCAGCCAGCCATATCCATTCATTCTTTCTTTTTCAAACTCAAAAAGCACCCACTAGGATAACCTACCTGTGTCATCAAGCACGGTGTAAATAGGGGAGATGGAATATGTTGAGGAACCTTACTCCTCCTTTCTTTTCAAATTCTTTCCTGAACTGTCAAAGCAGCAGATGTAAATTGAATGAAATAAATCCCAGATTAGCTTAGGGGCACCAGGAATAGAAGCTGGGGCAAAGGTGCTCTGAGCTTTGAGGCTCCCAGTCCAAGATCTAGCTGATTCCACATTTCTGAATAATTTATGGTCACTGAAAACTAACCAAGAAAACTACAAGGACTTGAAGATCAAAGTCCAAAGACTCTGCCACAACCTAGCAGTGGTGGTTCCAGTGATGATGCAGCAGATGTTCTTGAAGGCCATTAAGCAAACTTCAGTTTCTGGTTTATTTTACAAGGGCACCTTTATGGGCATCTGAAAGCAGTTTTCTTGACAAAGGTATAGAAGTGGTTTGCCATTGCCTTCTTCCAGGGAGAGGCTGGGATTGAACATGTACTCATCTGCTTCCCAGGCAGTTGCTTTACCACAAAACTTCAGACACTCCCAACTTTGACTTATAATCCTCTTGAAGTTTCTGGTCCAGAATATTTGAAGCTATGTCTCTTCTTATTTAGATGTGTTTGTGCACTGAGGGCATTTGGTGAAGTCATTTTGGCAGTGTCATAGCATTAAGTAGTTTAGGGCACAACATCTTGTGAAGGGTCTTTTCTGTAACGGCCCCAGGGTGCAGAATAATCTTCCCTCTGAAGTGCAGCAACCACAAGGACCTCTTTATCCAGCTAGGTTTAATGGACCAACTGCCCCAAGGGGACAGTGGCCTTAGTACAGTAATAACTTCTTTTGCACAGTGCAGGTAAAGCAAATATCTGGGTTGGGTTGCTGGTTAACAGAACATAATGAAAGGTTGTTCACATAAAAAAGAACTGAATCTAAGGAGAATCCTGCAACTTGTAACTGATAATATTACTTATCTGATATTCTTATGTTCCTTCACCTGTTTCCACCATGCACAATTAGAGCTCTTGTTTGTCTTGATGTGCTTCCAGAAATTATTTGGGTTAGGGATATCCATAGATCCCCTTTGAATGTGGTAGGATTCAAAGTCGATACAAACGTTCAATCCGATACAAATCCCATATGAATGCATATGAATCCCATAGAAATCTCACACGAATCCCATAGAAATCCCATACGAATGTACTGAAACATTCAATTTGAATTTGAATGTCACTCTTCGAATGTGACAACATTCGATTTGAATTTGAATGTCTGAATTCAGGTGAATTCACACAAACGTCAAATGTTATTAATATTCATGCACAACCATAATTTGGGTGTTTGTTGTTCAAGTTGCTCATTAACTCTTCAATATCTTGTAATGCAATAAAGTATTTTAGCCATTTTAGGTTGGAGGGAATGCTACAAAACAAATAAAAGGTACACGAAAGTTCAGGGGTGTGGTGGGAATGTCAATTGTGTGTAAATCACTTCTCTCAGAACAGACGGGAAAGTCGTGCTTTAAGGCAATCCACGGCTAAAGATCCCTGTATTTCTTATGTTTCTTTTCCCTTTGTTCCTTGAGATCTCAAGAGGCAAAAGTACACTGGAAAAACACTGGGGAACAATAGTACAATGAGCTTACAAAGAGTGGAAATTCCAGAATAGAGCTTGAGTCAGCCAGATTCATAGGCTTGGTCATGTGTTTTCCAGTAGATATTCTCAGCCTCAAGACACAGCAAATCACTTTTAAGACACCAACAAGCATGCTGGAATTCTTAGGAAACTGAGTGGAGGTGGCTGGAAAGCTTTGGTCCACACATGCAAATGTAAGCGCCATTCCCATGAATAGATGATACATTTGGGGTCCCTTCTTTGAATCTGTGCATCTAAATGGCATGTATTAAAGTGAGTTCTGAAGGAACAGGCTCTTTTTAAACCTTTTAAAAAGTAGCTTGAAGATGCCTGCTTTGTAAGATTAGCCCTGTGGGTTCATTTAGTATGCCCATTGGGCATCACCCCTGACTTGAGTCCACACAGTCCCAAAAACTTCTCGGGAGGGTCTATCATACCGCTTCCATGTTGCTGATGGTGATGGGAAAAGATCCTGACCCTGACGCTTCCCCTGCATCTGTTTTATTGAGGAGCAAAGCTGGAAAAGGGAAGAAAATGGAACAGCTTCCCCCCAGTCCTATTGCAGCCCCATTGGAACAAATTGAATGAGCATAGCTGTTTAATGTGGATGGAAAAGAAGCTGCACTGTTCCCATAGAAAACGTATCCTCTAGGTGATCACATTGCTAGCACTGAGTACTCTCTTTTCCCCCCACAACCTTTTTGACATTTTAATACTGTAACTGCCCTATGAAGTGGTCAAAACAATAACTTAGCGAAATCACTGAATGTGTTAATCATAAGGCCAATCCATATATTGGCCGGGAGTCAACAATTAGTCAACCTATAGGGAAGAGCATCTGCACTTAGAGGAGGCTGTTACAGCCCTCAAGCATCCCCCGCCTTCCCAGAAGTTGTCTAATTGTTGATTAGGAGTAGAGCACAAAATTGTGTTCCACAACCTACCTAACCTTTGCCTGCTGTGTCCAAAAGCACAACCATTCACTGTACCTCTGGTTCCCTGCATTTGGTGGGTGGGGATCGCATCATCCATGCAGGCACAGTTGTGGTGGTGGCAGTGTTATATTGCTGACCTCTGACATGACCAGACCTCCAATCCCCGGGACTGCCCCCGGCTCCGGTGGGAGTTGTGTGCAGTCATAGAGTTATGAGAGGCGTGTTCAATCAGTGACATAGGCACTGCGAATCCGATCACGCCCCCTGGCCGCTGATGTGATTGGTTGCAACACATCCCTGTGCTCAACGATGTCCATTCTTGGCAGCAAGGAGGTGGAACTTCTGGCTTTGGATGCAGCTGCAAGGGCTGGTAAACTGGAGGACTACCATTCACACTTCTGGCTGGTAATGGATGCTTTGGGGAAGCTTTCCTCATGACAAGTGCGAATGGTTCACCTTTACGAGAAGTTTGCCAGCCCTAGTGCACTTCAGACTGGGTAAGTGCAGAAAGGCCCCTTGCCTTGGTGGTAGTATGTCCTTCAAGCCATCCATTTTAACTTTGCCAGTTTGAGTTACAATGTGTCTTTAAAGGATTACCAAATTCCACTGTGGTCTAGAATATGCGCTACAAATCCTTCGTGCTATGAGTGTAAATATAATTTACATTCAAAACGTAGTAGAAATCCTCTAGGAATTAAGGGTCTCTACAAAAAGTCCCTCAAACAGGTTGAGAAGAGAATAAGAAAGAAAAGGTGCATCAGAAAACTGAAGCACTGTATTAGTCAGATGCAGCGGTTCACTGGAGATCACATAGTACAAGAAAGTGGAAGGAAATCTTCCAAAGCAAGAATATTTTGATGTGTCTAGCAAATCTGGGGGCAAGGAGTATCAGGAGTACAGTAAAACTAGGAGCTGCCAACTGTTCCCATAACACTGTGATTTCCAGTATGAATTAATTTCACGTAATACCTGATTTAAAACACAAAAGAGCTATTTCTTGCTAATAAATAAAGATTATGTCCAAAGGCTTCAATGTAGAATATGTTTAATTTTGGGAGTGGGCTCTGAATTCTTCAAGTAGAGTTTCTAAAAATGGGTTGGGCATGGAATGGAATGCCTGAGAACGAAAGTATCCCAACAAGTGGAACAGGTTGAGTGAAACAGGAGACCGAATGTGTGTGTGTGGTTTTGGCTATAGTTTCAGCTTTGATTAATAGCATAATGCTGGAAAATCCAAGAGCTATGTATATCTTCTGAGATGTAACAATTTATGGTCTGAGCCTCATGTTACGTCTGGTGCATACATTTGAAAGAGAAGTTGGAAACAGACATGATATGCCCCAAGCCGTGCTACGCAAAATGATAGGTGATGTTTCCAGTGGAATGTTAAGACAGTTGCAAAACCCAGACAGATCACGAGACTATTAGAATTTTTGGAAAGCATGTCTTCTAACCTCGTGGAGAAATAAGGCATATTTATTCAAGAATACATACTTATTCAAGAATTGTTTTTAGCTCCACTTTTTAACTTAACCAAGAGGAGGACTCCCACAATAGCTTGAAAAGGTAACAATCAAGCTCACAAAATGCAAACTAAACAACTCACGTCCTGCTGTGCTGCCCCTTCTATAGAGATGCCTGGTTGCAGCAAGTAACTTTTCTGCTAGCACAACATCCAGTGTGTTCTGATTCACACTGTCTCCAATATTTGCTCTTCTTTCTCTTAGGCTGAGTCCCCAAAAGACTTATTTGTCTCTCTAGTCTCTATTCAAGTAGACTTTAAAAGTGCCATGTACTTCCGGAATAAGCGTCCGCATGAGGCTCAGCAAAATGTGTGTTTAAAACGCACCTTCCGTCCCCACAGAAGCGTGTTTTCTTTCCCCACATCTTTTTCTCCCTGCCCCCTCTCTTGTTCAAAGGAAAAATAGCCAGATCTCACACTTAGCACTTACTTTCATTCTGTTCTCTGTTCGAAATGGCTTGTCTGCAGCCATCGACCACGCGATTGTGCGCTCATTTACGCTTAACACTTTCACAGATCACCCACTTCACACCTGATAACAATGTTGCAATTCTGAGCAATTCTGGCTCTTTGAAAGTTCTGACCTTTACAAAGGAAAGGAAGCTGCAGTATTTCTGGGAGATGTGTGAATGTTTTATGGCTGTGTGTGCAGGTGGCAATCCCCGCCCCTTTTGCCATGGAGCGTCCCCAAGGTAAATGTCGTGAGGAAAACCCACGACTTCCAGAAAGAGTGATGAAACTCTTCTTTAAAGGGCACGTATTTTGTTGTGGGTTTTCCTGCTTTTTTAGCACTGGAAGCTCGTTAAAAACCCTGGCATGGGGGCACTCAGAGGCAAAAGAAGACTTTTAGCAGACTTTAAATTGCTTGGGGACAGGCCCCCAGTGAGGTAGGTGGGGCTGTGAGAGCTCAGAAGAGAGCTGTGACTAGCCTAAGGTCACTCAGCTGGCTTCATGTAGGAGTGTGGAATCAAACCCAGTATTCCCAGATAAGATTCTGGTTCCCTAACCACTTGACGAAACTGGCTTACCCCCACACAGTAATAGACTACTATGAAGGCGTGTTTACTCTCATTTGCCCCCTCTGCTATCAAATAAGTGATGGTGGCAGCAGAGAAAACCTACCAGAGACAATCTGCATGTGTGAAATTTAGTGCTAGGCAGAAAACAGCAGACATCTGGCACCATCTCTTGTCTGGTACTAAACTGTGTTGGGGAGAAAGTTCAAAGTTGCAGAATCTTTGTTCCACAGTTTCAAAGTCTCCTCTCCAGCCAAGCAGCAGATTCCTGCACTCCTGCCCTGGAAGTGCTTCCTCAGTGCTGGTGTCGCTACAGTCTTTTTATCAATTGTTGATATGTCCTTGAATGGAGATCTCCTAAGACTTGGCTGAACTAGGAAAGAAGCAAAATGCAATATTCTCCTTTACTGCTAGATGGAAGCAGCTATGCCTCTTCTACATGAAAGCCATATAGTAATTAATGTTCAATGGGTCAACGTCTGAATCTCAAGGAGGAATAATTATAATGGTTGTGCAGAAAAATGGTACAGTCATACAGGCAACGAGAAATAAACAGCAACAAAACAATTTAAGCACTGCTAAATTTGTAATGTTTGGGGAGGTATAATACCCCAAGTACAGTTTATGCTCTTATTGTTTACATCTGTTGAGAATAATTGATTACACTGCATGCTGGATTCATAGCATTCTATTAACATAAAGATTTCAGCATAGTGAAGCTGAAAAGCAGTAAGTATGAAAAGCAGTGTTTTAGCTTGTCTTATAGTATCACAAACAGATCCATCATCAGTTGTGCTCAGGCCTGTAGCGGGATGGGCGGCAGAGGGGGCAGACTCCCCCCCACAATTTCTTTTGCACCTCCCTCAGAAATTTTAATTTTTAATCCATCAAATGTGACAGCTGATTACGGCCTTGTGGGGTGGGGTGCTCACATCTTTTCATTTCTCTCTCTCTCTCTCTCTCTCTCTGTGTGTGTGTGTTGCGGCACTGATGCACCGGGAGTCACAGAGAGCTCCACAGACAAAATGGAGGAGGAGGAGGACTGGCCCTTCAATTGAATCAGATAAGTATTTGATCATGTAGTGGTGGGGAGAAAACAGCCAAAGTTGACCAGCACTCCAAATGTGAGAATTTCTTCCTTCAGAGTAGCAGCTTGAGATGTAGAAATTCTGCTTCTCATGAGTTGCTTCTCAGGAGAGAAACGTGATGGAGAACTCCATAACGTGATCTCTCAAATCCTGCCTTATTTATATGAGAAACTGGACAGTGGAATGAAACCCCTTGAGAAGTGGTACTTTTTTATATCTAATTTTAGAATATTTAACTCTTAACCCCAAAATTCTTCACCCTATCCCCAACATCTAACAGCTATGTTAAAACACAGATAACCATCATGCTTACCGGTAACTGTTTTCCAAACCTGCTCCATAGTTAATTAGTATTTTATACATGGAATTGCATTGAGTTCTGAGGTCCTTTGAAGTTTGTGCATATTTCTTATGACAAAGCCATTAAAGATCATTCTCTATAAATTTTGGTAAGCAATGGTCACTCATAAATGAAATTACATAGTATCTTGGAACCCAACACCTGCCCTTCTTTATCACTGGAAAAAAACAGACCTCAGGTTTTCAACATTCCCTTGACATTCCAGAGTATGTTGAGATAATGATCATTCCCTGCAAACCACCTGGCAAATTCCAGGACAGAGGTGGCAATTTTTCAAAGGTCACAGCTTTTTCACTTACTGGAAGTGGTAATTCCAGGACAGAGTTCATAATCCTTCCAAAGGTTAGAGCTTGTCCTTGCTTTTGGATTTTTCCATCCTTCCAGCTTTTACAAGATGTATGTTTTATAATTTATGCCCTTGATCTTGTAGCTTAGTATCTCTAGAATCCCTGTTGCTGCTGAAGATACCAATTCTTTGGTTATGGTTATGGTGGTAGTTGAGGCTATTTGTATTGCTGCATTGGCATTTCTCTTATTTGGGGCAGTTTTGTCAGAGGCTTGTGCTAGTGTGACTGTTTCAAGCTTGCTCACGATCAATATTCTCATTCCAGCAGTTCTACCTTGTAGCACAGGTAGTGGTGATGATGTTTCATCCTCTTCTGTGGAGATGGGCTGTATTTCTAAGATACCATTACCAACAGTGTTACTGTAGTTTAGACATCTTCCTTGTAGCTTGTCAATGGGCTTGTTCATATTTGCCTTTATTCTGGAATATATTGTGGAATAGGGGCAGTCCACATGTTAGGGCAGACTACAACAGGCCCCAAGTGAGGCTTTCAAGAGTCTGCAATAGCATGCAGACAATAGACTAGCATCAATGGCTACTAGAATGGATGCCTAAGTACATGTTTCAGGCTGACGGGGGCGGGGGGAGCAGGATGCTTCTAAGACCATTTGCTGGGATTCAAGAGCAGGAAAAGTTTTTTCCTTGTCTCTGCTTGAGATGCCCGTGGGCAATTGGTGGGCCACTGTGTGCGACAGGATGCTGTACTAGATAGGCTGTGGCCTGATACAGCAGGACTCCCCTTAGGTTCTTATGACCCCTAATTCTGAGATATACTCCAAAATATGGTGAAGTGCAAATAGCCCCAGTCCTTTTAAAGTTTGAAGTAATTTCCATGGTGTTCAGTAAGGTTTCTCCCAGGCAATGTGATTGCTCATGACTGATGTAAAACTGATGACTTTTATGGATACTTATATCAAGCTATTTCTGGTAGTAAATGAAAAATAAATTCTTCTGCATACCAGACAGCATCAATATCACTACCTGTGTTACACATTGCATTTTAGAACATATATTTTAAACAACAACAACATTTTTTTTGAAAAAATAATGTAGTCAAACATTATTTTATGTTTATGATCTCAGCTCTCCATTAAGCAAAATCAGCCTAAAAGGGAGACCCATATCAAGATGCTTATAGAATATGTACAATTTATTTTGCAGAAACAAAAACAAAACCCAACTTCTAAATGCATTTTGGATGCTGGCTTTCTTCCGGAACAATTTTAAACTGATTAGTGTGAAAAGAGGAGAGAGGAAGAAGAAAGGAAAGCTCCATTCAAAGTATGAAGAAGGTAACATGTTGTAATGTATCTCATGAACAATTATTTTTTAAAAAAATAAAACATAAATGATCTCTTCAACAGATTCTTATGAGATGTAGAAACAACTTCCTACTTCCAAAAAAAAAAAAAAAAGAGTCTTTGCCTGGTTCATATCTGAAAAGACAGCAGCATGGAAGGGGAGGGAAATCATGTTGGTGCCTCATTTAATTGATGTTACTGTAAAATACTTATTTGTTTGCATTTCTAATTGGAGAAGCACAGATGGCAGAGACTTCTGTTAAAATCATATGCTCTTAAAAAACATTCTGACATTATCACTGCAAAATATAATAATTAAGTAAATGTGCAGCTTGCTTAAATGCAGACTTTAATTCTCTGGCATCAAACATCTATTTTCCCCCTCTGCGATGGTCCTATTGCTGTGCTCTCATTCTTTCCTGTCTCCAACATTCTTCTGACTGCCATCCCATACTTTCAGGTGCTCACTGTATTCTGAATCCAGACCTGTCTGTTTTCACACTTCCCTTCCTGTCTGCTGGGTGGAAAGGGAGCACGATTAACCAATGTTGACTTACACTTGGTGCGCTAGTCAACTTTGGACGTTCCCTCCTGCAATCGAATACTTACCTTATTCGATCTGGGGCTTGGTCCTCCCCTGGGCACCACCATTTTGGCTGTGGCACCCTCTGCGTCTGCGCATGTGTCTGCACCTCGCCTTGACAGCACAGACACTCTGCACATGCACAATTGCCTCTATGGTTGTCCAAGTGCCAGAGTGCTTGTGAGGCACCTCAGATGACTCTGAAGCACCAGAAGAGCTGTGGATGGTCAAGAGCTGCTGGATGCTTGAGGTAAGGTTTTGGTAAACATTGGTTAAGGTGTGGATCATGATTTCTGGGGAAGCAGGGCATGCTTGGAGGCTGTAACAGTCTACTCCACGTGGGGGGATGCTCTTCACCAGAAGTTCACTAATTGTTGACTACTGGCTGTAGACCGAAAAGGCCCCGATTGTCTGCACACTGGTCTTCTGCTTCTGCCTATTTCAGATTTCAAGATAAGAGGTTTCTTGTGCCTCCAGGGCACCAGAATGGTGATGGGCTTCAGGATGACCAGGCAACATGTCATTCTCAGCATGGAGGAGAATTTATTTTTAATATGTTTCCTCCATCTAAGGAAAACAATCTGCGATCACAGCTCCAGTGCAGCCTGAGCACATTATCATGCTCCTGCCCCCTAACAGTGAGGATTAAGAATACATATTGGGAAAATGCTGAGCCAGCTGCTGTTGTAGCTCAGTTCCAGAGTCCTAGGAACCACTATCCACTGCTAGACGTGGGTGGGACAGACAGGTTCCAACGTAGGCAGCAAGTCACTGTTAACAGAAATTGCCGTTATACATGTGTCACAATGGACCTCTCCAGTCCCAATGTTCTTGCTGGGCACAAGCTCTTGAACTTTGTGATGCTGCTATAATACTGACATGGGGCCTTTCTGCACTTTGAAAATGAGGAAGGCCCAGGGACACTCCAGCCCAGAGCATCTGCACACCATGGAGTCGCTTCCCAGCATATCCAAAGACCCCATCATTAATAGATGTGGAGCAGTAAAGACTTCTGACACTCCTAGGACAGTCCCAGGCACAGGCTTTTCACCTGCATCCATGTGAAGGCCGTGTAGGAGTGGGACATCATGGCTGTGGTTGCCCAGTCATGCATCATGTCATGTGATCACCCTAGCAAAGGTCAGCTGCACGTGGCTATCACTGTGGTGAAGCAGATGCTGCCAGGTGGCAGTGTTCACACCTACCCTGCTGCAGGATACATCCCAATTAGATCCCCTGATCTTAACTTCCCTGGGACAGTGACCCAAGGAAGTGAAGTGTGAATTTTGTCATCAATTCTGGAATCATGTCAAGGTACAGGCCTGGCCATAAAGCTGTAAATTAACCCATTCCATAATAAACTTTTTCCTGTAGATTAAAGTGTAGGCTGTAGTCTGATCTATTTCCTGTACTGGTAGGGCTTTGAGAAGTATTCAGGAAAAATTAATAGTAGGGCCTTGTGATGGTTTCTGGGTGCAGGCTGCAGGCTGTTTTGCTTTCTGGCTATGCAGGCTACTAGCTAGCTGCAATAGCCAGCCTTGTTGCAAACCCTGGGATTTGGGCTGCAAAAAGAGCGGGAAATCCTGTGCGGGCCCTGTTGCAGTGATTGGCTGGAGTAAGGTTTTGGAGGGAAAAGCTGTCCGGGGATCTGAGTGCTGGAGGGGCTAGAGAAGGAGTTCCCACCAATCAGGCTGGAGGGACAGCAACCTCTGTTAGGAGTCTCCAGCAGCATTTTATTGCGGTTAGAGCCAATCAGGGTCAGGGGGATGAGTATAAAGGAACTCAGAGTACAGCAGAGGATGTCTTCATGCTGGGACAAGAGCCGAAAGGAGAAGAAGAGCTGAACCTGAAGGAGCCAGACCAGTAGTTGACCAGGGGTCTTCGTGCTGGGACTGAGGCTGAAGGGAACAGAGGAGCTGATCCTGAGGGAGCTGGAACCAGTAGCTGACCAGTGGTCTTTTGGGCTGAGTGATTTCTGAAGGAGGCAATCGGGTGGATTGTAGCTCTGAGGGAGACTTCACTAGCAACTGACCAGGCTGGATGATCGGACAAGCAAGGACGGACTGGGCCTTGCGATTATCTAGGGCCACGTTCTGGTACACTGGCTTGGCTTGAGCTGGGGCAAAGCAAGTCAGAGGGGGAGGGACGTGTGGAGGCTTGTCTTTTAAAAGGGGAACTATTTTCCTTTAGAGAAAGGGGTAGCTCCTAGCCTTAAGAGACTTGCAGATTTAAACCAACAACTACCTGAACCTTATTATCTTTTTAGTATTGCTTGTGTATAATAATAAACTTGTTTTAGTTAACTGTTGAAACGCTTGCTACCAGTGTTTTGTGTCCACACTGTAGTATTCACTTGGCCATTGCACGAACCCAGCGTCCTAACAGGGCCAAGCCATTCCCAGAGAGGGCAGGCACTAACCGGAACGCTGGGCATCGTGGCAGGCCTATTTTTTGATGGCAATCCCTTGTTTGGATATAATTCATTCTGCACAGAGAAAGGAGACTAAGCACATAGACTCTTGTCTCTTGGCATCTGGTTTTTTAAGTGAAGAGAAAAGTTTGTGTTCAGTTACAAATTCCATACTTGCCATCTGAAAGCTGGTACAGCTTAAAAGCAGGTTCACTACCATAGCAGGTAAATAACGCAACCACTGATGTGACAAAATACTTTTATAAGTCCCTGATCAACAGTACAGGTGATGAATAATGCTTCTCACATGCCTCTAAATGTCTGAAACATTTTTCTGAATTGTTTAAGTCTAGTGCCTGGGAGACACGGATGGATTTATGCATACCCCCTGACTCATATGACTATTCATGAACTCCCTTAAAAGGGAAATACATGATAATACTACAACCCTATCTTGGTACAGCAATGGCTCAGTGTTTCAGTGATGCTTTCTCACTCTTTTTATGATCTACACTCCTCTGGCTAAAATATACCCCCTGCCTTCAAGATTATCAAGCGTATTCTGTTTTTCAATGTCTGCTGAGTTACAGGAAAAAGCACTCATGTGTACAGCATACACTCAATGTTTAAAGAAGAAACAAATCAGAAAGCCTGTAAAAATGACTGCAGGTGACAAGTAGGCGGAGATTGCTTTGTGACATTGGCATGTGCCTTTAGAGTAATGATTTTAGTCACTAAAGAGAGAGCGATATTTCACAGACTGTTTACGGAAAAAGTTTGCACAATCAGCAAATAATGGAAAATGCTACCAGGATTTTACACACACACACACACACAAATAGATTAGAAAGTCTGGACCCACTTTCAATATCTCCTTTATTTTACTGTTCATATATTGGGTAGGGTAAATGGGAAAGATATATATCAAATAAAGAGCAACTTCTTTAATCTGAGGATTTACCATGTTGTTGATAAAATTAAAATAATAAAGTGGCCAGAGGCTGTGTTTGGACAACAAAAAAAAAGCCTCAGAGGCACCTCAGAATAACTGTGTCTGGCCCTCGTGTTCCTAACCCTTATCAAATCCATTTTTTCTAGCACAGAATGTTGAGAAGAGGGGAGAGGGGCAATTCCACCTCAAAGCTTTTTCTAAGCCACCTCAGAGATGCTTCTTTTGGCTGTGTTATGATCACATATATAGACTGAAGATAATCTGATGTCCATCTACAATACTTACATTAAGAGTACAGTCTTATGCGCGGTTCTGGAAATCTGGCCTTTTTGCACTTGGCCCCGTAGTTGCCATGGGGGGAGCTCCAAGATGGAGGATTTGCACGTAAAGGAGCCGTTTCCTAACCCCCCCTCCTCTCTTTCTCTCCCCTTGCTTTAACTGGAAACCATCAATTTTTGTTCCCTGTTTTCAATTGTTATAGTGATTTATTGTTTATTATTATGTTTCTGAGAGACCTTTGAATATGGAAAACTATCAGCAACCCTCCAATTGACCTTCTAAAGCATGCTAAGTGCCTTAACCTTTTCCCGTATGAACCATCTCTTATAATCTCAATAGGCCCCCAGGGGCTCCTTATCAATAGCTTGTCAACATTTGCACTTTGCTGTATTAGTGTTCAACAGGTCAATTAATGCTCTTTCAGTGTTTAACAAATCAACAATATTACTGTTCTATTGATAGGTAGATTATATAATTAATTTTGACAATAATCATTCTGTGTCACTTGGTAGCAGCAACAGATCTAGCGGTTGGTTACCTAAGGATAAATGAGTCATGCCTCTTTTGTTTATGTTGACTTCTTTGTAGACTTCAATTTGTAAGTTTCTATTTAGATGGAACTGGAAATGGCCAAAGCTCTCTAGTAGAGTACCTGCTTTGCTCATAAAAGGTCTCAGGTTCTCTTTCTGGCATCTTCTCAGAAGAATTTAATGGGAAACCACTTCTGTATCCACCCAAGAAAACAGTAGCTTTATTGGGGTGCATTATTAGTGTAAGTAATTAGCGAGGCAAGTGAGTTTGCAAAGACCGATAAAAATGTCTGTAGATTTTTCAGGTTCAAAGGAGTGACCGGTCTGTGGTGGCCAGTATGAACTTTGCTTGAACTGACCGCATGCCAAAAGAGAAATTTCATATGTACTTCTCCTTATTGTGGATAAATTATATGCAACATCCTCAGGGCAGATGTCCTGGGCTCCATTGGCTTAGGTTTCACTATGCATCCTGCTCTGTGCACAAGAGCTATGCATGGGACATGGGGCCTATTTGCACTACAGCCTGCTGGACAAGGAGGTCAACAGGACTGCCGCCCAAGTGGGCTGGCAGCCCTGCTGTCCTCCTGACATGACTGTGACTGCAAGGAGCATGTGTCATCATGCCGATAGTGCTGATGCATGCACAGTTGCGCAGGGTGCCACATCCAAAATGGCAACACCCTGAAGAGGATCAGCCCTGCAATCGAATCAAGTTTAAGTATTCAATCATGGGGTGGGGGGGCAAGTGTGAGCGCTAGTCAACGTTGGTTCAACATTGGTTCATCGTGCTCCTTTCCCATCCAGCAGACGGGAAGTGAAATGCAAAATTGCCACATGTCCTAATGGATGTCATTATCACATATTCTACAGTATGTGTTTGTGTGTGTGTTTATTTTAAACCATCATTCTGTAGATACTTCAGAATTCTTTAAGGCAAATATACATACTGCCAGGCAAAGGTGAAGTTGGATCATCAAGTTGGATTTTTGGGTGCTTGTGCTTGATGGGTGAGGCCATCAGTGTTGCCTCCTGGCTACCAGTGTAGCCAGTTTGGTCTGGTGCTAGACTCTTATCTGGGAATACTGGGTTTGATTCCATTCTCCTCGATGAAGCCAGCTAAGTGACCTTGGGCTAGTCACAGCTCTCTTCTGAGCTCTCACAGTCCCACCTACCTCAAAGGGTGTTCTTATTGTGGGGAGAAGATCAGAAGGTTTGTCAGCCACTTTGAGTCCCTTAAATGGGTGAGAAAAGCAGGGTAGAAAAGCCAACTCCTCCTTCTCCTTCTCCTTCTCCTCCTCCTCCTTCTTCTGGGTGAAGATTGCCAACATAGACCTACTGCAAGAGTCCATCCCTCAATTTATGGAGCTAGTAATGACAGTGAAGGAATTGTTGGGAATCCCCCAAGAACCTACTGGAGTTCTTTCTGATGTTCTTGCAGCCAAACAACCCATGGCCGACTATATGGATACACCCCCTCAGGTTCTGAGCTCAGCCCATATACTCCCTAAGGAAAAGCAAGCATCCCCTGTTGTGTTCAGGTGAGGCTGGGAGTTGTCGTCAGTGCAACTTCAATATCCCCATGCCCAGCTGGTGTGACTAAGTGCACTGGGAACTCTCAGCTGAACCACATGCCCACTTTAATATTGCTACCACCATTCTTACCTGAGAGTGCAAGTTGCCTCGCTGTACATAAACATTTAAAAATGCATATTAAAACTTTTTTTCATGAATAATATGAACTATAAGAATAGTTACCTCCCAAACTCATCCAGTCCAGATGTGAATGAATGAACAACATACTGTGCCTCTGAGTGATCCTTCTACCCCAGTCCAAGACTGTGGCAACTGCTATTTCCCCTTTCTTTCTACTTCTGTCCCAAAGTTACCCTTGAAACACTGTTTGCAGCAAATAGAAGGGGTTCAATAGGCTTGATTTCAAACTGAACGTCCTGCCTAGTTGAAGGGAAAGTTTACATTGGGACCAAACAAATGGGTGTTCTGTTTGATTCAAACCAAAAAGCCAATTTTAAGTTTGTACACATTTCTATACCGAAACAAAAGTCACCACATAGATCTGCTAGTTATCAATATAATATGGTTAAAATTATAGTTGATTTTGTCCTCAGCTACCTCAATGCAACTATGAGACTCAAACATGCCTGTGTCTTAAAACTGCATAAAATAAAATCAAACTATTTTTAAAGAGACATTTTATCAATTTTTCCTAATATACTGGAAGCATACAATAATGCTATTTTCTGGCATGTTTCTCTTTTTCTTCCCTTTTGCAATTTATATACCATTAACAAGGGAGTAAGACATGTTTTACTAGAAGAATCCAAGTCCAGGAAGCTAGTCAAAGAGATCAGTGGTGTTTTTCCACTGTCAGTACCCATTAATGGGTACAAAAATGCCATTTCGTACCCATTAATGGGTACTTAATGGGTACTTTTAGTGACAGTGGAAAAACACCCCAGATGCTCAGAGATGCTAATGGAAAGAACAGAACATCAACACGGACAATTCAAGGTAACTGACACTGTGAAATGTAGATTGCTTCTAAAAGTGGTAATTAACCTTGTGTATTAAATAGTCCCTGAAAATCAATGATTTAGACTAAGTTAATAGGCAGCTATTCCACCAATCAGCCATTAAAATATCTATAAATCTTTAACAGACTGCACTTGCAATTGGAAAACTGGAAGTGTATGATATCTTGTGGAAAAAGTAGATCCTATGACAGAATGACTGAATTCTGCAATATACTTAATTTTTAATAGCACCAAATATAAAAAGTCAGTATAACAAGAGACAAAGAAATAACCCTTTTCATTTGAGATTGTACACAGTTCAGGCAGGTTCCACACAAAAGCAGGTCCTGTGAATACAAGGGCTGAAGCATTCGTCGTTAGGGATGTGTATAAATATGCATAACTTTCAAAATTTGTACAAATTTGTATGAATTTGGACATTTGAATTAGAATTGAATGTTTTGATACATTTATATGAAGATTCGTATGGGATTCGTTTAGGATATGTATGGGATTTGCATGCATTTTTATGAGATTCATATGGGATTGAACATTCGTATCAAATTCGAATCCCACTACATTAAAAGGGAATCTATTCAAACGAATATGAATTTTTTTCTTGCATTCAATTCAAAAAATTGTACACATCTCTATTCATTGTCAGTGTCCCCAGAAGTCATGCCATTGTTGACAGAACAGCAACTCAGCATAGCGAGAGAAAGCTCTGTTCTGATGCTTTGTCCTCTCTGATGCTGACATGCTACCCCAGGTGCATATGGTGGGATGTATTTTCCATGTCTGAAATGATGTGCAGTCCCTGCATCCTTTGAGGTCTCTCATGACACCATTTCAGCTTTGTGGGGATCTTGCCACAATCTTGGCTGGTGTATTGTCTCGTTCCCAATCTCCTACGATGTTCACATCATTCCAGGCAATAATGAATTTTCACTGAGAGGGAAGAGTAAGGTAAAAAATAAGCATATAAAGGAGAAAAGGAAAGCCCTACAAGAAACTCATATTCCTAAGGGAACAACTTCTTCTCTCCCCAGAAAAAGCTAAAGAAGACCAAGCATGCTCAGTGAAAAGGAGGAAATCTCAAGATGATGAAGCAAAGCATTTTTAAATGGGCACAACTGAGTGGCTTGATGTGAACAGAAACACCACACTACAATATTTTGTCATAGATTTGCTTTTTGCCTTTTTGCTTAACAGGATATGTTTCTCTAGAGAAGAGAAGAATTATGTGCCACTGATAACACAATTTCTATTAAAAGTAAAGGAGCTAGGAATGATTACTTGAGCTCAGCCGAGAGTTCACACACAGCTAGAAGGTACCATATATGTTTAATGAACACATTTATTGTTCAAAACAAGTCTTGCGTGTAAGTATTCTTGTACCATTTAACTCATTATGGTCATCATCATTTGGGAACACAATATGTTCTATTGTCATTGTCCTTGCCCACTTAGCCTTGGAAAATTGGTAGTATAAAATAACAGAAGGCAGAACTATGAATCAGGAAATCTCAATTCGAATCTTATTTCTGCTTGGTGGCCTTGAGCAAACAAAACTCTCCCTTATCTTTGGCTCCAATCTACCATATATGTATATATTAACCTACTTTACAGGGTTATTTTATAAATTACAACAAGGCAATAGAACTGATCAATTATAAATCTGTATGCATATATATATTGCATACTAGGGATGTGCAAGAATATTCAACATTTGAATCAAGTATCTATGCATTTGTTTTTACCGTTCAAATGAATCTGAATGCTTCGAATCATTCATACAAATTATTTGGACATTCATATGTGTACGAATACATATGCAGTACATACATATTCATACACATTTGTACGGATACATACGGGATAAAAACAGGATGCGTACAGGAAAAAAACGGGATGAGTACAAATATGCACAGACGCAAATGGCTGCGTACGGATGTGTATGGATACATATGAATTGAATATTCATACAAATAGATATGAATGTACTCGAATTGGATTCAGATTTGAATACATTCATTTTTTCTCAGTTTGTTCATATTTGAACATTCAAATATTTTATTCGAATTGAATTTGAAAATTGCATTCACGGACACCTCTATGGCATACATAGAAAGAAAGCTCCCAGGTTCTTGTGTCTAGTGGTCAATAAAAAGGAAAATTGTGACAACTATTATTAAAGATGAAATCACCTTGAGGCAGTGGTCCTGGTGCAAGACAGACAACATGAGTTTTTCACAGAAAGCCCTGCCTAACTTCTGAAGTTTTTGACTGCCTCAGTCTAAATGTCTAAGATTCAGGTAGACCAGAACAGGATCCAAGCCACAGAGTGGAGCAATTTTTACATGACTAAATGAGATGTGTTAGCTTGGTACACAGGAAAGGTATCAATGGAATGCCAATTTGAATTACAGTGAGTGAACACACACTGCACACACATCCCGATAGCCAGAAATGGTTGTGTGTATAGAGACATTTCCTATATAGACTTTCAAAGAACTTTAGATCAAATTACATATTTAAGACTTACCAGTAAGTTAATCAGTCATGAAAGAAAAGAATGGATCTGGTTAAGAAAGAGAAAACAGTGGTTAGGTGTAAGTGGACATTTCTCCTATTAGGGAGAAAATGGGATTCCCCAAGGTCCCATACCAATGCTTTCTAACATATTCAAAAATGATACAGAGTAAGAAGTTAGCAATTTAATACAAAATAGTGATGCTAATGTAAAGCTTGCTGGAGGAGGAGAACTAAGAGTCCATCTTAGTCTCTGTGCATACAGAGGTACCAGTGTTATGGGACGTGGTTTGGACATCTGTATTGTAGAGGGAAATTGGCATAGTCCAGCCAAAAACTGATCTGGGAATGGTAGTACTTCCTGATTTTAATGAAGATAAACCGACATGTGCTTCCACTAAAATCAAGAGAGCAGAAAGCGAGATAGACCCCAGAAATAGTTCCTTCTAATAAAAGAATAATTTTATTAAGAAAGCAGCAGCAAAAATAAAAAAAAAAAGTTTAGGAGGATGCTGTGCAGAGCGCCATCAAATGTAGCAGAAATACCGCGACAGTGACATAAGCACAAACCTTGATCAAATGAGTGTTAGCTAGACACCCAGGAAAACTATTAATGAAATGGTAATTTGAAAAAGAAATATCCCTTAAAATATTGTATCATTGGTATCTGACTCCTCTAAAGCTTCACCGTATTAATAAATCTATATCACCTTTATGCTGGCATAACTGTAAACTAGTTGGAAACTACATTCATATGTGGTGGACCTGCCCAGTTATTTCAAATTTTGGATAGCCGTGAACTGGAAATCAGCCCAAAGTCCAAGTAAGGAAAAATAGTTACCTAGGGTTTGGAATATGTTGATCAATGATTTTATTTTTTAGCAAATATACAATATGTCTTATGCAAACTCTAAAGACTGGTTCACTAAACGCTGGTCCCCATTCTTAAAAGCAGCAAAATGTCACACAGATCTCTGAATAGCTAAAACTCCCCCCCCCCTGTTTTCTTGAATTCCCATTTGAAAATGTCACTTCCCCACTTGGTATTTATCTAATTGTTAATATCATTGAAATTGTCTTACTGTACTCCTTACCTTCTGCAGTTCATTGCTTATTGTTCCTATTCTTTTGTTTGAATTGTTTGAGTTGTTAAGTGAAATTAATACTGTATTTATATTTACAATAAATAAAATTAAATTTAAAAAATGAAATGGCAATTTGAATTAGAGTGAAAGAATGGAAAAGAAAGTAAAAGGACTTTTTATCCTAACCAAAACCCTAAGCGAACAACCAGCCAAGAGCAGTGGTTTTTTCTCTCGCTGATGTGAAGAGGACTTGAGATCAGTGCTTCAGTAGACCATAACAATGAACAGAGAAGAACTTCTTTATTGGAGCAATGGAGAAGGGTTTTGCACACGAAATGAACTTCACTACTGCATTGGATTGAGCGAGCTGTCTCTAGGCAAAGACAACAAGATAGCAAGACACAACACATGCCTCAGTGCACATTAGAAGCTAGATTGGAAAGGCTTCTTCTCTAGTGATGGGATACTGGAACAAAGCAGTGATGAGAGAGTAGGAACCAAAGATCAAAGACATGATTGTAGTGGAAAGTTGCTGACAGGAAAGAAATGTACCATCAGTGGAAGAGAGATTGTACAATTCTGTTCTTCTAGCCTTAACTTGTAACAAAAGGGCCAGATGAGGTAATTTTAAAACAGTTTGAATTAAACCATTTGGTTAGACTGTATTTGATTAAAAACTCCAGGTTCACTATCAAACCTGAGGTGTTTTCACACTAGCATTTCTAGTGCATTGTGCACTAAGCCCGGTATACTCTGGATACAGGAGGACCATATGCATTTCTGACTGGTGAGTATGCTTGTCACTGGTCAGAAATGCAAATGATCCTTCTGTACCCAGAGCGTATTGGCCCACTCCACCACCTCATACATTGGGTGACCCACCCCCTGGTTGGCGTGATTGGCTGCCACTCCCCATGTCACGTGTTCTGTGATGCACTGGCTGGCAGGCAGCTGATCCGAGGGGGGGGGAGATTGATCTGATCTGAGGTGTGCCCTAACAAACAATTGGGTTCTATACCCCCCAAAAAATATATGTAATATTTACTAAAAGGGTTACAATGACCCCATTGATAATGCAATTAATAAATGCACTGATAATGCAAATAATAAAGAACTAAATCAAATAATATAATATAAAGCACCAAAATTAAAAAACTCACTGTAAGAAAAACAATTGTGGAATAAAAGTAAACCACAAGCCACAGCCAAAAGATATATTAAAATCAAAGCAATAAAGAAAATATAGATAAAATATAGATAAAAATAGGCCAAACACGTTTCGACTAGAAAAGTCTTCTTCAGTGGCCAATATTAAAATATATATACAAATAGCTGTGTGTGAGTGTCTCTCTCAAATTCAATATCAGTAATCACACACAGCTATTTGTATATATATTTTGATTTTAATATATCTTTTGGCTGTGGCTTGTGGTTTACTTTTATTCCACAATTTATTATTTGCATTATCAGTGGGGTCATTGTAACCCTTTTAGTAAATATTATATATTTTTGGGGGGGTATAGAACCCAATTGTTTGTTAAGGCACACCTCAGATCAGATCAATCTCCCCCCCTCCTCGGATCAGCTGCCTGCCAGCCAGTGCATCACAGAACACGTGACATGGGGAGTGGCAGCCAATCACGCCAACCAGGGGGTTTTGGTGTGTTTGTTTGGGTTCCTTTTGGGATTTTTGGTTGTTCCTGAGGTGTGCCTTGCCACACCTGGATCGCGCCCCCCCCCATGCCACCCTCTTGCTGCGGCATTGCCTGGGGGAGGTGCCTGGGTTGCTGCCTGCCTGCCTGCCTGCCTGCCTGCCTGCCTGCCCTCCTCCCAGTGTTCACGGGAGCTTTTCCAAGTGAGGAGTAAGAAGTTTTCAAGCTTCTTGACATAAAAGAATTTACCAAGGCAGGTAAAAGCTGGTGCTTGAGCCTCAGCTTCCTCTATTCAACTAATGTAACAATAATATCAAAATTGTGAAATAAAATTCTCTCTCTCTTTTGGCAGTTTAGCTTCAAAGAACTAAGATACATTTTCTTTGTGACATTAAATTCAGTTAGAGGAAACCCTTCCCCTGAAGCGCAACTGCAACAAATATTATGGACAAAGCTTTTAGGTATTAGGTTTTATTCTTCCTGTGACACCACAGATAATGAAGTTTTATCAACTGTCTTTTATTATAGCTATCTAAAAATGTATCATGTAATAGGATAATAAACGTTTAATGAAATTCAGAACTCTACTGAATTTTAAGAATGAAACATTTAGGGAAGAGAATCAGATCACTATCTAAAAACAAAAACAAAGTAACTCTTTAAATAGTAATCAGAACCATCAGCTACTAACACACACAAGTTTGCAGTTAATTACTAACAATGTGCTCTTATTTATTTCACAGTATTCTCCCCTATTTCTCATTTGCGTATATATAGCAAACTGTGTAATCTTCATCAGTGCTGGTGAAAAGTTAAGCACTTTATGGCATACAGAGTTGTTTTGTATGCCATTTGTTTTAATCCCCGGAAATAAATCACAGGTTGTATTGACTTGATTTCTGCAGAGATCTTCCCTGAAAATGACCTAAAACTCTAAAATTGTACTTCATATTCATATTTTCTAAATTGCATTTTAAAAAATCTGCACTTTACTCAGCTGGGGTAAAAAGTTACTCTATGAGCACGTCTCCATGGAAGCTGGTTGCTTCACTAGTGATGCAATTAATAAAAATCCATGTTGTAGCTCGCAATAAAGAGTCCCATGAGGTTTGGAGCAATGCGGTTTAAAATTGTATTTTCCTGTCCCCATGGAAACTGCTTTTTGTGAGCCTGCATCTTTTTCTCCCCCCGCCCCCCCTGCCCACGGCTTTCGCGTCTGTTTTAATCATTTTACCGGAGCTCTGCTCGTGCTCTTGACAGCCCGTATACTCACCTGACAGCTGCTCAGCTGACTGCAGGGCAGCTGTCAGGCAATCATTTGAGGTAAATCAAGCCCTTACCTGGGCCATTAAGCCCTCAGGCAAGGGAGTGGTGGAGAAAACCGCAGCATCCCAATGCAGGGATTTTCCATGGTTTTCATGGGGACGGGCAGGTTCGTCTTGAACCCGCCCTGCCCTCCATTGCCATGGGGACTCCTTGATGCGAATTAAGATTCGCATTAAGGCTGTCCCGAATCCACCGCGAGGCAGTAGCAGCCCCATGGGGACGGAGCTATTGAGACTGAAAAAGTTGCATGCTGTGAATTTATATCTGTCAATTAAGACTTAAATCCACCCAAAAAGTAAACCTTTAACAGTGTCTCATTGTACTCTAAGTCATCAGCACTGCTGCTGTCCATCCACACGACTGTGGTATGCTCGAAGGCACCAATCCCTCTCAGAGTTGTTATTCCCCCACTACACGATGCTTTCCTCTAAAGGTACTTTATACCCCTTGGGAGGAGGCTGCAGAACCAAACACAGCATGGTGTGCGAATGCTATACTCTTTCAGGTACGTTTTTCACTCAGAGTGGTTTGATTCACTCCATTATGTTCTAGTAAAGTATAATTATTTAAAAACCAGAAATGGCAAAACATGTTAAAAATAAAATGTAGAATTAACCAGTTATGCTGTTATTCAGAGTCTATGCTGTTCTTCAGAGTCTTTAAACATACAGCAACTAACATTTCAAGGAATTTTATTTAAAAAACAACTAAGATTAGGCAGGATTTCCTTAATTACAAATCTTGGTCTTGAATACAAAGAATTAAAAGAATGAGGTCCTTCCAGCTATGCACAAACACACTATGTGTTTTGCATTTCCTGATTTAGGGAAATGCCAGATCATGTAATCTCAGGTATAGTTACTGCAAAACAGAGCAAGCAGTGATATGAACAAAATGTATCACCAAAACAACTAAGACTAAAAACTTCCTCTATAATCAAATTAGCAACTAAAAGGGATGATTGATACAGTCTTTGTGACTTATTTGTATTCTAAGAACCACTTTGTGACTGAGGAAGTCAAGTATTGGAACTCTCAGGACATTGTTATAGATGGAATGTTATATTTTTCACATAAAAACAATTTATAGCAAAAGCATTTTTCACTAACACACACACACCGGAGAAAGAGAAAAAGAGAGAGAGAGACTAAACTATAAAATGTCCACACTGATAAACATCTATAGCCATCAGCAGTTTATAACAAGTTGCTTAACCTTATTTCAGTAATATTGTTATTGTGTCACAATGACAGTTGTGCGTCTAGGTTAATTATTGGAAGTACAAGAAGCTATAGGAAATATTTCTCTGGTTAAAATTTTTTTTGCCATGTGAAGGGGAGGGGGAAACCTCAGTTTTGACATGGAATTTGTATATATCTACAGCTCTGTGCTGACGCTTGAAACTCAGGTGGAGACCATGACCATTCCCAACTATGGTTGGTGTGCCAATTGAAGCCCTTTTTGTACAGAGATGGCATGGCCCCAGTTATCCATGCTCTGGTAATGTGCTATCGTCATGTGCTCTACATGGAGCGGCTCTTGAAGATGGTTCAGAAGCTGCAGCTGGTGCAGAATGCAGCTGCTAGACTGCTGACTGGGACAGCTTCCTGGATGCACATCACACTGGTCTTAAAAGAGTTACATTGGCTGCTTATTCGCTTCTGAGCCCAATTTAAGGTGTTAACTTTAACCTATAAAGCCCTGAATGACTTGGTTGAATATGAGGATTTGCTATACAAAAATGAGCTCACAAGGAAGTTTATGATAAAATCTAGAGAGCAGTTAAACCAAGAAGGGAAAAACTTACAGTGGTTTACATATTCACAACTTAAAAATATTTACGTAAAAGATAAAAGCAGAACGAATTTTGAGTGGGATAAACAAAAGTGGGAATTACAAGTAAAAACAGCAGAAAAAGGAATAATTGGGGTGATATATAAAGTACTGCTACAGATGGACCTAGAACATGAGCAAGTCAAAGAATGCATGATCAAGTGGTCAAGGAATTTTGGCTACAGTATTAATATGGACCAGTGGGAGAAATTATGGAACAAAGATATGAAATTTACTACGTGCACTATGTTAAAAGAAAAAAAAATGTAGTCTAGCTGATACACTGGACCAACAGCCACTGTACAGACAAAATGTGAGCCATGGATTGATATACCATGCCAGCTGTCATTTTGCTGGTCACTCAGGAGAAATGGCAGAAGTCCACCACTTCTTTGTGCCCACCCAAAATAAACTCAGCCTCTGAAGTTGCACCAAGATCCACATAGCAGTCAGCTTAGTGCCCAAAGTCTCTAGACTAGAGCAAGATCTTCCTGACTGTGGGAAGTTGCCTCAGTTAGGCCAAAGCATGCTTACATGGACCAGAAAAGGTGTGAGGGCTCACCTCCTGGATGCGCCAGGTAAGTCATGACTGGGGAGGGTTGGTTTGCTTGTGGTGCACAATTTTGTGTGCCACAGTTAGAAGAAGAAGAAGAAGAGTTGGCTTTTCTACTCCGCTTTTCTCACCCATTTAAGGGTGACAAAGCTTTTCTATTCTTCTCCCCACAACAGAACACCATGTGACGTAGGTGGGGCTGTAAGAGCTCAGAAGAGAGCTGTGACTAGCCCAAGGTCACCCAGCTGGCTTCATGGGGGAGGGTGGAATCAAATCCGGTATTCCCAGATAAGAGTCCGGCTCCTTAACCACTAGCCCAAACTGGCTCACAGTTAGTTTACGATTAGTAAACATCTGAGCAGGGAGGGGGCATTTGTAGGCTGCAAACGCCTTGTGGAAGTGCAGATGCACCTGCCCAGTTGTTAACTAATTGCAAACTCTGGAGCCAAGTGCAGAAATGCCTCTTCTCTCTGAACAGGGGTATATCTTTCAACAGGGGAGCACCAAGCAGCAAGGCTGTTTCCATGAAAGCATCAATTCCTGCCAAGAAGGATACACAATTCAGTACTCTCTTGAAGTATCCTATTATCTTGAGAGAAGTGCAAAGAAGGCCATGGTTTAATTACTTTGATCCTGTGCACACATGCAGTTGCATATTAAGTCCTTTCTTCCTCACTCATAATTGTGTGCTGTCTGATTTTGTATACAACTCCAGAAACCTTTTTGCTCAGGGAAAACAAAATGCTAGTCCTATGTTGGGTTTCAGGACCTCTGAGATAATAAACTGTTATAAATGGGTAGGTCCAGAAGAGGGCCTCAGAACCTCAGGTCTTGTTTAACACAAAGGACTCCAAGTTGTCTAGAAGAGAAGTTATGAAGCAAAATCTGTGGGCATTCTGAAACAAGTGCTCCACAAAAATGGCTCCTGACTCATTTATAAGCAGCTTTCACCCACGAGTGGCAAAGACTGGCAACTGCTGCAGCCAATGAGGCAAGGGCTTTGTGCTTCAAACTGAACCATTTTGGAGATCTTCCTTAGATGTGATCAGATGCAACAACAAAAAAAGGAATCTTTGATGTAGTTTTGGTACCGCTCAGAGATGGGATTGTTCATACACTAGTCTGGCCCTCTCCTCATAGACATTCTCTGCTAGAAAGGTGGATTAGAGAAGGCTTGGGATCATGAGAGGCACACACTGTGTCTCTGAGGCACCTATGAAACACTCTTTTGCTGTGTCTGAATAGGAGAAACCAACTCTCTAAAACCATATAATAGAGAAGAGCTTCCAGTTTTGTTCTAAAACATTATTTGTTTCATTTCCATTCATAGATGTTATTGCTGCCCAGAACACAAAAAGCAAAAGCCACTGAGAAATTCAAAGTAGTGAGAACTGACTTCATACTGTATTCAGTATATATTACATAGGAGGTAATGAATTTATAATGAGCCCTGTAAATGTTAAATATTACAAATAATATATATTGTTAATATATATGCTTGAGTTACATCTCACTTCAAAGTAGCATAGTTATTTCTGTTGATACACCTGAGGGTGATGGAAAAAGTGGTGTATATCAGTCCTATTATATAATTGGAAGAAAAAATAGGGATTTATGAAAGCAAGGCTGCAAAATAACTGTTGAAGAAAGGGTGTTTTTCCACTGTCACTAAAAGTACCCATTAAGTACCCATTAATGGGTACCCAATGGCATTTTTGTACCCATTAATGGGTACTTAATGGGTACTTCTAGTGGCAGTGGAAAAACACCCAAAAATGAGGGTGATGGTTTTCCTGCTTGGACAGTGGAACCCTTTTGGTCGTTGGTGGCTGCCGTTTATGTAAAAACATAAAGTGCTATATAAATTTAACATCCAAACCCATTTTCCACAAGAAAAGAAAAGATGGCCCTTCAGATAATGTTATCACAGAATGTAAATAAATAGAGCCAATGTTCTCAGAATACAATAGTTGTATTACGATTTCATTAATCAATCTGATCTTTGAATTTCTTTAGACAATGGCCTCATAACCTTGATTCACCATATGTTTTAATCCTCTTTTGATGCCCCCATTCCCAACTGAAATAGATCTGAGGCGGGCAGTGTAAACGCCTTCCGGCGCGCCTGTGTGCGAATGGTAAAAGCGCCCGGAACTGTCTTGGCCGGCAAAGGCCGGCCAGGGGCGGGGATTCGGCCGGCAGCGCTGCCGCCCATTGGGTGAGAGCACCCAAGGGGTGGGCAGTGCTGTCAAGCCAGTCACTGCACTTCGTGCCAGCTCTACGGGGCCGGATCGGGCCCTGTGGAGCTGGCACAAAGATGCCCAGGCACCCGGGTGCCCATCGGAGGGCCTGGGGCAAGATGCCTTTGGAGATCAGAGCCCCTGGCTCTGATCTCGAAAGGCTTTGCCCCGCGCCCCGATCTCGCCCATCTGCGGGGCGCGAGCTCCTGGATCTAGGTGGGCTGCGTGCTGCGCGCTCCCAGAATGCCCCCCCTCATTCTGAGCCTGGACAGCGACGAGGAAAGTCCTCTGTCGCGCGCGCGTCCTCCCGGGGCCCTGGGGGAGGGGGGGAATCATCGCGGTGAAGGTGCCTCGATCCGGCTCGGAGGGTGGTTGCAGGTGGGGGTTTTGGGGACTGGGGGGTGGGGGACTGATCTGTGGGGCGCCCGCGCCCTGCAGACGGCCGCGATGGGGGCGGGGGGATACTTGGGGGGGCGGAGTGATGCGTTCCGGCCGCCCAAGGGGTTCCTCGGCCCCAGCCAGCCCGGGATCGGCCTCCTGCCACCCCGGAAAGGGGCTACAGGACGCCGATGCTCCCAGGTCCCCGACTCCGGCAGCCGCAATGGGCCGCCGGGGCCGGGAAGGGCCTAGCTCCCCCAGTGCGGAGGGCGATCTCCTTCATTGCCAGGCTGCAGTAGTGATCGGGCAGCAGCGGCGAGGCTGGAGATGGCAAGGGGTCCTACGATTCGAATGGTGGGCCCCTCGCTGCCATCCAGCCTCGCCGCAGCTGCTCGATCGCTTTCACAGCCCGGCAACGAAGGAGATCAGCCCGACCGCCATCAGCGAATGCTTCTCTCCCAGAACGCGCCGGGGCAGCTCGTCCGCGTCGGAACGGATGCAGAGCACTTTCAAGGGCTCTGCATCTGGAACGCGTGGAAGACAGCTCTGGACGCGAGGCGGCGCAAGCCCTGCTGGGGCAATGCGAATGCCTCGTCCGGAGCTGTCTTGCACACGTTCCGAAAAGCCCTGTGCGAAAAGGCCTCTGGTTTTGCATAATAAAGTACAGCAGCACTGGGTATAAAAAACTTGCAGCACCATCAGTAGAATTTGGTTAGAAGCACAGGCAAATAATATACTAAATTGGAACGCCTGAAGAGGCCTGATTAAAAATTGATATGAAAACTGCTAATCTACTGGGCTTGGATAATAAGTACTAAGCCTCCATTTTAATTAGGCAGAAGATTAAGAAGTGGAAGACAAACTTACAAGAGAGTTTATGAACTGTAATCAAACACTCCGGTTAAACCCAGGATTGCTAATCTTCCAGCCAAAATATATAATCTTTCCCTAAGATTGGGCTCTGTGTACGAAGGCTAGAGGGTAGCAAATGTAACACCAGTCATCAAAGAGGGATCCAGAGGTGCTTTCACACTTGGCCCCATAGTCATCAATTGTGCACCACACACATACCAACCTTTGCCTAGAGGCCTTTTCGCACACGCCGGTTTGGAACGCGCGGAAGACAGCTCCGGGCGCGGCATTCGCATTGCCGCGGCCGGCTTTGCGTCCCATCATGTCCGGAGCTGTCTTCCGCGCGTTCCAGATGCAGAGCACTTTAAAGTGCTGTGCATCCGTTCCGGCGCGTACGAGGCATCCCGGCGCGTTCAGGGATAGAAGTGTTCACGCACGCTTTTCTCCCTGACAGCCGTGGGCACGCCTCCACCGTCAGCATGGGCCAAAAATCGGCCCAGCAGCTGATGGCGGTTGGGCTGATCTCCTTCGTTGCCGGGCTGTGGAAGTGATAGCGCAGCCACGGCGAGGCTGGTTGACAGCGATGGGGCCCTGGATTCGAATCATAGGACCCCTTGCCATCTGCCAGCCTCGCCGCCGCGGGGTGATCACTCCCGCAGCCCGGCAACGAAGAAGATCGCCCTCCGTGGGGGGGGGAGCTAGGCCCTTCCCGGCCCCGGTGGCCCCATTGTGGCTGCCGGAGTTGAGGACCTGGGAGCATCAGCTTCCTGTAGCCCCTTTCCGGGGTGGCAGGAGGCCGATGCGTGGCTGGCTGGGGGCGAGGAACCCCTTGGGCGGCCGGAGCGCGTTGCTCCGGTCAGCCAAGGGTCCCCCACGCCCCGATCTCGCCCATCTATGGGGTGCGGGTGGCTGGAACTGCTTGTCCAGTGGGGGCCTCGGTGCGCCGCATGGTGCGCGCTCCTGGCATCCTCGCCTCATTCTGAGGCCGGACACTGAGAAGGTAGGACCTGCACACGCGCGCGTCCCATCCCCAGGCCCTGAAACTGGGGGGGGGCATCTGCGGGCTGGAGGCGCCTACATCTAGGCGCCTGCAGCCTGTAGATGGGTGAGATCGGGTTCGGGGGGTGGGTGGGTTAGGGGCTTTGGAGAGTGGGGGGATGGGGGGCTGATCTGCGGCGCGCGGACGGCTAGATCCAGCCGCCCGCGCCTCGTAGATGGGCGAGATCGGGTTCGGGGCGAAGCCTTTGGAGACCGGAGCCAGGAGCTCCGATCTCCGAAGGCGTCCTGCCCCATAGGGACCTTGTTCCGGGCCCTGCGATGGGGGCCCGGGGGCCTGGGCATCTTTGTGCCAGCTGCACGGGGCCCGATCAAGCCCCGTACAGCCGGCACGAAGCGGCGAAGTGGCTTGACAGCGCTGCCCGCCCCTTGGGTGCTCTCACCCAATGGGAGGCAGCGTTGCCAGCCATATCCCCGCCCCTGGCCGGCCTTTGCCGGCTAAGACACTTCCTGAACACTTTTACCATTCACACACAGGCGCGCCGGAACGCGTTTACATGCGTTCCGGAGCTCCTGTGTGTGAATGGTCAAAGCATCCAGAAGTGTCTTAAGCTTCCAGAACTGCTCCATCAGGTAAGTGCAAACAGGCCCTAAGAAGTTTTTCTCAATGTCCTCCATCTAATAAACTCATCAATTGGGATCTGTGATTTTCATCTCTTCAGAAATGATCTAAAAGTAGGATTAAGAAGTGAGATAGCAAAATTTTCTGATAGCACTAAATTATTCAGGGTAGTAAACTGTAAGAGATTGAGAAGACTCCAAAGTAAGGATGTGCAGGAATGCTTGTTTTTTTTTTAAATTCAATTCGTATCAAATCAAATGTAATAAAATTCATATTTGTTTAAGTAGATCCCCTTCGAATGTGGTAGGTTTCTCTTTGATACAAATGTATTCATACAAATTTGTATGAATATCAATACGAATACATAACTTATCTGCTCTGAAAGCATCAAATCCACCATGAATCCACTTTGAATCTGCTCTTAATCCATGTTGAATGCACTCTGAATCCATTGCAGATGTGGCTGGCACAGCTGCTTTCCCACCTCCCCAGTTCACGAACGTTCTGAAGCATTTGTACAAATGTTCCAAAACGTTCTTACGACTACGAATGTCAATGTACGAATGCCATAACATTGAATTCATATACGAATGTCTGAATTCATACGGATTCATATAAATATGAATGTTATGAATATTAATGCACATCCCTACTCCAGAGGGACCTTTTGACATTAGGGAAGGGGGCAACCAAGTGACAAATGAGCTTCAATATTACTAAATGCAAAGTGATGCACACTGGGGCAAAGAACCTCAATTATATCTATAAACTGATGGGTGATAGGAATGAGCATTCTGTGACAGGCCAGGAAAGGGAACTTGGTATTCTTGTGAACAGCTCAATGATGTTGATCCTGTGTGCAACAGCAGTAGAAAAAGCAAATTCAAGGCTTGGGATAATTAGGAAGGGAATAGAAATGAAGTCAGCAAACAATATTGTGCGTCTTTATACATTTGGAATATTGTGTACCTCATACAGAAGGATGCAGCAAAAGGGGCAACACCAGGAAACTACAGGCCGATAACATGTCTGCCCACCATGTTCAAGTTGTTGACAGGCATCATAGCAGACAGAATTCAGGACTGCTTGGAAGAAAATAATATCATGTCAGTAGAGCAAAAAGGCAACAAACAAAGAAGCAGGGGGACGAACGACCAGCTGTCGGTTGATAAAATGATTTTGGACAACTACAAAAGCTGGAAAACTAACCTGCACATGACATGGATTGATTATAAAAAAGCCTTTGATTCACTGCCACATAGTTGGATCATAAAGTGTCTGGAAATAATTGGCATCAGTAAAAACATCAGGAATTTTATGGAGAAGGCAATGGAAAACTGGAAGACAGAGCTGTTTGTCAGAAATGAAAGTTACTGACTAGTTCACACCAAGAGAGGCATCTTCCAGGGGGACTCATTGTCCCCACTGATTTTCATCATCGCCATGATCCCCATGTCAATCATTTTACAAAAAACAAACCTGGGCTATCAAACAGCCAGAAACTTGCAGAAAATTTCTCATCTTCTGTACATGGATGACCTGAAGCTCTATGGAAAATCAGAAACTGAAATCCAGTCAGTGACCAACACAGTCCAAATCTTCAGCACTGACATCAGCATTGAATTCAGCATGGATAAATGTACCACAGAAGCACTAAAGAAGGTAAAGATAACTGAAAGTGAAGGCATTGCAATGCCAAATGGACAAGCCATTAAGTGCCACCAGACGGAAGCCTTCAAATACCTGGGAATTTTGCAACTGGACAACATCAAGCATAGGTATGTGAAAACTACGGTCAGTAAAGAATACATCCAGAGGACCAGAAAATTTTTAAAGAGCAAACTGAATGGCAGCAACACTATCAAGGCCATAAATGCTTGGCCCATACCTGTTATCAGATACACTACTGGAATTGTGAACTGGACACAGGCAGAGCTTGACAACCTGGACAGAACAACAAGGAAATTGATTATGATACACCATGGATTACATCCCCGCAGAGACTGGTGAAGGAAAGCAGAATTCAAACAAACCAATTCACGTCTTCATTTAAACCATAGGGTTTTTCTGTTTTTAACCTATGAATCCACTTTAATTCCAATATTTGTAAATGTTTAATGTTGCAGTTATTTGATATACCATCTACACACCAAAATTTAAAAGAATCAAACGAGTGACCTGCTTCCAAAAAATGTTTCACTATAGGTGCCTGTATTCTATGATTTTTAATAAAGCTCCTATGTTCCACTATGCGTGTTCTAATTGGTCTACTAGTCATCCCCACGTACAGTCGCTGACATGGACATTGGATAATGTATATGATGAGCAAAAATAGAATACAGGTACCTATAGTGAAACATTTTTTGGAGAGCACTGCACTTAAGATGGCAGTACCCGGAAGAGGACCAGCCCGGGGATTGATCACAGGTGAGTGATTGATCATGTGGGGGATAGGGTAACATTGACTGGCGATTGCAAGGGTGAACGCTAGTCAACGTTAGGTGATTGCATACCTTTCCCATCCATGAGATGGTAAGGGAAGTGCGAAAACACCCCTGAGGTTCTAGAGCGGGTTACAGCATTCAAAAATAAAAATAAAAAATCAGACACTGTAAGAGCAAAACTGCTTCTGCAAAGCTGCTTCTGTTCCAGAGCAGCTACTAGCATACGTACCCCTATCTTTGATAAATGTGGGCCATTAAAACTATACTAGGACTTCTGTCAGTGTACGTACTACAGCCCCAGGGTAGGTGTGAAGGTTGCCTGGGGATGGGGCTGCGCCTGCACAGTTGTGCCCTGCGTCACTGATCATCATAGCAATGGTCCTGTACATACGGCCACTTGCTGTGGCAAGGTGGCTGCTCCCACACAGAAGCCTTCACACCTACCCTGCTGCGGTGTAATTTCTGGGTAGGTTGGGGACAGGGTAAGTGTGAAATGGCTGCAGTGTGAAGCCCAGCCTCTGTTCCTGATCTCAACTGTCCCTTGGAAGTTAAGTGTGAGAAGCGTCAGAGTTGCTCTACCCTCCCTCTGTATAGCAGATTCCTTTCCATTGATATTTTGCTGTATTTAGAATGAGTCAATTTATAAATATTTCTTGGGGTTTATCACAGCAACAAGTTTGGCTTTTTTTCTCTGTGATAGTATTTCCTTAAGTTTTAACCCTTACTTAAAAGTCCTGCCTTGTAGAGAAGTTGCTGTATCAGGATGTGGTTCTTGTGCTTCAAATAGCTGTGCAGCAGGGAAAAAAATTAAACATGTTGAAATTTTCTGGTATAGGAATATGATATTAAGATGCCTCATCTGCATTGTGGATCAAATATTTTATAATTCAAGGCAGTGCTGATTAATTTTTCTGCCAATTCATCCACAAAAAAGGGATATAAATTTGCACGTTATTATGTACTTTTTATGCAAATTTATTTTGACTTTTGCAACTTGGATAAGGGCTTACACTTTATGCAATCTATTAGATCCAGCAAACTCTCATTGCAATTGGATAAATATGGTATGGTATCTTTTTTGTTTTGACATACGCTTCTCTCTGCCTCTCTAACTCTGTATTTATCAAAGTGAAATATATGTAACCAAGAAATATCCACAGTTTTTGAAATGTGAAAGTCATGATTTACAATGAGAGAAAATAAGCTTTTCCATGTCTAGCATCCGTTTAAAAATTAATCAGACAGGTCCTACAAATATCCAAGTGGTTCATTATTGTCTTTATAGGTCTTTTTTTATTGGTACTGCTGCATATAAACATAAAAGGGAACATTTAATACTGAATGGGTAATGTAGAGGAAAGAGGGAATATGACATATTTTAAGCATTATATAGCTTTACATTGGCCATTGCAAAAAGTAAAGTGCAAACACTTTGACAAGAGAGGCTAAAGGGCAGGTTGAGAGTTCTCTTTTTGTCTGAAGGATTGCCTCGTCTCAACAATCTTAGTACCTGCTACAGTACTATTAAAAGTCACATAGGTAGCAAATTGCAAGTTTAATAACTTGCTATTATCTTCCTTAGCAGACCACACTTCTCTTAGTATAGTCCTGGGAGATCATTAAGATTTTCAGGGGAGGTACTTGTGTGAATGTCATCTTTTGTCTACCTGCAGTTGGACCTTCTTCATGGTGGCACCCACCCTCTGGAATAGTCTTGCCTCTGATATTTGTAGGAATCCCACACTCCTGGTTTTTAGGTGACTACTGAAGACTTACTGTATGCTCTTGCCCTGGTCTTTTCAGAGTGAATGTTTGTTTGTTTCCGCCTTCCCTTTATTTTTTTGCATGTTTTGTAAACCACTTTAAGATTATATTTTAATCGGAAGCAGTATATGAATATTTTTTTAACAAAATGTGGGACATTTCTGTGGTAGAGTTCTGATGAAATAGCCACCCCGCAGCCCCACTGGAAAGAAAAAAAAGCAAAGTTCCTGCAAAGCATTTCATGGTTTATGATGCTTGGTCATCAGTATGCAGAGATGGATGCAAAATCTTTCAGGTTTTATAAGTTAGCCAACTGTTTGAACAGGATGCAACCTCAAGTAAGTATAGGAAGACTACTTAGTCAAGCTACTCACCATCACCTGGGGCCAATTTGCACTTCAGCCTGTAGTCAGTAATTAGGCAACATCTGAGCAGGTGCATCTGCACTTGCAGGAGGTGTTTACATGCTAGAAATGCCCCCTGCCTGTGCAAAATTGTGCTCCACAACCTAACCTTTACCAAAGACTTACCTGAAGCATCCAGCCAGCAACCATTCACACCTCTGCTGGACAGAGAAATCAATGGAGCTGCTGTGCAAGCATGCTGGCAGCTCTGCTGACTTCCTGATGTGACTACACAGGACGTCAGGGTCATTATAGCAACAGCGCTGACACACGTGCAGTCACAGAGGGCACCGCACTCCAGATGGTGGCACCCAGAAGAGGACTGGCCCCAGGATCGATCATAGGTGAGTGATCAATTGCATGGGACACGGGCTGTTAATGGCTAGCACTTGCAAGTCCTCTTCTGGGCCTCTTTTGTCTGTATGCTACTTCAGACTTGAGAGCCGCCGCCTCTGGTAGTTTCCTCTGTCTGTACCAGAGCATAATCCAGATCAGGAGGCCCAAAATGAGCACCTGATCCAGTACAATGTGAACTTCAGGGCCAGTGCAGGGCCTAGACTAGACTAGACTGAAATTAGGATGTGCACAAATTCATTCATCAGAGCCGCATTTATATGAATTCATACAAATTCAAACATTTGACTATTCACATTCAAATTGAATATTGGCTTTATTCGAAGATTGACATTTGACTGTAAAGAAAATGCTTTTGATCATTCATTTGATGCTTCATTATATTCACAAAGTAGTAAAGCGGATGCCCAGTCACATCTCCAGTAGATTCACAGTGGATTCAGAGCAGATGTGGAACAGATTTTGAGGGGATTCAAAGTGGATTTGAATGGTATTCACAGAACATTTGCAGCAGATTCGAATACTACCATATTCAAAGTAGCTTTATTTCCATGAAAGCTAATTTCCTTTCCATTTGCTTCGATGTGAACTGAACATAAAAAAAAATTGTGCCCATCCCTAATTGGGATCAGTACCTGCTTGATCTGGACCAGCTGATCTAGAGCAGGAGGAATAAGTGCAGAAACGTCCATAGACAGTATAATGCAATTTGTATTTGTATTTCTTAGGTATGATGACAATGCGATTGAACTTCAGATCAAACACCATTTAATTAATTCTATATCTTACCAGAAGATGTTATAAAGAAGACAATATATATACTTAGATGTGCATATATTAGGGATGTGCACAAATGGGTCTTTTTGCGTTCAATTTGTGTTGAATTGAATGTAAGAAAATTAGTATTCGTTTGAATAGATCCCCTTCAAATGTGGTAGGATTCTATTTGATATGAATATATTTGTACAAATTCATACGGACATTCAATACGAATGCATACATATCCCATATGTATCCCATACATATCCCGTAACGTATCTGCTCTGAAAGCACCAAATCTGTCCTGAATCCACTTTGAATCCACTCTCAAACTATGCTGAATGCACTCTGGATCCATTCCAGATGTGACTGGTGCAGCCATTTCCCTGTCCCCCCCCCATTTCACAAATATTCTGAAGCATTCATACAAATTTTCTGAAACATTTGTGCAAATATGTCAATGTACAAATGTCATAACATTTGATTCATATATGAATGTCCAAATTCATACGAATATCAAATGTTATAAATATTCATGGGCATCCCTAGCGCATATATATATATATGACTGTGCATGAACTAGCCCCAATATGTTCATGTTGCACTCAGTCATGCCAAAGGAGTGAAAAATTCATATAACCAGTGCAGATTCCTAAAAATGTGCTTCAAATTGGTCAGTAGTAGTTTTTTTGCTTGTTTGTTTTTCCTCATTGCTAGGCTAAAATGACACAATGGAAGAGACCTGGATTGAGCATAGATTAATTCAAATAATATTAATTGTACGAACATTTATTACTTTAAAAAAGCTGTTTATTGAATAGCTGCAGATCAGTCATGATTTCAAACTATTTATCAGGGATTTCTGTTTTCTTTTGAAATGAAGTCAAGATTCATGAACAAGACTGATGAAAGGGCTAGCTGGCCTCTAGCACATTTTGGGCTTTTGTGCACTTTTTGTGGGTTCTACTGATCCAGATTACATGGAGCCCATTGATCCACTGTCTGCGCTGATGGCTCATTCTTCTCTGCAGCTGTAAAGCTCATGCAAGCTTTGCAGCCATCCCTCTACTTCACACTTCTGAAGCTATGAATGACAGCCTTGGAGCCTGGGAAGGGGTGTGTGTGAAATTACCCCCAGTAGTTCCACATCATAGAGGAGTACCAGCTGTATGCCCTCTGTAATCTGGAATAAGGTCCTTGCTCTACAGTAGATTTGGCTTAAAGGCCTCCTTAATTTGGTTCTAGCTCTATCATGTGCAGAGGCTACCAACAGGAGTTGTGGCCCCATAGATCTATGTTAATGCGTTGAGCTATGTGACCCAGAAACGTTCTATGCGGAGACTTAATTTGGATTTCAGTGTTTCAGTGAAACTTAAGGCTGAACATTCAATAGGCCACACTTTTATGTTATAATGGGTGATAATGAGAGCCAGAAGCAATGCATGTGAATGCAACTTGGTATCCCTGGAATCTGTGAAAGACGCCGACAAACTGATTAATAAGTACATACATGGAAAATGCATTCTATGATAGAGCAAGAGTCAATTTTCAGGTGGCAAAGTTTACATTGTATTCCAGTTCAACCGAGATTAAAGAGCAACCAATGAAATCCAGTTATCATGGGGGCTAAAGAACTTATTTGGTGAACAGTTCAGGGCCAGAAATCACCCAGATAGCTTTACTGCCCCTTCAAATTTTTTGTACAAAATACTATCTGAAAAGTTTTCAGGAGGCGTTGTGTTGTAAACTCACCTTGCATTTTGGGTGTTAGCCCCATCTCTTTCTTCTCGTTTACAAAACTGCTGCAAAAGATACAGTGAGTTTGCCTAACCATGGTTGATAGGCTGAGAAAACAATTGGGCTTGCCATTCAATTCAACTTAGTGGCTTGACCACTGGAGTTTGGATTAATCAATTATTAAAATTTGCATCTCTTCGCGTATAGGTAAACCACAGTTGCAAACCAATCACTGTAATATCTTTCTTCCTCTCTTTCTTTAGGCCATGGTCATACCTACAGTTTAAACCTTCAGTCCATCTTCTGATCACAACACTCACACTTTTTTTATTTCGGTCCATTTTTTTTGTGCACTTTCCACTCTGACATTAAACACATGGACAAAAGCCAGGTAGAAGAGAGCATTTCAGCAGGTGTCATTTCTATTTCAACTCCTCCTTCCACACATCTTTTAAAACAGAAAAACTGGGACCTGCGATTCCATCATGACAACTGCCTGTACACTTGAATCTCAGGGGGCTCCCATGCTTTGCAAAGCGAAATCACCTAATCCGTTTTTATAGCAGTGCTTTCCACCTTTGATTCTTAGAAGTACTTGTGTGGTCAGTATTTCCTCTAAATTAAATGTTTACCAAGTCATCTAAGAAGCCTGATCCATCCACCAAATTACATCAAAAAGTTTATGGTGCAAACAAGACTTGGCTGAGAGTAAGTCCAAACGAATGTGCTTACTACCGATTTCTGAGTTTTTACAAAAACACACAGTGCTGTATTGCCCTGCAAGGACAGTTCTGTTTCCACCTTGGAATCCCACCCACCCCGTTCAGTTTTGAGCAAAGTACAAAACCTAGCTCTAAGGCAGTAGTTCTCAACCTGTGGGTCGTGACCCCTTTGGGGGTCGATCTACTCTTTTACAGGGGTCATCTAAGACCATCGGAAAATACTATGCTTTAATTATGTTCAGTTTGTAACAATGAAAATACATCCTGCATATCAGATATTTACATTACTATTCATAACAGCAGCAAAATTACAGTTATGAAGTAGCAACAAAAATACTTTTATGGTTGGGGGTCAGGGTTAGGATTAGGTTGGGGGTCACCACAATACGAGGAACTGTATTAAAGGGAGGTTGAGACACAACCGGTGCACCCCAGGCTGGATTGGCACTGGGACTTCTGGGCTGGGCCGGATTGGCTCAAGACATTCTCACTATCCTTTAGTCCTTAGGCTTCAGTCCAAGGGATCTTCCAGGTCATTCTTTGCCAGGAATGTCAAGTTTAAAGGAAACCAAGGACTTGACTGGTTCCATTCACTCCAGGCATAAATAGACCTCCTCTGTTTGTTCGGGGGGCTTTTGTTGCTTCGGTGCCCGAACCGGTTTGAGCAAAGCGGGGCTTAAACCAGGAGCAATGACGCCTGCGTGCGCCTTTGCAAAACCCGCAGCAGCCCCCCCCCAAAAAAAACTTTATTCAGGCTCGCAGATGCTTTGTCTCTGCTTGCTGTCACCATTCTTGCTTCCATGGACGCGGGAGGGGCGGCGGCAGGGCGGCGGCGGCGGCGAGGGCGCCGGAGCCCCGCCGATCTGTTTAGGTGCCTCTGCTTAAGAAGGATCAGTAATCCAGCGTCTGCCTCGTACCTCCGGGTGGCGAAGAGACCTTAAGAGCCTTTGCTCGGGGCGCGGGGAGGCGGCGCGCGTGTCCTGGGAGCCGCCGAGCACTTGTCCTGTAATCGATTGCCGAGCGCGCTGAGCGCGGCGGTGCCAGGCGCAGGCGAGGCGCTTCCCGGCGCTCTGGGTGGCTGCGCGAGACGGGCCTCGTCTGCGCCTCGAGACGCGGGTGCGCGCCGGGGCGCGAGTGCGCCGGAGTTTGCCGGATCGGTTTCTCGGGGTTTGACCAGTTGTCCCAGGCTAACCCTGCGCTCTGAAGATGGAGGAAGTAAAAAACAGGATTACCCTTAGCTACAGAGCCACACTGCCTTAGTTTCCATAACCAACTGCAGTGCACAAACACACGAGCATCACGCGCGGGGAAGGAAGGAAGGAAGGGAGAAAGAAAGAAAGAAAGAGAGGGAGAGAGAGGAGAGGGAAGGAATTTCCTTTCCTTTCCTTTTTATTTTTTTGAAAGAGAAAAGCTCATTTGCAAAACAAACAAACAAGGGTGATGGAATTGATTTACTACATGCACTGCTAAGGTAAATCTTTCTTGGGGTATTTCTTTCTTTCTTCCCTTCCTTCCTTTCTTTCCTTTCTTTGCTTGGGGGTTGTCGGTGGTGGAGAAGAGCAGCTTTGGGCGGTCTGTGTCTTCCTTTCTTGGATCCCGTGTGTGTGTGTGTTGTGTTGTGTGTCTTCTGTGTGGTGTGTGTGTTGCAAGAGGGGAGGGAGGCGAGAGGGCGGCGGAGAGGGTCTGTCACAAGAGTCAGGCGCAATTATGGAGCATCTTCTGTGCTGCTGCCGGGATACAAATGACTTGTTGCTGTTTGGAAGGAACACAAACAAACAAACAGACAGCCAGACAGACAAGCAAACACTCCAACTGTAGGGAATGGCGAGGGAGACGGGTTGGTGTCAGGGTAGTTATTCTCACGATTTTCAGCCTTTCCGAATGCAAAAGGTGGCATCCATCAAAAGAGGCTGTTGTGAAGCCGGTGATCGGTTTCCTTGTGTGCTCAGTCGAGCCATCGGTTCCCTTCTTTGAAATGCAAAATAAAACAACAACAACCAAATAAGAATAGAATAGAAAGGCATAGGCTTGTCAGTTTGCAACAGCCTTGGGTGCCTGCTTTCGTGTGTGGCTTGTGGCATGACATACATTTTAGCTTATTTATTTTTTTCAAAAACCTAGGACTTAAAATTACTTTGACAGGTTCTATTTATGGGCGTGGGAATCGACACACAGACACAAGCAACACATGCACACACTCGGATCTCTTGATTTTGTCCTGGGCCAAAACCCACTAGTGAAGTTGGCCTCAGTTCCTTACTTGTTCCTGTTTCCCTCCCTCCCAGTCCCCCTTGTCCTTCCTCCTTCTCTTTCCTCCAAGATTTTTCCCCCCTTTCCCTGGTTTCTTCAGGAACCGGTGAATCAAGTTTTCTCCTGCCGTCTGGTTAATCGCATTGCTGTCGCTTTGGCTGACCTCTCTCTCTCCCTTTCTGTGCTTCATCTTTCCTGAAAGGACGTCCCATTCCCAACACGACCATCCTGAAAGGAGAGGAAGGAAGGAAGGAGGGAGGGAGGGGAAAAAGCAAGAACCTTCCTTCTCTCCTTCATTCCTCATCGATCCATTAGCTCGGAATGACCTACCTGTAAGTTTTCTTCCTCTTCCCTTGAACTCTAGAGGCGGGGAGGGGAAGAAGAAAAAAAGAGGGGAAAGAAAGAAGAAGAGGGGCAGGCTTATTTCAACACACTTCCCCATCTTGCTAGACTTCCAGCGCACCCTAATTCTTCCTGCCTTTTCGTTCTTGACTCGAAGGAGGGGTTAGAAGCTGCCATCTAAAGCTGGAAATGGTGAATAAACTTTATTTTAACGATAGAACTTTTTCTCCTTCCCTCTCTCCCTGCCACCATCCCGTTCATGTGTTTTCTTTCCTTCTTGCTCAACTCAGTGGCTGGGATACTGTTTTCCCTTGTTTTCAGAAAACCTATCCCTCCCCTGTTACTGTATGTGCTACCTGCAGAAGGGGAAAGGCAAGGTAATTTTGGAGTGTCCTAAGTGATTCGCTTCTCTGTTCAAGACACTTAGGTTTCTCTTATTTTAAAAGCCGTGCAACCATCAGTTTGATACCAGCTTTGCCTGTTGAAATCTAAGCGTTGTATGCTGACTCTCTTGGGAATTTGATCTATAGTATGCCAGGGAAAGGAACACAGAGAAAAGTGTTTATTATTATTATTTTTTAAAGGAGGGGGATGAGGTGAAGGGAAGTGGTTTAGGAGACAAGAAATGAAGCTGCCTGTTTTCCAGTAAGTAATGGAGAAATTCCAGGAGCTGGGGCTAAATATACTTGGCGATCAATACAGAAATGGCTCATTGTGAATAATTTAACTGCTTGGTGTAGTGAGAGTTTTGAAACTAAAGGCAAATGGGAGCAGACGATTAGGAGATTAAAAAATGAAATTCTCCTGTCCGTGACTTTTTTGTTTGTTTTTAAAGTTTCCACTCACAGTAATGTGCTGATGACAATTGACCTTTTAATTTAATTTAATTTTATTTTTAATCAAGTGGTAAGCTAGTGGGCGTTATCTAATACAGTTACTTGGGTTTCTGGAAAGTAATAGCTTGCTCTGTGTTGGCAAAGTGCTAGAAGAAACTTTTGAGATTCCTATAAAATGCAGCATCTAGATGTATTTTAGAAGTGACTTTAGATATATGGAAAAACAAACTGGATCTGGTATAAAATAGATGGAATATTTGTGATAGAGAAATGTGAATAGGTTGTTCTGAAGCCGAAAACAGTGTGGTGACAGGAAGCCTCCTAGTACTGACAGTTTCCTAAGACCTGAAGTTTAGTCCTAAAGGTTCTTGCTGGAAGTTAAGTCCTTCTGACGCCCAGTTGGTTTTAATTAAAAGTATGCTTAGGGCTGTCGCCTTAGCACACTGGGAAGAACCTCCTCAATAAAGGATTAACGTCTGAGTTAGATTACACCTGAGGGACCATATAGGACTTTTTGAGAAATGGGGAAAGTGTGTATTTTGGTGTTCTTTCCTGTCATGTAAAGTTGTTAGCTTTTCCACTGGCTTCAGCTTTTGGATGCCTGAAGAAACATTCTCACAGAGGACTTTGGCGCTCTTCAAGCAGTGGATAAGTAGCAGCACCAAGAAAGGACAGATGGCTTAGGATCCCAGATTTTTAATGACTGGCAGGGTGGCGTTTCTGAAGGTATCTTTTTTGCCTTGCAGCACTGCACTTTGACTATGGAAGCAGAGGCTACTGATGGATATCTGCCGTGTAAGTATTGGTTTTATCTGCTTTTATATCTTTCTTACCTTTTTGTTTTTTGTCCATTCAGATGCTACAACCCTACCATTCCTTTTGAATTAATTATTTAAGGACAACAAGAACTTTGTTCCTCGCAATAAGTATTCAAGTTTGATAGTTTAGGGAAGCTAGAGTGCTAGAGGTATAGAAGAGGAAGTCTGTATGAAACTGGAAGCAGGGCAAAATATAATCTGCCACACTCAAGTCCCTTTATTTTTTAAGCTATCATATGGGAAAACCTATGCAAAACAAAGTAAATGAATGGGAAATAGATGTGTTGGGTCTATATGTAAGGAATGAAACCAGAGCAGTGAGATGAAATTGCTTTTGTTAAGGCAGAACGAGACAAGATGCAGATATTTCTATATTCTTTGAGACTTCTGTGTTAATGAATTCTGTGTTTCTTGAAAGGTAATACTGTGTTTGTTTTGCTACAACAAGAACCCTAAGTTGTGTAAGAATCTAATCATGCAGAAAATTTAGCTACCACACAAAACTTTCTGCCTTCCAAAGTACTGTACATATTCTTACTTGAGCAGAAAATAGCATTTTTCTTCTTGTAACTGTTTTTTTTTAAAATAAAATAGGTGACAATGAGCTTTCACCTGAAAGGGAACACTCCAATATGGCAATTGACCTCACCTCAAGCACACCCAATGGGCAGCATACCTCACCAGGTCACATGACAAGCAGTAAGTAACCCATTAAAGTCTTTTTTTATAACAAATTAATCAATCTTTCCCCAATCTATGTTCCTTGTGAATACAAGGACACAGCAGAGTTGTTCTTGCCGATGTTAGATAAAACCTGAGCTTGAATGCCAGTCTGATTTATCCTGAGATGGCTTAGGGGAGATGGTACTTGCTCTAACCGGGTAGGAGACAAATTAGTGGTTGTTAGTAATTTTTGCGGATTTTGTGACAGAAATACTTTTGGCATTTTCTCCACAGAAAAGTCAGAAGAAAGACCCAGAAAATTTAGTCTAAGACTGCAATTAGTCACTGGTGGTGGTGGTAGTGCGGGGGGAGCATCTCTAAGGTGCTTCAGGGAAGGCTTTGGGGTGGAACTGTCCCACTCCTAAACACTTCTGTGCTAGAAAAGATGGATTATTACCCAAGGGCACACATTGGCTCCTCTGAGGTACGTCTGAGGTGCCCCCTTTGTTACATCTGAACATAGCTTTGGATGGTTTAAAGTTATACTGTGCTGAGTGGGCTGAATGTCTGATTCCCCCCCCCCCTTACTATTATTCAGGGTTCTTCAGGCTTCTTATCTCTGCTTTTACATTATTTTGCCATTGGTTGAGATGTCTAATATTAATAGCTCTGCCCTGACCTATAAAACTGAATAAAAATATTTTAATTTACAACTTCCTTTTTCACTGCTTTCTTTTCCTGGTATGCCTTCGCATTCCGTTTGGAATTTCTGCAGTAGAATGAGCTTTTATAGTAAATATCACTTCAGTAGAAGAATGAAGCTTTAAGAATGAACTTGTTGTAATAATAAGGTTCAACATTCATATCACCTATGATTTAATGGAAGGTGTTACACTCAGTCATTTCTCCTGTCCTCCAGCAGATTATGAGTAAAGCATAGGCTTTATGAGTCTTTAAAATTGAGGGTTATTACGAAATATCCAATTATAAGATATACATTGCTGAAGAATATGATTGCTAGTATTCTGAACTGAACTTTATATGACAACCACTCATAACTCTGTACATTTGGAAATTCAACACCTTTGGAATTGGAGTTCAGATACAAATTTTATTGCATTATAAAAACTTTACTATTAACTTCTCTTTTTTATGTTAGAAAATAAATGGTTCTTGTTGATTTTAATATTTTTTACCATATTGACAAGAGGTTATTCTGTGCCAGTTTACTTATGAGTAATCCCACCAAGGTTCAGTTCTGATTTTGTGTAGGACTGTGCTCCTAATCACTGACTGAGGAGTAACATTATGGAAACTGGACAACTTTTTTTTTTTTTTGCTATTCTGTTATCTATAAATAGGTTGTAAAATACTTGTTGTTGTATATGTCTACCTTATATGCAGATACACTCTGGTTGCAAAGAAACAGGTTTTTTTGTGTAGTATTCAAAATTAATGTCCTACAGCAGCATATAACTTTCCACTAATTCCAAGCACCTGTGTCAGTATTGCACATGCAATCATGACCCCTTGAAGCACTGCTTGTTGCATTTTTTAGCACTGATAGTTAAATATCACTTTCTGTGAGAGCTTAGAAGAGTAGGGATATACACAATTTTTTTTTTTGTATTCGATTTTTATTGAATTGAATGCAAGAAAATTCATATTTGTCCTACCTTCGAATGTGGTAGGATTCGTATTTGATATGGCTGTTCAATCCCATACGAAGCTTCATGCGAATGTATCAAAATGTTTCATTCAAATTTGAATGTCAGTCTGCAAATGTGTCAACATTCAATTCAAATTTGAATGTCCAAATTCGGCCAAATTCATATGAATTTTGAATGTTATGAATATTTATGCACATCCCTACAGAAGACTAGTGGAGTGGGCCTAAGTGGGAGATAGCAGCAGAGAATTTAACTACATGCAAGCAAAACTGTGTTGGAGCTCTAATCATTAAGGACTTATGCAGGGTTCCTAGCAGAAACTTGACCTATGGGTAACTCTTCCGTTGAATGGTATCTGTGTGCTTGTACTTATGTTGATATGCAGGTGGGTGAAATGACTCTTCGCTGAGGGATAAGAGAACAACAAAACAGGTTGTCAGGACTCAGTGATTGATTTTAAGTAAATTACCAGTCTTTTCCCAAAGGGTTTAGTAGAGATATAAGGGAGATCGAAACACATTTTGAATCAAGAGTCAATTTTATGTTTCCTTATTTGTTTATTCCGTTAAACCTATGATTGTGCTTTGTATTGTTGTTTATCAAGATCACCGATCTAGCTAGACCGGTATGGTCTGCTGTGGTTGGCAACAGCTCTCTAAAAGCTTTGCCACAGTTTAACCTATGCACCATGCTGTCTTTCCGATGGCTGTGTCTACCAGGCCTTACTTTGCCACTGAGCAGTGGCTCTTCCCACTTATAATCACTTCCTCGTAATGCTGAGACAGTGGAAGCATTTTGCATCAATTGAACTATTTACCTTACAACTGTGTCCAGTATCTCAAAAGCTTGTTCCATTTGAAGAAAGTAGTCCATGGAAGTCACTGTCACCCATCTCATTCCAGTTAGTTTCCTAGGTGATTTCATTTTCAGGTGGTGACAGTTGCTGCTACTTTTGGGAACTATATTTGCTCCTTCCCCATGGAGTGAGAAATATAGGCATAGCATTAAAATGTTACAAATACCAAGATGGGTATTTCCTTCCAGTTCTTGAAGTACCACATTGTTGGTATTTGTGTATGGGAAATATACACTAGCCTAGAGTTAAAACTTCCTCAGATATTCTGATCAGAAACACTAGACTAGAGAGATGCCTGAACTTATAGATGTTGGCCAGTAACTATTTTATTTTATTTATCTACTGTGTTTGTATCCTTCCTCTCACCCAAAGATCCCAGGGTGGGTCACGACATAGGATAAAAGCACCAAACACTAAAACATATTTACAATATAACCTTCCCATCCTGACAGAGCTATGCAGTATTGCTCATTCCTAAGAAATCTATGGTGTGCTCATTTCATTTTCTAGCCAGTGCAGATATTTACTGAAGGGCTAAAAGTCAATATGGGATTTGTGTGGGAATTGTGGCCTAATTTTTGCTAAGCTTTTGTGGAAGCTTAAGTTGATCAAGAATTCACTTTTCTTATTTAGTTCCCGAAAACAATTGTGTTACTTGACCAGGATTCAGTTTCTGCAAAAAAACAAAAGTTGGGAAATATTGCACTGAGCGTTTCTGAATATATCACTTTAGGACGACGTCCCTTGCCTTGTCTTGAATATGCTTGTATCCAGTTGAAACAAGGAAGGAGAGCATAACAGGCAATTCTCACCCAACTGTTGTAAAATTACATGCTTGGGAGAGAATTCCTCGCTCCCCCCTCTTATTTATTAGCCTCTGGCAACTTCAAGTGAGTAAGACTTGGCTAAATGAATATGTTTTCAGGTTTGCTTCCAAAAGGTTGCAGGTCAAATATTTTTGGCACGTGTTTCATAATGTCAAGCTTGTCTTTTCATTACAGCATCTATAATTACATACACATAGATTATAGATGAAGCCAAGATATCTTCATATAAAAGAGAAGGTGCCATCTCCTACATGGGATTGTCTTAGCTGATTCATGACTTTTGACTACTGCACAATGTGACGCTTCCTTTCAGGAAGACTTTTGGTCTTGATTTGGTAGATGATGAATTTGAATAGCATCTTTTTTTTTATTTTATTTTTTTGTAAGCAATTGCTGAATATAAAAAAAGTAAATGGATTTTTTTCTTTCTCTCAGTTTACATATTGAATGCCATATTCCCATGATATTAATAAAATAATTTTGTTTATTAAAGTTCTTAAAGTTACTGGGATGACTTCTGTTGAGTGTGATGGATCCTTGTGTGATAAATGCAAGAATTTTAACTAGGCTTCAGAGCTGGCTCAGGTGACGATGAAAAAGATTATAGGCTACATATACAGACTTCACATTTGGCTTCTTACTTGTGAAATACTTTTTTTTGCGGTATTGCCTTAGATTACGTAGAATGCTTCCAGACATGGGTAATAATCTATGACTTTCCTGGCGTTATATTAGAACTGCCACACATATCTGTGGCAGTCTTAGGCCTTTCCTGCACTGAGCTGTATTCTGGATTATATTGCAGAACAGGAACCTGTCACCTGTATGCTAGTACAAAGGACATCAGGCCCCAAGTGGGGCCTGTCATAGTCTGCAATAGCATGTAGATCCCTAGTTTGGGATAATTCAGAATAAGACCCAGTGCGGAAATGTCTGATAATATAATGCTGGGATATAAAAGCAGTGTCCTAAAATAGCAATATGATGGGAAATCCAGCAACAATGCCTGAGTTCTTGTCATATTGTTTCTTTTACTTTGTCTGCTGTCTGTTCCCGTAATCAATCCTCTTGCAAAATACTGTATGTTAGCAAGGACAGAAAAATAAAAAAAAACAAAGGGAAGGGAGTAGGTGCTTACTAATGTACCAGTATTTTGCAAGAGAATGACTATGGGAACAGGTGGTAAATGAGGTAAAAAGCTGAGATTTTACTGGGATTTCAGGGGCAGCAAAAGCAATTGTGGAATCCACAAAGGTCCCTCAATTTCCTTTTGATATCTGTAGACACCACTGGCCTTCCTCTACAGTTGAGGTGATTTTGGGCTGAGATTTTTGCTCAGCTTTCCAGTTGCATTTTATTTATTTTAGGAGCTATCTATAAAACACTTTCTCACTTTGTAATCACCCTCTTTTCTATTGCCATTCCTGCAACCGGAAAGATTGACCTGCAGCCTATCCAGAGTGTTTATTCCATTTGTAGAACTGGTTGGTGGATGCATTTATTTATATCTGGGAAACAGAGTTCCCCCCTCTGAGATGGCCCAGACTGAGTCATGCCAGGGCATCTGTGAGTCACTTGCGAATAAAGGTGAGAACAAATGGCCTTAGAGAAAGTCTGAAGAAGCAGCCTTGCCCTCCCTCTCTTAACATTCATTCCTCACTCTGAATGAAGTATCTATGAAGCTATTGGGTAAGAAAGAATAGAGGAGAGAGGAAGTGATCTATCAATTCTCCTTTCCTTGCCTTGCCAGTTTGACCATACACTGGTAGAGAGATACCTCCCAAGAAAAAGAGGTATTTTCTGCCCATTTTTTCCTCACCCATTTAAGGGGTCTCAAAGTGCCTGACAAAGGTGTTTGTTCTTCTCTCCACAACAGACACCCTGTGAGGGGGAGGGGCTGTGAGAGCTCAGAAAGAGAGCTGTGACTAGCCCACGGCCACCCAGCTGTCTTTGTGGAAGAGTGTGGAATCAAACCCAATGACTGCGAGATATGAGGCCATCGCTCTAACCACAAGACCAAACTGGCTCACTGTGTTCTTTTTTGCTCCTGTTTAGTAAACAGGACTGAACCAGCCCCAACTGTACAGCTGGGATGGAATAAAAATGATGCTGTTGCTTTTTGAGAGGCCCTGAGGGTGCTTCATTTGAAAGAGACATCCCGAGTTTTCTTTATCCCTGCTTTGAGGGTGCAAAATGTGTGGCAGGGTGGGCTTGATTTCTTGAATGTCATTTTGACACATTGAGTGAGGGGTGGGCTCAGGGTAGGCTATTTATTGTGATCAGATAGTCTTACGCATGCCTTTTTGACCCAAGGGTGAGCTTTGTGGCTTAACAGGAACATGACCTCTTATGTCCTTGGATCAAACAATCTAACTACTATTCTACAGTAGCTCTCAACTTCTTTATATTGCTTGGGTATTGAGAGTTTGCTGCATATGTGATTTTGCTGTCCCATTCCTACTTAGCAAGATGATGTTATAGGATCTTGGCTGATTTCAGTTTTGTACTTGAAGAGATTTTGCTATTCCAGCTTTGACAAAAGGGCAATCTATTTATACATTAATTTTGATCCTGCTGGGAAGTTGGCATGAAATGGTTCTAGGCAGCAGGTGGATTCACAAACTTTTAAAAAATATATAGGAACAGATTTACACTGTTGCCATCTAGTTCTTAATAATTTAGCTTTGGAATATAGTATCACTTGCACTACTGAAAATGTTACATTAGTTGCAAGGTTTGTATTCATGTCCTGATCTAACTTGTGATGTGAAAAACTATCATTGGAACCCTTGTCCCAGATGGGCAGTATTGCATATATTTGGTCAATGCAAATATCTGAAGACATCTTTTTAAAAATGTGTTTTAGTGAATGAGCTTATCAGAATGTCTGATTGGAGGGACAGTTTCTATACACCTTCAACCCATTGCATCTAAAAGTTCTTCCAGAGCTGAAGAACAGCCAAAGGCTTTCAAGGGTGGGATTTGCGTGTTTTGTCCTGTGCTTTTCCCTTGTGTATTTGTTTGACTCATAAGCTTTTGCGGAGATGTTATCACAAGTTTCAAAAGTTCATGTTAGTTTTCTTGGGAGGAATTATGGTTTTAAAATGAGTACAGTATCCAGACACACAGCACACATATATTGCAGAGTCTAGTTGTGACAAATTCAGGTTTAGTTCACTCTTGTTGGGAGATGGAATGGGCTTTTTTTGTGTAAATTCACACACACACACACACACACAGTTAAGAGATGTACACTTTAGGAGTGTTGAAATAAAGTGGTTTATGCATTTATATCCTGCCTTTCTTTTTAAGGAGCTCAAGTCTCCTCTGTCTTAAGAATTTTGTGAGGTAGAGCGAGATGTAGTGATAAGCTCAGGGAGAGGATTTGAACCCTTATTCCCCAGATTTTATCATCTGCTGCTGTGTCCTAAAGTCACATTCTAGCTTCTATGCCACACTGGCTCTCTGATGTAGAAGCAAGAAATCTTTGGCTGCCTCCAGACAGCAGTCCCGTACTTTAATAGAAAGCAAAAATGTGGGTTATTCCTCCACCACACTTATTGCTTTCTATCCAGAGTCATGTGCAATCCAGGTAATTCAGCTGTTTCAGATTTCTAGATGTGCACATGGCCAACTGTGTGGTTGGCTGTTTCAGCCTCCAGGCATGGAGCTCTGATAGCTGGTCTAACTAGAGGGGTAAGTTGGTCTCTGAAAAGTGCTATTGAAGAAAAAAAAATGCTTCCACTGCTGGGTTTTCCTGCAATAGTTTTTAATGCCTTTTAGGGATGAAAAAGTGGGACTATGGTGGGATTGCCTGACATACATGAAGCAACCCCACCATAGCAGTGCAGTAATGGTGCTATTTTCATCTTGTCTGGGTGCACCTTTATTGGATATCAATAACAGTGAATATCTTGTCCTTTGCCTAATACAGTCTGCTGATTCATTGCCAATAAAATGCAGTATCGCTTTATAGGATGCCATACTGTTAAATGTTGTTGAATCTTTTAAAACAGTGTTTACCAATGATTGCTCGCTATAGGAGGGTGGCAATTAGGAGTGTGGACAGAATTGCTTATCCAATACATGGCACTATGTGGGAGTTTGTAGTAATGTAATCCCAATGTTATGCAATAAATGACTATGCAGGTAGCATTTTAGAAAGTTGCATGTTTCTTGGTATTTATTTATTTCTGCCTGTTTTGGTACTTTTGTTACAGTCATTGAATATATTTCTTTATTTAGAATATTTATACCCTGCCTCATATCCTAAGAATCTCTAGGCAGCTTACAATAAAAACCCATATGCAGAAAAATATTAAATACATGCCCTATTAAACAGTATTAAACAGCATAGTTAGTCAAAAGTTAAAATTAAAATTAAAATAGTGCTTGAGTCAATTAGTGCCCAAAAGGTTTAATAAAAAGCTAGGTCTTTACTTGGTGCCTAAAAGTTAGAGGAGTTAGCATTAAACAGGCCTCCAAGGGAAGAACATTCCATAAGTGAGGTGCCAGGACACCAAAATCTATATCTAGATGCTAGTCCAGTCTACTATGTGGCCTGATGAAAAGGAATGTCTTTCTTCATGAGATCCTCAACCACACATTTCACAAGCAGACTAAAAGGGAATATTTTTCACTATTTGAGAAGAGCTGGTTATCCCTATTCTTTGTTGGTCATGTCATTTAAAAGGCACACCTTTAGCCTAATGGGGCTGTTTAAGGGGAAGGGAATTCCCTGATTCTTGTGCAGACAATGACAAAGCCAAGGATGTCTTTTTCTTTCTCTTGAGCAGTGTGATGGGAAAGCAGGAAAATCTAGGGTCCTTTCTGCGTTGGCCCTTAATCTGGATGTAGTACACATTGTAACCAAATGTGGAGTAAAATTTTGGATATTTTGGATTAATTTGAAGCCCCCAAATACCCCAAATTTGAACTCCCAGGGAATTTGTAGCCAGATCATTTTACATAGGCTTTTATATAACAAAAAATACCATAAACAGAGACAAAACTAATTTCAAACTCAAAAAGCCAGTATTTCTTGTTAAATTAGTGGACAATTTATTAGAAAAAAGAAGAGAAGTTAAAATGAAATGTAAAGCCATGTCAGAGACATATTTCATTTAAACATTCAAAAGAACAAGGATAAACATGCACAGTCCCAAACATGGCTAAATAAATTAGCATTTCCCATTAAGATATTTTTATACATTAAACTGAGCCCATCCTCTTTTTGTTGAGACAAACAGCATGTAGCTGTACTCCTTTTTTGGAGGAAAAATATGAAAATGAGAGTGAAATTCTCATAAGAACAATTTCAAAGTTTACAGAAAAATATAAAAGCCAGAAAGAGAATACGGTAGTAAATTCCCATTACTAGAAAAATCCCTAGCCCTAGCCAAAAATTAAGAAATATAGGGGGGAAAATAAGGAAAAATAGGGAGGAATGGAATGAAAGCCAAGAATCTTCTCACCAACGTTCCTCAGCATGCCCAAAAATTCAAAACTGCACAAATGTAGATTCAGCAGGACCGTATCTCTTCTCAGGAACAAAAAAATGACTTTAAAAATGGGAATAATCTTCAGTCTTGGTCTCCAAAATGAGTAAAAATCTCCCAAAATTAAAAAGAAATGCTATTTAAAAATGGTTTATTCAATTGCTTTGACCAGAGGGATCCAAACTGCAAAGTGCAAGATTCAAAATATCCCTTCAGGAAAACTACACCCACTTCCTCTTCAAGCAGAGAGAAGGAGGGGGTAAGTGGGCAAGAAGAGAAAATTTTTAAAAAGTACTTTATTCTGTCCCTCTAAATCAAAAACAAAAACCCAGACTGTCAGGTTTTCCTTGGCAGAAGAGTTCTTGCTAAATTTCTTAATCCACTAATCTCATCAATTTGAGAGGAAAAAAAGGAGGGGTAGGCAAAACCCCTTTTCTTAAAAAGCACAGAGGATTCTTTTTAAAAAGCAAAACTACTATTGCCTCAAAATGTCTAAACATTGAAGAGAAATCATATTCATGATTTCAATTCCCAAAACACAAAGGCATAATCAGGAAGAAAAAAAAATCTTTGTATGCATATGGATGGGAATCATATGACACACACCTTAAAGAAAGCAACTTTTTGGATACATGGATGATGACTATATATGTCCCATCCATACTCTGCCTTATTGCCCCTTGTATGCCAAAATTGGGCCATGAAAACTGATTATTCTCCCTTTTTGTTAATGAATAAAAATGAATACATGTCTTCAGTTCCAAAAGATCCTAGCAAATACTCCTGTACTTTGCCCCCTACTGAAAGGAAAAACTGGTTCTACCATTTCTTCCCCAAGCTGTCCAGAGGAAGTTAATCTCATCAAAGCAAGCAGTAAAATTCCAAAAAAAAAAAAAAAAAACCCTTCTCTCTTTCTTCTCCCCTTCAAGTTAAAAAAATGGTTAATAGTTATGCAGACTTTGGCAAATCTTTACAAAGTCCAAAAATTCTAAAATTCAGCATTATTCCATAGGATCCACCTCAGAAATCATTTATTTTCTTTTAAAACAAAGGTTACTACTCTTTTCCTCAGTGATTGTTTCTTAACCCATGTGTAAATAGACAAAGTTTGCTTTTGCCTCTGGTGCCCGAGGCATAATCCCATCACTTCACCAGCAGCTCAAATCTTCTCCTTGGTCAGTAACCTTTAACCAAAGGAAAAATCTGTTCTCTCAAAAACCCTTACAGAGCTTCCTTTCCTTTTTAGAAATATTTTGGATTATAAATATCTTTTCCAAGGCTTTATTAATATTTCAAGTCCATGGTCCAAGCCTCTTTTTTAAACATCTACATCTCCAGATATGCACATTAATGCAGGTCTTGGAGGTCCCCTCCACTGTTTGCTAAATGAAGCCTGATCTGGATGGAGACCTTAATCTGGATCACTGGTATACCTGGTTTATTGGGTCTACAAAGCAGACCAGTACAACCCTGATCCAGAACATGGGAGACATGCAGATGGCATGCCTCTTGTGTTCAGGACTACCAAGGACACATTTTGGTGTCCTGGGGTGCAGCCAAAATATACCTCCTTTCCTGAGCCCTGAGGCTAGGAACTTTCGATTCTAGTTTGCTGACATGTGTGAGTGCAACCATGAACCTTGTGTGAGCTTCAAGGCTGTAGTATGGGCTGATTTGAGATCATAACATACTCTGATCCCACCCATACCTTCCAAAGGTAGGCCTGGCTCTTTCAGACAGACTGATCCCATTCATTCATTCCATTTTTTATTTGTATACCGCCTTTCCAAAAAGCAAAATTTCCCCCAAGGCGGTTTACAACAAACAGAAAAAAAATACAAAGAATACAACAAACCAATACAAGTAAAAAATCAATAACAATAAATAATCATTGCATCAAAGAATACAACAAATCAATACAAGAAAAAACCCAAATCTCAGTAAATAATAGATCAGTCTCAGTAAATACAAAGTAATACATCATACATTCAATGAGTACCCTCATACATTAAATCAATATTATAAAATTATATATAAATGGAATAATACACTATAAAAATTATATAAAACATTGGGGAGGGGAAAAAGAGGCACCAATACTGGTTCCTCCTCCTTTCCCCTTTTCGAGCTCAGTCTTGTTTCTGTCTACAGCTACCGATGAGGGCCGGCTGGGATGATCCTCCATCTTCTAACTAGACTTAATGCCAAGCAGGGTGGGGCTGCACAAACGCACGCCGAGTCTGGCAGAGATGGTTCTTCCGCATTCTCTCACTAACTTGGAGTTTAGCCTTTTATCTTGGTGGAGGGAGAGGCCCAGGTAGCAGACACACACACGAAGTGTAGCACCGGCAGATGTTTCTTCCCCTCACTGACTCAGCATTTGGTCTTTTATCTTGGTGGAGGAGAGGCCCAGGTAGCAGACACCCATGCGTAGTACAGCACCGGCAAATGTTTCTTCAACTAACACCAACTAAATCCCAACTAAAACCAAGGGTATTTTCACACTTCCCTTCCCTCCCGTTGGACGGGAAAGGAGAGCAATTAACCAATGTTGACTAAAACTTGCACTTGGAGCACTAGTCAATTTTGGTCGTCATCGTCCCCCTGCCCTGGGATCAAATATTTACCTGATTCGATTGCGGGGCTGACCCTCCTATGGGTGCTACCATTTTGGCTGTGGCACCCTACGCGACTGTGCATGCGTCAGCGCTGTCACCATGATGCTCTGTCCACATGCAGTCATGTCTATGGTCATCTGAGGTGCCAGCATGCTTGTGTGGCACCTCAGATGACCCCAAATCACCAGAAGAGCTATGGGTAGTCATGCTGCTGGATGCCCCAGGTAAGTTCTGGTAAACATTGGTTAATCAACAATTAGTGAACTTTTGGGGAGGGAGGGCATGCTTGGAGGCTGTGGCAGCCTCCTCGAAGTGCAGATGCTCTTCACTAGAACTTCACTAATTGTTCACTACAGGCCAAGGTGCAAATAGGCCCCAGGTAAGTGCAGTATAAATTGTTGTCAGGATTCACACGATGAATTATCTGTTTCATTACAAAAATGAATTGAAAAGTTTGGGTATTTTATATTTTATGTGAAATATAATATTATAAAATGTATATAATATTTATATTATATAAATATACTGATAATGATACTTGGTGTTCCCACACATGAATTTTTGATATTGAATATTTATTATATTAGAGCATGGGTACCTCCAGACTTGTGGAATAATCCCACAGTTAAAGGTAAAAGCACAGCTATCCTACTGTACAGCTCCCAGAATGCAGCTCTGTAGGTTCCCACTGGAAGCTACGACAGCTGAGTCAGCATGCGCCGTCAGGCTGGTTGAGGCAGCCAATCAGGTTTGAGCTGCCCTTCCTGCTCCCATTGTGCTGCTCTTGCTGTCGATCATTGTGTGTGATGCCTTGATCCGGACTGCGCATTCCGGTGCGCAGTATAAAGAAGTCTGGACACAGCCTATGTTGTGATCTGGACAAAAATGAGAAAAATCTGCGAGTGGTGTAGGTAAAACTAAGGGCATGGCTCTACAGCCATTTTGGGAGGCATCTGGGAATGGGCTCCTCTGAAAAAGCACCCTCCACTCTTGCACTGGTGGACGCCTTGCTGAATATGGATGCTACAGTGCAGTTATTTGGCAGAAGAGTGGCCAAGGTGCTGCTGCAGAGAGTGTGATTTTGTGCCCTTCCCCAAGTGCTTCCGGAGGGTATCACGCCATTTGGTGGGTACATTGTGCCACCAAATTCAGCCACAGGATGACAAATTGTCCCTGCCTAAGGAAGCCCTGCTTGACTGTGAAGACATGACCCAAATTAAAATATTAAGCTTAAAAAAAAAGCAGAGAGAGGGAAAGCCGATGAAATAAATAATATAAACATGTCATGCAGGGAAAGCTTGTATGGACAATTTGTGGTGGCACCAGTGTGTAATGTGCTGCTGGACTGTGTGTTGAAGCAGAAGAGCTGCTACCAACAGTCTGGTTCCTCCTCATGCCACTCTCTGGCCCTGTCCCCAAAAGACTTATTAGCCCCTCTCAGCTTCCTCTGCCGTCACTCTGTTATAGCTGACTTTAAAAGTCCCCTCCACTTCTGGAATAAGCGCCCCCATGGTAGCCGCGATCTAAACGGACTTTCCGTCCCCATGGTAGCCGTCTTCTCTTTCCAGGCATCTTTTTCCCCCCACCCCCTCTCTTGTTAAAAGGAAAAATAGCCAGATCTCCGGCTCCTGAAATGGCTTCCCGCCCCTACCAAAGGCAGATGATCGCTCATTCATTCACTTTCAGCACTTACTTTCAATCAGTTCTCTGTTAGAAAAGGCTTTCTGCCCTGGCAAAGTCAGCGGCTGCATCCATCGGCAGCGCGATCCTTCGCTCATTCTCTTTTAAGGCTTTCACAGATCACTTAATAATAATAATAAACGTTTATTTCTAATGCCCTTTCTTCCAAAGGGCCTGACAAAATAAAACATATACAGTCAATGAGAATATACACAGACAACAACCTACAATGAAACTTCTCGCCTACCCCCCATAGCAGGTTCACTCAAAGAGAAAAGTTTTTAACTTCCTTCGAAAAGAACCAAGATCCTCTTCCAGCCTTAATTCCAGTGGAAGACGATTCCAGAGTTGCGGGACCAAATCCTGGAAAGCCCGTAATTTTGACACCGCTGTTGATGTTGAAGGAACTACCAATAGACCTTGCGAAGCAGAGCGCAAAACCCTAGGCGGGATATATCCTACCAGGTAGGCTGCCAAATAACTAGGTGTCCCCAGTCGCATGGCCTTAAATGCTAGTACTAACAGTTTAAAGCGGGCCCTAGCGCGAATTGGTAGCCAATGCAATGCTCTACGATGGATTGAAACATGGGAACATTTAGGAACTTGATAACAATGTTTCAATTCTGAGCAGAAGAAGAGTTCCAGCAGACTTTCAATTGCATGGGGACAGGGCTTCTGAATGCTTTCCTAGGGATATAAACTAAGGGCCTTTTTGTACCTTCACTTCACTAAGTGTTGGGTACATGTGAATGCCTCTGCACTAATGGTACAGCAAGGGCCATACGCACTAGCCGTGTGCATCAGCCATGCAGATTGACCACTGCTGTGGTGACCATGCAACATGGTGGGTGACTGCTGCTGTGGCCCTTTGCCCCACCCTGGAAGCAATGCAAAAGGTGTGTGCCAGATTGAGTTGGCAGTGTTTTAGCGCTCCACTGCTATCTGGGCTGGAGGATGGTCCTAGACACTTCCAGAATGGAAGTGGCTCTGAGCGATATGAATGACCTGAATGGAGCATCCCCAGACCTCCCCTTTTGCCTGAGTGCAAAACGCCTAAAGTGAGCTCTAGATTGACCCAGAAGGCACTGCACACTTGCTTCTTGCCCCCAAATACCCTTTCTCTGCCCCTCATATCCCTGCCTTTCATGATCCTTTCTTTAATGCTGCTGTGCTCTTTTCCTTTCCTCTTTGCTGTTTTCTGCCTTTGAAAGAAGGGCCCTTTCTGCACTTGGCTTTATTCTGGAATATATCTCAGGACAGCAGTTTCCTGGCCGCCAGCTAATGTATAGGCGTCACCTAGGGCCTTCCACAGTTTGCACTAGCATGCAGATAGCAGGTCCCTATTCTGGGATATATTCCAGATGAAGGCTAAGTGCAGAAAGGCCACAGATCTCTGCTTTCCCCAACAAATACAAGAGGCACTCAAGTGAAACTTTTTTCCTCAACAGTTTTTACATACATAATTGAAACCAAAGTAAGGAAGCATATTTACCAGCCTTTCCTCTCAACACCTTCTTCCTGTAAGCGCCTGCTACTTAGTAATGGCAAACTTGGTATTCATAAAAGTTTTGAAGAAAGTGATTTGGCCTCAGTGGGACAATAGGCTTAAGTTAGTAAACTTTTCAATGCATGTGGATGCAGCCTGAATCTCCATGAATTACACTGGTAACCTAGGTTTCTGTTCTCCAAAGCTAATAGTTACTTGCATACATAACACAGTTTTGAAACCAAACCACAGTACTGTATGAGGGATAACAGTAACTTCTGTATGTTGTCCCTAATCTGGGGCCTATTCGCACTTGGCCTTTTTCTGGAGTATATCTCAGGATAGGGGTCTGTGGTCCACATGCTAATGCAGACTCTAGCAGACCTCACTTTGGGCCTGCTGAAGCCGGCACTAGCATATGGGCAGCAAGTCCCTATTCCAGGATATATTCCAGAATAAAGCCAAGTGCGAATAGGCTCCTGGTCACTGGTTCTTTACCTTTATGAACATAAATCTTCTGTTTCCTCCTTCGTAAATATAAGAATAAAAGTGTGGGAGTCTTTTGCCCTTCAAGGAAAGCAGCATCCATAATGTCTTATCAGGCACAGCTAATTCGTAACCATGCAGCTGAGGAACGTTCCGTTAAAGCTGGGATTTTCCATAAAAACTTGTGTGCTTTTTCCCTTGGAGCAATAGACCTTCCTTGTAAAATTAGACTCCATTCTTGGCTACTGATTCTGTGAATACGCAAAGCATACAGAACTCTCGGAAGATTTCTATCCATTTAGTTGTTAAACCACTCCCCTTCTCTCTAGTGTTGAAGGTTATATGGAGGGTGGAGTTGAATCGCTGGTTAATCTGCCACAGAGCTATTATATTCACATTAATGGCTTCGAGGGGGGAAGATTGCTTTATAATAAGCACAAACTGTCACACCCTCTTCTCCTGCATATGTGTATAACAGTCACCCTGTCAGTTTCACACACACCCTGTTAAATCACTCAAAGCTGTTCATGTTATTTTTTAAATAGCTGGTGTTGGCATCATAAGCTCAACACAGTCCTATTGGGGCATCCGTATTTGTTTCACTTGTACTAAAACTAAGGGCTGGTTTGTTTGGGCTAGTGAATATTTTGAGGAAAGAATTGTGAAGCCGTTTGGCAGAGGAAGCACACACCTTAGTATCTTCACCAATGGATAAGGCACTTCATTGAAAAATGTTACCACTTCCTAGCTTAGAGTCTAACGGGATATGAGAGGAATAAACTACAGTTGGAGATATGCTTACTGTTGGCTATTTCTGATCACTTATTGTAAACTATGAATGGATTAGAATGAAATTAAACACCCTCCAGAAGCTGATGTTTGTGTATTTCTTCAATATTTTACCAACACCAGTAAGACACTGTGTATAGCTCCCAATTGTAAAGGATGCCCTTTGAAGTTTGGAATGCTTTCTCCGTAATCTGGGCCACTTCTGATAACCCCATTTTTATGTGTTTGAAATCAATCTTCTAATTATACTAAAACATTATTTTCCAGACTATCTTTAAATGCCAGCTGTAGCACTGGAACGCCATAATTTATGGATGTTTAGATATGGTACGTTAGTGTGGTCCCTCTGCCTTAGACACACAACTGAGGAAGTGGTTCAGTAATAAAAAACATTGACAGAAGCAATATAGGGCTGTAGAGTATTGTCCATGCCTAGAAGTGTGCTCAGTTCCATACATTCAGTTTTCTGATACACCACTGAATATGACAATTATTTCTTACTTAAAAATAGAAGTCGTGCTGCCTCTGAGGTTTTACTACTTCATTCTTCTGGAAAACAAGCCAGAGTTGGCCCATATAACCCCTGAATGTAATGTCTTAATGATGCCATTGTGTTGACATCACTAAATAGTAGAGTGGACTGAAGCATTAGAATGAAAGGAAGGGTTTATTTATTTATATTTCTGTCCCACCCTGTACCCGAAGGTTGCAAGGTGGGTAACAATATTTAAAATCGGACATATATTAAAACAACAGTATATATTAAAACAGTAACAGTGTCTGTAAAGTGGGAAAGACAGTATATTCCCATTTTTCCAAAGACCAGGGCAAAGAGGTGTGTCTTCACTGCCTTCATAAATATATACAGTAAAGGAGCCTGACACACCTCAAGGGGGAGACTGTGCCATAGCCTGGGGGCTGTCAACTGAGAAGGCCCTGTCCTGGGTGCCCACCTTTTTACTACTGAGGGTGATGGGACAACCAGGAAGGCACGGGCAGATTGTTATGGAAGCAATTTGCCAGTAGTGCCTTTCAACATTGTCCCTCTTTCTGTTGGACTGGCTATGACCGAGAGCGACTGAAGCAGGACCGCAGGGTATGACTGTAGTTCCTCAGTTGGGATGCAGCAGGTTCTGTCAGCAGATTCTTGGTATTACCTTGGAGCCTTCTTGTGTGTGGGAGGTTAGAAATCCAGCCAATCAAAGTACCTTTAGGCATTGCCTTCTCGTGATTCAAACCAGTGGGTCTGGGCCAGCGAGGTCTAGTTTGGGCCACAGCAAGGTATCACCTGGAACAGCAACTGTCTATTTAGTTACTTAGGCCCTTTCTGCTGTGCTGGGCCTTATTCCAGATTATATTCTGGAATAGGGACCTGCCATCTGAACACTGGTGTTGACAATGGCTGAGCCTGAGCAGGGTATACCATAGTCTACACCAGCTTCTCCCTCCAATAAAGAACATTTTAAACCAGTGCTAATTTTGTTGATGAAGTTCTACAGAAAGAAACAGTGGTTTAAAGGCAGGTTAGAGGTGGTAACACCTGCAAGCTAGTGCTTGCAGACAGTGCATTTTTAAGGCCTTTAATGTGGATTAGAGGCAGGATGGGAACATTAATGCCCACATCTCTATCAAGCTGCTTTTTAAAAGATACAATAGCTTTGGTTAGGGCATTACCACATAAAAGCACACTCTCCCAGGCATGGGGACGTATGCTTTTCAATCCCAAGTCATTGAAGTCTAACAGGTCTTTTCCAAGTTAAGTAACTTGTAGTAGCTCTAGCATTTTTACTGGTTAACAATATGCAACTCATTCATAGCAAATTCTTCATTCTGATGTATCTCCATGGGTATAGGTGGGGGATGGATAGGGCAAATGGCTTAAGAATGATCCAAACTGTTCCTAGCTTGGTGTAAGTGATGCCTGTTTGGCAACCAAAGAGGCCAGTTCTGTACATGACCGTGTCTCCATGGCAACAGTGTGAGGGCCTGAGCAGTGCTTCAGCTGAAGCACCACATTCACTGAGCCAGCGAGCAGTCCTGCTTCTTCTCTGGTGTGTGTTAAGGAGCCTGTCAACATGGTGAATGATACATATGTCCAAAAAATATAATATGGTGCCCTTCACCCCTGAACACCCCATTCAAGTGTTGCATTCCTCAAGTTAGTGTCATATGTTTTGGTGAACAATTTCTGCTGTCAAATATTGTGCTGCTCTTCTGGAAATGAGGTAAATGGATGCATGGCCCATGGCATTTTTGCACTGAGCCTTATTTTGAATTATAACCTGGAATAAGGGTTTGCCATCTGCATACCTGTGCAGACTACAACAGGCCTCGGATGGCAAGGTCCCTATTCTGGAACATAATCTGGAATAAGGTCCAGTGCAGAAGGAGCCATTGTCTTCTTTAGAATTAGTCTAGATTTCAGCTTTTCTGCAGAATTATTTTAGCTCTTTTTTGTTCCCAAATAGGCTTGTTCAGGCCTATTAAAGTCATTGGGATTACTTCCAGAAAACTATGTATATTGTAGTTTAAAGTGATAGTATGTTGGTTAAGTTGGTTAACATGTAGCACCCAATAATAGGTGAACTATTAGGACTGTGTTAAGTTTTCACTTTTGTCTTTTCTAAGTATTGTACAACAATCTTCCTTATATAGCCTTCTTGCGGATACAGCTACAAAAGGAAAGAAATGTCTGAGTCACAACAGTTTTCTTCTGTGTACAATATTTTAGCCTCTGAAAGGTTCGATAATGCTTCTCTTATCTGTGCAGCAATACATATTCTGAGGTATCACACCTCATATGTTCTTGTTAGAACAATGAACCTGTGTGTCCTAGATTATATATTTTTAATACATAAACTCATCTTTGGGGCCATTAGCTAGTTGATATATGAGGAAATGATTTGTAGTCCGCCGTAGTTCAGTCACAGAGCAACTGCTTTATACACAGAAGAATTCAAATTCAATTCCAGTGTCTCCTTAGAAGAAAATAATGTTGAAACATTTACACATAGGCGTCAAGAAAACTGAATGAAAATGGTCATGTAGTCACCAGGGCTGTGGTTGCACCTAAGGTTCAATCCAGCTTCAGTTCACTTTCAGAGGGAGAGAACATATCAGCAAAGTGACCAGTAATTTTCTTTCCACATTATCTATCCCAAAGGTGAATTTTCTGAGTTATTTAACACTGAAAGAAAACACCTTGGCCCTGTCCCCATGCAATTGAAAGTCTGCTGGAACTCTTCTTTTGCCTCTGAGCGGCCCCATGCCAAGCTTCACAAGGCGCTTAGGGAGCTTAGGAAAGTGAGACACCCGCGATAAAATACGTGCACTTTAAAGAAGAGTTCCAGCGCTCTTTCGGCGATTCGCGGGTTTTGCTCGCTATATCTGCCTTGAGGATGCTCCGTGGCAAAAGGGGCGGGGATTGCTTGCCTGCACACACAGCCAAAAAGCATTCACACATCTGAGAAATGCAGCAAGTTCGCTTCCTTTCCTTTGTAAAAAGAGCCAGAATTGCTCAGAATTGCAACATTGTTATCAAGTGATCTGTGAAAGCGTTAAAAGAGAATGAGCAAAGGATCGCGCTGCCGATGCCTGCAGCCGCTGACTTTGCCGGGGCAAAGCCTTTTCTAACAAGAGAACTGAGTGAAAGTAAGTGCTGAAAGTGAATGAATGAGCGATCATCTGCCTTTGCTAGGGGTGGGAAGCCGTTTCAGGAGCCGGAGATCTGGCTATGTTTCCTTTTAACAAGAGAGGGGGCGGGGGGGAAAAGATGCCCGGAAAGAGAAGACGGCTACCATGGGGACGGAAAGTCCGTTTAGATCGCGGCTACCATGGGGACGCTTATTCCGGAAGTGGAGGGGACTTTTAGAGTCAGCTATAACAGAGTGACGGCAGAGGAAGCCGAGAGGGGCTAATAAGTCTTTTGGGGACAGGGCCCTTGTCACTTTGCTGATGTATTCTTTCACTCTGAAAGTGGGCTGAAGCTGGATTAAACCTTAGGTTTGACCACAGCCAAGGTGCTGAGCTATACTTGAAAATATCTTCCCTGCTGCTAGAAGTAGTAACAGTGTTTGCAGAATTCTTCTATACTGGTGACTTGTTTGTTTGTTTGTTTTCAAAGTGATTTTTTTTAAAAAAATGATTTATTATGTATAATTCCTCCCCACCAGCAGCTTTTAAATTGGTCTCTAAAGGGCAAAGCTTCTCATTTGGTTAACAGACAGTTATTTCCAACAGTCTTCCTTGGAGGGTCATTATACTAGACATGACTCATGCAGTTGGCATATGACATGATTCCACTTAATTTGCATACTGTAATTGTGTAGCAGTCCTGTAAAACTTGTTTGAGACTATTTCTTCCCTCACACCATAAGTTTGTCAAATTTCATTACTGGGTGTAATGCTTATTAAATACAGCTTACTAGTAATAGATGTGAAATTATATAGTGTTTGCTTGTGGATCTTTTTCTCTCTCTGTCTCTTTCCCCCCTCTCTTACACACAAAGACATGCATGTGTACACACACCTTTCTATTCACATTTTCGGTGAGATGTGTTGTAAAAGTTTTTGGAACTGAGCCATTGATTACAGTCAGGTTACAGTGCTGTATCTGTGTCTCTGGACCTTTTCTTAGTTAACCGCTGTACTACTGTAGTTAAGATCAGGGATGGGGACTGACATTTGCACTGTGAGTGCCATCCCATCCCAATCCTGACCCAATCTATCTGGGTGTGGGTGAGGTTTGAACAGTCCTGTCTGGGACTGTTCGCCTCGCTGTAGTAATGGTCCAGTGTGTGGTGATGCGGCACATGACTGTGCAGCTGGAGCCAGCGTGCCCAATCCCGATGCAGCATTGCAACACTAATGCTGCATCAGGGGCTGTGCTGGGAGTGCCCTAAGTGCTCTCATTTAAGCTGTGGAGCAATAGAAACAAACTACTGCGCATCTGGTCCCAGAGCATGCCAGACCATCTTGATCAGCCAAATGCAAACAAGTCCTCATGTAACTGGAGAAACATTGGGTGCTTTTGCATGGCATGAGCTATCCTGCGCTGCACTATCCCAGACTAGTTAGTCTGGTCCATGTTGGACTAGCTGGGTCACAACAACTGATTTCAAAAGTTGGGCTAGTCATTGAACATGGCAATGGAGCCATTAAAGTTTTTGCTGTGTGTGTGTTAGTGGTGCCACACTTCTGATGCTGCTTCCTGGAGTACCATCAGTATTGTATTCTACCTATGGAGTCATGTCATTTGCATGCCTTTGTGGTCCAGGATGCTGGTCCTGGTCTGTTGGTAGATCTCAGAAAAACAAGTAGGGGGCTATTTTGGGTATCCTAGTCTGGTGTATACTCTGTCATATACAGATTGAATATGCTAAGGGGTTGGGGCCTCCCTTATCTCACATCTCCAGAAGAGGGGTCCTTAGATCTGTTCCTGACATGGGTCAATGTCCTGGGGAGAAAGGACTTTGTGTTGAATTGTTTTATATAGGACAGTCGTTGTTCCTGAATACCATGGCTTGTGTATAACTCCTGGTTGACTGCATGGATTGGATTATGGTGTTGTGGTGTCTTACTGACTAATGACCTTCTCCTGGTTGAGAGCATACTCCATCGGCACCTCTATACAGAAGTGGTTTGTGATTGTGTACTTCTGGGGAGAAGACAGGAATTAAATCAGCAACTCTCTTATTTAAATCAGCTGTTCCCCCTCATCCCTGATGGATAGGGGGGAAAAGTTCCTAGTATTGTGGTTTGGGGGGTGTTTTTGGAAGTACACTGTGGTGCATTGTTGAATAGAAGCCCCCCCACCCATCTCTGATCGATAGGAACTTTCACTCCTAGCTGTCGGAGATGAGGGTCTGGGCTTTGGTGGTGTGCTATGGCATGCCACTGAATACCAGCCCTTAATGTTTCTTGATCATGGAGTAGTGCTATCTGTACACTTCTGTGATCTGGAAGAAAAGCCTTAGCCCAATAGTAGACCTGACTAAATGAGTCTAAAACTAGATCTGGATTAAGGGCCTCTTACTCTGAATTTGGCTCCATCTTGTACAGATGCAGCCAGACTAATGGGGGGACAGGGCTTCCTTGTTTCACATTAACAGGTGGATGAGGAGGGCCAAGCTCTGGACTAGGGGCCACTTGATGCAGATCAGGAGTGCAGAAAAGGCCTAAGAGTGGTAAAATCTTGGTACAAAGGAGATTTCCAGTATTACGTGCATGGTGCAGATAGTCTGTTGTTTCCTGATACCTAGGAGAGTAGGGGTATACATAATGCTGCAGAAAATTATTTGGAAGAACCACAGAAGGGGCCCAATGTTTAACTGGGCATTTCATGGTTCCCTAAAAGCAAAGTAAAGCCACTACCTGTACAGTCCTTCTGTGAGGATTTATAGGGTAGGACTGCACATGCTGTCATTGCATGGCAACAGGTATTTTGTGGTCTGTAGGAGCATGTGGATGCAGGCAGTGACTTTATTTTGCTCTTAGGGATTGAAAAAAGCACACTGGTACACCTCAACATCAATCCAATATGTAGCTATTCCAAGCAATTTTGAACAGCATTTTCATATTATTAATAAGGTCAAAATATCAATAAAATAAGATGAAAAAAACACTGTGTTCTAAGTTTATTTATTTATTTACTTCTGTGTCTAGCCTTCAACACCTGATATTCCTAAATTGTTTCCAATCCAAGTACTATCCAGAGGTGTTTTCGCACACGCCAATTTAGTACGTGTGGAAGACAGCTCCGGACACGGCATACGCATTGGCCCAGCGGGGCTTGCGCTCCGACATATCCGGAGCTGTCTTCGGCGCGTTCGAGATGTAGAGCACTTTGAAGTGCTCTACATGCGTTCGGGCGCGCACAAACTGCCCGCAGGCGTTCAGGAGGAGAAGGATTCGCGCTTACTTCTCGCTCCCGAACAGCCGCGGGCCCGCCTCCCCCGCCGGCGCAGGTTTGGCAATCAGCTGTTTGACAATCAGCTGATTGCCGATCTGCCTCCGCAGCTGTCTCCACGCCCCTGGCCGGCCTTTGCCGGCCAAGACAGCTCCCGGCGCTTTCACCTTTCGCACACAGACGCGCCGGTACACGTTCCGGCGCGTCTGTGTGTGAACGGTGAAAGCGCCTGGAGCTGTCTTAAGCTTCCCGCCTGAACGCGTTCCGTTTGGAACGCGTTGCAGTGCGGAAATCCCTCAGGTCTAACTCTGCTTAGCTTTCAGAGTAAGAAAAGTGTGACAAGGATCACCTAAATGCTGAGGTGAATGGACCCTTCAGCATTCCTGGCATGGGGGATGTAGATGTAGAATTAAAGAAAAAAACATAATGGAGAGAAAAAACGTTTTATTTGTATAAAAGGTCAAGGCCTTTAGGTACAGTGGGAACCCTTCATTTGAGTAAAGAAGTAGGAAGCTATTAAGAACTAGACAATGTACCAAAAATAATTGTGAAGTAGGCCTAAAAATGTCTAAGGCCTAAAATACAGTATAGCAGAAAAAGGTTCTGCAATGGGTGTCTCATTTGTTCAAATAAGTCTAGGTTCACACTAATCTTGTAAGAATGGTCTCTGAAAGTGATTTCTGACTGGTGAAGAAGAGGAATGGCTGGTGCAGTTTGCATGACGAGCTATTTAGGCTCTAGCAATATGAATGGCAGAGCTTCCTGCTCTGTTGCCTGGCAGGGCATACTGACATCAGACCTCCCACCTACCCCTCACTGCAATTGGGTTAGGGAAAAGGAGCACAATGAACCGACGTTGACTAGCCTTCACACTTGCGAACGCTAGTCACTTACACCCCACATCCCACGCTATTGGTCACTTATCTGTGACCAATCCCAGGGCTGGTCTTCTTCAGGGTGCCACCATGTTGAGTGTGGCGCCCTCTGTGACTGCGCATGTGTCAGCGCCATCGCCATGATGTTGCTGACACTCTGCGCAGTTGTTGTCAGGTCAGGAGAGCAGCCTGTCAATGTTCAGATAACTCTGTTGTTCTTAAGGCAGATGAACCAGCTGAGCTGACTAGTGTGCATTTAGTCAAACTAGCTTGAGCAGTCCAAAATTCAGGGAAACGAAACAGAAATGGAGTACAAAAACCCCCGTGATAATCTGAAAGGTTTGAATAAAGATACAGACTGAATTGAAACTTCTAGTCCATTTGAATTAGCTCCAAAAGTAACAGATAAAAATACTAATTTCCAAACAGCTTAAGAAGCATCCTGCTTCTCTGCAACATACATAAGGAGAACTGGTATTTTATTGCACATGTATCATTTATAAAATACCTTTTTGATTTTTTAATTAGTAATAAACTAGCATGGGTTGTGTCTGAACGTGTTTCTAGACACTTTATTAAAATAAAGTCATCTATCATTTACTAGGAAAGTGTGGCATAAATGTTGATGAATATAACTTGTTTTAAGAAAATGGCAACATCAGAAAGAAATTCTTTCATCTGTTGAACTTCTTCATCTGGAATTCTAGGAATGTGAACAACTGTAGTGAATCAAGCAGAGAAATTACAACTTTCAGAACTGTGCCATAATTTTAACTTTTGTCAGGTTGTCTTTTTACGGCAATGAAACCTGGTTGGGGAAGTGATTTTTTTCAGACAGGTCCCTCCTCTACTTCCAGCATAAATGGAAAGTAGTTGGAAGAGGCATGGTATGAGCCAGAGAAACAGTGGTTTGGCACTATCTCTGGAGAGAGTGCAGAAAGCTTCCGAGTAGTTTTTCAAGACTTTGAATGGCCAATCATAAGGTGGCTCACAGGTTTCACTTCCAAACCTGTACACGTGCAGTTTGCTGCTTCTTGTAAATAATGTTAATATATTATATATGCTTTTTTCACTTGGCTTATTTTGTATATTTGGCAAACAAAGCCATTTTGTTTTTTAGTTACACTACAAAGTATGTAGGAATTAGTTTTTTCACCTTTTTCCTTTCCTTTTTTATTGTAATTTTTAAAATATAATGTTTATAACAAATATGATTGATATAACAGATTTCAGAAATAACCATAATAATAATAATAATAACAACAACGAAGAAACACTACACTCAGGAAACAATGGATTGACTCGTGATATTCATTCCTAACCAATATTTTAGGGGATTGTATCTTGGAGTGGTTATATTTGTTTCTAGGGATATATAATTTATGAAATCGTTCCATACTATGTAAAAAATGGAACATCATTAAATTCTTTCATATTTCTTAATTGGTATTCAATACAATCTAGTGTTGCTGTTTTTTCCTTTTTTTTTCCTAACGCAGTATGCTTGCCATTTCCTGATTTATGGCAGCAAGGAACAGCAGACTGACACATCGAGGGGCCAATTTGCACTTTGGCCCATAGGTAATAGTTAGTCAACATCTGCTTACAGCCTACAAGTGCTCCCTTCCTGCCCAGATGTTGACAAATTGTAAACTAGCTCTGGTGCATGACATCGTGCACCACAAGCAACCCACCCCTTCCCAAATCTGATAATATCTTTACATTAATTGTCCAGTGAGGGACCAACTGCACTCTGGAAGCTCACATGACCCCCCTGACATGGCTGCACTTGCACAGAGCATCAGCGTTGTCTTAGCCTGATGTTGGAGCAGTCGCGCAGGTACTACACTCAAGATGGTGGCACCCTGCGGAGGATTGGCCGTGTGATCAAAAACAAGTAAGTGATCAGTTGCGCAGGGGGTAGACTATTGTTGACTAGCACTCGCAAGTGTGAGAGCTAGTCAGCGTTAGTCTCCTCTGTACCTTTCCCATACAACAGATGGGAAAGCAAGTGCAGAAATGCCCCATTCCCTGACACGGACAAAAGAACAGCAGGTTCAGTCCTGGACCCTTCTGACTAAAAGATAGTGTGTGGGAAAGAAGTGCAAAATGTTACGGCCAGGTTGTTGAATAGGGTGCCAGCTTGTGCACTGGTTGCCAGTTAGGTACTGGGCTTTCTGTAAACACCCTGGATCAAGGTTATCTTTTGTTTAGAAAGAATTCATCTATGTAATATTATCTTAAACCTGAGATCATAACATCGGTGCCCAAAGCAGTTCTATTTCTGTTTGATACTAACTGCAGTGCTCTTTCTTTGTAACACAACTCATGTGTAAAATAAAGTAAAATTTTCAAATGAAGAGTGAGGGAGTTTTTTCTAAATTCTCCTTAGTCTTTACTTTGAATGTTGTGCTCACAATCTACATTGTCTGACAACTGAGGCCACATTTGCATGCTTCTCTCCAGCTTTTTTGAAGGGGTGGAAGCCTATCATCCACCTTAGGCCAGTACTAGATTCTGTCCTAGTTACCCTGAAAACAATTCCCATAACTGTAAACACAGTCTAAATTTTAATCTATGGCCTTCTCATCTCTCAAAAGGCTGAGGATTCATAAGTACGTTAGAGGAAATCTTCCAGAGTGTTACTTGGGAACTTTGGGGTTATTGCCTCAGAAACTGAATAAGTAATAACAACTTTCTGTTAGATGATTCTGTTTCTCTGAGTCAAAATGGGAGGAATTAATAAATAACGACAACATCACTTCTGCTTTCAACTGCCCCGTAGGCAAACAATGAACTCATTAGTCAACATGGATGTGTTATGACACCATCCATGCACAAGAGGGATGCATTAGCAGTTTGGAGGAACAATGTTTACAAGTATATAGGAAAAACTTTAAGGATGAGAGGGGGTTCCTCACAGCTTACTGAAAGCTGAATGTCTGGAATGAAGTATTCTTCAAAATGGTAGGCTAGCTGGAACTCTGAACGAGCGCACCACACATTACAGCATTTTGTGGGCCCTATGGGTTGCCTGAAACAGTTTGTTCTTGCACCCTGGACATTTTGATCTCATCAATATAAGCTATATGAGTCAGACTGCTGAAGTAAGCACTGAATTAAATCTGCTCTGTGGCTTCGTGACTATGAAAACTGAGGTAGTTTGCATCAGTTATGCCTATTGGCATATAGAATATAATTTGCTAGACAAGGATAATATTCCCCACTTCTGTTCTTCTGTTACTGCTGGCCTGGGTTAAGTTCATTACTCCAGCACCCTTATAGTCATGTTAGGTTGCCTGACTTTGGATGCAAAAATAAGCTGCAGTGTATGTTAAGCTTGAGCCATATATCTGAGACAACACTTTGGGATTCAGAGGGTGGGACGCTTATTCTTACATAGGTGATTTTAAAAGTCAGTCTGATCACACCTTAAATCTTCAAAACAGTTTCAATTAAAGCATCAAATCAGGCCTTGAAACTGATTTAGACTCTTGCTCAATGTCTGGCTTTCATGCTGACATGGCAACTGAGCCTTTGTATTGGGAGGGGGTAACTTGATGGCTGAAACTTCAACCAGAATTTGTGCAGGGGCCTAAATTATGGCTCACTTCTGCCTCCTGTTGCTTTGGGCTGAAATTATAAAATATACAGAATTCATACGTTGCTGTGCTCAACCTTGGAAACCTTCTCCTTTTCCTGATTATTTGAAAAGTCACTGAGGATTTCAGCTTTCTTCATAGTGATCCTGTCATTTTAGGTTATAGTCCAGGGGAATAGTTACTGAACTACTAAACCTATATGAAACCTATATGAAAAACCTATATGCATGATTTGCATCTAATCTTCAATTCCCCTTCACCCCCAAATGACTTTTCTGAATTTAAGACATGGGATATATGTATTAAAATAAAATATTGGCAATCTATGTTTCTGCTGCATCTTCTTCATTTTATTTTCAGTGTCACAACTCTTCATATTCATCTGGATTTATTAAAAATCTTTTATTATGTGGTTAAGGGCAATCCCACACTGTGCTGGTCAGGAACAAGCAATCCATCCCAAGCTGGGACAGATTGCTGCTGGACCAAGGGATAGCCTGCTCTGCTGTAGCTTCTGTGCAATCTCTGAAGTTCCTGGCCTGTGGAGTTCTTGGAGGAATCATTTTGGTGGTGTGCCTTGTTGAACTTCTGAAATGGGTCTCCTGGAGTTTATCAGACCATAGAGGCATAGTGTCAGGATGCCTCCATGGCCTAGTTTGCAACCCACGAGTATACTTGTAAACCTTTTTAAAGAGGTTTTGGCTTCCTGAGGTCTATTCGCACTACGGCCTCTAGTGCACAATTATTGATGTGCCGGTGAAGAGCATATGCATCCAGAGTAGGCTGTTAAAGCCTCCAAGCATGCCCACCCTCATTAGAAGTGCACTAATAGTTGATTAGATGTGGAACACGAAATCATGCTTCAAAAGTTAACCGTTTAACTTACTTGGAGCATCCAGCAGTGTGACTATTTGCTTTTGCTGGTGCTCCAGAGTCATTTGAGGTGCCACACAAGCACTCTGGCACCTCGGACACCTGTAGGCACAACTGTGTGAGCGCAGAGCACCCACGTGTTCAAGGCGATGGTGCTGACGCATGAGCAGTTGTGGAGGACACTGCAGTCGAAATGGCGGCACCCAGTAGAGGACCGGGTCCTGGATCGACTACCGGGGGGAAGGAACGGGTAAAGTAGTGCTCAAGTGCAAGCACTAGTCAATGCTGGGTCATCACTCTCCTTTCCTATCTAGCAGACGGGAAGGGTAGTGCAAAATGCCCCTGGTCAAGACCACCCTCCATCATATGTGGATCGAGCATTATAGCAGGAACCAGGGCTTCTTTAATTCACACAGGAATACAGACAAAAGAGCTCAGAAGTGAATCATAATCTGGTCCATCTCCAAGTGCCCTAAGATGCTCATGTTGGCTTCCATTCCTGGTAACTACAAGGACACATCCATCCAGTGCTTCAGCCTTCTGCTGAGGAGACGCCTAGGACTGCCTCTTTCCTATCCAATTTGTTTGACTGTTGTACTGTATCTTTACTCAGTTTATGTGAAGATCAGTTGTACATTGAGCATTCTTATGTAACTTAAGCAAATGTAAGTCCTTATTTCTATTGGTATATATAATTTATGATACAAAGGAGGTTTGAGTCACCAGATGTGGACATCTCAATTCTGGTTAGGCTGTGATCAGGTGGTTTGTATCAAATCTGTTCAGTAAGCTTTTGATAAAGAAAACTACTTGCCTTGCTGCGAAGATTGCTTAACTGGAATACAAATCTCAACACTGATAGGTATCTATGGTACAGAATTAGTGTGGGAGTAATAATTAAGTAATAAAATAGGTCAAATTAATTTTACTGCTTAAGGGGATCTCGTACAATAAGTATTTTGTAACGCTATCTTTGACAGCTTGCGCAGTGTTAGACTAGGTAAAGCTGGGATAATGTGATATATTTCCAGTTGTAAATGAGCTGTTGTAGCTAAACGCCTATTGGCTGATAGTTCAAATAATACATTTATGTTTTTGCAGTGCCCCAAGGGCTCGTAATACTTTCTTGCCTTCCATTTTGCTATGAACCACAAAATACAGAAAGTCAAAATTAAACCTTATGGTATGGTGCTTAAAGTCCGGAAAAACTGAAACCATAATTAGCTAACATCACAATTCAGTGCAGACCCACTAGGAACATGCCTCACTGAGTTAGGTGGACCTCAGTCTCAGGAAAGTGGATACATAGGGCATATGATAAAATGGAAATGGCCAAATGGAAAAGAGTTCCATATATGGCAAACAAGGAAGATATTTCGCCTGGTCATCTTTGATTGCTTTTCTTCCTTTTAAAATGGCCACACAACATGGGATAGAACTTTCTCACAGGTTACTAGCAAACTGGAATAAAGATCTATATGCTAAAGGATTGCACTACTTTTGCAGTTAAGATAAGTTATTAATTCTGTGCTTTCATTTATCAAATTAAGGTAGGATATGCATAAAACCCATAAGTTGCCATAGGACCGACGCAGAGGCTCTCTGGCTGTGTCATCTGTGTGCAGCCGAAGACTCTCCCTAGGGGCTGGATAATCCTATGTCCTGGGAGCTCCCACTGCACCATTAGCATTCATTAGAGCAGCAGCAGGTGTGGGAGAAACATATTTTGAGAAGAGAAAGTTAAAGGAATGCCTGAAATAATACAATCAAATGTCATCCAGTTCCTGAATATGTTTGGTCCCTAATTATAAGGACTACATCTCAAAATTAGACAGTATTTGCAGAGGTGCCGTGCAATTATTAGTGTGGAGAAGCTGCAGAAGAGTAAAATAATCAAAATGATCTAATATTTTATTGGTAGAAGGGCTGATGGAGGTATAGACTTTTCCTCAGTATTTAGTGTTAGGGCCAAGTCATAGAATCCATAGTGGAAGAATAAATGAAGGACCCTTGACAAATAGCATGCATCAATTTAGATTCGGAATGTGCACGCATGAAAAAATGCCAGCTCAGTTCAAACTGGTGTTGGAATGGGCCATTCATGAACTACCTTAGTTCCCAGAACTGGCTGGCCTTTTTGATAAAGTCTTCTCTTTCCCCCAAACAGGACCTGGGCATCCTAAGGCCACACTTTGCAATCCATCCTCTGGGATCCTTACCTGGACTTCATGAGCCCTTGCAGTCACTGTTCCTTGTCACTAGTCATGCGGTTTAGGGACGACTACAGTGCCCTTCTGGTAAAGGCCTAACAAGAGGATGTTTGTGCATCTATTTCCAGATTCTGCTTGGATACTTCTAAATAGTGTGGCCCAATACCAGCTCGGGTGTAATTCAAGAGGCAAATTGGGTTTGAATGGAACAGGGAGGCCAGGGCATGAAGTGAGCGTGGGAAAATTGAACAAACTCTTGATCAAATTTGCTCCCTCGCCTTCTCTTTCTTGTTCCAAAATTTCTTAGGGCTTTGGTCCAAAAACAAATTCCACGACCCTCCTGCTTTCTGTACTAACACAGTTCATGCAGAACCAGTTTGGCACATCCTTATTTTGGATTATCATGTGTCGTTGTCAGAAAGCCTCTAATTCACTGACAAGCATGTTTAATTGTATATCACATTCCGGTTTAATTGTGTATCACATCAAAGAGAGAAATAAAAGTAAAAAATAACCATCAATTTATTGGTTAATAAACTGAGCCCATTTTTCTCACTGATCTGTAATCTTAGGCCATTTCCGCACTTATCTTCTGGTGGGGAAGTCCAGCTCTTCTGGTTTAAGTAATCCATCCCAAGGTTGGACAGATTGTCTCTGATGGCCTGTTTCATGGCAGCCTCTGGAATGGCTTTGAAGTTCGTGTGTGTGGTGTGGTGTGTGTGTGTAAGGAGGTTCTGAACAGCATTTGAATAGATGCCACACTCTTCCCTTTCTATGCTGTCATAAATACTTTTCTGGTGCTTTAGCAGTCTTCAAAACTCTCTCCTGGCAGCTGCAGTTCAGCTTTCACTGCAACCAATGCTTGACTGGACTCATTGGACCCCTTGGCAGCATTCGAGTATTCAAACCCAGGAGATGGTTTGTGCAGCTCCTTCGCTTCCCCTTCTCCCTGTTTTGCCTTTCCCTCTCAACTAAGCACTGCAGCAAACAGACTGAGGCAGAAGGGAAGAGGACCACCTGAGCTGGCTGACCTGCTGGGTTTGTCTCTAACCTACTCTCTCCAGAAAGGTGTGTGAACTAAGGCTGCTTTTGCCAGGGCAGGGAGCGTGGCCAGCTGAGCCAGCTGACCTGATCAGTTTGTTTGCCTTTGCTGCACCCTCTCTGGAAAGAAAAGTGTATGAACTGTGCTACTGATGCTGGGGCAGGGGATGAAAACCATCACAGCTGGTTGTCCAGATGACAAAATGAAAGCTGTTCTTGCTAGACTGCTGCCTACTGCTTTAAATGTTAGATTCATTTTGGATGCAGTCATTCGCTGTAGGTGATGTGCTCCATTATTTATTTTGAATATTATTGATTGTACGATTGTATCTATTATTGATCAAATGATTTGTTGCATTTTGATTATGACATATGTAATTAAAGTGACTTATATTTTTACAATGCTGTGAACTACCTGGAGCATTTTTTTTAAAAAAATAAATAAATTGAATGCATGAATGATCTTCACACTGACAATGGAGGGGTGGTGGTGTGCAAACAGCACACCTCCATATCAAAGGACAGGGCTATCAATTTAGCACTAGTCTTTAATGTGAAAGGGAGGTGCTACGGTTATAGCATCTCCCCTGCCTAAGCAGATCCTGCCTTATATGGTCTTTAATTGTATCTTAAAACTTCCAAAGCAGTTTACCAGATGAAGCAACATGTTAAAACCACAAGCCTGCCTTCAGGCTTTCATCATACTGTGAACATCTTTGTATCAAATGATCTCTGTCTTTCTGACATCCTTATATATTTACCAACAGACATATACAATTTCAACAACTTATTTCAAGGGTTTTTCTTTCTGGGGGACATATACAAATTCAGCTCATTCTGACCCTTGGAGGGTCCTTTCCCTCCTCTAGTACATCTAGCACCCCCCAATTTACTAAACCTACCCCTTCAATTTCCCAATTTATACTCACTCACTCCAGAGTCAAAAGTGTTGAAAGGCGGCCTGCTTAACTTCCCATTGCCTACTGAACCTACTTTTTTTAGTGTAAAATTTGCTAAAAGTTGTGTGTGTGTTTTTCTCTCTCTCCCCCCCCCCCCCTTTACATGACAGATTGAGATTTCTCCTTTCTTTCCTTTGGAAAATAAGAAAAGCTTCCGTAGTCCAGTTCTGTAGAGGTGCAAAATTTGAGAAATGTGTTACTCCTGTGGGATTCACAGAATTAGGCTTTGACCAGGAAGTGGCATTTAGAGTTAGGAATGCTAAAGAATGTGTGATCAAGTGCTATTAGGAGGAGACTTTTATCACATCAAAATAAGGCGAAAGTAACAGATTATCAAATAGGAGCTTTTGTGCGCGAGTTGGAAAAGGTGTAACTGAAATCCTTACTTTTAAGAAGTTAACTTCCAAGTGTTACGTCATTGTCTTCAGGAGAGATGCTCAGTCAAGAGCAGCAACATTTGAAGGGTTTCAGTATTAAGTTGGAGTCACTGTCAGTATTACTGCTGTTGTAAATGCACCATTTTTGCCTGAAGAGTAAAAAAACTCCTTCCCAAGTCTGTTTTTTCCCCACTTCTTTATTTTGTTATAGTGCCCCATTGAACATTGCTGCATGCTGATGTCACTAAGTGAGGAGATAAAACTCTGAAAATAAGACTGAAGGGATAGAGGATTTGTAGAAACGCTGAAAGGTTTTTTTTTTTAGCAGCTGTGACTTCATCCACATGTAGTTTAGTGGGCGACATCAGGTTGCCTGGGATAACCTCATTTCATTGCACCTGGTGGAATTGCCTCTTGTTCCAGTTGCTAATAAGGGTAACCATTTTGCAGGATGTTATTTCGCGCTCTGAGGATACTGGATGGAGAAGGAGAATGGATAAGTACAAGGATGGATCTTTGCTTTTTTCTGATGCTGTCTGAAATACCAGTTTCAGGCTGCATATTAGCTCTTGTTTTCTGGCTGACTTCTTGACCAGGGAATAAGGCCTGTGCTGGGGACATTCTTCCAGAAGAAAGGTTTCCAGTGGCATGGAGGTAGATTGGAGGTTCAAATGTTTTGCCTCTACCCTTGCGACCATTGGAGCTACATCGGGTAGTCCCTTATCTGTGATTAACGACCTTTGAAAAATTACATAAACTTCTTTTGCATAATTGTTCTCTTACTTAAATTGGTTGGGCTTGCTTTCCATCTAACATTGGGCTTGTGCATTTGCAGCCATAATCCCTATGGCTTCAGAACAAAATATGAAAAAAACAATTTAAAAATCATTGCAAGCTAAGGAGTAACTGCCTTATTCACACACTGTCTGAAACAGATCTCTTCCATGAAACTTTGTTTTGTGCACCTTAGATAATGAAAACATAAAGGCTGATCTTCTTCTCGATAAATGTTCATCCATCTAATCCAGCATTCTGTTCTCCAGACTAAGGGCACTTCAGAGACACTTTTGGTTGGGGTTATGTGAGTATGAACATCTTCTCTCTCTCACACACACACAGACACAGACACACATTATTCCAATCTGTTGTAAGCCAACTACCACCATTCATTGTAAAGATGGAATAGAAACCTTCCAAGGCTACATCTCTGTACCTCTGCTGAGAGACATATTGGGGCAGGTGTCTCAGTTAAAGTGCCGTTCCCTTGTGTTGTTAGGTGTTCTCTTGTGTCCATAACCATCACATCTGCAGAAGTGGTGGATAAGGCACTCTCAGGTACCTCTTTGGTAGACCCTTCACACCACTGTGGAAACTCTGCTGGGATGTCTAGGCTACTCTTGGAGACACAGACTGCATCTGAAACAGTCATCCTGCATCTGACGTTATCGTTTGGTTCCAAGCAATTGCAGTGAAGTGCAAAACTGTGTTGTGCAATTAATTGCCACCTATAAAAAAGTGAGGACTCTGTATTGATAGAAGAATCCACAGTGTAAATCACTTGTACAGAGAACAATATGGGGCAAACTTGGGGTGTTTTCACATTTCACTTCCTGTACATTGGATGTGAAAGGAGCAATACTGACTAGCACTCACTCTTGGAGAGCTAGTCAACTTTGACCATTCCTTTATCTTAGTCAATCTGGGACCTGGTCCTCCTCTGAAAGCTGCCATTTTGGCTGTGGGCACACTTGGATGCTGTAACAGCCTATTCCGCAAGCATATGATCTTCACCAGAGGTTCACTAGTTATCCACTAGAGGCCGTAGCGCAAATAGGCCTTTGGTTTCTTTATTTGTAAGTCTATATCTCAGGCACATATGTGAATATGTGTCATAGTTCCCTAGCAAAAAGCACAATACCATCTGTTCTGTGAATGTGTTTTTCAGTCATCACTGTATAACCAGAGTGCCCAGATTGTTCCATCAGCACTGAAAATAGACTTATCAGCTTCTAGCTGCATAGTTAGTCATATTTCTGGGCCCAGCACTTCCTGGTGTTGATGCAGGATTTTACCACTAGAGATGTGCCAAACTGAATTGATTGGTTTGCAGTTCATAGTGAAACAGCTAGTCCGCATCAGATCAAACATTTGGTTGTTAGAATATCCAAAAAATTGATTGAACCAAACCAGTCCCCCACTTGTGAATGTGAACTATTCAGTCAAAATTTTCAAGTTTGCTGTGTTTTTGCCCCTAAAAAGTTTTTTTGGTTGGTGGTGGTGGAAAAAAAGGCATTTCTTGGTTTTGAACTAGACTGAAATTGAATGTGAGCAACCATTTATTAGATTAACTAGTTCACTATCAAACAAAACAAAAAGGTGCTGGGTTTGATGGAAAACAAACACACAATTTTGGTTCATGCACATCCCTAGTTGCTGCTCCTTAAAAAATACCAACTAATAATGTCAGAATGTTGCAGGAGAGGTGCAGGAGTCCCTTGTTAGAGACTGGGAAAAGATTTAACCACTTTGTAGATGTGGTCCTGCTCTGCTGATGTAAGTCATGAATGCATGAAAGAGAGGCCCAGTCTAGCAGTGTAACAACTCAACGGCATCATATTATTGCAAGTGTGGGAAGTCACACTTTATTGACAGCTTAAGAGGAAAATCAATGTGTAGAACATCATGTTTTACAAGGGACAATGCCAGGTGGCTGTTGAAGCCACCCCTTTTAATCCAAGGCTTTCCAGTGTGAATCATATTTTTATCCTGATGGTTTGTTTTATCTGTTTTTATTACTTCTTTTTTAAAAAAACCTAAAGTGTTCTATAAAAGGAAGCAATGCATAAATATTTTAAATAAGTAAATAATTCTGCAAAACAAAGGGTCAAAGTCCTTGGTCATTTATCGATTCATTCATTCATTCACTCATTCATTGTCTGCAAACTCTGAACCATAAAGGTTAATTATACATTGTCTGAGAATTTTTCTTTTTTATCTTGAATCTCCTTCTAATTATTGTCCTTAGCTAATTCTGTTAGTTCTATTATGAGGCAAGAATAAAGTATCTGCTATCCATTTTTTTCACACTTTGCTTAATTGGTTAGCACCCTTAATTTTTAATGGTTAAATACCCTTTTAATGCCTCAGTTGTATAGGCAGTAATTAAAATGTGTTAACAATGCACATGTTAGCTTTTTAAGTGGTTAACTACCTTATATGAGGTAACCTAAGTGACGGACAGTGCTGGCAATAAGAGTTTAAAAGCCTTGCGTTTTGCTTTTCATTTTCAAAGGAGTCATGCAGAAGTATTCGGGCCCTGTCCCCAAAAGACTTATTAGCCCCTCTCGGCTTCCTCTGCTGTCACTCTGTTATAGCTGACTTTAAAAGTCCCCTCCACTTCCGGAATAAGCGTCCCCATGGTAGCCGCGATCTAAACGCACTTTCTGTCCCCAAGGAAGCCTGTTTCCTTTCCCCGCATCTTCCCCCCCCCCGCCCCCTCTCTTGTTAAAAGGAAAAATAGCCAGATCTCCGGCTCCTGAAACGGCTTCCCGCCCCTAGCAAAGGCAGATGATCGCTCATTCATTCACTTTCAGCACTTAACTTTCACTCAGTTCTCTGTTAGAAAAGGCTTTCTGCCCCAGCAAAGTCAGCGGCTGCAGGCATTGGCAGCGCGATCCTTCGCTCATTCTCTTTTAAGGCTTTCACAGATCACTTGATAACAATGTTTCAATTCTGAGCAATTCTGGCTCTTTTTACAAAGGAAAGGAAGCGAACCTGCTGCATTTCTCAGATGTGTGAATGCTTTTTGGCTGTGTGTGCAGGCAAGCAATCCCTGCCCCTTTTGCCACGGAGCGTCCTCAAGGCAGATATAGCGAGCAAAACCCGCGAATCGCCGAAAGAGCGCTGGAACTCTTCTTTAAAGTGCACGTATTTTATCGCGGGTGTCTCACTTTCCTAAGCTCCCTAAGCGCCTTGTAAAGCCTGGAATGGGGCCGCTCAGAGGCAAAAGAAGAGTTCCAGCAGACTTTCAATTGCATGGGGACAGGGCCTCAGTGTCACTAGATGGCAAAGTTGATTGTTCTAAATTTTCAGCTCAATTTCACCTATTTTATCTAAATTCTAATGCAGTCTGTTTCAGGTTTTACTTCTCAGAGTGTATATTTTAAACTCTTTCTGTAATGTGGTTGGGACTAGAGGGGGGGGGGGGAAGAAAAGGAACCATTTCCCGGCAGATGATAATACGTTTTTTCCCTCCCTCTCCGCTCAGGATGCTGAACACGCTGAGAAAGATTTGTAATTATTATCCCAAGATTGATGCTGTTGGCGGGAGTGTAAATTTTGTCCAGTAGTAATCCATTAAGAAATCAATAATCATCCCATCCTGAAATGCAGTTTGTTTTCCTTATTGTACATGAGCACCAAGATTTTGGGTCGCCCCCTCCCCCTTTTTCTTCTTCTGAATACTTAGGTCAGCATTTTGGACTTTGTCAGAAAAACAATGAATATAAGGAGTAGGCGTAGTCAACTAACCTTAAACAGTGCTGATTTTTATCCAGTTATAAGTTTAGCCCATGTGTGGTGTCCGTTCTTCTCAGTCTTATTTTCTGTTGCAGTTGTTGTTCTTAAGCAAGATCCTCACATGCCAGAATTTTGTCCCTGGAGTGCTCAGAGGGTATAGGATCTGCAGAATGCTGTTCCATAGAGCCGTGATCCTGTTATGAGATCTGTCATTACCATTTTTACCAGCAGATCAGTAGAAAAAACACTGACAGGACTTTCTCCTTCTCTGCATCTCATTGCTCCTAAAGTGTGACTAACCTTAGCGCCTTCTTTCTGACTTGAAAGCATAGTCCTGTTTCCCAGGGCATGGAAGATGGCAGACTTTTTTTCCTGGGCAGAAATATCAAAGGTAAAGAATGGAAGTCCCCTAGCTTTGCTGTTTGCGCTGGCAATGAAGGAAGGTGTAGATCCTACTTTTGACAGGTATTCTGTCATTGTTGACCGGTAGCCAAGCTAGCTGGGGCTTATGGGATTTTAGAGTTCAACAACTTATGAAACTTATAGCTTTCCTGTTCTTTATGTAGAAAGAGGGAGATTGCAATTTCTCACCTTTTTCGCACCCCCAGTCTTCTGTAACGTCTTGCTCCAGTGCTTAGTCAATGATCATTATTGATGCTTGCGCAAGATAGTCAGGTTCTATTGATCGATGTAATTAGGTGAGGCAGAGGCAAAATGATTCTTTTTAAAAATAGACACGTAAAAATAATTTTCAGGTGAGCTTTTATTACAGTATAACACCTACTGTTAATGCAAAATTAAAACACCCCCCTTTGCATACTACACACTGTAAATTGCTTTGGTTTTAGCAGTTACACAGTGAACTGCCCCTAAGTAAACTTGTATGCATATGCGAGAGGTATGACACATGTGCAAACAGAATAAAAATGCTTAGGGCTGATACAGGCCTGTTTAAGGGATAAAAGTGCTACAGAAACAATGTCAATGGCTGCATAGCTGCAGTCTTGGTGGTGGGGATGGTAGGATTCCCATGGTATCAAGGTCACAGCAGGAGAATCCCTGGTTTTGATCTTGATGCTTGGTGTGTGTGTTATAAAACACAGGAAATAAGTCCCCTTGAGCAGTTGCGGTGCGCTGGCTGTAGGATCAGAGGAAGAGCTCCTTCTACCTCTCCACTGTTCAGGTGCTATATTGGCACTCACAGCAGCATGGTGGGAAGAAGAGTATGCCGTTCCTGAGTGCACTGCCCTCCTCCACTAAACTAGATGTGCCATGATGGAGCTGAGCTATGCAAAGACTGTCTCCTTGAGGCGCTATGGCCTCTAAGATGCTTGTACTGTAAGCTTTTTTTTTTTAATGTTTTGGCTATGTGTGTGTTTGAGCTGCTTTTTAAGCGTGTGTGGGTGCAGCTAGTGTCACTCATGCTATGCACGTTGTGTACATTTTTCAATAACTAAATAAATGGTGGCCATTCAGTGAAGGGGTCCAGCATCCTTATCAAATTTGGAGTGGCAAAGAGTGGCACTAATATAAAAGCATATTTTGTCACAGTTTTCTACCCTTTGTTTTTAGCCAAATTGGGCTGATCCCCCAGGGTCTGCTTTTTGATCAGTCTGCAGTATGGTGAAACCTATAAACAGTTTTTACCTTATGAAACTGTTCTGTAGTCGTACCTATAGATAATACATAATGTTTCTGCTCTGATGTGCATATTCACTGGGGAAGGAGTGTGCTTTGTAGCCAGAGTTTTGTGGGCAGACAGTTTAAGAAGGCAAAGAAATAAGCTTTGACTCTGAAATGCTTCACAGAGAACCTCTGGGCACTGACGCCCCAGAGGGATATAGAGCAGGGAATGGGATGTAACACTTCCTAGCTTTGAAATCCTGTGCATAACCTATCAACACGTGAAATAAAATGGCATTCAGTGAAAAAAACATCCATTGAGAGCTCTAAAAAGCATATCACACTCTGTGCATTGTCAAGCTCCGCCCCCCAAGGCTGTATCGAAGACAGCTAGTTTTCCTGTTTAACTCTGTTTTGGTGCTTGGGTTTTGAGAGAAAAGGTCATCAGTTCTTTACATTATGGAAATCCAAGAGCAGAAAAGGGGAATAAGGATACAGGCTCTGGGACAGAGAAGGGGGCAAGCAGTGCACTTTGGCATTATGAGCAAAGCCCCATTTTTTTGCTTTGACAGGCATTCCAAGAAAACACAGAGCAGGGATGACAACAGAAGATGGATCCCCCCCCCCTCCCGGGATAATCAATACCAAAGTGGTATAATTGTTAATCAAAGAATCTTCATGGCCCATTTTTGGGCTGCAAAAATCATAGCAAAACTGCTACAGGCTGTACTTAGTTTTGTCGGTTTGGACAAACTGCTTTTACTTGTTATAGCTGTTGGCAGGTTCATATCCTTTTTTGTCTTTTTCCATGGCAAAATTTTGCACTGGATTATGAAAGACCCACTTTTTAAATTCTTAACCATTCAGTTTTGTTAACAGATTGACTGGATTTTTTATTTTATCTGGGATTTCTTTATGGATCAGATAATGTGCCAGGAAACTTGCATGCTACTTTACCAATGTGTTCTCTTACCCAGAACTAGTGGATTAGAGCCTAGGGGCGATTTTGCATTTCCCTTCCCATTCACTGGATGGGAAAGGAGCGTGATGAACCAACGTTGACTAGCACTCTCCCCCACAATCAAATATTTACCTTGATTCAATTATGAGGCTGATCTTCTTCAGGGCACTGCCATTTTGGTTGTGGCGCCCTGCACGACTGTGCATGCGTCAGTGCCATCACCATGACAATACTGATGCTCTGCATAGTCGCAGTGGCATTAGGAGGTTAGCCCTATTGACCTCCTCGGCCAGCAGAGGTGAGAGTGCTCCCCGGCTGGACACTACAAGTAAGTGATTGGGGAAGGTTGGGGAGGATATGGAGCACAATTTCATGCTCCATAGGTGATGCATGATTAGGGAATTTCTGGGAAGGCAGCGGAGGGGGGGGTGCTTGGAGGCTGTAGCAGCCTCCTCCAAGTACAGATGCCCTTCCCTAATCATGCAGTACCGACTGTAGTGTGAATTGGCCCTAGGTTTAGCTGGGCCCTAAAAGCAGTTCAGGGAAGGGATCTAGAGGCCACTTTTCAGCATAGTGGACTCTATGAAGCTGATGGGCAGAGGAGAGTGGACCGACAATGGAAAGTATTTTTTCACCTAGATGGCCATTGGTCTGTGGAATTTACTACCAGAAAAGGTGGTGAGAGCAACCAATCAGTCTAAATAGCTTTAAGAAAAGATTAGATAAATTCATGGAGGACAGATGCACCAATGACTACTAGAATGGATGCCTCTCATTGCTCCTTACTTGTGGCATCATCTTCCCGTTCATCTGCGCTCCTTAACATCTTACAAGCTTTTAAATCCCAAATAAAAACTTTTTTATTTTCTGCGGCCTTTGGCCCTTGTAATTGAAGTTCCTTTTATTGCTTGCTTTAATTTTTGATCTGGCTATCGTGATATTAGGTATTATTTTACCTGTGGGAATGGAGGAGAAAAAGAAAATAAAAGTATTTTACCATTGCAAGGACACTGTTGCTGCCAGAGTGTCCCTGTTCCCACCCACACCATTTTCCATCTGTATCTTGTCTCTTTAGATTGTAAGCCTGAGGGCAGGGACCTGTCTAAAATTAATATAATATTGTAACCCACCCTGAGACCTTCGGGTATAGGGTAGGATAGCAATACAAATAAATAAAATAAATTTTAACTGTGTTATTTTAGTAATCTTAATTTTGTGTATTCTTTGCTCTATTTTCTTTTTAAATTTTTGCAGCTTGTATAGCGCTATGTACTTCTGTGGTACTTGATAAATAAACTTTAATAATAATAATAATCGGTATTACCTCCAGGTTGGAGAGACCAGCAGGATGTCTCTAAAGGTCATTTGCCTGGATTCCGGAGCAGGTGAAGGTTTTGCCTTTGTGCTTCTTGATAATGCTAAGGAGCAATCGGTGGGCTACTCCATAAGAGAGGATGCTGGACTCAGTGGGCTGTAGCCCAATCCAGCAGGGCTCCTCTTATTTATTTTTTTCATGTTCTTTTGTTCTCATGGCTTAAGAGAAGGCCGCATCCCCTGCTAGCATGTTGTATTTACACTGGACATAATGTGGCCCTGTCTAGGAGCCCATAGAGTGGAATGGAGCTGTGTGGAAGGTGTGCCAAGGGCCATCCTTACAGCAGTGGCCTGTACCAGTTCAGCCCTGGCTGGACTGGCCCGCAGAATCAGCAGCCAGTCTCTGAAGGCCAGAAACCTTTTTTGTTTCTGGCCTTCAGAGTGTCTAGAAGTCCAGTTTTGGTATGCAAATGGTCCACCTTTACCAGAAGTTTACTAGCCCTAGTCCACAGCAGCCTAATCAGCTAAGTGCAGAAAGGCCCCAGGTTGACTGCATGTGACTTCTGTAGACTCTACGTAGGTGGCTTAGCAGATATACAGAAGTGGTTTGTCATTACCTATTTCTAGGAGGAGCTGTGAACTGAAATAGCAGCCCTCTGCTTTCGAGGCACTTTTGGTCTACCACTGAGCTACAGCCACTCCTATGGCAACTCTATAAACTTAATTGTAAATCATAGATGAAACTGCTTCTGTCATGTTTTAGCATCCTGTCTAAACTAACCCAACTTCTTGGAGAAGGCCAGCATTAAGCTTTAAAACTAGGATTGGAGTAAAAGTATATTCCAGAGAAACCAACTTTTCTGTTTCTCTGAATAGCTTCCTGATATATATATATATGACACACACCATTATTTATCTCAGATTGCAGTGCTTCTCTTAATGAATACTTTATTATTGCAAGATTTTCATGTGTGACTAAGGGTCATTTCTTGTCTTCTTGCCATTTGGAAGTATTATTCATCTTTAGGTGTCATTCTTTGTGCCTGCTGCCCTCTTGGAAAACAACACTCTGGGGCTTGCAGCAGAATCAAGATGTTAATTCTGAATAAAATGGATGTCTACAAAGAACTCAAATGATCTCTGATTAACAAAAAAACTGTTGGAACCTGTATTGTCTGTGCATGTGTCTTAAATATTTATTGGCTCCTTCCACACATGCAGACAGTCAACTTCATCCTGATTTTTGCATCTGTTATGAATTCTGATTAATTCTGTGCTGGTGATTAGCCTGTTCCTGTGACCAAACTGAGGAACAGTGTTGAGAATGGAAACAATTAATTAAAGCACCAATATGGGGAGCTGGAGCTGAAAAGTACTGTTTTTCTTATAAACCTTTGTGTTTTAGCCCACTAAGTTCAAAAACTGCTGCTTCTGCATTTGTGTGTGATCTTTGTTTCCCTTCCCTGTTTGAAATAAGTAATTACATACTTGAAACAATTAATTACATACCCACAAAATAAGTTTGAGGTGAACAACAATATTCTGCATGCACTCTCAAACATTTCATTGGTACCTCTTATTTTATGTTCTTCCGATCATGAAGGAAAGTGGTGTGATGTGGCTTCTTGATTATCCTGTACCATCTGCCCCACAAAATGTGGTTTAAAACTCATTCTTACCTTGTACTTTCTTTGTCATCTATCTATCTATCTATCTATCTATCTATCTATCTATCTATCTATCTATCTATCTATCTATCTATCTATCTATATCTATCTATCTATCTATCTATCTATCTATCTATCTATCTATCTATCTATCTATCTATCTATCTATCTATCTATCTATCTATCTATCTATCATTCATTCATTCATTCATTCATTCATTCATTCATTCATTCATTCATTGGTGGTTAATGGTTACCTGTGAGGAGCACTGATTACATATTTTTAACATTATGGTTTTGAGAATATTTCAAAAAGGACAGACCATGCCAATTTTTGGATTAAATTCTTTTCCATGTACAGTAACCTTACTTTGACATGCTCCTTCTGGCTTTGCTTAGAGGGAAAATTAACTGCCATTTGTCCTGGTTGCAAGGGTGCACCATCATTTACCCTGCATCACACAGTTGTGGGAATGCTGAGTTTTAGGGCACCGGCTTGTAATGAAATGGAAACAATCATAACAATGGGGATCGATGTATGTTGGTGTGAGTTGCTTAAGCTTTCCACAAAAACACAACAAGTCCTATGGTAGTTTTGACCCAGGGGAGCTTAGAAAGAGGGTAGAATGCTGGCAATCTGCATCAAAATGTTAGGACTCTAATAACCTCACATTCTGCCTAGAACTGCTCTTTCAATGACCTTAATCTTTCCTTTGTCATAAAGAACAAAAGAGAACTCTGAAGAAGAGCTCCGTCGACCCTCTTCTCTGGTCCTTCAGAGCTTTCCAGCGCCTCTGTGAGCCCCACAAAGCTAATAGCAGCCACCTCTCCCTGCCTTCTCTCTCCCCATTCCAAGTTAATTCTTTCCTAGCCAACAGACTCCAGCATTCCAGTGAATCTTTTAAGGGCCTATTTACGCTTACCTAACTGGTTACAGCCTTGTACTGGACCACCATCACTTGAAGTGGGGGTAGCCAGGTCAGGCAGGCCAGATTACCATGGCAATGGCTCCAGCAAAATTCCACAAAATTCGGATATTGCTGTGGCGATCTGGATGCTGTGCACCAGCCACTTCTAGTCAAGCTGTGGACTGCTTTCAGTGGCCCAAAGCTAGATTGCTCTGGGGAGAGGTTAGCTCACTCTTGTGTGGTGATGGTGGTTCATTACCACTGTTCACAAGCATGTAAGTGCAAACAGTCCCTTTCATCTGCTCCTCTTTTGTTCTCGGTCAAACCTGATGTGAAAGAGATTGGCAAAAATCTGTGCAGAGTAGCGGGTGGCCTGGGAGAAAACTGTTCCTGGTCTGGAGCACATGGTTCAGCCTAGGAACAGGGTGTCAGGCTGTTCGCTTGCCCCACATGCCCTGACTTCTGCAGATTTGAAGGCCAGGGATTGAGAGTATTCTGGTGTCAGGTTCCAGCTGGTGTCATTGTGCTGGTGCCACCAGAAATGGCCCCATAACATCTGTATAGCACTATTATCTGCTCTGATTCTGACAAGAGATTCTTGCCCTGGGAAACAGCAAAGTCCACAAAAGAGGTCTCAGGGTGTAGTGATTCCACCACCATGTGACTGGACTGTGATGATGTGCAAGAGCCTGTATGTCCAGCCCATTTGCAAGAGGGTTGCAGTTATGCTTCTTAATGCATAGCTTATGGAGCATTAAAATAACCATTGTACTTGTGTGAACTAAAATAATATACCTGTTAAGGAAGATCCCAGAGTGAAGCCTAGTTTCTAGCATTTTATTCTTCTACATGCCATTAGTTTATACTTATTTTAGCCCTGTGGGTTTAAGGAGGAACTGTCTGAGAGAAAGCTGTAAGGTATGGCATAAGGCAGATAAAGTTGGAACACTTATTCAGAGCCAGAGGCAATGAAACAAGCCTTGGAGGTGCTGGAGAATCAGGATTTTCTAGGACTTCTCCTCTGGCGGCACATTGTGCTAAAGGCAAAGCAGGTTCTGAAGTCACATGCAGCCTTGGTATTGCATCTCAACATTTTATTTCTGACTTTGACTCAAGGACATGGAAGGCAGGTGACTGGTGAAAATTTACCTTTGATACAACAACAGTAACAACAATAATCTGGATATCACCATTGTAAAAAAAAAGAGAGAGAGAGGATATGGCTTGTTGGTGTTGTGATACAAGAATAAATGTGAAACAAACAGAGAAAATTACAAAATACAAGGACTTAAAGATTGAAGTTCAAAGACTCTGGCACAAGCCTGCAGTGGTGGTCCCAGTGGTGGGACCTTGGATGGCACTTAAAACAGCTCAACATTGACAAGGTTACCATCTATCAATTACAAAAGGCCACCCTGCTGGGTTCTGCTCACATCATCTGCCGGTACTTAATGTCGTCTTAAGAACTTGGGAAGATCCCGATGCGTTATGAAATATCAAAGCTCACATGTTTGGTGTTGTGTTGTATTATTGTTTTTCTGATGATGATGATGATCTGGTTTCCAGGTTTGGTAAATCTCCTGTAGGTTTTTAGCGCCATGTTTGTTAAACCTGGGCAGGGAATTAATGGTAATGTACAAAGACAGCAAAGGAAGGGTGGATGGATGGTGTGTTCAGTCTTCTAGCAGTGTTAAACACTGAGTCTTTATGCAGTTTACCTTAATTCTGGAATTGACGACTTCATAGTCCTCTTCAGTGTCTCTTCCATCTGCACATTAGTGTTGATTAGAGAGGAGCTCCAGGAAAGTTTGTTCCTGGCTGCCAGAGCTTGTGAAGGCTAGCTATGAAGGTCATGGGAGCTTTGAGAACAGCATGGCAGCTGGACTGGAACAGCCATTGCCATTCAGATGTCATATATCCATTCCAAGCCTCGCCATGATCCAGAGCAGAAGGTGTCATTTGATCTATTCTAGACTAACTTATCCAGATTGAGACAGTTAAGTGCAGAAATGCCTAGTATTTCCACATTAGTCTGAACATGCCTGAAGTCATGGGAAACTGCAGCAATTAAACATTGTAGGTTTTGTGACTGGAGTGGTTTCTTGACCTTATTCACATTTTGTTCTCCTTCTCTTCCTCCTATTCATATACTATATACTGCTTTTCTATAATATGCTCAAGGCAGTACACAAACAATTTTACTACTAGAGAGGTGATGACAGCAACCAGCCTGGATAGTTTTAAGAAAGGGTTAGACATATTCATGGAAGAGAGGCGTATCAATGGCTACTACCCTGTTTCCCCAAATATAAGACAGGGTCTTATATCTTTCAGTTTGAGAAAGATCTCAGTGGAGGAAGGTGGTCTCTGGTAAGTCCTCTGGCTTTTGGACAGAGTTTGGGGGACTGAAATAAATACACTATATCATAACATAAAGTATTAATTCAGAAAGGTTTATCTTTAAGAAAAATTATTTAATTATTTAATACTTTTAAAGTTACTTTTTCAAAAATAAAACAAGTCCATTAAATAAAATGAAGGTAGAATGACAGCGGGGGGAGGGGGGGCTTCCCAGTGTTTTGCACTGTCATATGAATGACTACCTGCCCACTGGACAGAAGTCCTGGATCTGTGCTCAGTGCAATGAGCTCCGGGCTCTCAGGGAACATGTCTCTTCCCTTGAAGCCAAGGTAGCGGACCTGGAGAAGGACATAGAGAGCAACAGGGCTGAGGATGAGGCCTTCAGGAATGAAGTAGGAGCATCCCACTCCATGACATGCAGCTCTCCTGTTGCCTCGGAGAGTGGAAGCCTCAGGCAGGGAGGACATCAAGCTGAGGAAGAGGGACAGGCTCCCTTAGTTGGGACCCCTTCCTTAGTGGATGTGCCTGTATCCTATTGCACCGAGGATACTCCTCCACTGGTAGCAGGAGGAGGGCTTCTTGTAGTGGGCGATTCGATTATCAGGAATATAGAGAGCTGGGTTTGTGATGGGCGTGTTGACCGCATGGTGACTTGCCTGCCTGGTGCAAAGGTTGCAGACATCACGCGGCATCTAGATAGGTTAGTAGACAGTGCTGAGGAGGAGCCAGTGGTCATGGTACTTGTTGGTTCCAGTGACATTGGGAAGGTGAGATGGAGTCTTCTGGAAGCCAAATTTAGGAGATCAACTATTGGAAAATGAGGTAAAGGATGTATCCCAAAAAGATAGGGTAGTTACAATGCGGGACTTCAATTATCCTCACATAGACTGGTTGAACTCCTGTTCAACTCAAGAAGGAGACAGAAAATTCCCAGACCTGCTAAATGACTGTTCCATGGAGCAAATGGTCATGGAACTGACCAGGGTAAAGGCAGTCCTGGACTTGATCCTAAGTAACGCTCAGGACCTGGTAAAGGATGTCACTGTAGCTGATCCAATTGGGAACAGTGACCACAATGCGATAACCTTCAACTTAAATACAGGTAGTAAGTTCTTAATAAAGTCTAACACAGGGACCTTAAACTTTCATAAGGGAAATTTCCCCAAAATGAGGAAACTAGTAAAATGCATGGCGTTCCTGTAGACTTTAAAGAGTATAGAGAGGAAAGCTGAGGCCCTCTACACTTGTGTTTCCAAGGTGTCATGCAAAAGTTTTCCATTGCTACTTTCTGGAGCCTATAGGAAGAGAACCAGTGTAAAACAGTGCTTCCAAGTCCCAATCCCTGAAGTCACTCCAGTAAGATGTCATATTCAGTAGTATCAAAAGTCGCTGAGGGATCAAGGAGATATAATAGGTTTACATTTAAATCAAATGCCTATCAGATGAACCAACAAATTCCTTATTTTGGTGAATGACGAGCAATCAGTTGAATTAACAACGTAATTTAGGAAGTCTCTCTGCGTGTTAGCGCTAAAACTCTGTGGATGTTTTCAGGACTCCAGACATTAATCCTGTTACAAATAATAAGATTTGTCTATGTAACCCTCATGCAAGGCTTTTTTTTTTTGAAAACCTATTCTTCAGTGTGAAAAACTATCAAGGATTATTTCATGTGTGCCCATGATTCCACTACATTTCTGATCTGTTTGCTCTCCTGATGCTTTTTCCCAAATGAACATACATTTGAAAAGCAAGAGTTGCTTATTTGTTTATATGACTTAAACTGTAGTATTAAGAAGGAATACTACATAATATAATAATAGAAGAACTGAAATGTTCATATGGCGGTCAGTGCAGAATTGTCCTAAAAATTAACATAATTACGCAGGTACTGAATTTGTCTTCTATTCTAGGGTATGCCAGGGAGAACAATGGAATTTTGACAAGTAAAGCATTTCACCAAAGGAAAATCTGGAGAATGTATGTAGATGCTAGAGCAGTGCTGTGGCTCTGGATGAAGAAAACAGAAACATTTCCTGGGTTAATTTTGGGCAAAAGTCTTAGTGAGGAAATAGCAGATTTTTCTTTTGCCTTGTTTGCCTTACCTCTGTTATAATTATTATGCTGCGACTTGCAGTGGTGAGAGACTTAGGGGTAAAAGGACTCCTTGTATACTCTCTTGCCAATAAATGAAGAGAAGCCGGTCCTAATAATAATGAGTACTGTCCCTTCATAAGAACGTAAGAGAAGCCTTGCTGGATCAGGCCACAGCCCATCTAGTCCAGCATCCTGTCGCACGCAGTGGCACACCAGTTGCCCATGGGCATCTCAAGCAGAGACAAGGACAAACCTTCTCCTGCTCTTGAGTCCCAGCAGGTGGCTTTAGAAGTGCCCCGGTTCCTCCCTGCCCCCCAGCCTGAAAGATGCACCTAGGCATTCATTCTAGTAGCCATTGATACATCTTTATTTATTTATTTATTTATATTTCAATTTATATGCCGCCCCATACCCGAGGGTCTCTGGGCGGCTCACAACATTTAAAACAGATGTATAAAAACAGTATCAGAAAATAAAACAAATTTAAAAATACAGTTTTAAAAGTACAAAACAGTACTTTCAAAAAGAATCAAATATTTTATGTTTCCCTTTCAGGATATCTTTCTAAATGCCCAGCATTAATGATAAGGGAATCGAGTCCTGGGCATTTCCCCACTTCCCTTCTCAACCACTGGATGAAAAGGAGCACGATTAACTAACATTGACTACATGTCGCACTTGGAGCGTTAGTCAACTTCAGTCATCCCCCCCCCCCCCCTCACGATTGAATACTATCATTGCAGGGCCGGTCCTCTTCTGGATGATGCCATTTTGGCTGTGGAATCCTCCGCGACTGTCACCACGATGCCGCTGATGCTCTGCGCACACACAGTCATGTCTTTGGTCATCTGAGGTACCAGCGCACTTCCACGGCACCTCAGATGATCCTGGAGCACTGGAAGAGGTGTGGGTGTTTGTGCTGCTGGACACTCAGGAAAGTTTTTAAGGCGTTGGTTAAGGGGTGTGTCACGATTTTGTGCTCCACACCTAGTCAACAATTAGTGAACTGCTGGGGAGGCAGGGCACGCTTGGAGGCTGTAGCAGCCTCCTTAAAGTGCAGATGCTCTTCAGAAGTTCACTAATCATGCATTGGCTCTAGTGTGAACAGGCCTCTGGTCTGCATGAGTATGCAGATGGTAGGTCCCTGTTTTGGGATATAATTCAGAATGAGGCCCAGTGTCAAAAGGGCCTAGATCCCTATCCCTGATAATGCTTTTGATTTGCATACTTGCAGCCTGTTCTGTCCTTTTTTTGACAAAGGTGGACACTTTTAGATTTTGATAGGCATGACTGTGCTGGTAAGCAGTAATTGGTGAAAAAGATGAGGGGAAGGTTCATGGCCCATATTTCTTTCCTGGTTTTCTATCCAGTGTAATCTGGCTTAATGCTTTGGTTCTGCCAGTGACCTGCTGGATATCCCCTGCTATAGCTACTTCATGTGGAATGATTAATAAGTAGTTAGAAAGCAGTTTTATTTCCAAAAGGGTTAAATCTGAAAGGCACTTATTTCCATCACAGACATTTTAATATAGTTTTCCTGAAGATTGATAGCAATCTGACCTCAGGGCAGTACATTTCATTAACTCATGTTACTTAGAACAACTCTGGCAGGGATTTTCCGTAGTCCCTTTCTAATCTTCAGACTAGAATATTGTTTGAATTAGTGCTAATGATAATAGAAATTGGGGGGGGGGGCTAAACACATTTAAAAAACCCAATAATGTGTTTTTTAAAGATTTGAAAGGGATTTTCAATTTTTCATTAAATTATTTGTAAAATAGAGAAAGCTTAGGTCAAAAATATGAAAATTAATAATTTGCACAGCTCTCTCTGAACTTCCCCGATACCTCAGTGCAGGGAGTACAGATGTAGAACAGTTAAAATTGCTCTACATCTACACATTTCTGGGAAACTCCTGCATGTATGGAGCTGCATGTGGGGAATTAGCACCTCTAGGAAATGAGAATTCAGGAGTAAAGGCTCTGGACTTGGATCCGAACTGTGTGAAGGGCTAGACCAGATAAATATGGTCTAGATCCATGTTAATACTCTTGATCTGCTGTTCTAAAGCCCACTCAATGCATACGCTTCTACCTGTGGTTGATTTGGATCTAACTAATATGAATGTAGTTAATATGGATCTAGTGAATATGATTAACTGAGATAAGTGCAGAAAGGACAACTGTGACTTGAGAACTGGAGTAATGTGAGCTCTGCAGGAAATACATGTAAACAGTCTGCATGAGTTCCAACTTCCAAACTGTCTTCAAGAGGAGCTCAGTATAATGTGCACTGCAGTAATCCAGCCTGAAGATTACAAATGTATTGCCAAGTGACCTCTTTCTAGGAAAGATTTAAATTGTCTAATTAATCTGAGCTGGGGGTACGAACTGCTAGTCGCTGCTGCAACTTGAGCCTCAGAAGATCCAGGTATACATCTAGGACATATTCACACTTAGGCCGCTAGTATGCAGTTGGGACAGCTCTGGTACAGATAATCTAACTGCATACCAGAGGTCCAAGTGTGGATATGACCATTGTCTCCACAGCCTTTCTTTCCAGGGAAGTGCAGCCCTGTCAAGAAGAGGGTATCATCTCATTTCCTTTATAAGGGGACCTGTGTATCGGATCTAAGAGCACAATAAAGATTTGTCTATTCTTATCAAGAAAGTGAGGCTTCCTTTCTTTAACATAATGCCCTGTTAAGCAAGGCTTCACTATGGAAATCTTTGCTGAAATGCTGGGGAATCTGCAATTGCACAAGTGCTCCTTAGGCTTCCTGGAGTGGAATCACCTTGTTATGCAAGGAGAAGTTGCACTACTGTCATGGAAGAAAAGTTAATTCTTGCAACAACTCCTCTTTCCCCAAAAGACCTTTGAATTGGATCTTATTTCCTTATACCTGTGTAAGTGCTTGAGTTAGAAACCCTATTGCAGGAATGAAGTACAAAGTAGCCATATGAGTGCGTCTGGTCTCAAACAGATGTACATATTTAGCTTTCAGGACTGTCTTCTGCCTCTGCTGTTTCAGAATGGCATTTGTGAAATCAGGTTTTGTTTTTGTTACACAGATAAGATGGATTTTAGGAAACCAAAAGATCACCCATGTGCCTCTTCTTATTAGCAATGTTATGAGGGACAACTGGAGTGGGTGGCTTTGCTTCTGAGCGTATCATATTTCCCTCTGGGTTTTTGTCTCGTACCTGTTGTCCCTTTCGTTTATTGATTGAAGAACTCATTTGGCAAAAACCTAAAATTTTACTTTGGCATTTAAACTACAACTCCTTTCAGCTGTCGTTTGTAGCTTGTCCCATCTTTTCTTTGCAATTCCTCCTCCCACCCCCACCATTCTGTAATCTTCAGTGGAATCAATTTGTGAAGGTGTATTTCTTCTTTAAAGAAGGTTTTGTATAGTTAGAGAAGGCAACTTATTAGGACTTTTATGCAGAAAGCAAGAGGATAATACTCCAATATTGAAAACATTTGGTTATTTAGAAAGTTAGATTGGGAGGAGGCAACAAATGCTGTGAACTGCTTCACACATTGCTACTTTTCTGCATCGCCAAATATGAGCAAAGTATGTATTGTGAAAGAATGTTGCATTCTTTCCAGTTCAGAAGTATAACAGATTGATTTCGATACTTCTGGACAGCGAGGTTCTGTACTTGGTTGTAGCTGTAGGTGGTTTATCTAGGGTCTTTCTGTACTTGCTGGTATTCCTTGCTTGCAAGTACACTAAAAACCTCTATTCTGAACATTAGTGTGAAATACTGGAGCCCCATGCAATGCTAGTATTCTCCATCCACGTATGATCCAGAACAAGAGGGCTTTTATATGGACCAATGTGTAGGACCAACTGAGCCTATTTCAGAACATGGAGGCGTGCAGAAGGCAGATCTCCATCTTCTAGACTGCCAGAGGACCCATTTCAGTGGGGCACCAAAGCACAATGCTGAATTGAACCCCCCTTAAGAGCCCTTGGGGGCCCTTTCTGCACTGGGCCTTCTTCTGGATTATATTTCAACATACTGTAGGCATCTGCTGTTTAATGCTGGTGCAAACTACGGCAGACCCCACCCAAGGCCTTCTGTAGTCTGCATCAGCATGCAGAAGGCCCTGTTTTGAGATATAATTCAGAAGAAGGCCCAGTACAGAAAGGGCCAGAGGCTGGCCCCAAAGCTCCTGTAGAACATGCCATTGCTGTGTAGGCAGCATTGTTTCTGACCCTCTATCACTGATCAGACCTGAGGGCTATTCGCACTTAGACCGATAGTGAACAATTAGTGAACTTCTGGTAAAGATCATCCTGCATGCGGAGAAGGCAGTTACAGCCTCCAAACGTGCCCTCCTTCCCGGGAAGTTCACTAAATCGTGCTCCACACCTTTACTAAAAGCTTATCTGAAGTGTCCAGTGGTGCAACTGTTCAGGGGGGGGCATCATCTGTGTGAGCGTGGTTGTGGTGGCATCCATGATTAATCGCTTTCCTCTGCCGTGACTGGACCACCAATCCCTGGGAGTGGTGTCCAGTCTTAGAGTCGCGAGAGGGGCATTCGATCACGGGTGCTGATGTGATAAGCCACAATATGCCCCTGCTCAAACACACTCCTCTGCAACAGTGGCCAATCACACTTCTGGCCAGTAATGGGTGCTTTGGGGAAGCTTTCCTCATGACAAGCGCGAATGGTCCACTTTACCAGAAGTTTATCATCCTTAGTTCACTGCTGCCTAATCAGCTAAGTGCAGAAAGGCTCAAGGTATGTGCAGAAAGGCATTTAGTTTGCATTGGACACATGTGACATTGCTCAGGATGAATAACGGTGATTCAGGACTTATAAATTATTAGACATTTGTGTGTGTGGGTTACTGGAAGAAGCTGTTCTGGCTTATAAGAATTGTTTTATTTGATATGCAATTTTTCCAGGGTTGCATTAATAATAATAGTAACATCGGGCTGTTGAAACCCCCAAGGCCAGAAATTAAAACAGCAAAAGCCAAAGAATTTATGCACCTCATCCAGAGAATGAATAGAGAAATATTTTCCATTTGTTCTCAGGCTACAGCCTAGTGTATGAAATAACCAGATAAATTGAAGCAGCACAGTGTGGAAGCTTATCTTGCACTTCTTATGAATGTTTATCAGAGTCTAAGAACTGTGGGTGTTTCTGCACCCGCTGCAGAAACTGGATTAAACATACGTTTAACACACATTTAAAACATTACCTACTTCACTTCCGCACTGGAGACTTCTTTCCGGACCCTTGGAGGTAGCCGCTTCCGCATTTCGGCACACGAGATCTGTTTCTAAAACGGATCTCACCGCCGAAAACCAGATTAAAATGAAGACCTAAAAAATTAGATCTTCCATCTGTCCCTTCGTCTGGATCTGTGTGGAAGCAGGATACTTCTGCACATGGCCAGGCGAAGGGATGGATGTCCCTGCGGCCACCATCTTGGGGACGGTGGAAGCAGGCTGGTTTGCCTCCTTCTGCCCTCCCCCACGCACTGCACGCCGCTGGAAATGTGCGATGACTAGCAGCTGCATGCTCCAGTCCCGCAGCTCCAGGGTTGGCGTCGGTGGCACGGGAATCAGGCTGACTTTTGGAATGGGTGCTGTGGCTTCCACACAGCACCCAGACCATCCGTCCTGCTGGATCCGGCCTCCTTGCATGTGTGTGCACGCGTGAGGGCCCTTTGGATCCATCCCTATTTGGGACTGATCTTCCGGCAGATGGCTCACCAAAATATGGATCTTCTTTGTTCTGTGCCAAGAGCAATATATATTAGCTGGGGATAGATTGTGTTACCCTTTATGGGACAGCCCATCCTGTACCAGTACAGCCCAAGTACAGAAATGGTCTACTGTTTCATTAAAGGCCTTTAAAAGTGGACCGTCTGGTCTTTATTATCAATTAGAGGCATTAGTGTGTGGATTCTACCATCTCTATGACACTTTGAAAACACCTTTTCTTTATTCTGTGTGTGAATTCATCCCTAGACTATCAGAAGGCACGTCTGTATTTCTGTGGGTGAAATGTGGCCTGGGAGTGTCAAAATTCCCCACAACAGACCATTCCTCCCCCCCCCCCCCGATATTAGTATTCTAATATTTAGTATAAGTTTTTAAATATGCTGGATTTTTTTAAAAGTGTTTTTATGGATATCATCGTTTTAATCTGTTGTTTTAAAACTTGTAACCTGCCGTGAGACCTATGGATATAGGGTGGGATACAAATATAAATAAATAATAAATAAATAAAATTCAGACACATCTTGACTATTTATATATAATAAACATGAGTAGGCTCCACGACACCCACTGTAAAGGATACCTCTAGGATGCCTTTCCTCTCTACTGGACATGGTAGTCATAGGCTTCTGTGATATTTAAGTGAAATGTTGGTTAATATTTGCTTAGTATTTGGATAGGAGACTACCTGAATGAAACAGGAGCTGCAGCTTAGATTGGGAGGTTAAAAGAAGCAATATCACTGGAAAAGAAGAAGAAGAGTTGGCTTTTCTATCTTGTTTTTCTTGCTGACAAAGCTTTCTGTTCTTCTCCCCGCAAGAGAACCCCCTGTGAGGTGGGTGGGGCTGTTCAAGCTCAGAAGAGAGCTGTGACTAGCCTAAGGTCATCCAGATGGCTTAATGGAGGAGAGCAGAATCCAACCCGACATTCCCAGATAAGAATCCGGCTCCCTAACCACTGACTATTCTGTTCTTACTAATAACACTGCAAATATTCATTCATGCTGGTTCTAGGAGCCATTATAACTTGGCTCTTTTACCTCTACTGCCTTTGATTTGAATTAAATTCTAGTGGTTAGAGATGTATGGGTTAGGGTGTGTGAATCATGTAGGTGCATGTGTATTTCCAGCTTATATATTTTGGATTTCATTGGCCCTGGGGATAGAACGTGACCTCATTTAAAAATTAGCACAAAAATTAGGCAAACTTATTCCTCTTTACCTTGTTCTTCTGCTACAGACTTGTGAAAGGAGGATAGGAAAAAAACCCCTTCTCTATTAAATACCACGGTCTGTAACCATACAGGCTGAAACGAAATAATATTATAATAAGATTGAGCAGAGGGTTATACAGATGATCCCCAAGTTATGGATTGTTGCTGTTCTGAAGACTCCTACAGAACTCAAATTTTATGTTAGAATTGATCTGCTTTGTCCAAATAAAATAAAATAAAATAAAATAAAACGTTTACAGGCTGTAAAGTAAACAGGAGGGGACAATCAGACAGGACTTTTCAAAGTCAACCTTATTGACTTTCAGGATCTGTAGTTCAGTAACACCTGGAGACTCAAGGTACATTGCAACTTGGGGAGTTCTAGATGTCTAGTTCTGTCTCATTTTGTGAAATTACCAAGTTATTATTATTTTTTTAAGCAAACTATCTAAGTATTAGTTCACTCAGTTCATGCTCCAGTTTTTAAAATGGATTTTTACCGCCACGTAGTCTGCCTAATATTAAGGCATGTGTGGGGAAAGAAGGATCTGAACCAGCAACTTGCCCTGAGCAACGTGACCTTTTTAATTGAACATGTTTGCTCCAAAGAGTCAGAATTGTAAAACAGCTATAGAAATTTAATTTTTAGGTAGGATACTTTTCTTTGGGTAATGGTAAAAATCTCTAAGCTTTCCAAGTATGGTACTATATCAGCAGAAAGGAAGTCTAGCTAAAATCCATAGTACTTTTAAAAAAATAAAAATTCAACAGTGATAAAATAGGGGTCTTGAGCCACTTCCATTTGCTGTAGTCCAGAGGTGTTCACACTACCCTTCCCGTCCACTGGACGGGAAAGGAGCACGATGACCCAATGTTGACTAGTGTTCAGACTTGAGCGCTAGTCAACTTTATCCACTCCCTCCCTCAGGGATTGGATACTCACCTTACTTGATCCCGGAGCCCAGTGCTCCTCTGGACGCTGCCATTTTAGCAGCAGCACCTCTGCAACTGCGCATGTGTCAGGGGCGTCACCTTGATGAGGCTGACGCTCTGCACACGTAGTGTCGCGTCTACAATCGTCCGAGGTCCCAGCGCCCTTGCACAGGACCTCAAACAACCCCAGAGTGCCATCACGAGTGAATGGTTGCACTGCTGGAGGCTTCAGGTAAGTAATTAGGTAACGTTGGTTAAGGTGTGGACCATGAAATGAAATCATGCTCCACACCTAATCGACAATTAGTGCACTTCTGAGGAGAACAGCCGCACTTATAGATTGTATCAGCCTACTCAACATGTGTATGCTGTTCCCCAGAGGTGCACTAATTATTGACTAGAGGCCATAGTGCGAAAAGGCTTCAGGACTCCACTGTTGAAATGCTCATTTCATGTTTGAATGGTTGAAGGCCTTTCAAGACTGGTTTTGCATTAGTAGATAATTTGTAGCATTTTTGTGTCTTTTTATCACTACAGACGAGGACTCGTTAATGCATGCAAAGTATAGCAGAATTTTCCATAAATGGCATTGTTCCTTCTGTGTCTGATGTTCAGGCTTCAAGTCCTGATGTTTATGCAAGTGATAATTCTCCACCTTTACTTTCCATCTTTTGCATCAGTCAAGGAAATTCAGGGTATATAGAAGTATCAGAAAAAAGGGGGTTGCTAAAAAGAGGGAAACCCAAACCATGCTTAGCATACTGTGTCACTGTAGAATTCACAGTGTTGGGAGCAAATATGGGACTTGGATCCTGTTGCTCTAGGTAAGCCCCCCTCGCTAATCAACTTCCACAAAGCACCACTGATGGTCCAACAGGATTTCCTTTGAAGTTCTGAGTCCCAGAAGCTGCTGGATGTCAGTGAGGCCCACATGTTATGGTGGCTTCTGTTGTCTTGAGGGGGCAAGCAGTATGATCTCTTGTATAGAGGTTCAAGCTCAAAGGCCAGCTTATCTTGCTTTCCCACAATCCCCTGGCAGCATTTTGTGTTTTATGGGGGGAGAGTGAGATAGACACAACAACAGGGTATTTGTCTGTCCTCATAATAGGTTGAGGGGTGTCTTTAGATGGATTGCAGGCAAGGGAGATAGAAAGGGTAGTGGTGGACAGTAAATAGAACAGAGCGGACTCCCATCCATGACATTCCTGTGAGTATTATGTGTCCTTTTGATGTATCTGAAATCATTTATCCATGTCACACTGATTTTATTGGTTTCATACTTGAGTCTCCTTGTTTCATCCTAAAATAAACGGCGTATATCTTGAGCACCTTAAAGGACATTATTCTCTAGTTGGAATAATTTCTGACGCATTTCATGGTAAAAGTGAATCAAGCAGGGGAGAGTGATGTTTAAAGGCACCTTTCTGAATGGAATGCTCTGTGTATCATTTAAGTGAGACTTTAATGAGATAAGTACATCATTATAAGGATGAACTGTAAACTGAGAAACCATCAGTCTTATGTGATCCTGGCGGATATGCCCTTGGGATGATTTTCAGCTGCTAGAAAATGTGGAAAAACAGGAAGACTATGCAGCAGTGATGAATTTAAAAGAGGGAGGAGGGTGGGAAAAATGCCTTAACCTCTTTCAAAATGAATGTAAGATGATACCTTTGGCTCAGGGCTGGTAAAGGTGTGAAGGGGTCTTCATTAAAGCTAAGAACGGGTTTTGAAAATGTGCACATTTAGCTGTGTCCAGAGCTTGAAGGTCTCTGATTCTGGTGCTACTTAAGTGGACAAGATTTTAGCCCCCTCTACATTCTCTCCTCACACATCCTCCTTAGCCTGTCCATTCCAAATTCAAAACTGCTTTCCTCCTTAGCCTTAAAAAAACTGAGTAAACAGCTGTGTTCTGATGAAGGAAGGAAGGAAGGAAGGAAGGAAGGAAGGAAGGAAGGAAGGAAGGAAGGAAGGAAGGAAGGAAGGAAGGAAGGAAGGAAGGAAGGAAGGAAGGAAGGAAGGAAGGAAGGAAGGACATCTGTGAGGTGCTTCTGAAGTACTAGAAAAGGTGGCTTGGAGACAGGAAACACAAGGGTCACTTGCTTCCATATTATATCTAAGAGTTTTTTTCTTTCCTTTGTTAGGTAGGATACGTTTCCCATTAGTAATCTGTTTACCTCCATTTGCTTTTGTGCGACTTTGCTTTGATTATCAAAGGAAGGATGTTAATTTTGCACAAAGGCGAATTAGCACAAGATAATATGCCTATGACTGTTAAGACAAAGCTGAACAGGCTGAGATATAAACAAAGAAACAAACAAATATTAATTGAAACTCTTGTAGATTTCAAGCTACTCAAACATTATCAGACTATTGTGCAAAAAACTCCTCACTAGCATGATGGAAAGATCTTTGGTCTAGTGGTTAGGGAGACAGATTCTTAGCTAGGAATATCGGGGTTGATTCCACACTACTCCATGAAGGCAACTGGGTGACCTTGGGCTAGTCACAGCTCTCTTCTGAGCTCTCACAGCTTCACCTACCTCACCCAGTGTCTATTGTGGGGAGAAGAACAGGTTTGAGTCCTCTTAAATTGGTAAGAAGAGAGGTGTAGAAAAGCCAACTCTTCTTCTTCTCCTTTGTTGTCTTATTTATTTAAACATATGGAACTAGTTTACTGTTCCATTTACTGTATGTCCTCTGTGGAAAGACGTCAGGGTCCCACCTATGGATATTTTTTTCATCCAGCAGAGGAATCTTGCTTGTAAAACAAGAAAGTGATTTTTCTATACCTATTCCCCTGGAGCCCCCTAAGCTCCCTGAGGTCTTCTCTATGCAACTACAGGATGTGGTGGTGGCTTATGGCCAAAGCAGCAGTAGAAAGGCTGGGTACAATTCATTGCACATCTTTGATGTTTGTAATGTATGGTGGTAAGTGCTTTTGTCTGTTCTATCACAGTGGGCAGATAATGAACATCAAAGACCAGCAGTGAATCTTCTGTTGCCTACTAGGGAAAACAGATGATATTAGAGGTTATAGGAGAAAGAAGAAATAGGCAAAAAAAATTGTCATGCTCTTTATCGGCATTCTGAGAACTTTGCTTAGGAAATGCTACCGACAGTGGACCTTTAGGAGCCTGAGGCATGCTTCCAAAGCACCTAGGACTTCTTAGTGTTTCATATGCCTCCTAATGATGAAATAGAGGGTGTTGACATGGAAATTCCCCAAACAATATTGTTCTAATAAGATGTCAAAGCAAGCCATGGGGTATTAGAGTCATGGGGGCAACTGTATCTCAAGGAACAAATATGTTTGGGGCACTACTGAATAATGTCATTAAGTTGAGCATCTGAAGTGTGCATGTGGCAATGTAGTCTTTCCACAACTTCCCATATGTCACCATTGGGAAGTGTAGTCTATATAGAACTGTATACTTTGATGCAGTATTTCTACATTTTGTTGTGATACTAGTATAGGGATGTACCGGGATATTCAAAAATTTGAAAATCTGATTCAAAGTCATTGAGTGTCAACATTCAAATTTGAATCGGATTTTCGAGAATCTGAATTTAAACATTCAAACAAATTTTGGATTTTTGAAAATCTGATATGGATTTTTGAATAATTTGAATGAGTAGATTCGTATCTATTGTATATGATGTGCGGAAAAATTACGTATTTGCGTAAATAATGTGGGATGAAAATGGAACACATACGGGTTGGATACGGGATAAATATGTATTTTCACACATTCCTATTTCAGATACGAATCTTATTGACATTCATATATCCGGATATGAATCGGATTTTCAAAAATCTGGATTTTTGAAATTCAAATTGAATCAAATGTTTGAATATTTGATTTGAATCAAATTCGAATGCAAAATATACATTCGTGCACATACTAGTATAATATGCGGCTGTGCAAAAGCAATGTTGGGCTGCTGCAGACTTTGGCACACCATTTGTTTCAGCTTTGCAGTCTGTCCAAAAGCCTCTTTGAGTGGGAAGTGCTGCAGGCCTCTGACCTTTGTGTTTTGACGTTGCTGTCCATGGGAGATCGTTACCTGGGTAGCTGAGTTGTGTTCTTTTTTACGTAGGTTCCTTTGACTAGTATTGAAAGACTAAATGAGGGTATTTAGTCTTCTCAGCGTAAGTCAATAGGCAGTGTAAGGGTCTTTCTGCATGCACCTTTGCTTATCCCAATACAGTCTACCCTGTACTTGGATGAGCTAGGTAAGTGTGAAAATTGGGTAAATCATGGGAACCATTTCCCTAGGTTTCCCTGTTTTGATGGTTTAGTTTAAACTGATTCAATGTGAACTGAATAATAGAATCATATAGTTGGAAGGGCTCTCTAGGGTCATCGAGTCCAATCCCCTGCTCAATGCAGGATTTCCTAAAGCATCCCTGGCAGATATAGGTCCAGCCTCTGTGTGAAGACCTCCAGTGAAGGAGAACCCACTACTTCTCATGGCAGCCTATTCCATTGACTGATCACCCTCACTGTCAGGAAGTTTTTCTTACTATCTAATCTGTATTGATTCCCTTGAACTTTTTCCAGAACTGAACCACCCCCCCCCTCCTGTGTAAATTGAGGGGCTACTGTACATTATTTTAATGATTGAGAATTCAAAAGTGAATGATCTTTTCCAGCTTTCCAGCTGACATTTAGATTGTGTTGACTACTGACTTAAGACAGTATGAAGAAGATAACTCCTGGAAGTTAACCTCTGCACTAGGTCAATATATCAGCACTAGGTCTTCTGAAGCATAATAGTTTGCTGTCTGTACAAAGAGGCTGTTTTCCCCATGAGTGTTAGCCATCAGTGTCTCTTTCAATAGCCAACTGACTTCTTTGAAAATACTCTTGTTGGAAAGTGATATAGGGCCTTTATGCCCATCTGTTTTTGAACTGATATGAAAAGCTGTGGCATTGTAGTCAGACAGAAAGTGTGTGGTGTCTCTGTGACCAAACTCTCACATTATTTGGTCTAAAATAAGGTAATGTACTGGATTTTCATAAGTCAAAGCCAAATTTCTTTCTCTTCTCTCTCCTATTCATGTGTTTATGATTGTGTGTGCATGCACGTATGTCTGTGTGCAGATGAAAGAATTGCAATGGTGAATAGGCAATGACACTATTGTACACAAGTGCTTGAAAGCAAAGAATATACAGTAATATAAATCTTAGTTGAACTTGATTGATCTCTACAGTCATTGCCATAAGAAAGCCAGGAAGGTCTATAGGGAGATCTGGCAGTACATGAATTTATCATCTGCTGCGAAATAAAACTGACTTGCCAGTTATCTCTAGCCAAAGAGCTGCACTTAACGAACATTAGAAAGACAGATACTGAGAGCTCAAAGTGATTGGAGAGAGTGGATGAACATGACTGGTCCTTTTGTGTTATGCGGACGGTCAGATTGATCCCTGCTTCTTTCAGAACGCATAAACAGTAAATTTAGAAAACTGACTAATTTTGTAGGAATGTACGTGTGTGCTGTTACTTATCAGTGTATCTTTTGCAAACTTATTTTGTGATAGTTGAAAAATGAACACAGTTTATGACATTGTATCAAAAATTGAGTGTTTTGTTTTACACTCCTGGAGAAGGAAAGAAGACACCCAATCTTAAGAACAGGAGGCTGTGTTTCACCAGCCTCCAATTAGGCCTTTTGGCTGTTTCCACATTTAGCTGAGCTGATTCACTCCAGCTTAACTTTTCCTATTAGAACAGTTTCCAGCAGGAGTGGTCCAACTGTTCCCAGATCCAGACCATCCAGATCTCAGACGGCTGTTCCAGGACAGCCAAAGTACCACCTTATGCCACTCTGAAACTGACCTGAGCTTCATGGTCTGCTAAAGTTCCTAGTCTTGGAAACTCAGGAGACCTATTTTGGTGGTAGAGTTTTGTGCACTTTCAAAATATGCACTTTTTAAACTGGAACAGGGAGGTATGCACTGTTCCACATGCCTCCCTGGGCTAGTATATCACGAGCAAGACAGTGGTAGACATTTTAAAAAAGGTTTATCACTGTTCCAGTATAGGTGGCCATTTTGGGCTCGGCTAAGGTCCATCCAATGGGGATGGAGAGTGCTAGCAGTCAGTATGACCTTGCTGTTTCACACCAGAGTACAAAAAGAGGGGCCCAGAAGTAATCTAGGCATCACACTGTACCACTTTACTGGTAAGTGCTGAAAAGCCCTTTGTTGCAGTGGTATCAGACTAGAAACATATGTGAACTCTAAAATCATGGTTCAGTTTTAATCAAACTGAACTATACCACATGGTGTTTGGTTGAAATTCAAATTTAGGCAAACAGGCTCAATACAGTTTGAATGTAAACCTTGAACAGGTTTGCACCTGTTCATTTTATACACACACACATACACGGATGGATGGATGGATGGATGGATGGATGGATGGATGGATGGATGGATGGATGGATGGATGGATGGATGGATGGATGGATGGATGGATGGATGGATGGATGCCCATACTGTCTCTAAGATGGATGGATGGATGGATGGATGGATGGATGGATGGATGGATGGATGGATGGATGGATGGATGGATGGATGGATGGATGGAAACGCCAAACCTGCTTTGCTGCTTTTGTCCTAGTCTGGAGGCAACTGAGTTTAATTCAAATAGTCCCAGTCGACCAGGATTTGTGGTTCAGTTTGATTCATACTAGGCTGAATTGAACCAGTTTGAAACATCTTATAGGACCACAGAATAGATTTTATCCAGTAGCTGAAAATGGCTAATGGAGAGCACTAAATAGTGGTTTGCTGTTAGCTTCTCTTCTCTGTAAACCAGTGATGGCCAACCTATGACACGCGTGTCACAGGTGACATGCCAAGCCCTTTTGGGTGACACACATGGTCACCTGGCATCTGGGTGTGTAGTACTTGCTTGTTCTTGAAGTGTACGAAACACCAACTTTCAGTTGAAGATTTAGCAAACAAAATTCAGCAACAAAAGTAACTAATGCAAAGAATATTTGTTTTTGCTTTTAATAAAATACATATATCAAAAATATAACATTTTACTAGAGCTACAAATATCACAACATTAGGGATATTTCTAGATGTGACACAGCACTCAAGTTAAGCTAAGTTTTCTTGCGAATTTTGACACACCAAGCTCAACAGGTTCACCATCACTGCTGTAAACTATGGCAAATTGGGCAAAGATTACAGAGATCAAAGGGTAGTGACAAATTGCTGTTTATGTTATTTTGTATTGTATCTTTTGTTTCAAACCACCTTGGGCCTTTTTTAAAATCAGAAATGAGGTTGTAGGCAAGTAAAATGGAAATGAAATGGTTCCATCCCTGTAGCTTGGACACTGGCCGCCATTTATTCACTCTCCTCCAGCAACTCTTTCTTTTTGTTCTTGTTCTCTTATCCTTTTATGAGGAGGCTTAAAATCCTAAAAACAAAACAGAACAAAAAAACCCACACAATTCTGGTGAACCAAAAACTTGCATCCTATTTTATCATTATTACTTAGTTTTAAATCAGGTATTTTAATTGCTCTTAACAGTATTTTATTTAAATAGGTGTTTTTAATGGCAAAAGCTTGAAGGCTTTTTACCCTACAGAGATTGTTCAATGCATTTTCTTGTACTTCACCATATTTTTATAATGATGGCATCATAAACCATCATCCTTAAAAATTTAATAGGAAGCACCTAAAGCTATTCTAGGATTTTCCTTGAAAGGCTTTGTAGATACCTTTCTCTTGCTGTCCTTATTGTTGTTTCCCTCTAGAGAGTTATCCTCCCTGTGGAAATAGGAAAACAAAAGGCCTTGTTTTCATGCTAGTGAGAAAGTATCTGGCATTATTAGGCAGACTATCTTGTTTTAATTTTATGACCAGGAACTTTCTAAGCCCTTCCTCTTGCCATGGGTTCCCTGCTACTACTTTTACAACCTTACACAAATCTTATAAAAATATGTGTACACACTTATCTTTCTCTTTTCTCATAGTATTCTGTTACCACTATAGATGCAGCAACTTAGCTTTGCAGTTTCTTACCTGCCAGTCTAAAATGCAGCCTCACTCATTTCTTTATTTCATGGTGGATGCCAAGGGCTTAACAAACTTCCACTATTTTTTTTTTGCACTTCCAGGCCCTACGACCACCATCTCTATCAACATTTTAATGTAGACTTAACCAGTTATATAGGGATTTAATCTGAATCTTCCCAGAAAGTTATACATTCTCCTCAAAATAAAAGTCAGATACTTAAAAGATTGTGGCCTGTGAAGCTAAACAGGAAGGACTACAATACAGGTGTGTCTCCATGGTGCTGGACTCAGGGCCTTTTCACTCATAATCAGGTACAGTACTCCTCCATGTAGGTCTCGCCCCTCTTACACCTGCATACTGTAACTGGTGCGGAAGAGAGAGGGCATGCCCCCTGCTGGTAAATCCCATTCACATTGGTTGGATGGATTGGATTAGGTGGCCCAAAATGTCCACATAGTCTGTTATATTGGTTGACTTTTTTAAAAGGTCTCCTTATGAGCCTGTGGATGCTAAACTGGATTGTGGAAGGATGTGAACCTAGTGTGCATCTCCTTGTTTCAGTTTAGCTGGGGAACCATTTTGGTGATGCAGCAAATTACACCACTGAATTGGGTCTCCCGGGGGCTACGAGGCCAAAAGCTTTAGTTCTTGTCCACAGGAGATCACAGATGCTGGCTTGAACAATCATGTGGTCTTTAGGACTGGTGTGGTGACTGTCCTAACAGACATCCAAATGTGTGGGTGTCCTTGTTCTGGGTCTTGTGAACTGGATCAGAGGGTGGGCCACTCCAGCTGATCCAATCCTATTGGAATGGCACCACTAGGTATCAATGTCAGATCAAGCTTCTCTCCAGGTCTTTGCAGGCTTCAGCCAGCCTCACAAAGAGGTTTGATGGTTCCACTGCTGTCCTTGATGCTGCTGGTGTGAAGTGGTCACACCTTTGCCTCCTCACCTTCTGTGCCTAGGCAAGGAAAGCCTGCATAGAAATGTGCCTTGTTCACTGTGACAGGGTCCTTACTTAGTACAAGTGAATCAGCCTCAGAGTAAATGATAAAGAATTAGAAAGAATACACATATATATCTACAATCCAAAACGGGATGACTTCGATAAAAGAAAGTAACAGTGATTGGTGCTCTGAATGCTAAACCAAAAGTTTTGAAGAAATAGAATTTCCATTCATTACTTGCAGAAGCAGGCACACTATTCAGTACTGTGCATGTTTAATATCAGTATCTCAAATTATTTTAGATCTTTAGGAAGAATCCAGTAACGAAGAACCGCAAACCCTGTTAAGAAGACCTTGTAGACTGTGTATGACCTGCATAACAATTATATTTCATTTGAAGCTATTATTTTGGAATTGCTTATCGCTAAAATAGTAGGAAGTCCCTGTTTTAAAAGGGGAAAACAAAAAGTGCTGTTGCTTTAGATCTGTGTGCCTCCTTTAAAACCAATGGGTACACTTTAGGGACCATTCACTAGGAAATATGGTGGGATAAATTAGATTTTTTTGCAGCAGTTCCCTTTAGGGAAAGGTCCATCTCCTGATCTTTTTCTTTCCTTGCCCCTGATGGTCATCACTTACCTACCCGTGCTGGCCATTGAAGATGCAAATAAAGTTACAGTTCTACTTATACCGACAGATTAATAGATTTCCCACAACATGCTTGAAGGTATGCTTTAGGGGCTCTGCTTCAGGAAGCACCTTGTCCCACATGAATTCTGAAAGTACTGAAGGAAAAGCACTATGATACAGACCTTTGAGGGGAAAAAATCCCTAATTCTCCTTGTAAAAAACCAATGAAAATATTTCTTGTTTCACCAGACCTTCTGTGTTTTTTCCCATGTGCTATTTTTCAAATTTATTGTGGAGCATGTTTAGTTATACCGGTGTAATGATCATGATCATGATGATTTAGCTTGTTTGAGAATCATTCCCTTGAAGGGCAAGTAGAAACGATGAGAAGAGTAGTAAAATGTCAACCCAAAAACACGCTCATCAGTTGGTATCAAAATCTGGAAAGTTTATGGTGTTTTGATACTTCAGTCAAGACAAGAAAATAATGTATTTCAGTATTCAATGATGTGTCTAGTTTTTTCCTGCACATCATATTGTATGATAAAATGTGTATTTCTAACAGTAAAATACTTATGTAATATTTCATTGCAGTATTGACCAGTTGAGACATTTGGTTCTGATCCAGAGGTGCCAACAGTGCAAGTGTGAGAGAGCATGCTTGTGCGCGCACACACACACACACACACACACACACACACACACATTTTTACTTCTGCTTTCATAAGCAGGCTTTTCTCCCGAGTATTAGGAGTGGTTTGATCTGAAAGCTGCTGCAGCCAGGAAAATCTCAAGGGCTTGTACCCATCTGGTACATACAGTTTTGGAGAACACAATCATTATGTGTATTTTCTTCTTGTTGTCTATCACACTGGTCCAAATCCTTGACTCTTGGTGTCAATACAGTGTTAATAATATATTAAAGGAATCTTGTTGTTGTTGTTTAATCATACTGTTGACAAGTGCCCCCTCAAGTACTGCAAGTTGCCCTTAAACTGGAATACTTCCTGAGACATCTATACTGTTAGTGGAAGTCCAAGATAGGTAGATGTATCCCTCCCTATATCCCTGCACAATCAGCCAACCAGATGATACAAGACAGTGCAGGGCTCTGAAGCCTGCAAGCCCATATCCTCATGGGCTCATTTAATGAGGCCTCCCTGATTTTGGCCTTTCTTCTGTTTGCTGTTAAAGCACACAACCAGTCCTCTGTGTGGCTATAAAAAAGGATGCTTTCTTTGCTTGCTCTATCTTAGGCTGTTTCCAGATGACATGAGGCTATGTCAGATATAAACAAAATCCCACAATTGCCTTTTGCCATATCCCACCAGAGGTGAGAGGCATATGAGAACGACCCACTGAGGATTTCCGGGAACCAGCCAAGTGTTTGTCCCCCTTTTTTTGCGGGGATGGGGGGGGGGATGCTTGGCTAGTTCCCCAAAATCCCCAGGAAGTCAATTGTGTACATACCTCATCAGACTTGCTGGTATGTGAGGCTATAACTATTTGCACTTGGGCCTCTGGTATGCAATTAGGACAGCTCTGGTACAGATGCTCTGTACCTGAACTGTACCAGAGCTGTCCTAATGGCATACCAGAGGCCTCAGTACAAATAAGACCCTGGTGTCATTGCTGGAATTCCTGTAATTGCATTGCAACAATTTGTTTTTGCACATTTTGCAATTGGTGCTGTTTTGGGCATGTCATGGGTATGTCTGCCACTCCCGGTGCAATGCCTAGGAGATTACAGGGTTTACATTGTGTCTGGAAGAGTCTTTGTGTTGCTCCAACTGTGTTCTGTGGAATCTCGTCCTGGGTTACAATGGTCTGGCTCACTGTGCCAGCCATCTTCTAAGACCTGGAAGGTGGTCTTTCTGCCTCTCAGATTGAAAAGGAGCCCTTTTGACAGAGGAAAAAGAAAGGCATTTGTTCATTCCAGTTTGCTTGCACATGAGGAGCACTGGTTTTGCTACATAATGTGCAATGTCCGTATTGCGGTGTCAAAAGTGTTCGATAAGGTGCCATCAGAAAGTCCACACTTAGCCCACATTTATGAGTGTGCTGAAGGATGGGGTTGGTAATTACCTGCCACTCATTGCTCTCTGTGCCTTGTGAAGGAGGAACACAATGGTGACAGGGATATTGTTAGTGGTAGAATAAAGTACCATTTTTTCATGTTGAATGAAATTGTACCAGAGGTGCTGGTTTCCCTTCATGCAAAACATTAGAGCAGGTCAGAAGCTGGGCTGCACACAGCGCAGAAACACTGCTCTTGGCTAAGTACCTTCTGCAAGTTGAGACTGTTTAAATATTTGCAGATTGTGCAGTGATTGCATGACTGGTGGTGGGGATTTAGCTTGTGTTAGGGTTTTTTTTTTTAACCAGATGGAAATGGCATGTGGGAGGAGAGATAGCAACTAAGAGTGACTGGTGGCAAAACACTGAGTGTCTGATCCATAAGGCATTAATTGCAGCAAGTCTTATGAACACTTTTTCCTGTATCCGTTTGTACTTCTTGATTCTTTTTTAAAAATTGCTTTTATTTGAAGAAGGCATCCAGCATGGCTCGCATCGTTCAGAAATAGGACACTAAGCTGTACCCTCAAGCTTATAATCTGAAAATAAAATAAAAACAAAATAAGGAAAAGGGTTTGGAGGAAAGAAGAAAAAAATAAGCTCAGATACAAGTTCATAGCTGCAACTTCTGCTAGTTTATGGAGTTGTTTTATGTAGTATGGAAGTTCAGCTGCGGTGCTTCCTCGTTTCCATGAATGGGTGCAGTAGATGAAAAATGGACATGATTTTGCCCAGAGCTGAATCGAGATATTATATGTAGTTTCTGACATTGGCTTGATTTTTCTCTGATGTTACTAAAGTACCTTTTCAGAAAAAGTTCTGCCCTGTATTTATATAAAGTAGTTGAACCTAAGAGGAAATAAGTAGTAGTAGTTAGGAAAGAACATACTCATTTGTGTCCTAAGATGAAGTCCTGGGGCAAATTCACACTTCCCTTCCTGTCTCCTAGATGGGAAAGAAAGGAGTATGATTAACCAACGTTTACTAGAGCTTGCACTTGGAGCGGTAGTCAGCTTTAGCCCCCCCCCCCAATTGAATACTTACCAGATTCGATTGCGGGGCTGGTCCTCTTCTGGGCACCACCATTTCGACTGCGGTGTCCTCCATGACTGTCTGTGCATCAGCACTGTCGCCATGATGACACTCACACTCTACACATGTGCAGTCACGTCTTTGGTGATTTGAGGTGCCAGAGCACTTGTGCGGCACCTCAGGCAACCCCGGAGCACTAGAAAATGTGGGGTGGCCACTGCCTGGATGCTCCAGGTAAGGTATTGGTCAATGTTGCTTAAAGTGTGGAACACGATTTTTTTGTTCCACATCTAATCAACAATTAGTGAACTTCTGGGGAGTCAGGGCATACTTGGAGGCTGAAGCAGCCTTCTTGAACTGCAGATGCTCTTCACCAGAAATTCACTAATTATGCACTACCAGCTGTAGTGCAAATAGGCCCCTGAACACAGGCTCATGTTCAGTTCCAACCTGACACCACTCACAGCTTTCTGTTGCTATAACAGATCTGTAAGCAAAGAAAAATAAACAGTTGAATTAAAATCTAATTCAGGCTTTTGTAATGATTATGAGCTGGTATAGTTAAAGTTCTCAAAGAAGCTATTATGTTTGCTTATTTTCTTTTGCTTTATGTTACTGTTCCCCCCCCCCAAAAAAAAAACCCGTGTGAACAATTTATTCTTATTACGTTTTGTAATGTACTTTCCACTTTGATACAGAGAGCAGGACAGCATAGGCTGTTGGTTTGCACCGCTATGGATAACATTTATTTCTGTAGATATCTACTGAGATTTATGAAAGTACAATATCATCTAAAAACAAGGGATTGTTCTTTCCTTAGAGTTATTATTCTAGGGAACAAGAAGCAAAAGTTTGCATTGGGCTGGATTTTGCTGGGTAGTCCCCGTTGTAGCATAGAATTAAAGAAAATTATACCTGCATCTGGAAAGGTGGGAAGGCAGGAGTTAGCAGCAGTTAAACCGGCCCATCCCCAGGCAAACTGGTTTCAACCAGGAAAAAGTCAAAAGAAATTCTATGAAACTCATTGCACTCCACCTTAGGCTATTGAGTATTCTGTTTCCTAGTGACATTTTTCCTGGTATCAGCTCCTAAACAGCTACATTCCTGAAAGCATAACCCTTTCATCTGTTAGGCCAAATTCTTTTTCTCTCTTAGCTAAAGAAATGAGAAAAGCATACAGTAGAATTTGGGCCTTGTGTGGTTTCTATACCATTTTAGCAGTACTGAAAGATAATGGAAATATCCCTTCATTTACTGGTATATGGAAGAGTTTTCAAGTAAAATAAATCTATTTTAAAAAATGGATTTCCTAGCTGCTGGGAGGGGATATAACTTCAGTGCCCCCTGGTCTGAATTCTACTGACAGCTCTATATGAGGTACAAGCAGGAATTTACCTGCATTTGGACATGAAATGAAGATAATTCCCACTTTTGTTTGGGGGTTGTTAGTCAGATTTCAGATATCATCTGACCATCTATTATCAGGTGGTAGGACCTGCTTGGCCATGGAATTGGAAAAGAGTGTCCTTGGTATCCTGCTACAATCACTTTTTAGAGCACCTTAGTGGCATGGTGTGGGGAAGAACACTGATGGGGTTTCCTACGTCTCTTCCGCCACCTTCTGCACCTAGCTGTAACTGTTATGTAGATTCACCACAGGCTTTCTTTAAGCCAGATAGCATGCCCCTGTTTTGCTAAGGACAACAAATGGTAGTTTGATCTAGTTGTTAGGGAGCCAGACTCTTATCTGAGAATGCTAGGTTGGATTCCGCCCTCCCCCATCAAGTCAGCTGGGTGTCCTTGGGCTAGTTACAGCTCTCTTCTGAGCTCTCACAGCCCCACCTACCTCACAAGGTGTTCTGTTGTGGGGAGTAGAAAGCTTTGCCAGCCACTTTGAGTCACCTTAAATGGATGAGAAAAGCGGGGTAGAAAAGCCAACTCTTCCTCTTCTTCTTCCTCTTCCTCTTCTTCTTCCTCTTCTTCTTCTTCTTCCTCTTCTTCTTCTCCTCCTCCTCCTCCTCCTCCAAAAACTGTCCCAGTCAGAAACTTAGAAGCTGAAAATGGAAATCCCCGTTTGTGGGCATGAGAGTAGTGGTGAGAATGTCTACTGGTAAGGGTGGACTACTTTCTTGCAAGTGCTTCAGTCTGAAACAGCAGGAATAGTCATCACTTGGGTCCTGCCTATAATCCTGATTACTCATTTCTCCACAAACTTAACTACTTCAGTAGGGAGCTCATTTCCTAGTAAGGTGTTTCTTCCCTAAGCCTCTTTTCTATTTATTAAGTAAGTTTGATTTTTCAATTATTTTAACTGAAGTTTTAAAATAGTTGGCCTGTTAGATTTCAAAGCTAGACTGCACAAGATAGAACACTCAGGTCTTTCTATCAATATATATAGTAGAGTATATTGGACATATTGTAAAATTAGAAATTTCACAATGTGCTGTACATCACTTTATGAAATTGTATGACCTGTTTTGTCCAGCATGTGAAGAGCTGTAATATCTTCCCCAATTTCTTCCCCAATTTCTGTGGAACTCTAATCTTATCTGGTGTTATATCAATTATACCAAACAGGACTTTCCTCTGTTCTCTTGTTGTATGTGCTGCCTCTGCAATGCAATTAAGATGTTATTACTTGACCTTAAAGAATTATTTATACATAATTCTTGGGGGTGGTCTTAATGCTGTCTGATTCTCTGATGGACTCTCTTGCTTTCGGTCTTTACCCAAGGCATCCCTTTCTCTTCTGTTAATGACTTATCCTGTGCAAGTTTACAGGAGCAATAAACCTCACCAAACTCTGTCCAAAAACAATTTTTCCAAGGAAAGATTACACTTGCTAAGTAAAAGTTGAACCATGCTTTTCATGTCCTCTTCATTGCATAGGAGCTACATTGTTTGGGAATAATTTGGCTTTTTAAAATCTGATTGGAAAGTGAATCCTATATTAACTTCCCAGGTCAGACAGTCTTCTTCCATGAATCACAGGGCCCTTATTCTCACTTAGCTCAAAAACAGTTCAAGGTGAATTGTGGAAATGTGTCATCCACACTGCAATCCATCTGAAAGAGTTCTCAAGGCCTTCCACCTATTCCCGAGGCTTACCTGCTGTGGGCCTTTTAATGACACTTAACAAACTGTCCCGTGCCTTGAATAGTGTGAGTGGGATGCTTCTGGATGTTGCACCCCAGCTGGGCTTGCCCTGCCTTCATGCAAGCATAAGCCCTGTCCCCTCTCACCCAGTTGCGTGGGTTGGGCATCTGACGTCTAGATGCAGGACTAGAAATGGGACCATTCAAAGGCTTGCCACTGCTGGGCAGGAACAGGATCCAAACGGTCCCTGCCATGCCTTCTTGAATGGTCTCTGGAGACCATTTCAGCTAGGTAAATGTGAACCCGGCTGAAGTATTTTACCTAGGAATGTCTCTAACTTTCCAGTGCTATCCAGACTGTCTCATGCTCCTGGCCTGGTAGCAAACTATGCTTCTGCTTTATGCTTTCATTTCCAAGGGATTTTTCTTTCTACAGTATGGGCATATTATTGCTCCAGTTTCTAATACGTTACAGAAGTGATGGTTTTTGGCCTTGGGCATAGAATAAAAAACCCAAATTAATCAGAGCAGGTTATAATGTATTTTGAAGGATTTTTTAAAACCCTCTTATTTGCATTAATTATTTTATCACAGTAATTATAGCAAAACCCCTGTGAAAAATGAGGTTTGTGCAAAAATGTGTTCAAAATAAATGCAATCATGTTTGTTTGCCAACAGCTGTTATCTGTTGTGAGGTTTCGTAACTGCATCACGAACCTGATGTCTTTGATAACGACTAAAAACTAAGGAAAAGGGGATGTAACATTGACTTTCAAATATGGCTTTCCCAAGGACGTTCATTTCTGATTATCCTGCTTTAATGGCTCTGTTGTGAGACAAGTATATCCTGTGAGACAGAACTAATCCCCATTTAGTGAAACAGGTGACATGAAATTTTATGCAGGCACCTTATCACTGCATGATCCCATATCTGGAATTCCTATTCTGTTGTTTTCCCTGGAGCACTTACTTCACTTTCAGATAAGAATAAGATGTCTTGGGGAGGTGCATGGGTCCCTGAGTCATATTGCTGTGTCATTATGTGTTGATTTTCTTACCGTGAATGATCCATTAAACCATTTTTGTGTTTAGAAGAAGAAGAGTTGGCTTTTCTGTCCTGCTTTTCTCACCCATTTAAGGGAACTCAAAGTGGCTGTCAAGCCTTCTGTTCTTTTCCCCACAATAGAATACCCTGTGAGAACTCAGAAGAGAGCTGTGATTAGCCCAAGGTCACCCAGCTGGCTTCATGGAGGAGTGTGGTATTCTCAGATAAGAGACCGGCTCCTTAACCATTAGACCAAACTGGAATCCAAACAAAAACAAAAATATGCACCCAGCATAGCTCAGATCAAAAGAGAGTGGGAGTGTGGACCTTTCTGTGCTCACCTTTAACACGTTATAATGTGAAGCCTGCCCCACTTCTGGGCCTTCGTCTTCTGCCCTCTGGACTCAAAGAGAGAAGACTTGCCCTTTGCTAGGCCACTCCGTCTGCACTGGGCAGAGTGTAGCTGGGTCTAGGCAGCCAAGACAGTGTTCCCAGTTCCCAATCCCCAAAATCATCTAGACAAGATGCCATGGTTTATGATATAAAGCAGCTGAGAGATTGTGTTTGAACCACCAGGGTTGCATTTCCCTGTCATTCTCCAGATAGCGATCATCCACCTGGGCCATCAAGGCAGTCTCAGCATCAAGTGTCCTCAAGAAAGCCTGAAGAGGGTCATGATAATCCGTTTTCCCTCAAGCGAGCCTGTATATCCATAGGCACCAGCGTATTGCACAAAAAGTGATGTTGCCAATCCTGCAATAATTAACACTTCTGGATCCAGGAAGGTCCTCTCAACACAGCTTAAGTGCTGCTGGTATTTACTCCATCCAGCAGTGAAATATATATCACTCCCTGGTCCAGCCATTATGTACAAGGATCCAAAGACAAGCGGTAGGTTGGAGTCCACCCACCCAAACAAACAAAAACACCTCTCCTTCTAAAGTGCAATAATTGAAATGGATCCAAAATAATAGGACCAGACAGTGCTGTGTTTTCCTCCACCGATTCTATGAAAACTTTAGCTGAAAATGACTTGAAAATTCTTCACAGCAATCAATAAAGCTAGTATAAATGGATTCTTTTGTCTCAATGGTGGTAACCACCAGCAAAAACTGTTATGAATGCCCATTTTAACCTTTGCTGTCACATGGTAGGGCACAGTAATGTGCTCTTACCCATGTCCAATCACTCTCATACTCTCTAGCTGTTCTTCATCTTGCTTCATTCCTTGCAGACGCCCTTATATGAAAAAGCCTTTAAATTACATTGCGTGGGTCCCTGACTCATACTGCTGTGTCATTATGTGTTGATTTTCTTATTGTGAATGATTCTTTTACTCTGAGGCTTGGGAGTTAAGGTGGGGGCTGCAAGAAGGGGAAGCTAGGGGAAAGGTGTGCAGCCTGGAGATTACTGCACACATTTGGACAGCTTTCTGGGATAGCCTCTCTGCTGGCCCCGAAGCTTGTGTGAGATTCAGAACGGACCTCCACAAGCTCCATAGGCCAGGAATGAAAGTTGGATCCAGACAAAGTTCTAGTCTGGGATTCTCCATGGCATCCATTCTGGAAGCACATTTCTCCCCAGTGACTTTGAACTTACATAAAGGCCTATGAGACTGCTTCCTGTGTTCAGTAACCCCAAATGTTGTCGAGATCACAGTGAGGGAATGGAACTTCCTTGGGTGATATTTTGTTGGCTGGGGACAAACAGCATGTTCCTGTTTTAAGAAGAGTGTTATGAATGTAGTGTTATTCTTATTGCTATGGGGAAGTGGCCTATACTTCCCCACTTCTGTGCAAATCTCAACTGGCAACCACTGACCACTGGGTTTCCTGTAATGGTGGCTTGGAGTGCCATGTTATTGGGATGTTCTGCACAAGAACAGAAATCTGACATATTTAACTGACGAAATCTTTTTGATATTCTCCTCTCTATCTGGTCATCCATAGCAGAGGAGCAGGGAAAATGACTGTCAATTTGTGATAAAAACCTTTCTTATAAGTTCATTTAGAATACAGGGCATTTTAGAGAATAAACAGCTTGCACAACAAGGGAGGAATAACAAGTTCTGGTTGTGGCTGGTAACTTAACATCCTTGCACATTTTTCTGGTTTCTCTTTAAACTGGGATTGCAACAGAAGACCTCTCAAATGCAGAGTGTTTTCTGATAGATGCCAAAGAAATATATAGACACATAGAGTGGTCTTCATTAATGAGGGTCCTGACCACATTAGATATTGTGCTGGGATGCATGAATATGTTTAAAGCTCTCTGCCCAGCTCATTGAGTTAATGGTGATAAAAACTGACCCCTGTGAATCATTACATTAATTTAGTTAACAGGAGGGCAATAATATTCTGTGGCCAATCCCAGCTGTCCGCTGTAGGTAGATGAACATGAGGCTGGGACCATACTGACTTCAAGCACTTTTCTGAGTCTTGAGCTAAAAATTGATAGTGCTCCAATTTAATTTGTTAGATCATGGTTTGTGTGGCTTGTTTATTCTGAAATGTGAATATTTTGATTTTTTTAAAAAAAAAATCCCCACTAGGTTGGTTAAATATGATAGCACAGCATGTGATTTTGGTTCCATATGTTGGGTGTATGAGTATTTTTGTTTCTAAAATAGTGATATATTCAGCTAAACCTGCAGATTAGCAGGGATATAATTGCTGCTTAGCGTACTATCTTTAAAGAAAAACAGAAGACATCAATGGCAAATATTCCATATGAGCAATTCAGAAATATTTACTATATGGCTTTGTCTTTGTTTGCCTTTCTTGTGACTTAAATATGCCATTGTGAGAAATGAAACATGTGAACAAAAGCTGTTGGTTTGAACATTGTGTCAGAAAATATCTATAAACTGCAAGTTGCTACACAGATGTATAGGTTTAATGAGATGCCAGAATGCCATTTATTTATGCTTAGAGGTATGACATACATGGAACTGAAGAAAAGTTTGTATTCTGAACTATTTTATTCTATTTTATTTTTTCATTGCCATCTGTCACTGTAGGCTGAGTAATACAAGTGTAATCAAGAAAGTTGTGGGCAAAGTATAGCTGTATATTGGCTATATATTTATGTGCTGTACTTTTCAAGTTGAATGGCTAATGAAATATAGGACCTAGTTTAGTCACTGTATAAAAAGCAGACCTATACATCAGTAAGTATAAAGTTACATGTAATAATAATAATAATAATAATAATAATAATAATAATAATAATAATAATAATAATAATAATAATAATAATAATAATAATAATAAAGATCTCAGCGGGCACCTAAAAACCATTGGCATTGACAAAATATCCATCTGCCCACTACAAAAAGCCACTTTACTGGGGTCTGCTCGCATAATACGCCGATAGATCACTCAGTCCTAGGTGCTTGAGAAGTGCCCAACTAGTGATATAATACAAAATCCAGCATAGTCATCTCGTTTGCTGTGTGTAACTGTTGTTTTACATAACCCAAGCAGTGTGGCCTTTGGGAGTTGACTAGTGGAGATTTGTCATTATGCAGATGTTCTAAGTGTGCCAATAACCACTTGAACACAACTGCTGGTTTGGGCCATAGTTTGTCAATTTTGATTTTCAGATCTTGATATTTCATTATCTCAAGTTCTTTGCATTTGACTCTGCTGTCGTTAGATATTGTTATTTTGATAATTCACATCTTCTCCTCAACTATATAAGAACATGAGAGGAACCTTGTTCAGATGGGCCGCAGCAAATCTAGTCAAGCCTCCTGTCTCACACAGTGGCCCACCAATTGCTTCTGGGCATTCTCAAGCAGAAGACTAAGGCAAAACCTTCACCTGTTCTTGACTCCCTAAAAGTGGCCTTTAGAGCCATCCTGTCTCACTCTCCAACCTGGAGGCAATATCTATGCATCCATTCTAGTGAGTTGTCCTCCATGAATTTGTCTAACTCTTCCTTGAAACTATCCAGGCTGGTTGCTGTCACCATCTCTTCTGGTAATAAATTCCATATACTGATGACCCTCTGGTTGAAAAAAATGCTTCCTCTTTTTGGTCCTAATTCTCCTGCTCATAAGGTTGATAGAGTTTCCCTTGATTCTAGTGTTGATTTTATATACTTCATTCAATCTGATCATTTCTTAAACATCATCTTTCAAGACTGAAGAGGGCCAGACATTGCAACCTGATTTCATAAGAAAGATGTTCAAGCTATTGATTGTTCTTGTTTACTACAGTTAGATCTGGTGTATTATGCATCAAAACTTTGTATTTGAAAGTCCTATAGTATTTTGATTTGGTCATTTTCTATCACTTTTTCAATAGTATGTTCCCACCTGGTTTTTGTTGTTGGCAGGTGATAATTTTTATAGATGTTCCAGTGCATCAATGATTCTAGTTGGTGACCATATACATAAATAAGTACATTTCATTTATTCAGTGTATCATTTTAGTGACAATGTTATGCTGATCTTTATACTTAGTCTGTATGATCTTCTTGCACAAGCTAAGAATATGGTCCAGTTTTTCATCAGATTCTTTGCACAATCAATATTTCACACCATTTAATGTTTTTTTCAACCCTGGCTTTGATTTTTCTTACAGCATGTTCTTTAGCTGCTAAGATCAGTCTTTCAGATTATCATTTATTGTTGTTGTCATTGTTGTAAAATGACATCCCATCAGGGTGAAAACAGGACAAATTACAACAGCTAATGTCGGAGTGGTCCCAACCTTTGCTTTTAATTTCCTTTGTGTTCCTTCACTTACATTGAATTCATGTTTTTAAATTGGAGTAAGAGAAGACTCTTGATTTACCTTGGTTTTTGCATGCATAAATTCCACCATGTAACAGATCTATAGAATTAGTTTGTAGTGTGTATGTTATTTCCTTTATGAAAGGATTACAACATGGAAACTTTACATTTGGAGACTTAGGGATGTTTATTTCTGCCTTGACTATTCAAACATGCTTTGGGGTACATGCATTCCGTAAATGGACAAAATTCCAGTTGAGTTTTCGAAAGACTTAGGGACAGTCCAGTGCTGGATAAAGTAACAGAACCACTATAGGATTTTGCAGAAAAGCCTCTACACTTTCACAATCCATGTGGCTTCTATATCAAGTTTAAAACATACTGCTGGTAATGACCATGGCATGGCTGAAAAATCACTACAAATGTATCCTGCCTTCTGTCTGCAAGTGTACAGTTGTATGACTCTTTTGACAATATGTCTCTCTTTAGTGGATACTGGTGGGCTGGTGGCATTTTGGTGTATGGTGTGGGTATCTCTGTAACTTTTATGCTGTTTTACATGGTAGTTTATTATTCTGTACTTCCAGGGGCCTATTCTCACTACAGTCCATAGTACATGATTAGGGAACTTCTGGGGAAGAGCATCCACACCTTGAGGAGGCTGTTACAGCCTCCAGGAATCCCCTGCTTTCCCAGAAGTTCGCTCATGATGCAATAGGTGTGGAGCACAAGATCGTGTGCCACACCTTTGACAATCTTAACTAATTACTTATCCGGCACATCCTTTTCCGGTGCTCCAGGGTTGTCTGAAGTGCCACACAAGCGCAGTGGCATGTCGAAAGACCATAGTTGCAACTGTACGCGTGTAGAACATCAGCATCGTCATAGGGACGACGTTGGTGCATGCACAGCCATGGAGGGTACTGCAAACGAAATGGTGAAGAGGTCCAGCCCAAGGATCGGTCACAGGTAGTTATCGTGCATGTGGGATATGGGTTATAAGTGACTAGCACTCACAGGTGTGAGCGCTAGTCAATGTTGGGTGATTGTGCTCCTTTCCCATCCAGCAGATGGGAAGGGAAGTGTGAAATCACATGTCTGGGATTAAGCATACATTAGTATTTACTGGCATTATAGCCGCATATGAAACCTACCCCAATACATTGGTAGGAAGAGAGTGTACAACTTATCTGATCAAGTTTTACTAAACAAATTGAACTGATATTCCTTAGACTATCTTAGATGTAGGAGTAGGAAATTACATGTGCCCAAGTTTTTGCATATGTGTGGGCTGACACAAACTGCCACATGGAACTTAACTTTTCTAAAGTGAGTCACAAAGGTGGCCACTAGAATCCCACAGTGTGTGCACTTGTGTTTGTACAGTAATGTCCAGATAAACACTGAGGTTTTCAGTCCTGCGGCATTTAAAGCTATTCAAAAATAAAGCCCCTAAGAGACCATGAGAGTTCCTGTCTCTCCCCTGATCTGCCTTCTTTGCCCATGCTGATTGTCTCTCTGGATATTGCAGACTCCACCTGCTGACCTCAAACAGATGCCAAGATTTTGGTATGAATAGTTGGCAACTCAGTCAAAGCTGAGGCGGCTGTCTTCTAAGCAGACTGCCGAAAAGTAAATCCCAGAGACTTTTCAGATAAGTTTGTTTGTTTTGCTGTACATCATGGTTACAGTAACCTATCAATTGATTTAAATGGTGTTTAGAAGGCAATCCTGAAGCTGGTGATGACTCTTAAAAATTTCATTTTCTTCTAACCAGGTAAACAGGGTGGAAAATACTGGCACCTGCTTTCCAGCAGGCTAAAAGTTTGATTTGGCTGTTTTTATTTACTTACTTTCATTATTTGTACTATATATGAATCTTGGAGCAGGTTTTATAAAACTAGATGTAACAATAATTATATTTTTAAAATGTGATTAAAAACTTTGGAGGAAGGAAAACCACAGCCACTTGGAAGCTCTAGGTCAGCGGTTCTTAACCTTCCTAATGCCGTGACCCCTTAATGGAGTTCCTCCTGTTGTGGAGACCCCCAATCATGAGGGCGGGGCAGCTGGTAGTTGGGAGGGAAAGGCAGCAAGAGACTCGTCGCGGCCCCTCTGAAAGGGTAGTTCGACCCCCAAAGGGGTCCCGACCCCCAGGTTGAGAACCACTGCTCTAGGTGAAAATGAATGTTTTCAATAGGGATGTGAAAGATGTGATTGTAAACATTTCATGAAGGTTACAGGGAAGAGTAGCTCAGGGCCATTTCCACAATTATCTGGGAAAGATGTGTTCCAGTTGGAACGGGTCCTGCAGGAATGACGCTTGAGTACCCTGTTCCAGAACAGACCCTGCGCTATGCTGTGTGGTACCGTGCCTGCACCGCCTGGAAGTTTTTGCAAACTCCAGTAGCCAGGAATGAAAGCCTAGGTGGATAGACTTTGGTTGTACCATTTGGGGGGGGGGGGAAGGGGGGGAGTCTTCTAGTGTCCTGATATAGGTGGGCATTTTGGCTACTGTAGACCAGGGGCCTATTTGCACTATAGTCGGTAGTGCATGTTTAGAGAACTTCTGGGGAAGGGCATCTGTGCTTGGAGGACGCTGCTACAGCCTCCGAGTGCCCACTGCCTTCCTAGAAGTTCTCCAACATTAACTAGAAGCTTACCTGGTGTGCCCAGGCAGCAGCCATTCACACCTCTTCTGGTGCTCCAGGGTCGCCTGAGGTCCCGCGCAACTGTGCTAGCACCTCAGATACTCATAGATGCGACTGTGCACGCACAGAGTATCAACATCAAATGGTGACACCCAGAAGAGGACCGGCCCCCAGATCGGTCACAGGTGAGTGACCGATCATGTGGACTTAGTCTCTTAGTGAGTGCTAGTTGTTGTTTTGTTGTTGTTGTTGTTGTTGTTGTTGTTGTTGTTGTTGGTTTAGTGCTATTTAACGTTGGGTCATCACGGTCCTTTCCCATCCAGCAGACTGGAAGGGAAGTGTGAAAATGCCCCAGGCCATGCTGCATTCACTAAGGATACAGCATGCTAGCAGGGGGTAAGTGCTGAAGAGGGATGTCCTGAAGAGAGATGCTTTGCTAGACCACTAGTAAGTGCAGAAAAGGCCAGGTGGCATGATGTAGAAGGTTAACTACAGGTCAGCGTAAGGTGACAGTGATTTGTGGTACCTTTAGAGAGCCTCCCTCACCAATAAGTTTAGTGTTATTTCAGATTTGTAATGGGAGATGAAGCCTGTTGGTTAACCTGGGGCCTATTCACACTACAACTCATAGTGCATATTTTGGTAACTTCTGGGGAACAGCACGCACACCTTGTGGATGCTGTTACAGCCTCCAGGCACCTCCTGCCTTCCCAGAAGTCCCCTAAGTATGCACTATGTGTGGAGCACGAAATTGTGCTCCACACCTTTACTAACATTACCCAATTCCTTACCTGGCCCATCCAGTGGTGAATATCTGTACCTTTCCTGGTTCTCTGGGGTCATCTGAGGTGTTGCACATGTGACTGTGTGTGCTCCGAGCATCAGTGTTGTCATAGTGACGCCACTAATGAACAGGGTGCCACAAACAAAATGGCAGCACCCAGAAGAGGACCAGCCCGGGATCGGTCACAGGTGAGTGACCGATTGCATAGGGCTTAGGCTGTAAGTGACTAGCACTTGAATTGAGCGGTTATGCTCCTTTCCTGTCCAGCAGACAGAAAGGGAAGTGCAAAATTGCCCCTGGTTCCGACTTGTTTAGAACCTTGTATAGCAAAGATGAAACCTTTGTCTGAAAACAGAAATCCTCAGTATGGCCTTTTTTGTTTGTTTGTTTCAGGGGCTCAAGCTTTCTTGTAGGTATTAGAGAAGGCATTGGTGGGTACATGTACATCCGTATATCATAGACCACCACACTTATTTATTTAGACTCACATTCCACTGAATATAAAGAATCACAGGAAGCTTTTCAGTAATAAAAACAGTTACTTTTTTTTAAAAAAGAAATATTGTTGCTGTTCAGTTTTTAAGTCATGTCTGACTTTTCATGGCCCTACTGTCATGTCCTCTACTGTCACCTGACATGTGTACAAGCCCATGTTTTTTGTCTTTATGACATTATCTATTCAGCTTATCTTCTGCCATCCCCTTCCCATTTTGCCTTCAATCTTTCCCAACATCAGGGTCTTTTCTAATGGCTCCTGTGACCAAAATCTTTCAGTTTCAGTATTTGTCCTTCCAATAGGCAGGGTTGATTCCTTTTAGTATTGACTGATTTGATCTTTTTATATTATATTTGTGTGTGCATGCACACACATGTGTGTCTGTGTGTTCAAAGGAAAAAAATACAAATTTCTAAGAATAAAGGATTTCTATGTAGTATAGGCATCTTGCTTTTTTGTTTGTTCAATTTGACTGGATGGATTGTTAATATTTCTCGGAATTTCTTTATCTGCATAATATCTTCAAGTCTTTACACAGTCGCCTCATATACTAAAACAAGCTGCTTGGTAGTATGTTTCTTCCACACAAGGCCAGCACCATTCTGGTCCTTAGGGCTTCCTATCCCGGTTTAGCTATGGACCTGTTTGAAAAGGTCTGAAAATATACCAATGCAGTCTGTTTGGTCCAGACGTTGGTGCTTTCTCACCTGATCCAGAGCAAGGAAAAATAAAATAGCTTCATCTTTGAAGCTTTGCATAAACTTCAACACTAAGTTCCAAAGTTTGCATATACTTCAGAGATGGATTGTTGTTTTGCATGTTCCTTGTGGAAGCTTTGAAGATCATATTCAAAATGCCATCATGGAGGTAGTTCAGCCTCTCTGGATGCAGTGTTCGAGTGATGAGGACATGGGTCTATTGTAAGGAAGGGAGGGTGGTATTTGAAGCAGATGTCTGCTTCCCCTGAGACAGAATGAGGAAGGCACTGCTGCCAGCATTAATCTGGGGCAACAGCATTCTAGTCTTCATGGTGTGGCTGGCACCTACTGCACTTGGCCTTATTCTGTAATATAGCTCGGGATAGCAGTCTGCTGGCCACAGCGTAATACAGATTATGGCAGGCCTCACAAGTAGCAGCTCCTTAGTCTGGGATATGTTCATAATAAGGCCAAGTGCAGAAAGGCCCCTGGACTGGAACAAACTGAAGCATACTAGTTAAACTGCTCCAAGGGAGATAAATTTTGAAATGCCCTTTGTTTATGGCATTTTTCCTGGATTCTGTGTCTATCAACAGAAGGACAAATGTTTTCTTTTACTATGAGATGCTTCTCTATCTTCTGAAAGTATGCTATAGCATTTGAATTGGATTTATTTGTATCAGCTAAATAAATATATAACTTGTATAGTTAAGTTGCTACTTCAATTGCAGTGATTGCATCATGCCCCACTGCCTTCACCCAAACAAATCTGATTCTCAATATATCCACTAAACATTCTCAGAAGAATCAAGTCTTCAATGATTTATTTTTGACTATACACTGTAGAATCATCTGTCACTTCTTCTCCTTTGGTATTTGGTATTTTGCATGGTTCTACTTGGCTTTCAGTATAGTGTTAAGACAAGATTTTATATAACTCTATCAACATTTTATCTTTTGGCGTTTTGAGTGTGATGAACTTTTCAGAAGGGAGTAGCTTTCACTACCACACACTTTCTTTTTCTAACTCTCCTATAATCACATTAGCCAGACCAGTCTCTCGTCATATTAGTCGTCCCATGGTATTCCCATAGGTTGATACTGTTAGATTAGTTAGTGCTACTTCTTTCTTTCTTTCTTTCTTTCTTTCTTTCTTTCTTTCTTTCTTTCTTTCTTTCTTTCTTTCTTTCTTTCTTTCTTTCTTTCTTTCTTTCTTTCTTTCTTTCTTTCTTTCTTTCTTTCTTTCTTTCTTTCCTTCCTTCCTTCCTTCCTTCCTTCCTTCCTTCCTTCCTTCCTTCCTTCCTTCCTTCCTTCCTTCCTTCCTTCCTTCCTTCCTTCCTTCCTTCCTTCCTTCCTTCCATTGGCAGAGTCCTCATAGGCCCACGAACGCCTGAAGCATTTCTCTGACCACATCTCAGCATTGCTGGTGCAGGATAGAGCAGCTCAACCCTAACTGGCATTGCAGGCCCAGGCACACATCACACCAGTCTTAAAAGAACTGCACTGGTTGTTTGTTTGCTACCAAGAACATTGCAAGGTGTAAATGCTAACCTAAACAACTTGGGTCCCAAATATCTTAAGGAACATCTCTCCCATATAGATACCACCCTCTTCAGCAGCTAAGGGGATGGGGAGACATTCCCACTCATAGCCTCCAGCTATGGAATGGTCTCCCCACTGAGTTGCATATTTATTCAGATGACTAGTGAAGACAAACCTTTTAACCCTGGCCTTAACGTTTACCTCTGCACAGCTTCATCCATATTTCTTAGCTCTCAAAGAGGTTAGCCAATTGCACTTGGTATGAGATCAGTAGCCATTTCTGTAAAAATCAGTTTTACAGAATGTGAAAAGGCTTGTTCTGTTTAATGTTGAGTAGTCTGTATTTTGTAGGTTTTATCTGTGCATTTTTTTCAAAACAGCCATGAGAAAACTTTATCACATTGTCACATATATTACATATCAATCTTTAACACACATTTTTCATAGATACAAAAACTTCAAACAACACTGGAGATTCTGTTTACCTCTGTATCTTTTTAATAATTGTTTTAAACTAGTTTTATTGGCTTAGGATCACTAAAATGAAGGTCTTCAATTTCTTGTTGTTCTAGATATAGCCTGAGTTTCCACTTGTGGGGGAGCTGGCTATTTTAGGTGGTTGGGGGAAGCCCCCCCCCATTCATAAAGCCTCCTTGTTTCCATGTCAGAGTGAAGAAATGGCACTTTTGATTTTGCCTTGCATCAGAGGCACCTCTGCAAGCATGTGCACTATCCCTTCAAAGAGGGGGTCACTACTGCCAAAAAATGGAGATGGGGTGGCAGTGGGCTCCTTTTAAGGACCATGAAGGAGCCTTATATGATAAGTGGAGATAATTTGCTTATCCTAAAATGCTTTAACTGAAAGTGATAGAACAGCTTAAAGGTTAGGGTTAGGGTTAGCCTGTGGCTTTTTTATATTTATGAAGATGTGGTCATTAGAAATTGGATCATGATTGCATAAGATCAGGCTGTGGAGTATTACCAAAGAAAGGAAAGTGGGAATTTTGGGTGTTAGGCTTTTGGAACTGGTGGGAGGGTGTGGAGGAACTGGGGAGGTGTGTGAAAGAGATCAGCAAAGAATGTGGGAGCTGTAGGGAAGATGAAAATACAAAAATACAAAAGAAATGTAGGTCCTTTCCGCACTGGCTCTAAAAACGGATTTAGAGCCAGATTGGGGAGGGATTAAGACCCGGCTTCCACATAGGGAACCCAACTAGGGACCCTTCGAGGAAACTACATCCACATTTCGGCATGCAAGACCGGTTTCTTAAACCGGTTTTGCCGCCGAAATCTGGCCCTAATGTAAGACCTACATAAAGTAGGTCTTAATCCGGCTTTTCCCCTCAAACTGTTTTCGAAGCAGAACACTTCCGCAAACAGCTGGGGAAGAGCCAGATTCCCGTCGCAAGCCCATCTGTCAAAGAGGGAGAGTGCATGCTCTCCCTCTTTGACAGCTGGGCCCTCCCTCCGTCTTCCCCCATTGGCTCCATTGGAGCCAGGACGGGGAGGCTGCCAGCCGGTGCACCCCGCTGCCTACATCCCCCACTCCACCTCAGGTCTTATGCGTGCGATCACATGCTTACCTGGTGGTGGCTGGGTCAATTCTGCTGGCAGGAGCCCGGTGTGCCATGTGCATGCGTGCGCCGCAGCTTCCCAATGGAGCCAATCAGTGGGAGGGCCCAGCTGTCAAAAAGGGAGAGCATGCGCTCTCCCTCTTTGACAGCTCACCAATGGGTGAGGCCGGGTGGAGGGGCTTCGGAGGCTGGATTGGGATGGGTGCTGGCACGTCCACGTAGCACCCACCCTGATCCGGCTCCACAATCTGGCCTTGCCGTTGGTGCTCCGCGCGTGTGGACAGATCCTCAGAAAAAATGGGTCTCCGAAAAATGGATCTTTTTAGATCTGTTTTTCGTCAGCCTGTGCGGAAAGGCAATTAGGGACTATTTGCATTCAGTGTAATGAGATTCTTTCATTTTCTTCCACTTGGGAATGCATCTAATCCATGTCTGCTAAAACTGGAAATAAGTTTGATATCTTTTTGTGAGCTATCCAGATAATGTGTAGCTGCTGAGTGAATTGGTAATTAAACAAGTAAATAGTGTTTTGGTTTGTTTCAAATACAGACCAGCCAAAGCACAGTGTAAAAAGTACTTACTTGGCTAATCCCGGGTGTGATTGTCAGATACAAATTCCACAGATTTCAGTGAGATTTGCTCCCTGGTAAATGTGAGTAGATGCTGCACCATCTTTCCTACTAAAATTAAACACTTTGAGTTCTCTGGGATTAAGCTTGTACCAAGATTTCCTCTACTACTGACTGGTTTGGGTAACTGGGCTTTATCCTATTTGAGAAAGAGTATCATATATAATGAACTGAAGTTGAGGCAAAGGGAATTACCTATGTAGCAGGCTACTTAGAGCTGAGGAGATCCCTACTGTGGCATCATACCCCTCCTTAGAGACCTGCAATTCTTCTCTAGTCCCAGATGGAGAGGAAAATCTTAACACAGCAACAAGCTGCAATGGCAGGTTTCCAAGAGTGGTAAGGATTCAGGTGAGGCTAGCTCTTTTAACAGCGCACACATCTTTGCTCAGGAGTCAAGTTGAATTGTGGTACTTAGCAGCTTTTCCATTTAAAGCTTCTACAAACCTTCAGTCAAACAACCTTTGTGTGGAAAGACACAGTTCAAAACGGACTGCCTTTCTTTTGTTTTGCTGGCTTTTTTTCTTCTTCTTCTCCATTTCCCAAAAGGAGATTCTGACCAAAGTTTGGGGTCCCTTGTGCATCACTTTAGTGGATAAGGTCTAAGACTGACTGATGCTGCCTTTGTTATATAAGGGGTGAGATAAAGGAAATGGAAATACTAGCAGCAACAAGAGCACACAGTTTCAGTCTTCCAAGCAAAGCATTCATTTGTTTTCTACAGATTTCTTTGCTTAAGTAAACAACCTTTGCAGAAGTATTTCTTTAAAAAAAAAACTTGGGGAACATCATTTTTAGCAGAAGTGCTTGAAGTTTTAATAGTGCTTTTGCTACTCCTGTACTTTATGTTTGCTGCTGAGGGACAAGAAAGTTCTAATGCAGGGGTGATTCACTGCAGACCTCCAGATATTCCTGAACTTCAACTCCCATCATTCTGTGCCAGTATCAACCTGGGAGTTGCAGGTAAGAATGTCTAGAAGGCTGCAATTCACCTTTCCTCAAACAGTTTGTTTCCAGGACTGAAAATAAACTTTAGCTTTTGATTATTTCACAGATTTTTAATACGTTCTTGAATGGGAGAGGAAAGTACTAATGAATTGTTTCACTTGCCCTCAGATCATTTGATATGATCTTCAAACGTACCAACTCATGCACTTCTTTCATGATAGGTGTCCACTGACGTAGCTGGCTATTATACTGGCTTTGGTAGCATGCAGCTGCTCTTCAAGAACCTTTTGAAGAGGAACATAATTCTTCTGGTTCTTATTAAAAAGAATAAGATGCATGGCTTGTAAAATTCTTCACGAATCTGCTCAAGGATTGAATGCAGCTACTGAGTTAGTCTAAAGTAAATAGTTATAAGTGAGCTCACCTTTTGTGTGGACGGGAAGCAGAGGGAATCCCTTAACAGTGAGTGCAACCTCCTTATTTGTATCCAAAAATGTGTCTATGGTGTGATCTAAAACAGTAACAAGTTCATATGTGCTTTTCATCTCTATGGTTTTGGCTATTTCAGTTCAAGTTAGTATCTGTGATACTGAGAAATTTGGTTCTGATCATGGAAAGATAATCCATAGTGAGATCCTGATTGTCTCACTTTGGAATGGACATAGATATCCATCTGAATGTTTAGAGGAGATATTGGATTAGATGTATATTTATTCCCTAAACTTACCTTGGTTTCTTTTGCCTTTTCTTTGCTTTTATACTCCACTACCTGTCATAGAACATGGCACATACATAGTTCCAGGAAGACCTTTTAATGAAACCTAGGCTGCATTCACATACAGTGAATAATAATAGTACACCTAGGTGGCTCTGAAGCAATTCAGAGGTGGTACTGTAGCACACCAGTGGACCCAGTGTATTCATCTCACCTCCAATGCATGTTAAAGGCCAGAAAAAAACACTTCCAAAGAACCTTAGAAGTGCATCAAACGTGAGATGGAAATGGGATGAGAACACTAGAGCTGCATGCTACCATCTCCAAGACACTCACAGCCACCTTTTTCACTGCGTGTAAATACAGTTGTACGTTTATTGCATCCAGATATCACTTCCTTATTCTGCTATATTTGGATATTCTGGAATAAGTAGCCGACATCTGGATACAGCCCTAGGTTTACTTGGTTTCAGAAAGATGCTGGCTTCACGTATCTTTAGCATATCCATTCATTGCCCTAATAGTTAATGAACAGGCTTTAAGGGAACACAATTAGTTTTCTTAATGTGCTTTTTTATTTTTATTTGCAGCCAATTCCATTAAGCTAGAAATGCAAAGTGATGATGAGGATTCTGACAGGAAGCCCCTGAGGAGGGACGAAGGGATCAGGGGTCACGATGAAGGGAGCAGCTTGGAAGAGCCTCTCACTGAGAACCATGACATGGTGGAGAACAGGAAAATGCAGGAGCTGTCAGGAGAGGGTGGAATCCGACTTCCGAATGGTAAACTGAAATGTGACGTCTGTGGCATGGTTTGCATTGGGCCCAATGTGCTTATGGTTCATAAAAGGAGTCACACTGGTAAGCAGCTGAAAGAAAATGTGAGGAATGCCTTTGGCAACTGATATTGATATTATCTGACATCTGTTCTGTCTCCCCCCTCTTTTTTTTGGTTTGTCAGTGATAATCAAGTACAGTAAGGAATGTGTTTTCCTTTCAAAATATATAACTAATTAGGGAGAATGTTTAGCCAGGTATAGTTCACAGTAATGAAGACATTTGAGAAACCACCTCTTTGTCTGGTCTCCCTCATTGTGAAGGGACACTAAGATTGGCTGTCTTTCAGCTTTTATCCCTTTTCTTGTTGGTTTTATAAATTTTCCACTTTTCTTGGCTTCTGAAGTTCTTATAGCATGGTATAGGAAAAGCCTAGGGGACTCCATTCTACCTGCTGCTGCAGGTAAGGGAGACCCTGCCCCCTGCTAGTACGCTCTGCCTACACAGGATGGATTATAGATTGGGCAACGGTGTCCTAATCCATATGATGTCCTAGTCCCTTCTCGTCCGCAGGATGAGAAAGGAGCACCATGACCCAACATGATTGGTCACTCACCTGAGACCGATCCTGGGGCTGGTCCTCTTCTGGTCACCGCCATTTTGGTTGCAGTGCCCTCTGCTTGTGTGGTACCCTCAGACGAGCATGTGCACTGGAAGAGGTGCAAATGGCCGCTGCCCAGAAACTCTAGGTAAGCTTTTGGTCAGCACTGGTTAAGGTGTAGAGCACAAAATTGTGCTCCACACTTAATCAACAATTAGTGAACTTCTGGGAAGGCAGGGGGTGCTTGGAGGATGTAGCAGACTCCTCCAAATGTAGATGCCCTTCCCCAGTAGTTCACTAATCATGCAGTACTGGCTGTAGTGTGAATAGGCCTCAATTTATTGTAGATCTCAATTTCAAGGTCTATCAATTGGTGTTTTTCCACCACATCCCTTAGATCCGGATCGAAGAAGATCCGGATCTAAGGAATGGGTACATTCCTTAATCCGGATCTAGTAGATCCGGATTAAGGGAAGCACCCAGTGTGTATCCACAGGAGGTGTAGCACCCATTAGCAATGGGTGCTAACCCCCCTGCCATGGAAACACCTTTGTACCCATGTGGGGAATCCGGATTGACCCCCAAGGGGTCGGTCCATCACCCCAGGTGTTTCTGGGGACAGGGGAGTGCGATCTCCGAAGTCCCAGCTTCAGAGTGATTTTGGTGTGATTTTGGAGTCATTTCGAAATCATTTCGAAATGACTCTGAAGTCCCTCCGAAGAGATCACCAAGGACTTCGGAGAGGCTCCAGAGCTGTCAGCGTGGTCCGTGCACTATTAGCGGAGATTGCGCGGACTCTCCTCCGAAGTCCCTCTGAAGAGATCAGCAGAGACTTCGAAGCCGCTCCAGAGTCCCTTCGGAGCGCCTCCGAAGTCTGCGCTGATCTCTTTGGAGAGACTGGCGGCGAGACTCCAAAGTCTCTGCCGATTGCTTTGGAGGGACTTCGGCGTCACTTCGGAATGATTTCAATGACTCCGAAATCACTCTGAAGCTGGGACTTTGGGGCTCCCCCTCCCATGGGTGCATCCCCTCCCCCTAGCCTCCTCTAGACCCAATTACCTGTTACCTGTTGAAACAGGCGCCCTTTAATCCGGATTTTCTGGCAGAAGACCCCATTGTAGACCCCATTAATGGAGTCTACAGAAAATCCAGATTAAAGGCCAGAAAGTACCCATTTCATCCGGATTTCCCCAGTGGCAGTCAAAACAATTGGGTCCCAAATGGGTGCCGTGGTGGAAATGGGGTCATCTGGCTCACACCCAAATGGGTCCTTAATGGGTGCAAAAATGGGTATTTTTTGACAGTGGAAAAACACTCAATGTCAGTGTCAAGGTGTGTGCGTGTAATACACCTCCATGCTCTGGTATACTATGAGGGACCTATTACAGTGACAGAATGAAGTATGCTACCAAAATGGGGCTCCAGATGCATTCACGTCCAGAGAGTGCTCGTCTATTAATTGCACAGAATTCTGAAATGCCAGTAAAAATGCCATCCATTGTGAGCCACGTGGAGTTGCCATGAAGTAGGCAGAATATAAGAATGAAGGATGATACCTTTGTGTGCCTGAATAGATAATACAGATTAAGTGCATTTAACATTAGCTTAAGTAGTTACTTCAGTGTACATGCAAATATTAAATTGTATTTTTGGGGGGTAGAGACAGAGAACTTGTGCATTGTATGCTTTAGGTCCATCATCCTTTTTGCACTGTCCCATGATAGCAATGTGACCGACCAAGAAAGAAGGTGATTACATAAGGCATCATCCTTTTGTTAGGGCCATTATAGTTCCTATATTGAGGAATAGCATTTGTTCCCTCTCTGAAAAAGGCAGTGATGCGTCTGCTATTCAGATGTTTTCAACCATATAGAAATGGTTTCTTTTTTAATGTGTAGCTTTGGTCTCTGCTTTTGCTTAGATACAACTTCCTTTTAATGGAAGTTATACATGCTTAGGTTTGTCTATTTGATTTTACCAAGAAAAAAAATGTGATTATTCTACATAAAACATAGAGCTTAATATCTAGAACTGAGTGGCCTTGCTGTTACTTCATTGAGATAGGGTCTAAAGACATAGTAGAATGAGGCCAGAGAGTATTTGGGGATAGAATGGACTGTACCCCACTAAAATGCTAGTGGGAGGTCACGTATCTTAGAAAAATGAATTTTAAAATACTTTTAAAAATACAGTAAGTGCTACATTTTAAAACTTGCATGTCCTTTTGCCTTTTGGAATGTTTCAACATGTATTCCCCACAAGCAACCTGAAGTAATACAGTTCATTTTAATATCTCATTGTCTGACTTTTTAATAATAGAGAGGTAGGTGGCTGGGTGAGTAGGTAGGAAGGTAGGTGATAGATAGATAGATAGATAGATAGATAGATAGATAGATAGATAGATAATTTTTATAATGTTTTCTATTTTAAAATACCGTATTTTCTGGCGTACAAGACGACTGGGCGTATAAGACGACACCCAACTTTCCAGTTAAAATATAGAGTTTGGGATATACTTGTATAAGAAGACGACACCTGGCGTATGAGACAACCCCTGACTTTTGAGAAGATTTTCCTGGGTTAAAAAGTAGTCTTATACGCCAGAAAATACAGTAAATCTTTAAAATGTAGACAAAGATATAGAAAGGGAGTCCTTATATAAAGCATGTGAACTGGATTTTTGGACTGATTTTTAAATGATCGGATATGTTAAAATATTACTGCAAACAAGTCCATGTTAAATTATTTAGTATTCCAGCACTCTTGATAGTAAGCTATCACCCGATTCCTACACAAAACACCTTGTGGAGACAAGATGCAGAGGTAGTTTGATGGAAAAGTTAACCCAGGTGCATCTCAGCCTTCCCAGGAGACAGTTCAAGTTGAAGATGCCCAGGTTAAATGGGGTGACTGGAGGTAGTGATTTATGAACATTTGACAGCCATTTATTTCCTCCAGCCATGCTGTGTAAGCACAACACTCCTCGTTCGATTTGATTCAGAAGTAGGCACTGCAGATCGATTAAAAGGAATAGGGTTCCCTGGGAATGCCAAAATCCTGCAATGTCTTTAGTGTATCCTGCCAGCATTAGGAAATTTGATGCACTTTGGGGTAGTGGTGGGGACCACATTGATGTGTAAATGCAACCAAAATGAAAGCAGGTCCAGTGTCTAATGTCAACATGTTGTGGAGACCAAACAGCATAGCAGTAGACTCAAAAGCTTCTTGGACCAGCTGTTTCTGAGGAAAATGAAATAGGTGTCCTGTGCAAGGACACATCAAACCATCAAGCTTATGCTGAAAGACAGAAAATAATTAAGAACTACTTTATTAGAAATTCCTTGCCTGACCTCTTTTTTTTATATATATAAAATTAACACGCACAGTATAAGCTGATAAGTAAGCAGCAGTTGTATTCATGGTGTATAATTAGCTAGCCAGGCTTTTGCGGAATATTAGCGTTATGAATTAATTCTGGGCTTTTGGGGGGAAGGGATGAAACTATTTCTTTTTGCAGAGCTCCACTGCTGACTCCTACAAAATAATTAGGCTAAATAGGTGTTGGCTGGTATATGTCCAGTCATGGTACTTCATTAAAATAGATGACTCAATAGAAGCATTGCCCAGAAAATTGCACCTGTACGTGACAGCTTCTTAGAACTTTGTAGACTGTTATGGCTCAGTTCCCTGAAGTTCAGTTTCCAGTGAAGCAGAATATGGACCATGAAAATTAAGAACATCTGGGCCCTTCCTTCATTCTGCAATGTTCCAGGATAAACCACAGATCAAGAGCCTGCTGTCTGCTGGTCAATATGAACTGTGGCATACTCCATCCCCCAATCCTACTTTGTTCAGGGACAATGCATGGACCAGGCTAGGAGGTCCAAAATGATACCCTAACCTAGTGCCCAGAGCCTGTATACCATGCAATGGAGGGGTGTAGACAGCACACTCCTGTGCTCTAGTATACTATAGGGGACCCTTTTCAATGGCTACCGGAAGTGAGCCTGTTTGAAAATGGAACAGCTGGAAATGCTTTTCAGAGCCTTGGTACAGGTTCCAAGGGATCTTCATAGGCAGCAGTCTGGCATGGAGTAGAACTGGTTGTCTGAATGTGGATGGCTTCCCTGGCATGAGATGGACTGCTTGTTCAGTGACATGACCATTCCTGGCTGCTGGCTGTGATATCTGAGATTTGATGGAGTTGTTCTCCAGGAATATATGTATGTATGAAGTTAGAGCCCATAAGCAACTCATGAGCATGACAGAATGTTCTGTATTAAGGGCGAAGGCTAAGATATTCTTAAATAAGAAATATATTTGTTAAATAGTTATTTTTAAGAGTAAGCTTTTGTGTTCTTGCTTTTATGGATAAGGCAGGTTTAAAACATTGTAAATTATGGATCATACCAAATTAAACATCCTTAAATTCAAGGATTGTGCTTACCTATTGGAACAAACTAGGGGCAATTTGATCAAACAATTCTTCACTCACAGGTCCTTCTCTTCTCCCAGTTCCCCAGACTCTCCAATCACATCCCAGCTTCTTGCTCCAGTCTCCCACTCTTCCCCATCAAGTATGCAACCTAATTCCAATTGTACCTCAGCTCCCCATTGCATTTATAGCCTCAGCCTCCTGTCTGTTGTGTCTGCATTTTCAAGGAATGCACACCAGCTGCATGGCTTTTCACCAGCCGCACAAATTCCTTCCAAGATCTAATAGTCTTTCCAGGAGCCATGAGCACCTCCACTTTCAGGAAGGGCTCAGTTACAATTGGTCATGATCAACATGATTGGGGTTGTAGATTTTTAGATGAGTAAGAATGCTCATCAAGAATGATGTAGGTTTTTAGAAATGCAGGCATAGTGGACAAGGTAAGGCTGCAAACTTAAAGAAGTGGGACACAACTGGAAGATGGGGGGGGTGACTGGTGGAGGCCATGCGCTCAGTAGGGAAGTGTGGGAGGTTGGGGCATGGTGGCACTGTATAGTTCTTGAACTGTTCAACAAACTAGTTCTAGGTTGAACCTATGTCTAGTTTGGGATTGCTGTGAACCAAACTAGGGCTGTGGTCACACCTTCACTTTAAACCTTCTTCCTTCTATCTTCAGATCTAACTGCTCACACTTTTTCATTTCTGACCATTTTATTTGTGGACTTTCCTTTCAGAAAATTCCAGATGGAGGGTGGAAACTGTACAAATAAAATGAAAAGAAATGAAAAGGTGTGAGCAGTCAGATCAGATCAGAAAAGTGACTGAAGGTTTAAAGTAAAGGTGTTACTACGGCCTAGGATTTTATATTGGTATCCATCTGTTACAAAAGCTTGTTGCCTTTGGTTCTGTACTGTAGCTTGCAGTGATATAGACCCTGATTTTTATTTTTATTTTTGGAAAATCTATTATTTATTTAATTTTCGAGTAGTAACACAACTGTATTGAGATGGAACCTTAATCCAAATTTAGTAGCAACTGATCCACAAAAGCACAATGAATCTGTTTTTCAAGTTTTTATTTTCATTCTAATGGTTTCTTTCAAATACACTCCTAATTGTCAATTAGAATAATTTTTCCCATTCTAAGATTGTGGATTGTCTTACTAACTCCTGCATTTTTCAGAATGCTAAAAAAGGTTGCACTATCCTGGCCTCGAGGGCATGGTGACCGTACATCACTGTCCTCATTTAATTTGCAGTCAGGGTGTTGGAGGTGCCTGTGGGTAAACCCCAGCACAGTACTCTGAGGACAGAACTTTCCCCCATTCATTCCCACTACTCCCATCTAGGGAGATGACAGGGTGAGGCTGACTTATCTTAGCTGTTTGCTGCCACCAGATCACATGATTTGAATCCTGGTGACTGGCAGTTTTCTCCAGCAGCACCCAGTTGGATCCGTATCTGCTGTGAATGTTTCCGCATCTACTGCAAATGCTCCAAATCCATGGCAAATATTTGCCAAAAATCCGCAGCAGATACAAGCCAACTGTGAATTTGCATGCTTGCACAAATGTGAATTTTCTTGGCATTCATTTCGATGCAAGTGAACATAAAAAAAAAATGTGCAGGCAGGAATCTTCTGTTCCACAACACGATGGGATGTTTGCTGGAGTGAAGATGGAACCTTTTGCTTGAGATAAAAGCAAATTCTAATCTTCCTCTGGGTAGGAAAAAGCAGCGTTTGCAACTACTGTATTTACTGTTTAGTAATGGCAGTAAGAGCAGTGCTATTTTATTTCCATCAGCACAGTCATCATTTGATTTTCTTTAGTTTTCCTGGGTGCTGTGCCCTTCTAGGAGGTTATGGAAAAGATTGCCCCCAGTTGACTTTAAGTGCACCAGGGGGATCCTGGGTCCAGGACAACTTTAAGTGAAGGAAGCAATAACTAGCTAATTTAGGAAAGTGAACAAATGTTGCCAGTGATGCTGCCACAGGCAGCAGTGAAGTGAAAAGAGAAAATCTGCTATTATCAGAGAACCAGAGCCAGCCTGTGAAAGGACAGAACATACACAAATGCACAAATCTATTATTCTTTCTCAAATACCTTTATTCATTTGGATGGTTATGATTGTGCCACTAATTAAATGTCAGATCCAGCATTTGTTTGTTTATTTAATAAATTTATATCCTGCCCTTCACCAAATGGTCCCAGGGCAGCCTACAATAAGAATAAAACGTATCAAAAGAAAAAAAATTAAAAATATCACCCATCTACCCTTCCTCCCTAACAGTACAGCACCCTGAGGAAGCTATTTAGATGGCAAAAGCCTGGTTTAAAGTTTTCACCAGGTGCTGAAAAATATACAATATAGGCACCTGGTGAACCTCAAGAGGGAGGCTGTTCCAAAGTCTAGGGGCTACCACAGAGAAGGCCCTCTTGTATGTCCCCAGGCCTCGCACCTCTGAAAAAGAAGGAACTACAGGAAGGCCCTCTCCTTGAGATCTCAGTGTATGGGAGAAGGCACTCCTTCAGATATCCAGGGCCCAAGCCATTTAGAGCTTTAAATGTTAGTGTCAACACCTTGATTTGGGTTCGGTAGCAAATAGATAACCAGTGCAGATCCTTTAAAACTGGCATGATACAAGTCTGGCCAGAGATTCCCATCAGCAGACGACCTGCTGCATTCTGCACCAGTTCCAACTTCTGAACCGTGTTCAAGAGTAGCCCCACGTAGAGCGCATTACAGTAGCCTAATCTGGAGGTTGCCATAGCATGAGTCACTGTGGCCAAGTTATCCCGATCCAGGTAAGGCTTCAGCTGGCAGACTGAATGAAGATAATGGTAGGCACTCCTGGCAGTCACTGCCACAGGGGACAAATGACAGTGATGAATCCAAGAGTACTCCCAAGTCACACACCTGATTTTTCTGGGGCAAAACAACCCCGCTAAGAATTGGGTGCCCCTTAGTTTCCTGGACTCAGGACCCAGTGACACACAGTACCTCTGTCCTGTCTGGATTCAGTTTCAGTTTACTGGCCCACATCCAGCCCATTACTGCTTCCAGGCAGTGATCAAGGACCTCAGTTGCCTCTCCTGAATCAGAAGGAATGGAGGGATAGAGTTGGGTGTCATCAGGATTTTGATGGCACCTGACTCCAAAACTCCTGATGATCTTCCCAGCAGCTTCATATAGATATTAAAGAGCATAGGAGACAAGACCAACCCCTGGGGAAATCCACAAGAAAGCTCCCGTGGGATTGAACTGAAGTCTCCCATTACTATCTTCTGGGACCTGCCCCGGAGATAGGAAGAGAACCACTGTAAAACAGAGCCTCCCCATCCCAGTCCCTGAAGCCATTCCAGTAGGATACCATGGTCAATGGCATCAAAAGCCGCTGAGAGATCAAGAAGGACCAACAGGGAAGTACAGCCCTTCTCCCTTTCCCGGTAAAGGTCATCCATCAGGGCACCCAAGGCAGTCTCAGTACCAAACCACCATCTGAACCCAGATTGAAATGGGTCTAGATAATCCATTTCATCCAAACATATCTGCAGTTGAATAGCCACCACCTTCTCCAAGACCTTGCCTAAAAGCGGGATATTGGCTACTGGACGATAGTTGTTCAATATGTCTGGATCCAGGGAGGACTTTTTAAGGAGGGGGTGCACCACAGTTTCTTTAAGAACTTCCGGCACCTTCCCCTCCTGCAAAGAGGCATTTATCACTTCCTGAATCCACCCAGCCATACCCACTTGGCTAGCTTTTATTATCCACGAAAGGCAAGGATTGAGGAAACAAGTAGTTGGCTGCAAGCAGTTTGTCCACTTCCTCAGATCGCTCTATCAAACTACTTCCAACTGTGAAATCCAATTCCATGTGAATCTGAGCAATTTTGTCCTGAAAGTGCCTTGCAAATTTATTGCAGCAGGTTTCTGAAGGTGGCATGGGCATAACCTGTAAGTGCCCATGCCACCCGGAACAACTCTGCTGCCTTGCCACTTGAGGATGCAATGGAAGTGGAGAAAGAGGCCTAACCATTGAAACAATACTAATAACAATAGGCAGTGATACAGCAAATCACTGCAGTAGTAAAGTTGCAGTCAGTTTTTGGTACTGTGTTTGCTTTATATTAACGGCTGATACATTTCCAAAAAGTCTGGATAATGCAGAAAGGATAGGATACAGAACTGTAAATAGCAAGAAACAAGCAAGTTATTTGTTCAACTATGAGTTATAAAAATGAATCCTAGTGATAAAATAGCAAGACATTTGACCTAAAAGAAAGAAAGGCTTTAGGTTTAAATATCTCCTGCTTTGAACACCTGCCCCAGGCTTGCTTGCTTTCTGTAAATTTTAATACACTTTTGCTATACCTAACAAGCATAGTCATACTGTTTTTATAATATAAAAAGAAAGAGAAGAAAGGTTGAAGGAAAGAAAGTGTATAAGCATAGTACAATGAAGAAGAAATCTAAAAATGACTCTGTGCATGACTTCTTTTCTTAAATCAATGCCTAAAAAATAAGTTTATCTACTATTTTGTCACTGAATCCCTTACTCCTTAATTATCCCATTTCATAAATTGGCTTCCTTTTTTTGATTCTCTGCTTCTATAGTTCCAAAATGTATCTGGATGCATGTGCATAATTTTCTCAAAGACTAAAACTTACATATAATTGCATAATACTAAGATAAGAAAATTCATTTTAAAATTAACATCTCAACATTGACCTTCAACCTCCTACGTGGTGACTAGGAATAAATTTGATATTCTACTTCTTTTTCGTGTTGTATCTACGTTCTCCCTTCCGTCTTCATTCTCTTTCAGTCTTGGAAGCCTGTAACTAATACTGTGTTTTCTATGTACTGTAGGTAGTCAATAAAGGTTGCCAGGTTTTTTTAGTTAAAGTTTGTCACCATCTTGTATCTTAAGTTAATCAGTATATCCAAATTCTGTATTTTTTTGTGATTCACTTTCTAATGTTAGAATATTTGTTAATCAAGCTCATATAAGCCTTGCTGCAGTGACCATATTCTGTAGGGATACATTATATTTTTCTAGGTTTTTAAAGCTTCCTGATTTTCGATTAGCTGGCTCAATGTCTTTTAAAGTGTAAATTTGTATGAATTGATTCTGTCGTTCATATTCTTTCTTTTAAGTATTTCCTGCCCCACTATTTCTAAAATAGGAATGCAATTCCTTTTCTTGGGATTTACTGCCACTCCAGATTTTATAACATTTGACATAAAATGAAAAAACCAGCCAACTCAAGTAGCACAACTTTAAACAGTTTAAAATCTTTCAATCCCCTACTTTGATCCCAAGATTCAGACTCTTCTCCCCGAATTGCTCAGGTCTTTAATGGGTTAACGATAATGATAAGCCATATGATCATGGAAGCTAATATGCTTTTCCTACAGCGTGATGCTTCCAGATGTACATGGTCAGAATATGACCAATGACAATCCCACTGAGAAGTTAAGATATTATTAAGCATTATTTGTTAATCAGTGTAGAATAGAATTTGAAATAGGTGTTTACTATAAATGATGCATGTGAAAAGAAATGTTTGTGACTCATATTATGAGTAATTAAAGCATTCTACCACAACAAAGAAGTTAACAATGACAAAATATTTAATAGTATCAAAAAATCATAAGAAGTTGAAAGAATACTAGAATATTGTGTTTGATGCACATTTGCCAAAAGGTCAGTTCCTTAGCTCCCCAACAGCTTCCCTTCTAAAAAAATGGGAATGTACTCTCAGAACATGACCAAATGAGAATGGGCAGGTTTTTTTAAAAAATAGTTCTATAATTTAAGTATCCCCTGCACAGAAAACAGTATACATTTAAAAGCTGTATCTTCAAGGTATGCAGGTGTGTCTCAGAGATGGGTGTGTTACATGGTGGAAGAATGAAAAAACAGGCCATATATTCTGAGAAAAGAGTCACGCCCAAGGAATGTCTTCCACAGTGATGGCCTTCTCATTCCTTCCTTCCCTGTCCAAGGCTGTGTTCCCTCAACAGGATATAACAGCACCTTATGGCCCGTTATCAAGGTTTCAGAGGTGAGAAACACAGGGTCTTTACACCACACGAATCACCCCTTTGTTAACTTCTCAGTTTCAAGGCAGGCAGTACAGCCATATTTTAATGCACCAGAAATGGCTCTGGAAGTCAGCTATTTGCCATATGGTAAAACAGAATGGCATGCAGAGCATGGTGCAGGTATGTTTTTCATGTGGCTGCACTTCTTTGTTGTGGTTGTACCTGTTTAGATGGTGGTAGCATGAATATCTCCCTTTCCCCAGGTGTGCAAGAGGAAACAACACATTTTTGAAACAATAAAGATTATGTAGAAGCATGAAATATAGGAGTGTGGTGTAATTTAAGTTTGTGTCCTATATTTGGGATAGGGCAATATTTTTGAAGTGGTCCAAAGGGATGCTGTTGCTGCTGCTTTTCCTATTCCAGGAAAAAGGGAATAGTCACCTTTTAAGAAGTGAGAGGCATTATTTTTGTTTCTATTTATAATGCACGGTTTATGTGACAGGGCAGAGGTGTCATACTTTGCTGCTGATCAGAGCTTTAAACTGATAACCAAAGCACTTGCTTAGTTTACGTTAAAATGGTGTTTCTACCTTGTTGAGGTGTCCTCATTTGCTTAGTTTGATGGCTAAAATATGTATATCTAGGGTTATGTTGAAAAAATTTGAGGGGAACTCTGAGCCAAAACAAAATAAGGTAACTCAGTACTGGACCAAGGCAAGATGGCCTTGGATAAATTAATAAATCCGTAACTACATAATTTGTCTTGAGACATGCCCAGAACCTGTGAGGAAGTTTCAGATGCATCAGGCATTGAAAAGTGTGCACACCTGATGTATCCCAGAAGTTCACTGGCCATAGTACATAATGAAGGTGCAAAAGGGCCCATACTGTTTTCACACACTATTTAAGGGTTAAGTCACACCACATTTGTATGTGGCGACTATGTTTTCACTGGAAAAAAGAATGAGAGATTTTAATTTTCCTAGGTAGGTTTATATATACCCGTCCCTATGTATTGCTGGCCACAGCTTCTCAGACATTCTTTCTGATTTTTCCTCTCCATTGTAGGTGAACGTCCTTTTCACTGTAACCAGTGTGGAGCTTCTTTTACACAGAAGGGAAATCTACTGAGACACATCAAGTTACATTCTGGAGAGAAACCCTTCAAATGTCCCTTCTGTAGTTATGCTTGCCGGAGGAGGGATGCCCTCACAGGACACCTCAGGACACATTCTGGTGAGTCTCCAGTGCCCCAATTATCTGCACCTCTGTTGAATTAAATATGCTCTTCAATGATAGTATTGTATTCAATATTCACAGCTGCTTTACAGTGGTGTCACATAACAGCTTTATCATAAGATGCTGGGCCCGAACCTGCTTGCAGATTATACCTTTTGCTGTTGAAACATACCCATCATACATCTTGGCTGAGATAATTTCTTGTCTTACTATCTGAAAACCTTTCAAATCCAAATGGTCAAGAATTGTGCTGAGCAATAGCAAAAGGCCATCTCTTTTTAGGGCGTCCAAAGATAGATTGGCTGTGTCTCATGCCACTGACAGATACTTCTGTGTCTGAAGCCATGTCTGTATTTAACTTCTGTGATCTGGATTAGGCCACCTGCTCCACCCCAGATCAGGAATCTATCTCAGGAGAGGTTGGATCCATCCCTGAACTGGAACAGCACTCTCCACATTGAGATGGTTGTTCTGGCCCAGCCTCCATGCCTGCTCTGAAGCTTGTCCCTCGTTGCTTCTAGGTAGGGGATCCATTTTGGTGGTGTGCCTTGTGCCATGAAAATGAGTGCCCGTGGTATACTGGATCACAGAGGTCTATCACATTCACAAATGTCATTGGTCCAGTATAACACTGCCAATATGTCAGTACCATTTGAACCATTTAGTAGATCACTTTAAAGAGATTTTTCACTTGACCAGACCAGGTGGCTATTTTGGGCACCCTAGTCTAATTTGGTCTGGTGTACTCTACCAGTAGTGTGGAATAGAGTCTCCTAGTACACTTCCTGGTCCTGTACATCTACTAATGTAAAAACTCTGTGATAGGCAAATTGGAGGTTATTGAGTCAGCAAGCATTGTTTCCGCACTAAGATAGTCTGAGACCTCAGAAAGGAGTTATCAGACATAGTATCATATAGTGCCAGCAAGAAATGTTTGCTAGCACCTCAGCCTTCTCTGACTTTCTTTTGCCTTTGTAAAGTTTGGTTCTGCATTGAACACTACTAGATCTAGAGCAGTAATGAAGAGTTATCCACACACGTGAATATTCTTTCCCATTTTCTCAGAGACAATCCATAATACCGCAGCTAATGTTTGATAAAATAATAAGAACATAAGAGGAGCCACCTCTTCTGGCAGCAAATTCCATAGACTGATGATCCACTTGGTGATCTGATGACCCTTGTCTGATCTGACTCTCCTATCCTTCAGCTTCATAGAGTGATTGAATAATCATTCATTGAACAGTAATTTTTTTTTTGCAAAATTCAGAATATTGTCTGAAATTCATGTGGTCTTACTAATAATTTCATCAAATCTGTCATAGGTCATTCACAAAGATTCTTTATTGCTCTTCAATAAAAAAATAATAATCGTGATAATGACCTTTGTGACAATGGCTATTTTGGAGAATTGCTTGACAGCAGCATGGTTGACCTCAAAACATGATGAAAATCTTGCTAAAATTTTGTCTGGGCTATGTTTGTGCAAACATTACACAAATAAATGTGAATGTCATCCATAATTTGTAGATCATGTCCACAAAACACATGGCATATGCTATGTTGTAAATACTGATTTAGATTCTAATGCATCTGGACAATGATGCCATGATAAGATTAAGCAAAATAAGAACAACTGTATTGTCACCTCATCTTTTCTTCTCTCAGATGAATTAAGAAAATTTTCTACTAAGTTTAGCCAAGTTACGAATACAATTAGCAGTTTTGGAAAAAGGCAGTCTTGTTGAGCCATAATTTGAAGTTTGTTATCGTTTAAAAACTGCTTAATTGTGCTTCAAATCGAATGAAACAGGACTTGTTGGACAATAGGTGACCTCATGGCTTATTAGGAGCTACTGCATAGCTGTGAGAAGAAAGTCCTGGTCCTATTATATATTCATGATTTATTTCATTTAGTTTTTACCCTGATCTTCACTACGGAGTAGTTCCATTACAGAGTCGTAGAATTAAAAACGTTAATATTGTTAGATGAAATTTCACTGCATCATGGGCAGCTTCTGCTTCACTTTTTAATAAGGGACCAAATGCATGGCTTCTGTGTCCCTTACCTTGCAATATAGAGTTAGCAATTTGAGGGGAGGGGGTGACTTCTGTATCCCATAGCAATAAAAATGACAGAAGTGGACCACTGCTTCAAAGTCTCATACTGTATAAAATAACCATATAAAAACAAAGATAGATCTCCAACTCCACATATAAAACATGGATCCTCTAAATGCTGCTGCATGTAGTATCTATCTATGGTGAAAGTTTCCTGCAAAGACAGATAGAATCCGGTCACATGGATTTTTCACTCTGGTGGAAAAAACCCTTTTAAACTGAATCTTTTTTATGTTCTATCTCCATCTGAATGAGCAATTTCATTGATTTTTTCCTATCTCAACATCAAATGCTCAATACTAGTAAATTGAAATAACAGGAGTCCCAAAATTCACAGGCTTTCTATAGAATATAGAACCTTTTGAAAGCAATGCTGTTATATGTCTTAGTTCTAATTTTCTTTGAAAGTTATTTCCACAAGCTTTTATTTGCAGATTCTAAGGCAATGGGTCTATACTTGGAAGTATGTCTGTTAAGACTTTTTCAAAAAAAATCTTTCTTGTTAGCTTTGTGGCTGCCATGCTCTGTGATTTAGTACCTTCAAGAATCAAAAGAAGAAACAGTAATAAAGTATTTAATATTTTAAACCTCCTACTGATCTAACAGTCAAGAGCTTGTTGGTGTTCTGGCTAATGTGAAATATGAATATTTTGTGATTTTAGAATCCTGGGGTTGATATAGATTCAAAGTTAATTTTAAAAATCCATTTTAAGAAGTAGGAAGGTTCAAAAGATTTAAAATAAACCAGTCTCTTGAACAACATTGCTTAGTAATTCATACCTTACTTAGTAATTCATATCTTACTTAGTAATTCAGATCTTTGTAATCCACACATCATTCTGAGGATTATATTGGACTTAATATAAGGCCCTTTATGCACTTGCTTGGTATTCTGCAACAGGCTAATCCAGTTGGTTTGCACAGGACCAGCCATTCTGGTTCGGAAAGGACCTAGGTGATCCCTATCCCATTTTAGTTGTGGACCTATTTGAAAAGGTCTGGAAGTATGTTGACACCGCTGTTCTGAGGCCTTTCTGCACTTACCTGATTAGGCTGCTATGAACTAAGGCTGGTAAATTTTGGGTACAGGTGGACCATTTGAATTTGCCTGGGGGAAAGCTTACCCAAAGCATCCCTTATCAGCCAAAAAATGTGAATGGTCTTCCTGTATACCAGCTCGCACTGCCACTGCTGAAGCAGGAAGTCCCACCTCCTTACTGCCACAGTTGGCTGCTGTCAGCTTAGTATTTGAGCACAGGGACATGTGGCGGATGATCACGTCAACATCTATGATCGAACACACAGCACACACTGCTCTGTCGCCAATGAAACACCCCTCTTGCAACCCTATGATCAATCACAGGGTTGATCATGCCTGCACAGACGCTGTCTCCCCCGCCCACCACATGCAGCGAGCCGGAAGAAGAGCTAATGGCTGTGCAACCGGATGCTTCAGGTGAATTTCTAGTTAACTTTGGTAAAGGTGTGGAGCATGATTTAGGCTGTGTCCAGACTTACAAATATTGCACATTATGATGTGCAGTTGGAGCGTAGGCATCAGAGCTGACACCTGTTACTTTGTAGCGGCGGTGCTTTATGCCACCACTACTGCACATTTACCTACCGCGGGATGATGAACACTTGCTCCACAGTATCAGGTAAATTTGAAGTTTCCCGCCAGTCCAGACAGGATGGCAAGAACATCAAACGAGTGCTGAGCCTGTAGCTCAGCTTCCATAGGCTGCCCCATCCCACATGATGTGCGCCTCACCATGCACACCGCTGTGAGAACGCTACAGGGAGGCTGCTGCTGTCCAGACAGCATGTCATGGCTTCACAGCAAGTACTCCACACCTAATCAACAAGTAGTGCACTTCTAGTGAGGCCAGGCACACTTCTAAGCTGTAGCAGCCTAGTGGACATCCGTAGAGACTTCACCAGAGCTGTAGTAATTGCTTACCAGAGGCCTAAGTGCAAATTGGCCTCATGTCCAGATGTCAGTGCTTCTGTCCCTAGTATGGAAGAAGCAAAACGTTACAGCCCCACCTTCAAAGTTTTAGACTAAGTTTAAAGGTTTGAATAAGCTTCCGAGATGGAGCTATGGTGTTTTTCCATTGTTCCTTGTGCAAGCTTCTAAGGCTATGTTTGAAACCCTGACACACAGGTAGTTCAGCCCTGCTGTCACGTACCAGATGTGATGTTGGAGTGATAGGGACACAAGTTAACCAAAGGGAAGGCGGGGGGGCTTGAAGTGAAAGATGTTTCATGTGGTGTGGACCAGGGAAGGTGTGTCCACTGGTGCTGATCTGGAACAGACAGTGCTCCCAACCCTTTGAGAGGCAGTCAGAAACTGCCATGCCTGATCCAGAACGGACTGGAGTGGATCGGTTAATCTGCTCAGAGCGAGGTAAGCCTCCTACTCTAGTTTTGTCTTACAGCCCCTCCCTCACTGACAATGCTAATCTTCAGATTTAAGATAAAAATCATGAAGTTTACTCCTTAGGAAAAAAAGACACCAAGCTGTTCAGGAAGAAATAAATTACTTCAGCAACAGACTATCCAGCTGCAGGTGTATATCCCTGTACACAGGGGATAGAATTATCATAACAAAACAGCCTGGGTTTGTTGACTTTTGATCTTAATCTTAAACTGGCATAGAGGATGTATTTTCCCTGCGTAAGCGTCTAAACAGTTGCATCCATTTTCCACATCAAGTGAACTCTTATCCTAAATTTAACAACTGTTCTTTAAGTTCACTTGACAGATGCAGGAAAAGAGCTTTTACCTCAGATTACAATTGGTTGAATGTGCTAACTGACAAACACCAATTGACAAATATTTTTATTTTGTTTCACTAAGAACACTGGGCAAACTTCAGTCTTGCTCGTCTAGTACTGTAGATGTAACCAGTAAGAAACTGGATTCTAAATTCTGATTTTGGCTTTATGTGGCTTATCTTCATTTTCTCTTCAGCTTTTGGAAAAAAAATGTTTTTAGATGACAGGAGATATGTTCAAGTACTATTATTCCTGGAATCTGTAATCTTAATTTAACGTTTTGACATGTTTATTATTTTTTTAAAAAAGAATGGATTTAATACATTTCTGCTGAAAATTAGAAAAAAATGGACAAATGATTTTTTAAACTCCTCAGTTACAGTGCTTTGAACTTTCTTTATTTTGGTGGGAGGCACATAGAATATGAGTTTTATTTGCAGTCCTCCTATTTAGAGCTGTCCTTTAACTTGATTTCAGTTTTCTGGCCATTTCCCCATATCTGTAATTGAGATCTGAGGCGTTTTCGCACGGGGCTGAACGGAACGCGGAAAAGACAGGTGAGGACACGTCATCCGCATTGGCCGCGCGCGGCTTGCGTTCCGACGTGTCCTCACCTGTCTTTTCCGCGTTCGAAATGTAGAGCACTTCGAAGTGCTCTACACGCGTTCCAACGCGGACGAGCCGCCGGCAGCCGTTCGGAAGAAGAAGCGTTCGCGCTTCTTCTGTCTCCCGAACGGCTGCCGGCGCGCCTCCGACGCCGCGCGGCTTTGACAATCAGCTGTTTTTCAAACAGCTGATTGTCGATCTGCCTCCGCGGCTGCCGGCGCGCCCCTGGCCGGCGTTTGCCGGCTAAGGCAGCTTCGGGCGCTTTGACCATTCGCACCCAGACGCTCCGGAACACGTTTACACGCGTTCTGGCGCGTCTGTGTGTGAACGGGGAAAGCGCCCGAAGCTGCCTTAAGCTTTCCGCCTGAACGCGTTCCGTCTGGAACGCGATTCAGTGCGGAAATGCCTCTGGCCTTTTACCACCTCGTGATTCACAATTTCTCTTAGTAGTGACTAATATTAACATAGTTCATAAAAAGTCATAGAAGGTCTCTTATTTACACATAAATTTTGTGAAATCTGCTGACTAAACACAGCAAGTTTATTCTACTGAAGAAAATATAACATCACCAGGTAGTATGAGCCTGATCTCCCAGACTTGGATAGTTAAGTTTTCATTTACTTGGTAGTGAACTCCAGTTTAAATCCTCCATAGCACCCTCCAAATAAAATGTTTGAACAGCACCTTAATGAGCATGGCCTGCGTGGAGTAGTTCTGAGGCCTCCCACCTATTTCCATGGGTTGGTTGCTGTGGACAACAGCTGTCCACAAGCTGCGGCTGTCAGGAATGGTATGGGAGTGTGTAAATGGGAATCTTCTGAGTGTTGCATTCCAACCTGATTTGATCTGCCCTCATACATTGTATCCACCATTCTCTTACCTAACCAGGGGCCTTTTCACACTTTGGCCCATAGTTAATAATTAGACAACATCTGGGGAAGAGCATCTGCACCTAGAGGAGGCTGTTACAGCCTCCAGGCACCCCCTGTCTTCCCAGAAATTGCCTAATTATCAACTAGGTGTGGACAGCACTACCACCCTTCCTCAAAAGCTTACCTTTTGCCCCCAGCCAGTGACCATTCACTCTTCTGCAGGACAAGGAGGTCAACAGAGCCGCCATGCAAGTGTGCTGGCAGCTCTGCTGCTCTTCTGACATGACTGTGACTGCACAGAGCATCATCATCATGGCAGTAGTGCTGACAGCCACAGAGGGTGCCACACTGAAGATGGCAGCTCCCTGAAAAGGACCAGCCATATGATGAAATGGAGGTAAGTATTCAATTGTGGGGGGAAACGCTAACATTGATTAGCACTCCCAAGTGTAAGTGCTAGTCAACATTAGTTCATTGTGCTCCTTTCCCATCCAGCAGAAGGAAAGGGAAGTGTGAAATCACTCCAGGACTAGGGGTGTGCAGGACATCTGGACACAAGGCCTGGAACATGGTCATTCACATGCCTCCTGATACTGGTCAGGAATGGAAATTTTACTGAGCCCAGCTGCTGACATTCTTGAAGCAAACCAGTCTGAAATGGTCTCCAGAGACCATCCCAGCCAGGCAAGAGCAAACTTGGCCTCAGATGGATAAAATCTCACTACAAACTCTTTCTACATATCTGTTTTAATGGCAGCTATACCATATTTGAGTGCTTTTAATTATATGCAGATTTGGTGCTTATGATTTATTTCATCCAGTCTTCTTAAGGGGTGAAGAGAAAGTGTTTTTAAAACACCTTGACCATTTAATGGACTAAAGTAATATATAACCTCTCCATCTTAATTCTATATGAAGCCCTTTTATGACACAATCTAATATGGCACTGGAGACAAAGATTTGAGGAGCTTTAGCTGTCAATCCTTCTTGTGAAATTCACTAACAGGAATATTCAGGATAAATATTCATAGTGCTCTATAACTGCTATGTGTCAGAACAAAGCATATATATATATTTATATGCAGTTGATAGACTTAATTTTGGAAACTAAATTTTGGAAATAAAGGAGTAGCAAGTTCTTGTCCTTTAAGAGTTATATATCTAACTAATGCTTTTATCCTTCTGGTTGTTCACCTGTTTGACCTTATAACCAGTATGTTTATCTACCGCTAATCATCTGAACCTTAGCTGCTAATGTGTAAATAATTTTCACCTCTTTGCCCTGGCCTTTGACTGAGTAGATTATATCCCCACCACCACCAGGACAGACACTATCATTTTAAACATAATGTGTATTGTTTTAGAGTTGTTGAATTTTTAAAGTCTTTTAATGTATATTCTGTTTTAATCTGTTTTTTTAAGGTTGTTACCTGCCCAGAGACCTTCGGGTATGGGGCAGGATAGAAATGTTAAATGATAAATAAATAAATTAGGGCCATTTCTTTAGGAACGTCTAGTGCAGTATAGAAAGCGATTTAAGAAGCTTGGCTTCTGCATGCTGTCATGGGACAATGCAGACCCATTCCTCTGGGATGCTTCATCTAGGCAGATCAATCAACCAGTAGATCCGTAGGCCCATGGGGGACCGTTTTTGGTGTCAGTACAGGAACCACTGCTGGAAATGTTATACAACCGAAAAGGGTCCTCCTGGAAAGGTTGAAGTCCATGAACTTAGAAGGTGCAGCCACCTGGAAATTTTGGAGTGCTAGCCTTCAGAGTTGGCAGCTAGGGTTGGGCTGGTCTGGTCCAGGCCCTCCAAAATGCAGATAGCTATATCCATCCCAGCATGAAACAACCCCAGTATGGGATAGGTTGTATATCCTGTGATGTGGATTTCTGTCCTGTCCTGGAAAACTAAACATATATAATAAACTGGAAAATTAAGTTAAGCAATAACAAGAAAAAATAATATTTCAGGAGGTAAAGAGAGAAAGCATACATCCAGTGAGTTGTCTGCAGAAAACCTCAGCATTGTCCATTCTATTTTTAGTATGAGAATTGGAAGGACCCTCCTTTTTTGTTTTATTTTGTTTCCCATGCAGTATGTACCAAGGGATTTGGAAGAAGTGAAGGTTGAGTTTAGGACAGGCACGAATGAACTGTATAAGAGATTAATCCTAGGAGGGAAGGTAGTGAAGAGACTCAACCAGTTAATGAAAGATAAGGACAGTTCATTGACAACAAAGATTGGCATAATTAAGCAAAAGTTCTTTCCTACAGTAATGTATCACTTTAAAGAATGGAAACTGAGAAGATGAAGAAAGGGAACAGATGCCCTCAAATTATGAAAGTAAACATGATTATTAAGAACATCATGGAATGCAAGAAGCACCACTGAGTCACAAGCTAAAAGAAATCTGACTGATGGCTTTACAAAATAATCTGCAAGTCAACAACTCAGGCATTTTAAGCATTTGAGGCAAATGGATGATGGACTTTAGAATATAATTATTATGCTCAGTAAGGATGAGGGTTAGTCAGAGCAATGGGAAAGCAATGGACAGGTTGGTTGCATGAGATCAAAATAGCGTCTGGAAGAATCATAGAATAACTCTGAGACATACAGATCAAAATGGCAATCATTTCTTCACAGTCGCAAAGAGTTAAATCTGATTCTATGATAACTCAGTGGGCATTACCACCATCTCCTTCACAGACAAAACATATAAAACTAAAAAGAGAGACTTTATATGGAAGTGAAAAAAGAACATTCTCAGAACTTCTCCAAATAGAATATCTTCTAGTGGCCTACCACCCAAGGCTTGGTGTACAACCTCATTCTGAATGAGGTTGTGTGTGTGTGTGTATTTGTCATTGTATTTCCTTCAAGTCCCTTAATTTTGCCATAGAGCAGAGCTTGGCATGTTTGGAACTTAGTGGCTGCATAGCTAGGCTCACTGCCAGTTCTGTTAGTCACTCTTTATCTTTGATTTTTCCCTTGTCTATAGTCTCCACCCTTTACCATTTTTATTTTTTCCAATTGATCCATGGAGGTGAATCAGACAAAACCTGCTTGTCAACCAACCTGTTCCTTCTTGCCAAAGTTTGGTCCTAGTTCTTGTTTGTACTCGGAACAGGTAATCGAAACAAGATGCCAAGCAGAGCTTCTGGGCACACATAAAGCACATTGGAAATGTATATTGCATTAAAACCTGTCTACAATTATTGGAACTACCATTTCACCCTTTTTCTCAATCCATGTCCTTTGTAATTTAATTTAATTTAATTTTAGTTTAGTTCCCTCCCCTCCCTGCCTCCCTTTTCTTTCTTTCTTTCTTTCTTTCTTTCTTTCTTTCTTTCTTTCTTTCTTTCTTTCTTTCTTTCTTTCTTTCTTTCTTTCTTTCTTTCTTTCTTTCTTTCTTTCTTTCTTTCCTTCTTTCTTCAGTATGGGACAGAATTGAGAGTAAGGGTGATTCTGCAGTAACTGGTATATCAGACCAACCATTGTACTAGGAGCCTCCCTTCCACACGCTGATACAGTCTAAAAAGTGCTGGTGTCTTTGCTGGTCTGGCGAGCAAGCCAGTGTGAAATGCATCTGATGGAGTAGGCTTAGTCTATGAATGCTCATGATGCCACATTATTTGTTAGTCTGTAAGGTGGTATTATACCCCCTTTACAGATCAAGACTAAGATTCTTTCTGTAATTCAAGATTATATCTCAGAAGAGGGGTCTGCTGTCTACATGCTCGTGCAGGCTATGGCAGGCCCTGCCTCAGGCCTGCTGTAGTCTGCACCAAATGTGGATGCCATGGCCCTATTCTGGAATATAATCCGGAATAAACCCCAATGCAGAAAGGGCCTAACATAGCTACATCTTAGAATTCTATAACTTTTGTGCATCAGGAGTGTTTTTCTGGTGAAAACATTACAATGCCATGAAACTCAAAAAAGGATTCTGCTCTGATCATAACATTCTAGGTACTATGTAACCATCAAGGTATAAAATAAATTTCTTTTCCAAAACTCCTCTTTGATTTATTTTCCTTCTGAAAGTGTTATTTTAGTTGCTTATAGCTTTTCAAGCATCTTGCATCTTAAAATACTATGGAAACACACACTCTTATATATATAAACCTACCATTTTACAATTGGATAGGATTATATCTTATTTAGTTTATAAATAAGATACACATTTCAGGCTAACAAAAGAAAAAGTAGCTTATTCTTCTCCCAGGCCATCACATACTATATCTCAAAACTGCTGGGAAAAAAAAAATAACATAAATTCACAAGTTGTAAATGTTTTGATAAATTCAAAGGATCTAAAATGTCTGTTGTGCTTCAGTCCAAAGTTTTTGTCAGCAGCTATGAAAATAATTATCATATAAAAATGATTACTACATACAAAATAATTAAAATACTTATAGTAGTTTAAAACATCTCTTACACAAATTCACAATTAAATTAAATGAACTGTAGAGAAGACTTCATTTCCCAACTTCTAAAAAAGTGAATTTTCTGCATCACAAAATAAGGAGTGATTATCTGCTGGACATGGTGGCACGCTGAATGAACTGCTGAGCATTGACATTAAAGGAATATACTATACATACCAAAGTGTGATACTTATCTCCTACGTTAAAGCTAATTTTTCGTGTTCTTAATTTGTTCTCCACTACTTTCCTTTCACTTGGGATTTTTAGGTACATGTATTGATTTTCTAGACATAATGATGGCTAGTCATCCTCATTATTACTGCTACTTAAAAACTGATAGTTATTGCGTAACATACATATCCCCTGTTTTTAACAGCCTCTAGGCAACGCAAACTACGCCATTAATTTATCCAAACTGTGGGCAGATCATTTTTTTCCCCAGGGACATTTCCTGAAAGCTTTCACATCCTGATAATGAAACAGTTCTCCCTATGTTTTCTCTATCTCTGTGCCTTTCTCTATCCCTTGTTCAGACACCCCACACTTTTTCCTCCTCCTAACCAGATATTCACTTTCCATACCCTCCTTTCTATATACTCTTTTCCTACTGTTTTTTTTTTTTTGGTAAACATTTGAGTCTGCCTCACTTAGGATTTTTCTTGTTTTTTATTCAAGTCTTTTAATGTATTTGATGAATACATGTTGCTGGTTCAGACATAAGTTGCATCCACAAGGATTTTACATCCACCCTTCCCCAGTCACCTTAAGGTCACAATGGACAAATTTTCAGATTCCTAGGGCCCTGGAAGGGAATATGGTCCCTCCCCCATCCTTCCCTGAATTAATGCAACCATGTCATGAATCTCCTTAAGTGCATTCTTGCTAGACAGCTCTTGGGGTGGTTCTGGTGGCTTATTATCCTTCCCCCTTAGGTGGATCAAAGAGAGGGTTACAGAAATTACATATGAGCTGATTGCTTCCTGGACACCTTTTGTTATGGCTTATTTTAGGGAGCAACTCTGATCCTTTACATAAGTATCTTCAGCAGATATCTCACTGCTGTGAGGACGGTTCTCCTTTTCTAAAAGTAGCTCATAGCCATATCTTGTCACAGAACTTGGCTGCCTTTAGACCCATTCTGGATGCAGCCTAAATTCTGTTTGGCCAAGCACAACAAAACATGGAGTAGATTTAGGAAGAATGTTGGTAAACAGTTCTATCAGTCCATTTTAGTTTCAAGCACCTCCAGGTTTGGAGGGACTTCTGAATCAGAGTAGTCAACTCCTTTGAAAGATGTATTGGCCATTGGATGCCACTAATAGATACTGGGCTAGTGTAACTTTTGATCTGAATGAGAAAGTGCGCATTTGATGGTATTGCTGAATTCGAAGGCCCATTCTAACCTCATTCTCCAAATGTCTTTTGCCAGCTACAAAAACAAATGGTCCTTTGTTCTTAAGTTCTTATTAACATTGTTATTTCATAACTTTTCATTCTCCTTGTATATTTTCTCACTGGATATGGTTAGAACCAAGGAGGCAATATTATACTCTCCAGGAAAATGCAAGTTCAAGCAGACATTTTGGCACAATGCCTCAGAGAAATGAAGATTTATGTTCAGATGGTGAACCTCAAGCTCTTGGCAAGTTGCCCATATGTTTCTTGATGTTAAGAGAAGAACTTGCATTGACATAGGGAAAAGAGCTGATGTAATCAAAAAGCGCATCTATAGGCAGGCTTGTTCATCTTCTCCAATTCACACTCAGAAAGACAGAATTATGGATATGCAGGTTTTGCCACATCCAGGTTTTGGAAAGTTACTAATCTTTCTCATGCCCATCTCTATTGAATTTTTTTCCTTTTAAAGAGTGAGTAGGTGACAAAGAAGAGGGAAAAGGGGGAAGAATGATAAAGGCAAGCAGAACTGACAAGGCATAAGGCACGGATAGCCATTCAGTGGTATCTTTCCAGGCATTACTTTGGAAAAAGATAGTTCAGATACTACTTTTGTGTTTTTTTCAAAAATAGTGGCAATCTTTTTTTGTCTCCCAAATAGTCTGGTACATATGTAAATGGCAAGATTAAGTCTGCATCATCAAAATAAGAAACACCAAGAAGAAAGGGACCAGTCAGGTCCTCCTCTGACAAAGACAAACAGGATTAGAGAGTTTACATAAAATGTGAACAAATTCATAGGGTAGAGGCTCAAATGCACCTAATTTTTAATCCATCTTCTATCTAGTTTCAGTTAGAAAAAGACATGAACAAAGTGACAAGCAGGTTTCCAGAAAACTCCACATTACTAGGAAAGGCAGGGCAGGGCTATTGAAGTTAAGGTGAGGGACAATGGCCAGCACTGAGGTATGGACGACCCATCCTGGATTGTCCAAATCATCATAGCAATGGCCATGGCAACTTCCACCACGTACCTAGTTTTTGTCATGGCAGTTATGAGGCAGTGCACAACTTACAGCTGCAACTGTGCTGCATCGTCCCCACACAGCATTTGCACAAGTGTGAATGCTGCGGGCAGGAGCAACCTCTCCACAGCTAGGAAGGATTGGGTGCTCTGGGATGCTGTAGGAAGCTCCAGGACAGAATCAATGGCCTAGTGTGTGGTTAGAGCATTCTAGAACACCCCTGTCATACTGCACACATGAGTATGAACAGATCCACAAATGCTTGTTGCTTTGCTGATGTGCTATCTCATTCTGAAAGTAGATTTCAAACATGAATTAATAGTTACATGTATATGGGGTGAAAAAGAAGAAGAATAGTTGGCTTTTCTACCCCACTTTTCTCACCCATTTAAGGGGAATCAAAGTGGCCCATAAAGCTTTCTATTCTTCTCCCCACAACAGAACACCCTGTGAGGTAGGAGGTGCTGTGAGAGCTCAGAAGAGAGCTGTGACTAGCACAAGGTCACCTAGGTGGCTTCGTGGAGAAATGCGGAATCAAACTCGGTATTTCCAGATAAGAGTCTGGCTCCCTAACCACTAGATCAAAGAGGAATTAGTAGAAGTTAGTATCATTTCAGGAAAATACATAAAATGAAGGGCACTGGACATCCCTGCACTTGTCTTGTTTTGGATTATATTATAGAATTGTGATCTAGTATCCGCATGCTAGCATGTGAATGGGTTGGATCCTATTTTGGGATATAATCCAGAATAAAGGCCAGTGCAGGAAGGCCTGAAAACATACCAGATAATTTGTGGATTAACAGCTTTTAGCTGTTGATGGACAATTTTGAGTCCACCTATCCCCTCTTCTTAAGATACTTTTTGGACTGGGACAGATCGCTACTGACCTTCATGAAGTCAGAAGAAGACATGTTGCAAGTTTATCTATGAAGCAGCAAATAATTTTAAGGAAAAATAGCTTATTTGTTTTCCTTTTTCTTCTCCAGTTTGACAAGCTTGCTTTTGTTATTTCAGCCACTGATTATTTACACATGTTTTAAATGAGTTAGGTGAATGTGTGTGCTAATAATATTTCATCATCCTCTAAAATGGCCAAGAATTTTAATGTTTAAAGTTCAAACATACAGTAATTTATTAAATTACTCTACTGCAAAGTGAAAAAATGCTGAACTTCAAAATTATGGATAGAATTGAACTGAGAATAGAGTCAAGCAAAGGGAACCAAAGCAAAGGCTTCCTTCCTTCCTTCCTTCCTTCCTTCCTTCCTTCCTTCCTTCCTTCCTTCCTTCCTTCCTTCCTTCCTTCCTTCCTTCCTTCCTTTCTTGTTATTTTCTCAACTCATCTGTTGGATCTTGAGTTAAAGATCTTTTTTCTCTGTACTGATTTTCGTCACACCTGCATGTTGTTTCCATTTGCTTTGTGCGGCTTTACTGTCTGAATTCCTTCAGTCTTTGTATTTCACAACTGAATATAATTATAGAACAATGCAGACAAACCTATGATCTTTTAAGGAATGACAGGAAATTCTCCAGAATCGGGAAGGGTAGTGAGCCTAACAGGAATTGCAGCATTTTAAATTGCTGCATTTAAACCTATTAAACAAGCAGAAATGTTCACCATACTAATAAATGCTTCCTCCCTGTTTAACTTCAGGCATTTTAAAGATTGAGTCAAATTGTACAAGTGTTCTATTTTTCCTCATGTTTGCTTTAAAGGAATATAAGAATCATGGCAAATTTTAAGTGGGCACCTGTTATTTTTAAAAGAAAGGCAAATATAACGCGTGTGTCCTCACTTTCCATGCATTGTCAAGTAAGGACTCCTACTTGTTGTACATAATTATTTTTATTTTATACTCCATTATTTATAGTACAGCTTCAGGGGAGGGAATATACAAAAAAAGAAAGAAAACATAATTTGGAATCAATATAACCATTATTTGTGAAAGAAAGAAATAAAGTCTTACCATTTCTGCAAGAAATTTGTTTCACATGGATGAAAATTTCAGGCTTTTTAGAGCTTTGCAGAAATCATTACATGGACTTTAAGAACTCTTAGAAACCTGGGCTAAGGAAAGAAAGGAAGAAACTAAAATGGTAAAATAATCTGTCCGCAGCTAAAAATGAGACAGGTTTGACTGACAGGTTCTCCAGAACCTCAAATTTGCTCCTTCTTTTAGTACTGTAGTTACTAAATAACTGTTGATTGACTGTGGCAATGCTTATTTCTCATTTGATGACCAGTATACTGAAACAGAGAACTCTCTAACTATGGTTGTGAGTGAAATGTATCAGTTTGGTAGTTCTGTATAAAAATGGGTGAGGGTAGAAGAATATTTACTTGTGATGTGTTTCTTGTAAGTGTATATTTGAACTAGAAAGCCTGTAACTTGACATGTTCCTCCCCCCCCCCCGCTCTTTTTTTGAATAAGGCTGTGTCCAGACATGGGGAATATTTTGTGGGTACTACGGAGCAACTGGCAACCAACAGACAGGTTTTAGAGTGGCCCGCAGTCACCGCAAAGTGAAACTCAATGCCCCAAACACCTTGCAAGAGTTTGTTGTCACCCAAAAACATGCAGACCTATCATGGAGGGAAGGACGTCCATGTGGACATCCCTTCCCTGCTTCTTCAGAGGAGCAGAAGAACATGGGAATATCTGTTCTCGCTTTGGAGCTCTTTTACTTCACAGTAAAGATAAGCTTCACATTTTTCAATTTATATGTGGAGGCATCCTTAGAATCTCAGCTGGAATTCTTCCAAAGACCATGTGGTGCATTCTGTTGAGTGTACGTTGAAGAAATTCTGGGATACAATGGAAAAAATACAAAATGTGTGACAAACAATATTAGCCATTGTTTAAGTGATTGCAGTTGCCTATTAGGCAAATGCTGAGTTCAAAACTTTGTTTCTTTGTAATGTAGAAAAAGTGTTTGTTTACCTTCATGAATAGTTATAAAATTTGGGGCTAAAGAAGTTTTAAACTGCTGAGGATAAAGCATGAGTCCTGAATAACAAAGGAATTCGTTCTAATAATTAAGAGGAGCCTAAATAAATCTACTTGATTGGGTTCAATGTACCGGTTTCTGCAGTCTTTTTGTTGGCTTGTTTGTTTGTTGAAAAATTCACAATAATGAAATACAGCAAATGGGAAAAGATATAGTTATATAAATTTTACTGTAAAGGACTTGTAAGAGTAGGAAGCGATTAAATATTTTGGATTAAAAATAACTGTAATGTAATGAGGAAAAACATATTTTGATACACTGTTCTATTTTGCTTTATTAACCTGAAACATATGATGATGATAATATTAATAATTATTAAATTATTAGCCACAACAATAGCTATAACAACATTGTAGAAGATCAATACAGAATTGTTCTGTTTTCTTTTATTTTTATCTTAAATAAGGAAAGTGATGTGGAGCAGGAAAAATAAATAAAATTTGCTACATTACTCTTGTTGACAGGCAGATGTGACCATTTCACTTGCTGCTAACACGAATATATATATGCAGATGTCTGTTTAACAGATTGATGATGATAATGAAGCACCTGCAGTATCTCAAAAGTTTTCTGTCTTTAAAGTTCACTCTGAGCTGTTCAGGATGTGGTTTGGAGCTGTTTTTCAGCAGAAAAAGGGTATTTCACATGAAGCCATTTTCTCAATATTCATAACTGTGAACTAAACATCCCTATGAGGTAAAAAATACAGCTGTAATTTTCATAGTTTAACTACAATATTTTGGCTCACTGTGTTTGAATATTGATTTATAGCCATGGATACAATTTTCAGAATCAGAATCTGGCTGATATAATTAGCATTTAGTTTTCTCCAAACAATAAAATAATGGATGGATTAAATCACTGTGTATACAGCCAATACAAAAATGATCTATCTATTGGAAACTTGTTGTTTCAACCAATCATTCATGTCTTAAACAAGAAAAAACCCCACCCAAATCCATGTTAGCGATATCATCAATTTATAGAGTGATATCATGCAACCAATTAATAAAAAAAAGTAGCTAAACAAAATTATAATAAATAAAATATATGCCATCCTATAGTTTTTTTTATATTTTCAGGGTAACTAGCAATATGGAGATTTTGTGATTGTTATTTCATTTATAAATAAATAATAAATGAATATTAAATTTATGGTGCACACTTTTTTGGTACAATACATTTTCCCAGTAAGCAAAGACAGGGAAAACCTGTATGATGCGTTGGATCAAAAATTGTACCAGTTTAGTTTATATTCTACCAATTTAATGGTACAAATTTATTATAAGTTAAATTACAAAATATAATCTGGCAAAAAAGACTTCCTGTTGGAGCCAATGTGTGGAAGGTAAGCTCTTACTATGCTTGCTGGTCTGGTATACCAGCCAGTGCAGAATTGCACCTACTCTGCTCTGTCACTTTCTAGTTCCTGGTCTTTGGGCTCCCACTATCCATTAGCAGAATATATGCACAGTTAATCAGCCTGAATCCAGCACAACCAGGAGCTACTAGAATAGCTGTGTTACTAGTATCCTTGTGTCTTAAGAGTGCTATACAAGTAGGGCTCTTCTTAAAGCTTTGGCGTGATATTCATTCTTTCATTCCTTGCCTGTGATGTTGATGGCCAAAGTGAGCTCATCAAACATAGGCAATAACCTGGAAAACCGTTTTCTGTGCTTCAAGATGTGACAGTGGGCCATGTAGGACTGTTCGTGTCCATGTGGCAGCAGTGTGGTTGTGGCGTGGCAGCTGGATGAGTTTGGGTCCATGCAGATACCGCACTCTAGCAGGACACCCATTATTCCAAGCAGGATCAGAGACATGGGATCCCTGCACTACCATGGTGCATCCACTGCACCATAAGGGTATTCTGTGAATATTGTTATATTGCCTCTAACCAATAGATAAAGGGAACCAGGTTTCAGTTCAGAGCTTCTTGAAATGGAAGCCCTGCCAGGTCTGAGGTGAAAATAAAATATGCTATAAACCTATAAACATCTTTAGATATGTCCTGTATATTTCCTGCTTTAATATGTGTCAAATGCACATAATGGGTAGGAAGTCTGTGTATTCTGAGCCAGTTTGGTCTAGTGGTTACGGAGCCGGACTCTTATCTGGGAATACCGGGTTTGATTTCACTCTCGCCCATGAAGCCAGCTGGGTGACCTTGGGCTAGTCACAGCTGTCTTCTGAGCTCTCACAGCTCCACCTACTTCACAGCGTGTTGTGTTGTGGGGAGAAGAATAGAAAAACTTTGTCAGCCTCTTTGAATCCCCTTAAATGGATGAGAAAAGTGGGGTAGAAAAGCCAACTATTGTTGTTGTTGTTGTTATTTTGTTTGTACTGTATTCTCTATGCAACAACATTTTGTGGAACATGAGTTCTGTTGACTGATACAGAGTGAGATGAAGGAGAAACGCCATTTTAAAAATAGGCACACAAGTGTGCAACGGAGCTGCAAATACTATTGACTACAGATCCCTCTTAAGTTGCTTTTTAACTTCTAGAGATTTCTGTACTTTCCAGGCATAAAAACAAACACCTTTATTGATGTTCTGGTGCTGGGCAGCCTGACTTCTGATCCTCTCTTCCTTTACTCTCAAAGGTGTTTCAAGGTTGTTAATTATATGTTGCTCTCTGATGTAATAGTAAATTAACCCAGATGGGAAAGGAAATATATTTTTTAAAAAAATACAAACCTCTGTACACATTTCAGTCAGGAAATATTAATTTGCTTCTGTTTTATAATCTGCCAAAATTTGACCAGCAAACTTGAATAGATAAAAGACTGCTATGTCTGCAATCATGCATTAGCAAACGTTGCTCTTGACTTGATTTTTTTCATTTAATCCAGGTGATCCTACATACCAGTGAGGTTCCCTAGTTTTGATACATGGCTCTAATGAACCTCCTATTCTACATTTGACGAAGAAATGGGGGTGTATCTCATTTGTTGCAGTTTGGGGGCTGTTAGGAACTGTTCTGGTTTTCTTTTGAGAACCTTAGCTTTTGGATATAGCTGTGGTACCCATCTTCAGAGAAAAACAAGATCGAGGAAGACACAAGTCGCTTTTGACTCTTCCAACAGCAAAATCCTCTGAAGATGGATATTACAGCTGTATCCGAAAGCTTCTCAGAAGAAACCTGGAACATGGCAGAACAGCCCAAAAACTGCTACAAATAAGATTAAATCTGGCCATTAAAGCCTACATATGGCCAATGGGGGTGTATGTTTAAGAAGCTTGTGAGGATTAGGGTGCTTGGAGAATCACTTATTTAGCTTAATGGAAGCTGCTGAAGCCACATGGGAGAAAGTGCCTCTGTCTTTCTGGCCTTGCTGCATCTCCTTGGTTCCCATGCCCCTGGGTCAAGCTGTGTTTTGGAACATCTGAATTTGCACAGAGAAAGCACCCTCAACCTGTGTGTAGGTGCAGCAGAACCTTCAGTTGCTGTGGCCTATTTTGACAAACCTCAGTAAGATAATAGGCCTAAGTGTCCTTAAGACACGTTTTTCAGACCTCTATGGAACTCATGACTACCCCTAAATGCTTTGTCGGGAGCAATGGGGACTAGTTACCCTGGGAGCCTGGAAAAGGGCTCCTTTGCCATATAAATGAGATACAGCCTGTATCATATATTTGTAATTTCAGGACATCTTCTCTTTTGGTACAAGAGAGGGTGGAAAAAAAGCAATTTCAGTTAAACCTATATGGCAGTCTTGGCAAGCTGTCTATATGTGGGGGGAAAACCTTTTGGGTGATGATAAACGGAGGTAGACAAAAAGGAAGCGAGCAAAGGTTGGATAATGGAATCACTGTTGTTGACGTTTTCCATGACTGTGGTAGTAAGATGCCCCTGGCAACCCTTTTTTTTTCCACAGTGGGTAAACCTCACAAATGTAACTACTGTGGAAGGAGTTACAAGCAGCGCAGTTCGTTGGAGGAACACAAGGAAAGATGTCATAACTACCTTCAGAATGTCAGTATAGAGGCTGCTGGGCAAGTTATGAGTCACCATGGTGAGTAGACATTGAATATTCTACTTATTTCTAGCTATTTTTCCTCCTTTCTTTTTTCACCCTTTGTGGGTTTTTTGTCAACTACAAAAAAGAAATTGTTAGGAACATATAACCTTATCGTGTCCTTGGAAACCAAATAGAATTTCAAACTTTGACATATGAAATAACATTACAGCTTCTTTTTATCAGTTGTAACTGAAGAAATAAGAAATAAATTATAATTTAAGAAAGACAGAGAACAGTATATTAAGTATAGTTACCTGTATTAGTTACTTACCATAGCCAATGTTATGAATGTTCTAAATTAATTATCAAAATTTTAGGGCATTTTTCTGATTGGTTTTGAAATGAGAGTTATCCTGTCTGGTAGGGGCTTCATTTTGTAATTAGAATGCATTGTCATCAGAGACATCTTCCTTGGCTGGAGAAGTAAGAAAGAAAGAATAGTGTCTAAAATAGGAATTCTAATGAATTCTTGAAATTTTCCAAAATCCTATTTTTTTTCTTTATTGCTTAAAAATCAGAAGAATGGCTGGCTATTCTGTGCATTCAGCAGTAGGAAAGGGATTAGCCACCCTGCCCCCAAGGCATTTTGGAAACCCATAAAGATACACCACTCTGCTTTAAAAATTGCTAAAATCCAGTGATTATTTCCAGTGATCAGAGCTTTATTGGTGGTAGTGAAGGGTGCCTGTGACCTCCTACCCAATCCCTAAGTCAGCCAGTCGAGTAATTTTTAAGGAATTCTGATTCCCCCCAAAAAACATGATGATAGACAGACAGACAGACAGACAGACAGACAGACAGACAGACAGATAGATAGATAGATAGATAGATAGATAGATAGATAGATAGATAGATAGATATCACTGTGTTACATTATTCATTGATTAATGTATTGGGTACAGGGAATGGAAGAAATATTGCTCCCCCATTATTCCCAGGAATGGGAATATATAGGGCAAATTTAGAACAGGGCTTAGTATTCCAGTGAAACACTCAAGTATTCTGATTGATTTTGAGTTTTGTTCCAAATCACACCTCTAGTAACATGGACAAATGGATAGTAAAAATGCTTGTGAAGTATTCTGTATAAGGCATTTGGATAATCATGAGCTTGCCTGAACTACCACTGGAATTAGGGGTGTAGACAAATGCATTTTTTGGTTTAGAATTCGAGTCCATTTGAATATTCGAATATTTGATTCAAAAATTGAAAATCTGAATTTTTGAAAATCCGATTCGAATCTGGATTATCTGGATCCGTTTTTTCAAAGATTTGATTTGAACCCAAAAAATACGAATGTCGGGAACATTCATATCCGATTTTCAAATTTGCGCATTATGATACATCAGTGGACTAATCATTAATAAAAATAAAAAAATAAAAAATTCACACGCATCCCATTTTTATCGCATTTGCATTGCATTTGCATCCTGCCTTATAAGCGCAAATAAACACAATATCCGGATGCAATATATGACGTTCTATTCAGTCGAATTATTCAAAAATCCAATACGAATTCGAATGTCGATATTCGTTGAATTTGATTCTGATTTTTTAATTTTTGAATATCTGTGCACATCCCTACATGGAATGTATAAGAACATAAGTGTAGTTTTACTCTATGAGGCCTCAGTTCATCTTGTCCAGTATTCTGTCTTACACAGTGGCTCACAAATTGTTTGTGGACTATTAAAGCAGGATACAAAAGCAAAACCTTCACCATCTCTCGACTCCCCACAAATGGCCTTTAGAGGCATCCTGCCTCTGTATTCAAAATGGAGATACTATTCTAGGCATCACTTCAAATAGCCATCAATTCAGTGTTCTCCTTGAATTTGTCTCACCCTTTCTTAAGGCTATCCAGGCTGATTGCTTGTCACAACCTCTTCTGGTAGTAAAGTCAATAGACAGATGACACTTAGAGTGAAAAAAAAATCCTAACTATCTGAGGGAAAAGCAATAAGTATTTATAGATTCTGTTGGTACTCTTTTGCACTCCTTTAAGTTCCAGTGATCCATCAAGCCATAGGTCCAGATTTTGGAGTATGTGAACGGAAAAGAAGCAAAAACATTCCTCTCTCATTCAGTTCACATTTGCATCTTAGCAGAGAGTATTCCATGAACGCAAGAACTATTGGATCCAACCCATTGATGACAAGAGAAAACAGATTTTCAGTTTTGTTATATAATGAGTGTCTTGAAAGTAGGCAACAGCATGATGCAGCACTTAAGTGGAAAATGATATCCCTCTAGAAGATTTTTGTTTTCACCTATGTGAAAAGCAGGAGGTTATGTAGATCAAGAACTGTCATAGAAACGAGACAGTCAAGGCAACTGGCTTTGAAGCAGTATTTTGATTTTAACATAACCCGTTGTGCTGTTGGAAGAAGATTCTGGAACTAAAGTTCACAGTCTTCTGTCACTTTTGTGATCCCTGCACTGGGCTATTTAAAAGTACTTTCTTTCATGCTTATAGGTGTGTTTGTCGAACTCATCACACATAGTACTGGAAGTTTTTACTCTGAAAAGTCTTCTTTCTGTCTGTAATGTGTAAGTGCTGCTTCTATCTGGGCAATAGCTTTTTGGAAACTTTGAGGTGACCTAACAGATGTCATTTCCTATAACACCCACAGTCACTTTTTTTTCTGCTGAAGTTTCAGTTCATGTTCTTAACAGTTCAGTATGTGATTTCCCTGAAAACTTCCAAAGCAGGGGAATCTGAAATTAAGTGTATGCACTTTCCAAATACTTCCCAACCCTTTCCCAATCTGTCTTCAGAGCTTTTTTTATTAACTGTTTTTCAAAGGATATGCCAAGGTGGATAACCATTGCTGTCTAAAACCATCATTGTGTGCTCCCAACTCCTGTGCCTTAGAGCTCAGAGTGATCTAATTTTGTCCTAAACATTTGTGTTGGGGAATTTGCTCACACATACAGTTGTAGCTAGGTTCCTGTGCCACTTAGCTCCAGCCTTCAAAATTTATTGTCTGGTTTACATGACGTAAGTCCCAAATTTAATGAAGTTTGAGGAGAATGAACCAAGAGCACTCTTATTTCAAATTTCTGTAATATTGAATGGCTACTGACTGCAGCTGGATTTCAACAGTAGAGAAAGAAGTGCAGTGTAGTAAAGTTCTGTATGTCACATTAATAAATTAGCTTGTTTAGGCTACTTCATGTTTAGCGAGTGTGAATGTGATTTTGTTTGTATGCTGTTGTGTTGTGTATTTTTTTTCCCCTAAGCACCTATACATTTCCACAGCAAATAACTGAATGGTTGGTTCAACGTTCTCTGAGGAACTGGGTACAGGCCCCATTGAACATAATGGAACTTTATTTCTAAATAAACATGCTTAGGGCTAAAAGTTGGAAAACACGCAATATTGACAATTAGCTTTTTTTTAAAAAAAAAATTAAATCTTAACACCAGAGCTAAACATAAATGAAGATTTTCATTATTTGTTACTTAAGCACCTACATTGCCGTCATTTTGAAAGTAAACTTGATTGTTTTTTTAATGGTTTCTACCTCACATTTATTTCTCAACTGGCTGTTGGATTCCTGTGGTAAGTAAGTGATCATTGTGTTTCTCAGCAAGAGCATCCTGCAGAAATAATAAAAGGAAATCGGTTTAAATGAGGTTTTAAGATTGGAAGCCTTTAGCATTCCTTGGCAGCCTAGCCATGAGGCAATGAAGAGAATGAATTGTCAGTTGAGTAGTTCCCAGGAATCAGAGGTTTTCTGTTTTCTCCCCACACACACACACTCCCAGAATCTTTTACTAGAAGAAGAAAGCACCTGTTTCATAGGCTTCTCCTGCATCAGTGTTTTTCAAGCATGCACAATGCCATTCATTTACAAACCATCTAATCAGTACAATCAGGTCTAGTCCTGATGGAACATTAATCTTCCTCCAATACAACTGGTAACCAACAGGTATGTACTGTACAAGGAACACATTCATAATAAACAGGGAGATGTTTCTAAACACACGAGTGATGTTGATGTGGGTTATCAATACCTATTATTCCTTCCTCTAATCTGAAGTGTGGAATGGACTAGTCATAAGTGGGTGAAGATGGTAAAGATGGAATATTTTATTGGTACCTAAGGTTCATGGCTAGTCTTACAGACATTAACGTGAATTTGCAGTCACTTCTGAGCGCATTAGCCTTTGTCGCCTTTCTCCTTTAATCTTGGAAGCTGAGAAGGAGTTGAGTTATTCTTTGAACAATGTAGCATAGCAATTCAGCATGTCTATAGAAGTTCTTCAGCAGTTCTCTTTGACTTTTGCTTCCAAATAGGAATTGAGAGGATTTTGTTATAGCATCACATTTTAAGTGTGAATTTATAATATTTGCACTTCAGAATTAGTACGTGAACAGAAATGCAGTTTGGCATTTTTTGAAACATAGATTCTGTTTACCCAGATATCACACCATAATCTTAAAATTACAAGTGTTTCTTAAATCACATCTTCCCCATGCACACTCTCTATTTTAGGAAACAGTAAGCACAAACGTGTGCATAAAAATGAAAAGACTACACACATAAGACATTAGGATAAATTGCTTGGGAAAAAAATCCTATTAGGCAAATATACATACAGTAATTATAGAGAAAGACTTCAAAACATGCAAATTGATCCAGAAATTGTAAGGAACCAAACTTTAGATTCCTAAAAATTGATACCTGCTGCCTTCTACTCATAGACAACTCTTGGTGATCATTTGGATTACTCTTTTTTTAGTTCTGCCAGTGAGGTTTTCGTCTGTTATTATTCAGTGTATCCATCTATCCTCCTCTTCTACTTTCTCTTACCCTAATGTCACTATGCCTTCTAGGGAGTATGTTCTGTTGTGTGAGAGTATAAAGTCTTATTATTGGTGCTTCTAATGAATATTGAGGTTTTATTTTGATTACCTAGTTATCCATTAGTAGCCTTCTCCAGCATTAAAGTTCAAAAGTGTCTACATGATCTTCCTTCATCATTGTCCAACTTTTACGTCTTTGCAATGGCACCACTAAAAAACATGTCATTGCATGTAGTGAGAAGTTGCAACAGTTAAATATCTTCATCAAAGTTTTCACTGCTGCTCTTCCCAGTACCAACCTTCAGTATACCTCCTGAGTGCCAGACCTTTTATTATTAATCATGGATCACAGGAGAGAAAAGTTACTATTTCCAGGCCTTCACCCTGCAGTTGGAAACTTATGTTTGTTCCCATTGACATGACCTTCATCTTTTTAACTTTTTGGCTTAAACCCATCTTCTCACTCTCTTTGATTTTGGCTAGTAAGGTCCTTCAACCTTCTTCCTTTTCTACTAGCAGAGGTTCCCCTTCTGAGGAACATTCTATTCTCGAAAAGTTATTAGAAACAAAATGAGAGCACAAGCATCATACGTTATTGTCTTTAAAGTGCTTTTGAGATGCCTTTTGTTTTCTTTGTGTGAAATGTCATATAGTAGCAGAAATAAAGCCTCTTTCTTGTTTCTCCTTGTGGCACCATTATGGCACTTTCAGTGCAACATGAGATTGCAGTATCTGCTTGGTACTACTCTCTCATCTCACAATTGGTGTGCAGGAAAGGTTTTGTGTCTGGACGGATGTTCCAGACTTCCCCCACTATGTCTTTTCAAACACTGCTTAAATGAATAAATTCATCTGTCATGGTACTGCAAATGTCTATGCCTGCCGTCTCTCAGGTAGACTTCCTGTTCCCTTCAGGAGCATTCCTTGTATTTGGGCATAGGCAGTCACCCATAGGACTGTTCCCAGTGTTCAGCATCCCCCCTGCCCCACCCTCCAGTCAGTATCAAAGCCAGGGATTTCTTTGCTTCAGTTCTGACAGTAGGGAGGGATTTCTGCCTCTGCTTCCACCTGTCCTGATCAGTGTCAGGACAGCCTTCTCCCTGTGTGGCAGCCTTCTCCCTGTGTGTCATATCAGAACTAACTCATGTCCAGCAGGCCTGCTAATGGTGGTGCATAGGTAGCATAATAATACTGTGGTTCTTAATGTGGAGGGGGTGGAGCAGAACATTTGAAAATGGTCCGTGTCCTGTGCTGATCCTGATCTCCTTTCTTTTTCATTTCAAGGAAAGTATGGATGTCCCACAAGAGATGTCTGAGAGATGGGGAAGTGTCCTTTCTGAGGCAGTTAGGATCAAACCATATATGACTTGATAAAGCAAGAATGAGAGATAGGAGACTTAACCCTTCCTTCTTCAGCTGTGACTGCTATGAAAATTATCCTCAAACCCTAACATAGCCTTAGCAGTAGCAGTAGTGATTTTTTCCTTTTCTTTTAGAAAAGTTATTATATTACAAAGAAAAAAATAAGATACATACACATGTGGCTGGAACATCAAAACAATTCATTAACATTCAATCCAATCTTTTTTAGCCACTGATTAACAATTATCCCATAGTGACTATCAACAGGAACTTTTAGTAAAAGTGAACTGTCCTTACAGATGATAAATTTTGGTGTAATTAGCCTGGGAAGGAAATGAGCAAGTTTTCCCTTGTTAAGTAATTTCTTTTTTTAAGCCTCTAAACTTTGATCAGAAAGAGATTTACAAATAACATGAACGAACGAACGAACGAACGAACGAATGAATGGCAATAATAACCCTCATGTTCCTGTGGCAGAGAAAAAGTGAACCACCAGCTTATATCAAACAGTACTTATGGAATGAATGAATGAATGAATGGATGGATGGATGGATGGATGGATGGATGGATGGATGGATGGATGGATGGATGGATGGATGAACAGGTGGGTGGGTGGAGAGATGGAGGGAGGGATTACCCCAAAATTTTACCCCATGATGGTTTTAGTGATTAAGTAATTCCTATTTTTAGCAACAGCAGCATAGTTCACTGTTAATTCTGTCTGTATTATACACAGTGTTCATCCTAATAGAATTGTTATGCAAAAGATCTTAAAACTAAAAAAAGTATTTAAAAGTGCATGTGGGAGATTTTAAATTTATACCTATTAAAGGGCAAGTGCTATGGCCAATACATAACACAAAGAGATTCTTGACATTAAACTATCACTGTGGACAGGTAGAGCCAGTGTCATACATGTGGCAGGGCAGCACTGTGTTGATTGTTGTTGTGTTTCCCCATCCTCAAACCCAGGTCTGATGTATGGCAGGCTGGAGTTGCATTTAGGGGAAGAGAGGAGGCCATACAAATTATTTTGACACGTGTGGCCTATTTCCCAGACACATGTAGAATGTTGGTTTGGGGAATTTTGCTAAGCAGAGCATGAGATTGTGTTAAGCCTATAGTGACGGATGGAGAATTAGAAGCAAAAGTCTTGGGCTACATGATGCTAGATCCCAAGACAGCTGAGCAGAATGGCAAAAGTGTTTAAGGTAGGAAGAGGTTGAAAATTAAAGCAAGGAAAAGGGGCCTGAAATCTTTCGGGACTGGCTTGCCTATGTAGTAGATAAAAATAAAGGAGTTCGAGTTTAGGGAAAGAAAGAAAGAAAGAAGTTGGGGTACTTGTGGTAATGCAGAAATGTCTTGACCTTGATACCTTGAAGCTGCCTTGAATCCTGTGCTCCGAAGCTGTTCACTTTCACTGACAGAATCAGGTCTATGGAGCAGAATGAAGTATTTTGGAATTGGGTGCCAGTCTTTTTACTGTGTTGTGTCCACTGCAGATCACCAGGCAGCTTCCCTGACATCATGAGCCAGTATCTGTGGAATCTTGAATGCAATTCTTTCTTTGGAAAGTGCCCCCTGATATGGAGGAAGTGGTGGATGGATGGTGCACACAAGGGAATGAGTTCCTGATCAGGGCAGCCCTTTCTTAAATAAAGAATAAGAGGGAGCAGCAAAAACATAAGAAAACTTTTTAAAAAATAAATGAGAAACACAGGTCGAAGTGGGAAAGTTATGGATCAAATTCAGGCAAGATCTTCATGGCCACTTTTAGCTAGACCAAAAGAAGACAATGACCATGTCCGCTCAATCTGGCTCCTGACCAGGACATAGTTTACCATTGGGATTTCTACCCCCCTCCACTACCTTCTTGGAAACTACCCTATGCTTTAGAAGTAGCAGCACGACTCAGCCGGTGATCTCCCTCAGTTTTCTTTTCCCCCATCAGTCCCATTGAGCAGATACCAGGCTTAGTCCTGACAGAGACCAACAAAGTGTGTCTGATGCAAGAAGAGCCAGAGGAACCACAGCAGAAGCAGGAACCTGATGAATGTACTTTTCTGCATTTTCTAAGGCAGTGAATAGGAAGAAGTTGTCTTTTTCCTCTTTCTAAATGCCAACAAGAGGAAAGATGTTCCTTTCTGTGTCTTGGATAATGGGACATACTGGTTTTAGCTAGATAGCTATAAGGGAATAATAGGCCCTTTCTGCAGTAGGCCTTATTCTAGGATATATCCATAGTCTGCACTAGCATGTGGATGGCAGGGGCCTATTCTGGGATATATCTCAGAATAAGGCAGCTTTTCCCTCCCTGATGTAGCACGGGTTGAATACATCTTTGAGATAGCAGAAAGAAGGCATCATTTTTTTCCTTCTGGTGATCCAGCTTCATATCTGACTACTAAGATTTTGGATCCCATGCCCCCAGCACTGTCTAGCATAGTCCTAGTAACCAGGGAACACCTGGATGAATAAATCATTTCTGCTTCCTCCATATGACTAGACTTGTTTGTTCAAAAAGGGAGGAAAAGCAGACAAAGAAAAAGTAGTTCAAGCAGATGTGAGGATTAAAGTTCAAGTTCTGTAAGCCCCAAAATATGGGCTTCAAGCAGAGCCCAGGAACTGGCATGTGTTTGCATGCATTAGCCATAACTGACCAGTGGGGCCTCACATACTAATTTTAACAGCCAGATTTACATGGGAAAAACAACCCTTCAAAACACGGGGGTATAGTTTCTTAGAGTGCAATATGTTTATATCAGCATGTTGATCTGCCCACTGTAACATTCCCTCAGCAGTGTGATATGTGTCCAACCAAAGATCTTTTCTTGTGCGCTACTTCTAGCTTCTATCTAGGGTGACTTCAATAACAGACCAATGTAAAGTGCATTAGTTACTGTGGATCACTGTATCAAAGTTATATATTTTTTAATTTAATTTAATTTAATCTTAGTTATATTTCTTAATAATTATTATAGTTAAGTAAAATAACCATTAACTAAAACAGGAGTTTCATAACTAGCAACATTTCCATGTGTCTTCTTAATTTCTAAGCAGTTCATAAATAGCAGTTTCCCATACTTTATCATACCAAAGATCTTCATTAAGTTTATTATAATCTTTCCAACCTTGTGCTATCACCAACTTAGCAGCTGCTAAATAGATAGATGGACAGACAGACAGACAAGTAAGTAAATGTTTTTATGCGATAATTTTGCATGTGTACCATCAAATTTTTAAAAAGCAGAGCATAGCAGTTTGTTCACACTTACCTGACTGGTATAGTATAATAAGTATTCCACCAACTTTATGGCTTCCAGGAACCTACATCATATTCTGGAGAGCTGCCATAGCTCTCTAGTGTGAAAGCACACAGGCCAATGATCATATATGAACAGCCTCTAGGAATAAGTGTAAGTATTATATTTGGTATCAAAGCTATCTCAAGTCAGGAAGCAGTAAAGTAGGAGTTTGAACCTCCTTTAGAGGTGAAAATCTGGGACCCAGTGCCTCGCCATATGGGGCTTTTCTTGGCACCGAGGCAGATGAGTGTCATGAAAATTGCACGGAATCTTAAAACTGTTTCTTTCCTGCATGGACACTGCTAGAAGTGGTGGTGTCCATGGAGTGGAGCAGTATGGAGCCAGATACCTTCAAAATTCCAAATGCAGCAGCATGCCCTAAAACCTGGAGATTTTCTGCTTTAAGGAATGATTGTTTTGTCTTTAGGGAGTGGTGTTTGTATCATTAATTTATTTATTCATGGTTTCAAATATTGTGACCCATTGGGCTTAAGAAAATCCACATAACCCTTTATAGCAGCCCTGCAAGGTCTTAATAAATTTCCTGTGTTTCCCAAATGCCTAGATGTTTAATAACGTGTTCAGAGATCTATGGCTGTTTCTCTACTTATTGTTTGGTCTAGTGGTTAGGGAGCCAGACACTTTATCTGGCAGTACCGGGTTTGATTCCGCATTCCTCCAACAAGCCAGCTGGGTGACCTTGGGCTAGTCACAGCTCTCTTCTGAGCTCTCACAGCCCCACCTACATCACAGGCTATCTGTTGTGGGGAGAAGAATAGAAAGCTTTGTCAGCCGCTTTCAGTCCCAGAATAAGCAGTCCATCCCCAAGTGGGATTGATTGCTCCTGATGTTGAACAAAGCTGTTCACATTGAGATGGCCTGTTGTGCTTCTGCTCTGGAAATTCCTAGGGGTGAATTTCAGTGATATGCTGTATTTCACTGCCAAAATGGATCACCTGTGGTATACCAGACCTAGAGGTGTCTGTCTGCATGTCTCTGTGGTCCAGTATACCAGTAGATCAGACCAAAGTCCTATTTCTTCAGCTACAGCCTCCAAGTGCCCCCTGCCTTCACAGAAGTTCACTAATTGTTGATTAGATGTGGAGCACCTTGACCAAAAGTTTACCTGGAGCATCTGAGCAGTGGCCATTTGCACCTCTTTCAGTGCTCCAGGGTTGTCTGAGGTGCTGCGCCAGTGCGCTGGCACCTCGGACCACCATAGATACACCTGTCTGGGCGCAGAGCATCAGCTTGTCATGGTGATGGCACTGATGCACACACACTCACAGAGGTCGCCACAACTAAAATAGCAGCAACCAGAAGAGGACTGGCCCCCAGATCGGACTCTGGTGAGTGACCGATTGCACGGGGCTTATTTTGTTAGTGACCAGCACTTTCAAGTACAAGCATTAGTTAACGTTGGTTCATCGTGCTCCTTTCCCACCCAGGTGACAGGAAGGGAGTACGAAAATACCCCAGGACACCATTTTACCTGCTGTAACATTGGTCTATGATCTGTCCTGTGCAGATGAAGCATACTAGGGAAGGGAGAAACTTCCCTTAAACAGCACCTTCTCATTCCTCACCACTGGCAAGTGTTAAAACAAAAACTGTATTTTTCATTTTGATTTTCTTAGAAATATTTTTATATATGGAAAAATACATTCCAAATATATTGGAAAAGATTTATGAATTCAGCATTTTCTGTTGTAGCCCCCTGTAATAATCATTCTGTTCCTGGTTTCATGGTTTGAAATTTATTGCCTAAATGATGATTTTTCCTAACAATGTTACATCCTGAGCATTTTTTTCCAGGAATTCAGTCCCTATAGAAGCAGAAATCCCAAGGGTTGGAGAATTGTGATGACAGGCTCTGCTTTCAGCTTAACACAATCCTGACCTGAAATGAGATATTTGGGCAAGGAAAGCATTCTAATGAAGGAATGAATTGGTACACAGCAGCCACCTGCACTATTGTGCCTCTGTCACAGTCTACCTTTGAAGCAAGCGGGAGAAAGTTCCTCCATTTCAGCTCCGGCAAATTCTTCAGTGCTTCTGAAAATGGCCCTGCAAAGCGACCCTTTTCTGAAGTCCCCCAAAAAGTCTTGAGAATTTTGTGGGTTACTTCAGCCTCTACCACCTCTCTGCCTGGTGGAGGCCAGCAGGAAAACCCAGTTTTCATTTCTGGGAACACTCCAGATGAAAGGCCCACGTGGCTAGTGAATTCCCAGCTGGTGTATGAATCCACCATTCCCAGAGCTCTTATTGATATAGTCCTATGGGTTGTGCAGAAGCTGTCTTGCTGTCCTCAGTATGTTCTGAAATCAGCTGTAGGCACAAACAAATCAAACAGATCACACAAGCAGGTTACAACACTAAACTATAGCACCAAGAAAGAAAGAATAATGGTTCTTTTGATGTTTAAAGGTTCTGAGTATTGGCTGCACTTTCCAAGTGGGAAAAAGCAAGTATTATATTCAGGCCAATATCTGTGCCTACAATTATGGCCTCTTTTTTCTGTTCGTCTCTTTGTCACCACTTTGTCATGAACTGCTGCCTTTTTATGTTGCTTGTCCCATCTGGAAGAGGTATTTTCAGGTGACTGCCAGTGGTGAACACAGGAAGAGCAACAAAAGTGATCAGGAACATTTCCATGCTATGCAGTCAGTGGCATTGCCATGGTCAGCAGTTTTCTCTATAATTTGCCCCATGGAGCAACAATTTTCCTAGTCCCTGCCTTGTTCCTACTGTCTGAACTGCCACTTGCCTGAGCATGTTTGCCGCTGAGGAGGAAAAACATGTTGGAAAGGGAATAGTATTTTTACCTAGATTGTCTGTATTGAGATTTTGCAGACAGTTCGTTCCCAAAATCACAGATTGTCCATCCTTCCTCCTTCAATAGAATTTTACAAATTGGGAGCCATGGTGTGCAGTGATATAGACAGAACCTCTTCAGAATCAAGAAATGGAAAGCAGAAAGCTTCCTGCATGGGTCCTTTATCCAGAAGTCACATAGGTATTTTGTTTACATGGTGGCTTATGGATACATTTTATATATTTTGCACCATGCTGTAATTTAACTGGATCTACTTCTCTCTAAATACCCTGATACAAGGGATAATGTACTCCGTGTCTTTTGTTCCGCAACTATCTTTAGGTTTGATACTGGTTGGAAAGAGCACATGGAGAAGCTTCTAGGGCTATTAGATAGAGATGAAGAACAACACTGAATGATTCCAATGCTTTTTTAGTGCCTTAATGGGCACTTATTCACTAATTAGAGGTTGCAAGCCTTCATGTTGATTATATATATATCTATATTAAAATTTCTTTTGGAAGTGTAGGTAGATCTATCTGATTTGGCTTTTTGGTTTCATGTAGTACCTTCTATGGAAGATTGTAAGGAACAAGAACCTGGGATGGACAACAATGTTACTCTGGTGCCTTTTGAAAGACCTGCTGTTATAGAGAAGCTGACAAGCAACATGGGAAAGCGTAAAAGCTCCACCCCACAGAAGTTTGTGGGTAAGCTTCAGATGAGCACTTTTGTTGTTTTTAGCAAGAGGAGAGCTTACTGTTAAACTCAAAACTTCAATGTTAAAATATAGGATTGGTGTACTGTGGGGTGGAGGTGGGACCTAAGGTAAAAACAAAATAAAAAAAAGCACATTGCCATTACCCAGAAAATGGGCAATATGAATTACAAGGCAGAATCTAGTAACTTCTGAAAGCCTAAATTCATTCTCTTAAACAAAAATAATAACTTACTATTTTTCTTAATTTCTTATTTAATGCTATGCATAGTTTGCAAATGTTTCCACAGGGGGAGCCACTATAGTTTGGTCTGAGGGGGTTACTTTGTACCCCAATTAAGAGAATGCGTCTCTACTTCAAAAAAGTATTATAATCTTGGAATATCCGCCTTCTTAAAAATCCCTGCATCAGCCCAATAGTGTACATTGTTTTGTTTAAGTTTTATAAAAGAACACCATCTACAAATAACATTTTTTTCATTTTTCCTGATGAGAATTAAAATAGGAACCTCTTCAGACTCTGTCTCTGTCTTTCTAAAGGAAGAATGACATTTTATCATATTGTTCTAAAAAAGAATCAATAATTGCATCTGGGTTGGTTAATCTGCTAAAAGACCTGTTGAAGAGTGTCTGAATTGGCTGATGATGCTAATCTTTCTGCAGTGCCATAGGAAAGGAAGTTAATATGTTGGGGAACTTGGGGGGGGGGGGTTGGAAAAGGAACAAAAAGCTTCATCTAAAAGAAAAGTAAATGAGAATTAGATTATCTGTTAGGTTTCTTCTACACAAAAACTTCAGGGAGCCTAACTGCACGCTAAGGCTAGTTTAGCTGAAGAAATTTAAAACATTATGAATATATATCCTCCACATGTTGGAGTGGTATAGGTCCATAAGACAGCTGCTAATGATCTCTCAAGCTGTGGTAGCAACTAATAGATTCTTCTTGCCTTGGTTTGAGATAAAATCTGTGAAGTTACCTGTGCTATGCTTTGACCTTTTTATTAATGTTTTTAAAATTTCTACAGCCATTTCAGAATGACAGGGAAGCCCAAAAATAATTAAGCCCTTCTGCCACCAGAAGCAAAGCTGCAGATTCTACCCATCAATTTTGACAGTTGGGTAGGGGACTGCTCCTGTTGGTCTAGTGGTTAGAGAACCAGACTCTTATCTGGAAATACTGGCTTTGATTCTGCCCTCCTCCACGAAGCCAGCTGGGTGACCTTAGGCTAGTCACAGCTCTTTTCTGAGCTCTCACAGACCCACCTACCTCACAGGGTGTTCTCTTGAGGGGAGAAGAATAGAAAGCTTTGTCAGCAGTTTCAGTCCCCTTAAATGGGTGAAAAAAGCCAACTCCTCTTCTTTCTCCTCTTCTTCTTTTTACTCTTCCTCCTCCTCCTCCTCTTGCCCCTGCCATTGAGATCAAAGCTTGGAATACCCTGGTTTGACCTTGATGGGCAGGAGAGAAGATTGCATCTCCTTGACATCAACTTCAGGTGCAATCTGATCTTAACACAGGAGCAAGATACTCCTTGCTTCCCATTTAAAATTGCACCTGATTGCTTTTGCTGATCAGAGGAGGCAGTCCTTAGCCCCATCCATCATTATCTAAGCTGATGTATCTCCTGGGGAAAGACAGTAGTAGTGTGTAAATAGCACACTACTGCATTCATAATAATTCTTAACGTGGAGGAGAGAGAAGATGCAGATCCTGTTTATGTTTGATCTGCTCAGCTTCTTGATTTTTCTAGCATGATGTCACTAGGGCAGATTTAATTATAATGGATGTCATCTAATTCAGTAAATGGACTATTTCCATCATGACAGATTTTTGTTTTGCTGACAGGAGAAGGGGGACAGAGATGGGTTTTAAAAGGACAAACTTGAGAAGCTAAGCAATCTTGTTAGAAATAACTTGGTGGCCTCCAGCAAGCTGAAACTTGTGGGAAACCGTCACCTCTTCTAAAGTAACCTCTTGCTGTTGTTTTATATAAATTGAAATGCAATATTTTGCTTTCCTTTATATTTATGAAAATCATTATTTACTACGGTAACTGTTTTTACATCACTATCAGGGATTTACATGGAACAAATGGAAATTATTTCAGTATGCAGCAGGACAATGAAACATAGGCAGGCTTCACCCAGCAATATTAGACCATGCCAAAAGAATACTGGGACTGTACATATCCAGGATACGTATCCGATACATATGTATTCGTATTGGATATTTATATGAATTTGTATGAATACATTTGTATCAAATAGAATCCTACCACATTTGAAGGGGATCTATTTGAATGAATATAAATTTTCAAACATTCAGTTTGTTACAAATCAAATGCCAAAAAACCCCATTCGTGCACATCTCTTGCCCACACCGATCAGAACATGTCTTTTGTTCAGTTTAGGAAATGAGGCTCTTAAATACTGCCTAAAGAAATCAAACATCCAAAAGTCTGCAGGAGAAATTATAAAATTTGTGCATCATCAGAAAAAATCTGTTCTTCCAATGTATTTGGATATATCCTCTATATGTCCCATGAGAATAGGCTAAGACACAGTTATTTAGCTTCTCTGGATGCTTTTATCGTTTTTGGTTTTATTGTTTAAACTATGTTTACTTGTCTTTAACTCATGCTTTATATATTTTAGTTGTCACAACCCACTCTAAAGATAGGGCATATATAATAGTAAATAAATAAATTGCTAGAAACCTATAAACAAATATTGTTTATTACACGCCAAGCCTATCAGTGAAATTGGAACATCAGATCTTTCTGTGTTTCACCTTCACCTCAAAACATCTACATTTCTCCTTCTCCTACTACTGCAAGCTTAAAAACCTACATCTTTCTGCCAACCTTTTCAGTGCCTTCTTCCTCATACCATTTTGTTTTGCCTTCTCTCTCCATGCCCAACCCAAGTTTTCCCCTTCTCTCTTCAAACTCCACTCTGCAAAATCTCTGGGTTTTCCCCTTCTTTTGTTGTGACCCACGCTCCAAACTTCTCCATTGTCCCCCTTGTCTACCCATGTTTCAGTATCCAACCATTCCTGCAGACGTGCACAGTAAGATGGATTAATATGGATAAAAGTTATTTACAGTTTAGACAAAGAAGCCAAGTGGTAATGACTTTTTCTCATTGCATCTATTAACTGCACATGACTTTTAATCTAGTTTGATTACTTAGCCAATTCTGTAGCTGAAAAAAGATACAGCAGATATGGAATTTCAGATAAAGATATTACACTGTGCATAGATACATGTAGAAGCCTGGGTCTTGATGATTTATAGGTTGACTTTTCACTATTAAGTGAAACTGAAAGTGGTATTCTGAGCTGTTGATCTAAATGATAGGGTTGAAATTTCATTTTTTTTTAAAAGGAAGCTCCCAGTGCAGGAAAAAGTGGGAATAAACTAAGTAAAAACTAATTTATTGTATCTCATATCCAAGTTACTGAAATCTGAGTGGAACAAGTGTCTGCATAATACTGTATTTGACAGTTCTTATATCAGAAAGTGTTTCTGTGTTAATTTATCCGATGGTACGTTCTAAATTAACTACGTTTTTACAATCACTGGTGTGTTCATTAATGCAGTATTTACACCTTTGTCCATTAGTGAAGTGTGCTATTCATTTGAATGGATGGAGAATTAAAATTTTATACTAAAAGTTATTTTATTAACTCTTGTGCAAACATAGCATTTCAATATAGAGATGTGCAAAGTTCACATTCAGAAATTCAGCTGAAAAGTTCAGTTTTGCAGATGTTTGCATCAAATTGAACATGCAATGATTCACATATCCAGAAGTTTAATCAAACCATTCTCCTGCTTGTCAAAATGAACAGTTCAAGTGAACAGTTCAAGTTTGCTGTGCTTTTGCTATTAAAAAGAACTTACTTCAAGGGAAAAATCGAATGCAAACAACTATTTGTTTGATTGAATGTTTGGTTGTTGAAATGAACAACAGCAGTTTGATGGCAAACTGGAGACATGATTTTTGTTTGTGTGTGTTCCTATTTTAGTGCAGTCTCTTTGGAGGCATGATGCTGTTCATAGGAAATGTATGAATTTTCATTTTGTTTCAGGGCTTCACTGTGGATTTTATGGATAGCCACACCAAGAACAAAAGGTGCTGGGGAGAATGTCAGGCCCTGTCCCCATGCAAGTTTGGTATGGTTCCGAGCGTGGGATCGGCGCTGTCCATCCCCATGGGTTTTTGATTTGGTACACGAAAAGCATGCCAACCCCTCCCAAACCGTGCCAGAAGGGTGCCAAATTTGATACCTGATAAAAGAAGTCTCAGCACGCTTTGGGGGACCATTACGCATTGCTGTGTGGGCCAGGAACGCACATGGGGACACTAGCAGGCTAATTTGGAGATTTGCACTCATGTCATTGGGAGGTGGTGTGTGCTTGCTGTCCGTATCCATTGAAGATCGCAGCCGCTGACTTTTTAAAATGCCATTCGCAAAGGCAGACTGGAGAATGGCTTGCTTTTTAAATTTTCTGCCATTTCCACAGAAGTAATTCCAACCCTGTTTCAAGAATGCCAAGGCAGGCTGCATAATGGCTTGATTTCTGTTCCATTTGCAACCCCCATTTCCCCGATCTGCAAGGCGATCATCAATAAAGGCTTGATTTTCAGTTTACGGTCTTTCTGGCACTCCCTGGTGGAGCAGAGGTGCGCACAACTGCTCAAGTGGCTATTGTCGCTAAACCTCGTAACGGCTTTCAACCTTTTAGTTATTTTTATGAATGAAGCTTTATTTTAACTTGTTTCTGTGCCTCCCACCCCATTCCTGGATGTCCGTGCTGCTAAGGGAGGGGGGGATGTGGCACAGAGGTGGGCTGATGACAATCCAGCTGCCAATGAGGAGAGAGGGGGCAGAGAGGAGGTGGCACTGCTCCGCCGTACTAGGGTTCAGCAAGGTTCTCATGGGGATGCCTCCATCTGTGCCCAACCTGTACCTGTCACGCATTGCCGGGAATCTCATGGGGACACCCGAAATGCGTTCCTGGTCCTGTGCCTGGCCCATGTGTGCCCAAACAGCACCCAAAGTGTGCAAGATGGCCAGCATGGGGATGCAGCCTGAGTGTTTTGTAGATATTATGCTTTAATGTAGTGAACTGAATTTTGGTGAGGTTACTTTAGCCAAAGGACTAGTAGAATATTTTGGCTATTCTGAAAATGTGTGTGTGTGTGTGTGTTTAAAGAACCTTGTATGTATCCCATATGGCTCTACTTGATTTCCCAATGAAGGATTTTGTGATTTGCCTTTATATATATTTGATTCCTGTGTTGTCTTCCAAATTTTGCTAGGCTTAAGAATAAAGAACCAGGCCAATTTGATAATGCAGCTGGTAGAGTCTTATTTATAGTATGATCAGATTCTTGCTGCCTTAACTAACGTTTCACTGTTTCCAGGGACAGGAAGTTGTATTCAGATATTATCAGGAATAAGCATAATAGGTACATCAGGGAAATTAGAATTCACAATCACAAGGACAGCCTGCAGATATATATGAAAGGCCCCAAACCACAAACATTTTATCCGTGTAATGAGTAGGAATAAATGCTATATCCATGTGTTATCTTCTCCTGGTTTCACAGTTTATTTGTTTTATAATCTTCTATTGAAATGATGAATTCATGATTCCCCCCCCCATTCCTTTTCCATAGGGTGTTTTTGCACTTATCTCCCACCTCTGAGAGACAAAGTGCTGGAATGCTTTAGGTGTCCACACTTAAATAACTTAGCTGGCACTCAGCTAACTAAGCCTGAGCTTAACTAAGTGCTGGCTAAGTGAGAATCGCTGCCATTACAGCAGCAGCCATGGAACCCCAGCAATCCAGCATGTAATCACATCTGTGCCACCAGTCCCATGCTCCCATGTGGTGTTATTCTAACTTTGCTGCTCTTGTCTATACTCATGGGCGATACTCTGACACACATGGAGCCATTTCTATTGAAGAAGCCACTCTATGAAATGCAGACGTATCATGCCAGGGTGTCCTCTGTGTTCACCTTGAAGGTAAGTGTGAAAAGGCTCATAGTCAGGCCCTGGTGCAGTAAACTGCTCATAACTGACCTGAAAACTTTTGCAAACTTAACCCAAGAGCAAGTTCTGTGCAGCACTGTAGGATTTACTTGTTTGCAGACATGTGTCAGATTAACCCTCATCAGTACAGGTAAGGTAATTTTGTATCGTATCCTAGACAAAGTGAAAACTATTGATTTATTTTTATATGGATATTGGTGAATAGGATTACACAATAACAACTTAAATTTTTAGGGCATACTCCAGAAATAAACTCAATACTATATGTAGTTTGGCTGTCTCTTTGAATAATTTTTCAGCTGTACATATGAGGGTTAAAATGGCTCCTTTTCACAAAAGTGATATGCAAAAAAACTCAGTATATCTCTATTCTAAAGTGATTTCCTTTCCCTTTCTTATTTTCACTGTTCTCATGTAGGTGAGAAGCTAATAAGATATGGTTACCCTGATATCCATTTTGACACGAACTTACCCTATGAGAGAGATGCTGAGCTGATGCAGACTCACATGATGGACCAAGCTATCAACAATGCAATCTCTTACCTTGGGGCAGAAGCACTTCACCCTTTGATGCAGCATACACCAAGCACAATTGCTGATGTGCCACCCGTCATAAGTTCAGCTTATGCTCAGGTCTACAACCCAAACAGGATAGAAAGGCCAATGAGCAGAGAAACTACTGACAGCAATGATAACAACATGGATGGCCCCATCTCCCTCATCAGACCAAAGAGTCAACCCCAGGAAAGAGAGGCATCTCCTGGCAATAGCTGTTTGGATTCCTCTGACTCTGAGAGCAGTCACGAAGACCACCAGTCCTACCAAGAAAACCCTGCCTTAAATCCCAAAAGAAAGCAAAGCCCAGCTTACATGAAGGAGGACTCCAAGACTTTAGATGCCACTAAAGCATCAAAGGGCTCGTTAAAGGATATTTATAAGGTCTTCAATGGAGAAGGGGAACAGATAAGGGCCTTCAGGTGTGAGCACTGTCGAGTTCTTTTCCTAGACCATGTCATGTACACTATCCACATGGGGTGTCATGGCTACCGAGACCCACTAGAATGCAACATTTGTGGCTACCGGAGCCAGGACCGCTATGAATTCTCCTCACACATTGTTCGAGGCGAGCACACGTTCCACTAAGCCTTCTCTTCCAAAGTGGACTCTGAAGTAGAAACAAACACTGCACATGAAGAAATACTGCACTTACAATCCCACTTTTCCTCAGATGTTGACATACCTGTTGTCATCTTTACTGGGTTTTTTTTTTAATTATTATTGTTAACATTATTTTGTGGATCCAGTCTCACTTAGCACCAGTATCGTAGTGTGAAGACAGGAAAGGAAGGGACCAGAGAGTAATTCTGTGGGTAATGGTGTTATTGATGTTGTTGCTATTGCTGTTGTTGCTTTTTGCTCTGAAAACTTGTGTTGACTTTCCAGTGGGAATTGAAAGGCAGTCAATTTTTGACACAATTTTTATGGTACGTTTTATAATATCTCTGGGTACTGCTGAACTCACTAGGTGCTCTAACGTTTTAGCAATTTGTCAGTTTTGGGTAGATTAATAATTTCAGGTAGATACATTTCAGAGAAAAGATCTTTCAAATATGTAGATACATTTTGGGATCAGGGTTTTCTAAGGGGGAGGACAGAAAAATTCTTATTCTACAAAATTGTCCAGCATGGGGTTGGGAAGTTTAATCTAATTCTAACCCATATTATATAGATGTAGGAGCACAAGAATATATCAATGTTCCCTCAGATACTAATTCCTGAGGTCAACTATTTTACTTTGGTCTCTGTGTTGTTTTTCATGAATATAAATAAAGTGTTTAGGTGTAACACTGAAACATAAAATAGAAGCTTGATTTAACATATTTGACATGACATCCTGAGGGGCATTTGGCACCCTATAGTTTTTTCTTTCACTTAACCAAAAAAGCACTTTTTAAAAACAGAAATCCAGTTCTAGTGTCGTAAACACTTTTCCCCCTGCTTCATAGGGCACTTAGTCTTAATTAATTAGGTCCACTTTACAGAGGCATTCTCAAATCTAGTTTGTGCATGCTTACTCAGATGTAAGTTCCACTGAATCTAGCAGAAGCTTACTTCCTTGTAAGTATGCCTAGGAAAAATATTTTAGAAGTATATGCATCAAATTTTGTTTAACATATTTTGCTGCTTTAGGATCTCAGATATATTAATCCCCAATGCATTCTTATTATAAAGTTCTTCAGTTTTTCATTTTAATTTCTGCAGTATTCACTGCTCAGCTTCCATCTATAGTAAAGTCCACAGGCGGGAGAGCAGTAAAATTGGTCTTCTGCTAGAACACTTGTAAGGTTCGTTTACCTAATTTTTAGTATCTGAATTTACTGCAGCAGTGGTTGTTATTTTCCTGAGCCAATAGCTATGGTTTATGCGTGGAGGAATGTCCAGGGAATGGTAGAGGTTTATTTCATGCATAACACTTTTTCTGTGCAACTTGAAGAAAAAGGAGAAACACACTATATGTGTTTTGTTACAGATATGAAAAATACAATATGTGTGCTGCATTTTCCATATGTTTCATACATGACACGATATTTAAGGACAAAATATTTCCCAACACCCCATAGAAAAATTATCATATATGAGGTAACTTCTAGGCTGCAGCGTTTCAATAACTCAGAAACACTTAATACGCATAAACCATGGTTGCAACAGGAGTCATTGTGTAGTTGGGAGTTCATACTTAATTGTGAATCCTGCTAACATTGGCTAATCAGAGATAATGACCTCTTACTGTTTACATGATTGTGTATTTCAGTACGAAACAGAACTAAACCAAGACTTTTAATAATCCAGAAGCTGGTTTCTTGACTGGCAGCTCACTTCAGCTCCTATTAATCCCTTGATCGTATTAGCAAATTAGAGACTAAAATGAACTAAGAGGTTACAAATGTTGAGGCTGTGGTTGTAAACAAGCTCTCTATTGATTATATAAATTTAGCTGAGCTAAGACTCTAGATTCTGAACTTTTTATTATTATTATTATTATTTTAAAAACTTAGATATAGTAGTTTGTTTCAAATCTGTGGCTACCTCACATTTTTCTACATCCTTAGTTCTTTTCCCAGCTGTTGGGATGTTTGCACATCTTGCTGTAAAACTATGAAGAGAACAGATAAAAACAATGTGTGCTATCAATTTAGTAAAGGCTCTAGTTTTGCTTCTTAAACTCTGGGCAAACTATTTATAGTCTTTATAGTTGTTGTTTTTACATCTAGCCCAGTACAGTAAATTCATTGTATTTCATAGTTTATCTGAACAAAGAAAGAATATTTTATTCCCTCCCAATATGGCATTCGGAATGCAGGCCCTGTCACGTGAATCTGTTGCTCAGCCCAAGTGCAACAGCAGCATAAATTCAAGTTCAAGAATGCTCCAAGAAGATTTTGTCTGAATTATGCTATTCACTTATAAAACACTACAGTAGATGTTTGCCATGATCTTAATTTGGTCATAATGTTTTCCTTATCCTTTTGGCCTACAACAATAGTATACAGGAACTGAGTGTTAATGATTAAACATTCCCTATGGGAAAAATGCTTGGCTGGTATAATACAGTATATTCTGGTGTACTAGACTACTTTTTAATCTTCTCAAAAGTTGGGGGTTGTCTTATACGCCGGGGGTCGTCTTCTTATACGGCGAGTATATCCCAAACTCTATATTTTAACTGGAAAAGTTGGGGGTCGTCTTATATGCCGGAATATATGGGTACGTGTTTCCAGATGAAGTGAGTACCTTGAATCCAGATTGTCCTGCAATTACTCCACAGCATTAAGATACTCTTATGAAGAAAAGCTACTAAAAGTTTAAAACAAAATGAAACTAGAAATATTGACATGACGAAAGAATCTCTTGGCAGGAAACCTACCAGTTTGTTCCTCCTGCTCTTTTTTCTTTCTTTCTTTTTTCTAGAAATTATAGAAAAAAATAAAAATGGGATTTTATTGTTTTTCTGAGCTACCTCTAAATCCCCACATACCTAAATCATTTTTTTTTTACTGTAATAATTCTTAAAAGCAGCCTGGGAATTAGACGATAGGTTTTTCACAAGGGAAAAGCTACCAGTATGCATTTCCAGTTCCCGCCATCTTGCTCTTTATCAGTTATATTCTAATTACTTTTCCTATTTTCCTTTTCCGTTCTTTATAAGCGGGATTCTAAGAAACACTTGGCACTCGTAATAGGATACAGAGAAGGTTAGAAGATATATTTCATGCACACTTGAAACAGGCACAGGTGTTTTCCAGGAAAAAATGTGGTATTTTTCTCCAATTGTCATCATATTTTCAGATTATTTTGCTAATATAGCTCAGGAAAGGTACCTGCCAATTTCTTAGTTCTCTCATCCTATTAGTTATGCCATCACCGCAGTACATACACTGGTAACTGTTGAAGTGTTTCTGTGACTCCTGGGAGCTATTGGAAACTTTTCCACAGTCTTTTCTAGAAACAATAAAATTGTTCCGCAAATGTTCCGATTTATAATTCAATATATACCTGCTGACGGATTTTGAGAACATGGGCTTTGGGAAATGCTGTTGTAACATGGTAACATCTGTTCTACTTGCTTTTCGTTTCCCATGGAAATGCTCATTTCTAAATCAGCATCCTTGGAAGGGTAAAATCGGGATTTCAAATGATAGCATCTGGGCATTAAGTGTGACTGTTTGGATTTCCAGATAGCATTTGCGAGGCAGGTGGGGAAGTAACATTCCTGCCAATTAATGTAAGAGAAAATACAGAAATATGCTTAGACAGAAAAGAGATAATAGCTTGATGTAGTACCCAATTATTGGTAAGCAAAATAGTTACTGAAAAGAAAACAGTATTTTTGTATTGGTCTTCCTGATATAGTAATTTGGGAACATTATTTTACATAATATCTTCTAGAGAAACAATGCTATGTTCTAGAGCAAACTGTGCACTGAAAGGATCATCCTTGTTGGTAGTTCTTGTAATTTATGGCAATGTTGCTTAACCTGATTATATCAGTGATTCTTCTCTTTGCGTTGACTCTTGTTTTACATAATAATAAGAGTCCCTGGTAATATGAATCTACCTTAGCTCTTCCTCAGTCTGCAAGAATGGGATATGCAGCAACATGATGGCATAATCTATAAAGTGTGGGATCTTGCATCCTACTGATAAATCAATATTTTAGGCCCATAGTGCCTCGACATGGTGTCAGGGCTGCATGTCAGTTTTGCCACAATAGTGGCATGTTGCCAGCATTTTAGTACATCTGTAGACATTGTAATTTCCCTAGAACTGACTACCAAATGTACAGGTCCTTTCCACAGTGGGCCATTAGAGTGCATCAACACTTGGCCTACTTGGTGAACAGGTTTAGTGTGAGGCCATGCTCCCCAGTAAACTGACCTGTTTGCACAGAATCAGACCATGGAGCTTCTGGTGAAAACTGGGATGTAAATTCTTAAATAAATCAACAACCAAAATGGCATGGTGAATCCCTTCTAAACAATCCATTAGCATTCCACGGTGGTATATCAGACCACAGACAATACATGGACAGCATACTGCCATGACCTGGTGTAACACACCTGACTTTCTTTTGGTCAGGTCCCTGAAAGCAGCACCAGAGTTGCGCAGCTTGGCCAAAAGCAACAGCTAGCATCTTCAAAGGTTGGGGACTTTCATTATGGCCGTTGTAGCTGGGCTAACATGTCTGTCTGTGTATTTTGGACAGCTCTTGGAGTGTTTCCGCATTGGCTGCAGAAACCGTTTTAACCCCCCACTTAAGCCCCATAGAAGACACATTTAGACTTATCTTCCGCACTGGAGACCTCTTCAGCGACCCTTTCTGGCGGCCGCTTCTGCATTTTGGCAAGAAGATCCATTTCTAAAATGGGTCTCGCTGCCGAAAAACAGATTAAAATGAAGACCTCAAAAATTAGGTCTTCAATCCATCCCTTCCCTGGATCCATGTGGAAGCAGGACGCTTCCGCACATGGCCAGATGAAGGGACGGATGTTCCTGTGGCCAGCAACTTGGGGAGGGCGGAAGCAGGCCGGTTTGCTTCCTTCTGCCCTCCCCCGTGTGCTGCGGGCTGCCAGAAACACACAGTGACTGGCAGCTGCATGCTCCAGTCCCGCAGCTCTGTGGCCGGCAGTGGTGGTGCGGGAGGCCAGATGCCCTTTGGGATGGGTGCTGCAGCTTCCACGCAGCACCCAGGCAATCCAGCCGCCCGATCTGACCTCCCCACGCATGCGTGGACGCAGGGAGGCCTCCTTGGATCCATCCTTATTTGGGACAGATCCTCCGGAGGACTGCTCACGAAGAAACGGATCTTCCTTGATCTATTTCTCAGCGGCATATGCGGAAGCACCCTTGGAGTGGGTTATCCATAGTCCGGCCCACTGTAGATGGGGCTATGTAACTTTGGCCAGTGCGGTGCAGAATAACCTACATTTACTTTCATCTGATATTCTAAATTCTTCCTTCAAAACTGGGCACACATTTATGGTATTTTCTGAGTTTCTTTTGACTCCCACACCATGCCCAAAACAGTTCCTCCTGACTAGTATTTAATGTTGCCTTTTAACAGTGACGGTGTGGATTATAATGAAATCCATTTTTGTCTCACAAAAAGACAATGGTATGTTGATTAGAAGAGTGTGGAGTATTACTGAAAGAATTTTTAAAAACTGTTGGTGGAGCATTTTATTCTGAGGTTTTTTTAAGGCTGCAGTCCTTAAGAAGATCTTAGAATAGGTTTAGAGAAAGAAAGGTCAACAAAGAATGAAACTTGTTAGTGTATAAATTGCCATAACTCATGATGATCAAAGCCTTTTCTGCACTGGGTCTTTTTCTGGAATATATCCCAGAACAGGGGCATGTTCTGCTATTGTCTGCACCAGCATAGAGATGGCAGCCCCCTAATTCCAGGGTATAATCCAGAATAAGGCCCAGAGAAGAAAGGACCCAAGGTAAGGATGAAATGGGTTTATGAAAGACAAGTCAATTTGAATTTACAAAGGAAAATTTAATCATTGTAAACTTGGTGAAAAATAATTTAAAATATAGTTACTAATTATATATTTTGCTATGGATGTTTTTGGCCTGAAATTTCAGAATTTCAAGATGCCTAGCAGTGTTCCATAATTTAGAAGCATAATTTAGTACTCACAACTTTAGTGTTCACATTTTTGGCATGAAGAATGGAAACTTTGAAATTCACACCATTTTCAACTTTTCACGTTCATGTTTTTCATTTTAGTAATTTCAAATTTGTATATGCTTTTCATGTTAGCAAAAACATATTCAGTTTTTAACATCAATTTTCATTTCAACAAAACTTGCCATGAAGTTTTAACTGAACAAAAAATTCTTTTTAACAGAAGCCTCCATTTTAGATTGTTTAAAATGACAGAAACTGCATTTCTGGATTCAGTTTCATGAAAGTAAGAACCATGCAATATAAGAAGAGATTTACTTCGAAGTAGAGATTACTTGGGGTGTGGTGGTAAGAAACTATGTGGGTGTTAAATCTCATTGAATTTAAGAGAACTTACTTTTGAGGTAAACATGTATACCTTTTAAATGAATTAACAGCAGTGCTATATTTACTTGGGGGTAAAACCAGAAGAACTCAATGTGTCATTTTCCTGAGAACACAGAAGCATCCATACTGTCATGGCTGAACAGAATTGTATGCTAGTTTACTTGTAGGTTACTTGCTTTTTTTCCATTTATTTGTTTTGCACTCAGTCTAGGCATAGCAAATTAGCAATATTTCCAAAGCAGTGGCTTTTGACCTTTACCAAAGGCTTGTTGTGTTGACTTCTCTGCCAAGAAGGCCAGTGGATACTTGGTCATTTTCTAGGGAGCACATAGTTTATGTATTCACTGACCAAGCTTGCTGAGCCTCACAGTTTTCCCCTTTATGGATTTAAACTGTGATGTTAAATGCACTCAACTGCATCATATTGTGAGGCAACAGCAGCTGTAGTTTCTTGCCTGAAGTTTCGGCTAACTTCTCCTAAGCTTCCATTGGCCTTAAATGCATGTATTGTATTAAAGAAGTGTTTGTTTGATTGATACATAGGGCCTGTTCACACTAAGGCAATCAGGAAGGCCCAGAACACTCTGGGATAGAGCATAAGCACCCTGTGGTGCCACCTCCATCTCATAGAGGTTGACAGCCACCATGATTGCTTCTATCTGTGGAGCAGTAAAAACTTCACAAGCTTTACTAGGAACACCCACAATGCTCATGCTACAGCCCCATATCCCGTTTTTGCATACTTCTGTATGCAAAGACTGCATGGGGGCAGGGCAGCTGCAGCTGGACAGTCATGTGCCACACCACTGATCACCATAGCAATGGCCAGGTGCACATGGCCATTGCTACAGTGAAGTGGATAGTTCCAGGCAGGGCCATTCACACTTCACCCAGACCCAGTTAGGTCTGGCCCAGGCAGGCACTCACAATATGAAATGTCCCTGATCTTAACCACTGTGGGATATTTTCCCATAGCAGGTAAGTGCAAAAAACCCCATAGATGCAGGACAAATAGAACAGATGTGTATATCTGCTTGTTTGGGCCTTTTAGAAGGCCTGTAGAAGCTAAAAGTATGAGGATAGAAATGCTCAGAACTTCTAATGTCTCCTTCTTAGGTCAAAGCATTACTTTACATAAATGTAAAAGAATGAAATTACTAACCAATTCAAAAGACAGATACACAATTTCATTTGTTAAGGATAGAAAAATTAGACATGGCATGTGGAAATCAGTTTTGGTGCCAAAATCTTTGTTTTCCAACAAATTTACTTTCCCCAACAAAGTAATTTTACTCTAAATACACAGGTCAGTGAGGATGCTAAAGGCTTCTGCCCATGCAGATGGTGTGAAAGGTCTGCTCTCTCCCCCACCCCCCATTCTACCATAATGCCTTCAGGAACAGTCCAGGCAGAATAGCTGTTGGTGAAGATGAAACCTGAAGGGGTCTCCCTGGCTTTGGAAGAATAACTTAAGGCATATGCAGAATGTTCTAGAAGTGATCACTGACCCCCCCCCCCCCAGTGAAGGTTTCAAATAGCAAATAGGGGCAAGGCCCTGCCAAAGTTCATTTCATTTCAGTGAGTAACATTTAGAAACCCCTTTAACTTCCCTGTTATATCTGTGTTGGATTGTGCTGTTTGTGTTTCAAATACATTTCTGCTCTCCTCATGGAAAAAAAGGCAAGAATACAGAGAGCACATTCCTGTTCATGTCTTTGAGAGGCTGGAATGAGAGGAGGATTCTGATGGATTTTGTAGTAATAATAGATTTTGAAACTGTGATCAGAGATTTGACTTGGGCACTCTCAAATCTTGACTGTACTCAATGTCCATGTCACATGTGAGAAGTAGGAGTATTTTCTTTATTTTGAACTCTTTGTGCCCTTTTTTTAGTTTTACGAGTTTTGTTTCTGGTAGCTTTGAGCTATCTTGTTGTTTTTTTTCATTTTAATGTGTTGTCTGTTCATTGGCTGTACAGTCTGTTTACATATTTTTATACTCAAGTGTAGTTTTGTATAAAAAGAAGAAAAAAGAAAAAGACAGTTGATCTGATATCTATATCTATAGATAGATATATAGATGGAGATATATGAATATATATATATATAAGGTAAAACTTTGTAACACTGAAAACTAGGTTACTTAGAGATGAAACAGCTATGAAATTGTAATATTGTATATTTGCCTTTATTTTGCTTTTTATTTACTGGTTGTACATTTTTTTCTGAAAATATATATCTTTTTATGACAGACTGGAATTCTTTACTGCATAACTTTAGGGGAAAGATACACTTTTAAAATATGTAAATTTTCCTATTGAAAGTGTATGGTTTAAAAGAAAAGCTTTGCAACTGTGGTTTTTTTTTGTTTGTTTTTGGTAGGGTTTTTGCCTGCCAAATTTGCTCCTGATACTTCATTCTTAATACTTGATTTTATATCAGAATAAGTTTCTAGCAGGCTTTGGACCTATTATTCATATTGTTTAGTTTAAGTGTGTCTGGTAGGGAGAGACATGTTAGATTGACAAATCCATTCATGTGCAATACTTCCTCTGAAAGTCTTACTGTGCATTATTACTAATTTTTCTCTTAAATAATTACATTCTTTAAACTGACAAGCAAAGAAAGTATGTTAAGGCCAAGATTTGTAGCGCAGTGATTTTTTTTTTTAGCTTTCTACCTTCAGAGAAGAGTTTTGACTCCATTTACTAAATTGCTCTTGCAGATCTGCTATAAGTAAATACCAGATACATGCTTTAAAGTTGAGTTCTTCCACAGTACAGGCCAAGCTGATTGGAACTTGCTATCCAATGTGGGAAACATACTGCAGCAGCTGCATGCTGCAGAGTAAGGCCCTTTTCCAGGGGCGATTTTGCACTTCTCTTCCTGTCCGCTGGATGGGAAAAGGGTGTAATCACCCAATGTTAACTAGCACTCGCACTTGTCACTCACCTGTGACAGATCCCAGGGCTGGTCCTCTTCAGGGTGCCACCATTTTGGTTGTGCCGCCCCCCACGACTGCGGTGCGTCAGCACTGTCACACGCAGTCATATCTATGGTTGTCCCAGGTGCACTTCAGATGACCCCGGAGCACTGGAAAACGTGCAGATGCTTCTGGTAAGTCCCTGGGTAAGGTTAGTAAAGGTGTGGAGCACAATTTTGTGCTTCGCACATAGTGAATAATTAGGAAACTGCTGTGTAGACAGGGGGCGCTTGGAGGCTTTAGCAGCCTCCTCCAAGTGCAGATGCCCTTTCCCAGAAGTTTCCTAATTATTTGCCACCAGCCCAAGTGCGGAAAGGCCCCAGGATATATCTTGGTATGTGGGCCTGCCGTCTGCATGCTAGTGCAAGCTACTGCAGCCCTGGGCAGTATGTATCATCATCCAAGTGTGGGAAAGGACCAAAGATTTGGTAGTGATGGTGGGACTGATAAGTCATTTATCTCCTGTTTCCTTGCAGACACAATCTGAAACCACAGTTAGAATAAGTAGTTTAGCTTTTGAGTTTGTCCAGAACTAAATGATGTATGATTTGTTTAGAGTAGACTCAAATGTCCCGAGACGGCACTTTTCTCGGTGATCTGTAGCATATCCAAAAGCTTGAGAAAACTGTCATTAGTTCAGTAGTGGGGTCAGCTGAACAGTGCAAATGCTTCTTTTCTTATCCTCACTTTTGTTCCTAAGTGTGCCTTTGATCAGTACAGCCTCTGTTGGCTGTTTGTTAAGGTCAGGCATTTTTATTTCTTTCTTGATACTGCAATCCTTACTAGGTAAAGCACTTAGGCCATTTCTGCACTTACCAGCTTAGAGGTGGTTTAAATAGTCCAGTTCAGTCCAAGCAATGCTGTTCCGCTCCACACAAAACATACTTCTGCTACAAGTACCACCCTCCTTCCATGTGATTGGCTCATGTCACTGTTGTTCAAAAATCACATCTTGTGCTCTAGGAAAGGGCTGAACTACCTCTCTTTCAAAATGATCTTTGAAAGTTGCATAAGGACCAATGGGGACTGCTACAGGCACATCTTCAAAGCTTAGATAAACCTTTGAGCTTATCTCTGAAGCTTATCAAGCTTCAAAGATGGATCTGCAATGTTCTTGTTTCAGGTCAGACATGGAAATACCAATGCCTGGACCAGGACAAATGGTACTAGTACACTTTGAGACCCTTTTAAACTGAGATTCAGAGCCCTTAGGAAAGTTCTGGACCAGAATGGCACTAGTCCCTTGTGGAAGAAGTGTATTAATGAGCGGCTTGTTCTGCTTTGCCAGGCAAGTGTGAAAAGGCCCTTAATATCTTCTCTTCCCAATTGAAAGTTTGCAAATGTCCTCTGAAAAATGTTGTTGAGGTTTTATTCAAAGCTTCAGAGTATAGGCTTTTTGCATTTGGTAGGAATTTAACTGTGATTAGAATTTAAAGATACAGGGCAGGCGTCCTCACCTGGATAGCTTGTTTTGAATTCTTCTTGCCTTATCTTTTATGATAAGGCTTGTTTTCTTGATCATGCTTTATTTATACCTCTTGTGTATTTTAATGTCTGTTTCCCAATAGGTGGGATTCTTTATGCTGTAAAATTAGTACATATATTCAGGTACAGAATAAAAATCCTTGTGAATTTCTTTGCAAAGCTGTTGCTCAGCACAGAAGTCACTTCTTTGCTGGTTTTATTTGGGGGAGGGTTATGGCTAAGGTTAGACGCACTTGCATACACAAGATTAGCAGAATTAATCTTTTATTTTAAGCACTTGCCAAAAAAAGAAGATAGGTTTTTATTTACAGTCTCTCATTTTCATCACCTTTGAAGAAAACTGATTTTTTTTCACCAGTTCTACTTGTTGAAGATTTCTATCTGAGATAAATTAGTTCACAATTACTGAATAACAAAACAACAAATGTGGTTGTCATCACTTCATTTTGCTCCCCTGAGTTTCTTTGGCAACTGGACTTGGGTGGGAGGCGAAACCTTCAGACCCAACAACCCTTCTGTAGAGTAAGGCCCTTCCATTGACAAGAAAATCTGTTATTTCTGAGTGTGTATGCATAGGACTGTATTGTTAGCATTAAGCATAGAAAAGAAGAATAAACATAAATTAATTCTACCCCTTGGAAGAGACATGTACTTTTTAATAGCTTTTCAAAAATGTGGTGTAACAAAGGGATATGCGTCCTCCTGGATGAAGTAAGGGATCTGAGCACAGGCTGTTCTGGTGGCCAGTTAGCAAGAAGCACTTGACCCTCATCGTGTGGGTGAATAGATTTACAGGTGCATATTTTGTTACATCCTGTTGCTGTCACTCAGCATTGAATAAATGTAGTTAAAATAAATCCCTCATCTTTGTGGGCTTTGAGGTATGCCTCATCTGGTGCATGGTTCAGATTCTAGACTGTTGAAAATATATGACATATCATGGAAATAATTCCCATTGGGGGGGAAATGTTTTTCATAGGATTAATATCATTTTTAAGTGATTCTCCAATATTCTTTGGCTTTCCATCTTGTTTTGAGTGTAAGTTAATATCATGTTGACATAAAATTCCACATAGGAGATGTGGCCTGTGGAGGGTAACCAATGTAGTGCCCTCTGTCCAGATATTGCTGGGCTGCACTCTTATCATTCCTTCTATTGGCCTTGCCAGTTAGGAATCATGGGAGCTGGATTCCACACAAGTTGTAAAGCACCACATTGGTTTCGCCACATCCTGTGTCATATGGATTAATCTATCAAAGTTTCTTGTTCTATTCTTTTCATGCAACCTTCCTTTTTGTTACCCAAAAAAAATTGTCAAGTACTTGCTAAACCAATTTAATTAGCTTGTCTTATTTGTACAGATAGCTTTGGAAACAGGTGGAATAACTGTATCCATTCTATTTTCCAATCTTTCCTTTCCCATTGGCTGAATAATTATAAAATTCGACATGTAGAGGGAAGCAAGCAGGGGAGTGAGATACTATGAGGTGTTTGCAGGGGAAGGTGAATTCCATTTCATAGATTTCCTCTGGCCAAACAATGATTGAATTTAACACTAAGCATATTATTGCTGAAATCTAATAATATCCATTACAAAATCTTTTCTCCCAAGGAAGTGATCTGTGACTTATCTAAGAATTTAAAATGATTTCTACAGGATTTGAAAGGGCTTTGGATTTGTCTTTTCAATGGTGGGGAGTGCTGGATCACATATAAGTAGCGTTCTTATTGAGGTGTTGGGATATACTTGGGAAAGCCTCGCTTCTCTCTTGCTACCTATTGTTGGCTGGGCCACAAATGGGAATCACTGTTCTCTTGGTACGGGTGAATGAACAGCTGCCATTTTGTTCCTTACTCTACCACTTATAGGATTAGAAGAAATGTAAGTATGAGAAACAGACCCTTAATATGTCCTTACATACCTTGATCTCCTAATAATCCTGAGTTACATCTGGAAACATTCTAACAGGGTGTGTGGCAAGGCTTAAAATAATTGGGCCTATTTTAGGGTAAAGGATGTCAGAATTTCTATAATTCTTTATGAAGCTGTAATTGGACATATTTTTCCTCCTTCCTTACATGCATACAAATAGTTCAATACCTGACTGTGTGCCCTGTGTATGAATATGAGTGCTGAAAATGCATGCAAGAGTGCATCTGAGTATGTATATAAACAGGACAAAGCTGCAGCGACTTTGTAATACTTTGTGGAAATGATTATATTATGGACATTTGTACTGTGCACAGCTACTGGAATTAAATGTAGGGAATCTCAGGAACAAGCATAAAATTTGTCCAAGACTTATTTCTCAAATGTGTATGTGCAGTTTTTAATTCTGTATACTATTTAATATTTTACCAATAAAAATAAACTTCTCACATGAAAAGGTTTGTTATAGAAACTTTGTGTTATCGCTGTTATTGATGGTAGTTTTAGGTTTTTAAGATATTCTTACATGATCAGTGAATGGCAATATAAAGACAACATATGCATTCCTAGTTTGATTATTTTCTGAACCATTTTGGTCTTGGGTTTAGAATGTTGGACTCCTAACTGGTAGTCTCCCAGTTCAGTTCTGCACTCCTCTGTGAAACCATCTGGGTGATCCTGGGCTAGTCGCAGCTCTCTTCTGCGCTCTCACAGCCCTCCTGCCTCACAGGGTGTCTGTTGTGGGGAGAAGAATAGAAAGCTTTTGTCAGCCACTTTGAGTCCCCTTAAATGGGTGAGAAAAGTGGGATACAAAAGCCAACTCTTCTCCTTCTCCAGACCCAACAGGGCTTTCAGATGTAGCAAATTATGTTTCAAGTGGGGTATAAAAGCCGACTCGTCTTCTCCCTGGAACAAATCCACCCTTTCTACAACATCTAGATGCAGGTAAAATGCAGATGAGATCTAGGGAAATTAAGCATGGACACATCTGTCCCATATCCACCCAGTGGCAACCATTATTGTCCCTTTGAGGGTGGAGCTAACCTATTCCTATGTGATATCAGCATGCAGATTCATTGGGGTTCTCTGCACCTGTGCAGTTATAGTGAGGATTGCACATGACGCAGCTTCCCAAGGTCAAAAAGGAGATTCGTGGCAAATATTTTTGTAATCCCCCCAGCTTATTTTCTATAATGATCAAATGTCATGAAATAACAATGAATAATACAGAAATCTACATGACTCATGTGGTTAATTGTCCTACTTTGCCAGTTTGGTTTAGTGGTTAGGGAGACAAGTCTTTTATCTGGGAATACCAGGTTTGATTATGCCCTCTTCCATGAAGCCAGCTGGGTGACCCTGGGCTAGCTACAGCTCTCTTCTACCTCACAGGGTGTCTGTGCTGGAGAGAAGAATAGAATGCTTTGTTAGCCACTTTGAATCCCCTTAAATGGGTGAGAAATGTGGAGTAGAAAAGCCAACTCGCCGTCTTCTTAATATAAAGAAAACCATTTGATTTTTCCATTGCTGCAATTTTAAGTCTTTTTTTTTTCAAATGGTGGGTGGATCTATTGCACCAAGTTCTGGTGAAAGGTGCGAATCCTGTGCCATCAATTTGTGCTTGTAAAGAGGCATTATCTGTCCTTGAGCTGCATATTTAGTTCTCCAGCTTTTCATCTCTTGTACCTAGCACACTGGAATTTTGGCCAATATAATGTAAGAATGAGGGGATCTGCATACATCAGAGATAATGAAGACTCCTATATTGAAGTTTTCTAAGGTAAGACACCTCGTAAGCTATTGTTGTTGATGGTGATAATGGACCTCTGATGGTGAAAAACTCAGTTTAGGGGAATTTCAGGAGGAAAAGGAACTATCTTGAGCCTGTGAGACCTTATTACAGCATCATATCAAAAAAACAACTTGAAGAATGATGATCCTCACCTCCACATTTCAATTAACTCTGTTCTGAACAATGACTAGGAACCTGTTCTTGCAACTATCTGAAATATTTATTTCAGAGTCCCTGCCAGTTCATGTTTTGCTAGATAGTGACATTTGTTGTTTAACCCAAATAAATGTTTACTGCATTAGATATACCACTTCAATGATTGTGTGTGTGTGTTAGAACTTCATACTGTATTGCTAAACTCATATGGCCATGCACACCAGAGCCACTTATCAGACCTACCTGATAATTATGGCACAAGGGATCTTGACACATTCTTTCATTCTATAGTTTGTCACAAGTTTTTTTTCTCTCATTGTAAAGCTATAAAGAAGTAAAGAATTTCCAATCTAACACTTATCAAGATGGAGACGTGGCTAGGCCTGTTCTTCAAGATAAAATGTTTTGGCTTCCAGCTGCCCAACTGTTTATCTTTTCTCCTGATATAACCCCAAGTCTTTTTCCTGGGTTTTTTTTTTAATTTCTGGTTTTATGTGGAATTGCAGTGAAGGATGAGGAGAAGAGAATCTGAATCTTACCAGAAATTATAACTATGAAAATGCTCTAGAGTGGCAGTGAAGTTATTTATTATTTGAATTGATATTGTCTATCTTGTGCTGGGAACAGTGGGGATTTAAGATTTAATGTCTTGGGTGAATTTAAACCCAGTTTAGTCTAGTTGTAAGGAGCCAGACTTTTATCTGGGAATACCAGGTTTGATTCCGCTCTCCTACACAAAGCCAGCTGGGTGACCTTGGACTAGTCACAGCTCTCTTCTGAGTTCTCACAGCCCCACCTACCTCACAAAGTGTTCTGTTGTGGGGAGAAGAATAGAAAGCTTTGTTAGCCGCTTTGAGTCCCCTTAAATGGGTGAGAAAAGTAGAGTGCAACAGCCAGTTCTTCTTCTAAAATTAAGCCCCCATGGGAGGGCAAGAGCTTTTACTACAGATTTTTTTAAAAAACATAAGATCACCCACAATACCAAACAAATCACACATAAAAACAGATCAGGAACAAGCTTTTTTTTTCAAAACAAATAAAAAAATTCATTAAAATACAGCAAAAGAAAAAAATAGTGTAAAAATCAAGCAAATGTCAGGTTTGATCAATTAGCTGTCAAAACATTCAATAGGCAATAGGTATAGAAAAGCTCATAATGTATTTTAAAGACATCCCAGTTTGGTCTAGTGGTTAAGGAGCCGGAATCTTATCTGGGAAAACCAGGTTTGATTCTGACCTCTTCCATGAACCCAGCTGGGTGACCTTGGGCACAACTCTCTTCTGAGCTCTCATAGCCCCACCTACCTCATAGTGGGGAGAAGAATAGAAAGCTTGGTCAGACACTTTGAGCACCCTTAAATGGGTGAGAAAAGTGAGGTAGAAAAGCCAACTCTGCTTCTTCATCTTAATGCACATGCACCAACGCATTAATTCAGTGCAGCGAACCCCCTATAACAAAAATAAATGTAAAGGGGTTGTACAAGGTGAACTTCATCAGTTCTCCTGTCAAAGTTCTTGTTCTTTCTAAAAATTGTTGAAGGTTAGAAGTCAAGGAAACAGGAAGTGCCCAGCCAGCACTGCTGGGAAAAGCAGCTGCCCAGCCTGCAAAGCCACTCAAAGGCACCTGGGCAGTCTCTTTCCCAGCAGTGTTGCAGCCTGGGATCACAGCAGCCACCAGCTGTGACTGCTAAGGATGTGCACAAATATTTTTTTTCACGTTTGTTTTGAATCAAATCGAATGCAAGGAAATTTGCATTTGTTTGAATAGGGCTCCTTTGGATTCCAGCCAAGCACAGGATGGCAACACATTATTCTGGATTGCTGTAAATTGACATGAAATTAATATTCAACCAGTTTGCTAGGGATATTCTGTGCAGATGCAACCCAAGATTCTTTAAATGTAGGGTAAGGAAATGGGAACACTTTTAGTGTTCTTCAGATTTGATCAGGCTGATTACAAAAATAACCATGGATAAAGCTGCTGACACAATTTTACCACAGTTTCACTAACTGAGGGAACAGTAAGGCGGTGACCACCCAAAGCTTAATTCTTTTATCTGTTCAGCGTTTCTTACCATCAAAGGCTGACTGGTTAAAGAAGGAGAAACAGAAGAGATGAGTGTGATCAGTTGCTTTAACTAGCCAGTGACCTGAAGCAGGACATGATATATAATATTGCCCTTACTATAGAATTAATCATATGATGTTGACAATTTCCCACCTACTCTGAAAGAAGTTTTCCCATGTCAGCATGAATCCTTTCTTCAACATGTACCCTTAAAGCTGTTCGTTGCCATAGCTATTATAAATTATATTGTCATGCTGAACTTAAGTCATGTGTTACTAATACCATACTCATCTGCTTCCAAGTTATTTTCAATTTCTCTCCCCTTCACACACATTTTTGCATTTATTTCATTTTCAACCACTCATTCCTCCCAGGTGATGTTACAGATTTTCTCGAATCATGACAGGAATCATTATAATAGCATTAAATGAAGCGGATAAACCCTTTTGGATGTCATGATGCACACGCTGTTTCTACATGCCACTTGTGTGTATGTATGTGCACACATGCCTCTTCAGTTATATAACTCTTCAGAACAAATACCAGATCAATTAGATGCTCATTTCTGTATCTAGTATATTGCAGTCGGGGGATATTTTGTACACTAAAGCAACATTCTATTTTCATACATTGCAATTGATGGAGTGACTCAATGTTTTGTGTGGTAGAACAAAACAACTTTACACATGTCCTCATTGCAATGATATATTGCAACCGAGGTAACATATGAAGATTATAAAAGCAGTTGTCTTCTCTCTTAGTTTACCGGAACTGATCAACTGGCTAGAAGACATCCCCATTGTTTTGTTACAACTGCCAGAAAATGAAAGCGAAAGCCATGCTTTCGTCTTGCCACTGTCGAGTTTAGAAACTTTAGATTCATGGGTGCCCCTTGGAGCCTCCTTCCATCACAAGCCTACCTAGCAGAATATATGAATCCTGTGTTCACAGCCATGTTGCCATATTTGGCTAGAGTTATAGAGCAGATGAACCACAGAGCTTTTCTCCTCCAGTATATGAATATGAGTGTATATGAATCAATGTCTATCTATGTACTTAGCCATGTGCAAAGAGATTTGAAGGATGAAAATTATCCAAAACATGAGTGGATTCTGATATGGATTACCTGTGCTGATTCCCGTATTTTATGAGGGCTATCCTGTGAAAATCTGGAGAAAGAAATTCCTGAGGAAAATTGGACTTTTTCCCCCTTTTGAAGCCGAGTCGGATTTTCTAGGCCAAGTATCATAGCCATAATATTTTATTAATTAATTTATTTAAGACATTTATGTATCACATGTCATTTAAAAAATGCATCCGCTCCTGAGACATTAAAAAGTTAAGGATATCCCCATGTTTACTTAAGAAAGCAGGAAAAAGGACTTGAGAAGCAAAACTATGTTCTGGCATGATTCTGGGTGACCAGTTATATTATGGCTTAAGTTGATTTTGGGTATTTTTCCACCGCACTCCTTTAATCCAGATCTAAGAAGATCCGGATCTAAGGAATGGGTACTTCCCTTAATCTGGATCTAGTAGATCTGGATTAAGGGAAGTACCCAATGTGTTTCCATGGGTGGTCTAGCACCCAATAGCAATGGGTGCTAGCTTGCCTGCTGTAGAAACACCAGAGCACCCATGTGGCAAATCTGGATTGGCCCACAAGGGGTCTGCCTGTCACCTCAGGAGTCTGGGGGGATGGGGTATAATCTCCCAAATTGCCTTCTGAGATTAGAAAAGGCTCCTAAGACAAACCCCTTATGAGAGAGGTGCATATTAATTAGCTCCTTGCTTGCATCTCTCGTGTGAGCACTGATGAGTCAGCCTCATTAATATGTACCTCTTTCCATGCCTGGAGGCAAGGGGTTTCTCTGCACAGCCTTTACTAATATCCGAAGGCAACTTGGATGGATTTTAGAGCTGCCTTCGGAGGGACTCCGAAGTCTTGACTTTGGGGCACCCCCCCCCCATCGGTGCCTCTCCCCCTGAGCGTCCTCTAGACCCCATTGCTGGATTGTAGTGGAAACAGGCTCCCTATAATCTGGATTTTAAGGCTGTAGACCCCATTGTAGACCCCTTTAATGGGGTCTACACGAAATCCAGATTATAGGTCCTGAAGGACCCATAATGATCTGGATTTACCTAGCTATGGTGGAAACAAATGTGTCCCTAATGGGGTCTGTGGTGGAAATGGGGTCATCCGGCTCTCAGCCAAATGGGTCCTTAATGGGTGCTAAAATGGGTACTTAGTGACAGTGGAAAAACACCCTTTAATTCAGTCTGAGTCTGACAACATTAAATGTTCAGTTCTTATGAAGGTGCATGTAAGAATGTCTGCACATGTATTTTTTTAAAAACTTTTTTGTCTTATTCTATATTGATTTGTGTGTATTGTACTTTTTGCTTTTACCATTATCTTAGTCTATATATTCCATATGTATTTTGTATTTTTGCTGGTCACAGATTTCAATAAATTCATTCATTTCCTAAGGGCAAAATTCATATGGGTGTCTCTATTGCTAAAGGATCTGCCATAGAAAGCTTCAGTTGCAGTGCTTTTCTTTTCATAGCATGCTCTCTGGACCTCTTTCATCCCCTGTCTGGGATTTTGCTAAGTGAACTCAGTAAATGGATCACTGACAGTGGACCAAGTAGGTCTGCTCAAACAGCACTGACACAGAAGTGAGATGGTCACAGAAAGAATAAAGTAAGGAAGCACTTAACTCCCATCTGCCATTAACATGAGGGTCCAGGTGGACCAGCCACAAGGTGCAGGGCTGAGGAGAAAATCTGCCATCATAGTGGAAGTATAGCATTATAAAATGTCATGCAGATCCTGTCTAAGTGAAATGCACTGTGCCATGTGAGGGCAGTTCCATCCTTTGTTTGTGCATTTCTGATTCTGTCCTGGAGCAATTATTTTTGCTTCTTTCATGCTGTTAGTTGTTGCGTATATTTGTTGCCATTGTGTTTATTTTTATTTTTGACAATTCTTCCAGATGGTATCTTTTTTCTGTTGGTTGCTGCATTCTTTTTAAGAAAGACAATTAAAATGACATTATTCTTACTGAAGACAACAGGTACAGTACAATGGGAAGACTAGTAACTAAAGGTGTGCCAAACTGGTTTGCATTTGACCTGATTCAAATTGAACCAAATGGTTCTACCCAGCTTGAATTGAACCAAACCACTCCCTGTTTGGCCTAAACCAAATCAAACAGGACCAGGGGTGGGTCAAACTACCTGGTTTGATTCATGCTCATAAAAAGGACCTTTTTTTAATTGGATCTTTATTTTTTAAAAAAAACTAAACAGGTTAAAATCTGTTTGAGATTTTAACTCAAACTAGATTGAGCCTGTTCTACCTGGTTCAAATTTGAACCAAACACAACATGATTCAGGTCAAACTGAACCACAGATTTTGAATTTGTGAACATCTCTACTACTGACTGTTGGGCCAGTGTCAGAGGATTCAAGGTACTCTCTCTAAAAAAAACACAAAAAAACAAAAAAACTTTTCTTTTTTTTTGCATTGTCCTAAATCATGTTCAGATACTTGCAATGAAAAAATTCTGGACAGTAAGCCATACCAGTCAGTTCCACATTGCCTCACCACATGCAGGAAAAGCCATATGCAGGAACTGTCATACATGTTAGTTTAGAAGTATCTTCCAGCCACTCTGTTCTAACTCAATGGGATAAGTTCAAAGCAGAAGTTAAGGAAATTCAGATGTATGGTGATATGTGGTGTATGTGAAGACATAGTGCATAGTGACTTTTTTTTTTTACCATACATGAATTGTATGTGTCCATTAACATGGGAAGTCAGGCAGCAGCATGGACAAAAAACTAGTTGAACGGAGGGGCGTACATTAAGTTTTTCCTGGGAAATATTAGAGAGATTGCTGTGAGGACAGTATAGGCTGCAGTGGAACCATCCTTCACGTAAAATTAGGAAACTGATTTTTGCTTCACTGAGTTGAACAGAACAGACATATCTTGAATTACTGTGGCAACATTTGCCCAAGGCAATTGCAATGCTGTGAGCAAAGATTGCTCCTGCAGCATTAGGTGTCCCTACCACTGATGAAGTTCTTAGGAGGGAAGATGTATTTTTGGGATGTGTCTAGACTTGGGAATACTGCACATTCCAATGCGCAGTCAGGGCATGGGTGATACTTCGTAGCAGTAGTACATTATGCCGCTGCTACTGCGAATTTACCTTCTGTGGAATGATGATCACTCGCTCTGCAGTATCAGGTAAATTCAAAGTTTCCCACCATCCCAGGTGTTCTGTTGTGGGGAGAGCAATAGAACAGTTTGTCAGCTGCTTTAAGTCCCCTTAAATGGGTGAGAAAAGTGAGGTAGAAAAGCCAACTCTTCTTTTTCCTCTTCTTCTTCTTCTTCTGCGGCCGTTTCCACATGGGCCACTTACCTTTTGCACAGAAGACCCCATGAGGACCCCATTAGGACCACATGAGAAACGCATCATCTGCACGAGCGCCTCCAGATTCTGTTCCTAATGGGGTCTTCGGGCCCTTAGATCTGGATTACTGGAGAAGCTCACAAAGACCAGATTGCAGATCACGCTTCCTCATGCTGGATGGTATCATATGGGCCAATCATGCCAATTGTGCTGCCCCACTGGGGTGGAGCTTCTTCCTCAGGCCTAACCGGGGCCTCAGCAGGCAGGCTGCGGCATCTGCATAGTGGCTCTGTTTAGCACCCATTAGCATTGGGTGCTAAACACCCCGTGCGGTTGCATGGAGTCTCCGTGGTGATCCAGAACTCCATGGACCCAATTCAGTGAACACCGGATCCCAAAGTTCCAGATCACTTTAATCCAGATTTAAGTGCGGAAACAACCTGTGACTAGCAGCAGCTTGACAACTGTACAAGAGATTCCAAGAAAAGCTTACGGGCTGTTAATGAATAAAAGAAACCCAGAAAATTCACCTTAATCAAAGACTTCCAGAATTACATCCCTTGGTCCCTGATAAATCTGATGTCTTAAGAGCCTTGATAGAAGGAGAGTAATAAATATTTGCTATAATGAATTGCTTCTTCCTTTATCTCCCATAAACGGCAAGCTTGAGAACTTGACATTGAGTTCTAGGCAGCAACGAGGCACATAGTATCCTGCTTGCCCTCTGGACATGTGATCTGCCTGCTTCAGGAATTCCCAGTGACTGTTGTCACAGGGCTTTTTTCTTTCCAGCCACAAGAAATGCATCTGCAGTTTGTCGTGGAATATGCCTTACAGCAAGAGGCTAATAATCCCCATGGCCCCACTGCATAAGAACCTCATCTGGTTATGTAAAGTGTGATATATCTCTCATCTGTTTATTGCTCTCAATTTGTTTATGATTCATATTTTGCATGTTCAAATGCTTGTTTAATTCCTGGCAGAAGGATTGTGCTCATTAACGAGAGAGACTAATAGCATCGCCTGCAGCAAAGTGGTGGTAAGCCAAGTGCAGGGCATGTTAACACAAACAGCTTAGTTAAAGGCACCCAGAGACACTTGGAATGAATGCAGCATCTTGTGCTTCTTGCTTTCAGCCTCTTCCATGCAAAAATGAAGTTAGCATAGCACATTGGTAGCATGTTTGGCTAGAAACTTGGGGTCCAAATCCACATTCAGAATGAAAGCTCACTGGATAACCTTAAGTCCGTTTCTGCCTCTCTGCCTAACCTACTCGTAAGGCTTTGTGTGGATAAAATGGAAAATTATGTTGCACTTCCTTGAGTTGCATGGAGACAGATGTCATACAAATGCTATTAATAGTAATGAATTATGTCTGTGACTAGGATGTCATTCCTTGTGTAATGACCTTTTGGTGCCTTTAGCCTCCCATCCCCAGGGTGGACATCTCAATTACCCCTGCCAAAGTATGCAGGGGCACTCACACTAGGAACATGTCAAAAGCACCTAAAGATCCATAAGCAAGGAATAGATCTATAAGCAGGGTCTTTGTTATAGCAAAATGAGCCTCAGAAGATTCAAGGAGCACACACTCCTTATAAGGTGGCTTGCCAGAATGGTGACTTAACCAACCCCAACCTGCCCATGATAAAACTGATTGTAGAGCCATCTCTTCTGCTCAAATGGAGTCACCTTCAGATTTATGAGAAATTAAAACAGCGAGAATTCTAGTTTTGGGGAAATTTAACTGTTGTACAGTTTCTAATGGTTTATGGGAAATGTTGCTGCTTAAAAGAGGATCGCAGCTTCTACATGTGTAGAAGAACCCATATTCCTTGCATCTATTTGCATCTTGTATGACCCAGTAGTATCAGTGCCTTATCAATATGGTGCAGTTCTAAGAAGATAACTTGCCATCTGTGAGGTCCAGAGGTGTAACTGCTATTGTGTGAGCAAAGTTTGCTTGTCAAGGCTCTGGAAGTAAAACAAACCCTGTTCAAAGTGCTTTGTTGACTGCTGATCCAGGATTTATTTGTTTATATCCCGCGATTCACTGAATGGTCCCAGGGCAGGTTATAATGAGAACACCCACACCCTTCCTCCTGATAGGACAGCAGCTTTAAACAGCAAAAACCTGGATGAAAATTTATGTTTTCACTAGGTACTGAAAACTATACAGTGTAGGTGCCTGGCAAACCTCAAGAGGGAGGCTACCCCAGAGTCTAGGGACCACCAAAGAAAAGTCCCTGTTGCATGTCCTCACATCAGCATATTCATAGTGTGTATGCCTTTTATTTCAGCCTTCATGATATGAGAGTACCGCTTTACTCCCCGCCCCCCTGTTTTTAAACCAAGGAGCTATTCTATTCCAGAATATCAAGGTTAGTGTAAACTTACTTTTGCATGAGTAAACCATTTTACATTTTTGGGCAGTTTCTTCTAGTGCAGTGTCCCCTTTTCCCCCCATATAATCACCATATTCCCCATACGCTTTCTCAAGATGCTTTAACTGGACAATCAGACAAGGTAGACATCCTACCCACTAGATAAAATCCTCTATTGCCCTATGTGCAGCTGCAGCAAGGTGACTTAAGAACAGCAACAACAGCAAGTGAAGAAACTGGCAGAATCAGGGTATGGAATTCCTATCCCTAGCTTTAGGCATCTAGAAGTGTCGGGGAGGAGGCCTATCTGGCAGGGAGAAGGTTGTTTCCTCTAAGACTACAAGGATTAAATGTCTGTTCAGCTACTTTCACGGTATATTTAGTGGAACTTCCAACTCTCTGTTTCATAGAGCTCCAGGAAAAAGACAGGAATTCCCTTTGTAGGTGGTGAGCAAACCACTTTGTCTGAAGGTTGGATTCAACCTTCATCAGCAATGCAAGGGCTGCATTCATCTCAACACACACTTGGGTGAGACAGCAAGTGAAGTTGATTCCATCCCAGGCTAAAATGGTTAAGAATTCAATATAATTGAAATTTGAATTGAAAATGATTAGCTTAGCTCTTTCACATTTTGTAAATCTTCTGAAAATAATATCCTGTAATGGGCAAAGAAAGTTTCAGGAAACTAAAAGTCATAAGAACATAAGAGGAGCACTGCTGGATCAGGTCACAGCCCATCTAGTCCAGCATCCTGTCACACATAATGCCCCACCAATTCCCCATGGGCATTTCAAACAGAGACAAGGGAAAACCTCCTGCTCTTGAATCCCAGCAAATGGTTTTAGAAGCATCCTGCTTGTCTCTCCAGCCTGAAAGATTGCTTAGGCATCCATTCTAGTAGCCATTGATGCATCTGTCATCCATAAACATGTCTAACCCTTCCTTAAAGCCATCTAGGCTGGTTGCTGTTACCACCCCTCCTGGTAGCAAATTCCATAGACCAATGATCCTCTGGGTGAAGAAATACTTCCCCTTGTCTGATCTGACTCTCCTACCCATCAGCTTCATAGAGTCACATTTGAAAGTTACTAAAAAATGATCCTTTTACACCATATGATATGTGCCCTACTTTAACATATGCATGTCAGCTCCTAGCATTTACTTTTTGTAAAGGTCATTCTGTCTGGGCATGATGGATTTTGAAGTTTTGTAGGATCCAATAAAAGATGTGCATTTTCATAGTAAGCATAGCCCTGCCCATGTAAAACTCACCCTTAAAAAGCAAAAGAAGTTGATCATCACTAATTATGCCGTTACCTGTAGAGATACCCAACATAGAGATAACATCTCTCCATCTGTAAGTTCTTTTTGACCCACCATCTCAGGACTAACAATGGAAGGTGCTGTTCTACAACTTTATCTTTCTGAAGTTTTTGTTGTTGTTGTTACTGTTTCCCAACTCTTATCTTTTTCAGGAGATGTTGTTGCCATCCTTCTGTTTTGAAAGACAATTGAAAGAGCCAGACACAGTGGTATGGAATTGCTGAACTGTCCGGGTATCAGGGTTTAACCCTCATCCTCACCTGAGAGATTTAAAAGTATGGAGACTTGACATCTGGCACTGAGTTGGCTGCAGAAACAACCAAACACCTTGGGGATCCGCTCTGGATTTTTTTGTCTGAGTTAACTCCCTCAGCCTTTTCCTTTCTCATGTCACTCACAAGGCAGTGAGGCTATTTTGACCTATAGCTGGGAAGGCCCAGTAAGCTTTTGTGGCAGAGCAGAGATTCAAACTGAGAAACTCCTGGATTTTAGTCTAGTCCACTAAAAGGAGTGCACCGATGAATAGTTCAATGAGGTGCACACTACTCCTTTTCCTCCATTTTTATTCTCATGGCACAACATGCCTCCATGGGTCAGTGGGGATTTCAGCTAGATGCAGCCCTACACTGTCATGCAAAAACTTTATGTGTGACTTAATATTTCATCTATAATATGGATTAGATATGTTCACACATCAAAGCAAATGGGGCAGACATTCACATTTGTGCGAATGGAGCTAGGCTTCTAAATTGCTTCAAATGTTTTAAATTGATTGTGCCATACCTCTAAATTGCTTCAGATGTTCACCCGCTGTTTATCGATCCTTGGAGCCACTAGCTGTACCTCTAAATCCACACATTCATCTTCACAAATATAACAAATATTTGAACGAATATATGATTGTAACAAAGCTTCGATCCACCTTCGAATATAGCCAATATTTAATTTGAAAGTGAAGGTTTGGAGCTTCACATTTTGTATGAGTTGTGAAGGTGAAGTGACCAACATTTTTCACCCATCCACAATATGAATACATTCCACATGATAATCATTTAAAAATGGAAAGGCAAAAATGCTAATAGAAACAAAAGTATGGATCAATGGGCGCGTCTTCATGGCATGTGTTATTTCAGTTTAAAGAATTCGAAATAAAAGAAATGGAACAAAGCTGTCCAGACGACTTGCAAGTTGATCCGGTTCCGATGGCAGCCTTAACGCGGGATCAATACTCGGAGTCCACATGGCAGCATTGTCCTCCTGCCCATTGCCCACACTCTCTCCTGTGATTGGTTTTCCCTGCCAGGATCCCACCCTCCCTTCTCTTTGCGTCATGCTCCGCCGGGAATTCCCTGCCCAATCCACCCTCCCCCTTCCCAGCAGCAGCAGCAGCAGCAGCATCCATCCATCCACCCACCCACCCACCCATCCATCCATCCATCCATCCATCCATCCATCCATCCATCCATCCATCCATCTATCCATCCATCCATCCATCCATCCATCCATTCATCCAGGCGCTGCGGCGCTAGCGGCTTCTCCCTGGGGCTCCGCCGCCGCTTTCCCCCCGCTTTGCCGCCACTTTGCCCCGCAGAGGAGGAGAGCCAAGGGGTGGACAAGAGGGCGAAGGGGGCTCCTCGCTTGCTCTTCCCCCCGTGGCCGGGAGGGAACTCCGCCCCCCCACCTCACAGGGACCGAAGCTGGATTAAAACCTTGGCTTGTGGTCACACCTAAGGTTTAATCTAGCTTCACTCCACCTTCAGAGTGAGAGAACACATCAGCAAAGTGACCAGTAGTTTTCTTTCCACATTATCTAGTCTAAAGGTGGATTTTCTGAGTTATTAACCCTGAAAGAAAACCAGCTTGTCAGTTTGCTGGTGTATTCTCTCACTCTGAAAGTGAACTGAAACTGGATTAAACCTTAGGTGTGACCACAGGCAGAGGCAAAGTAGCCTAGAGGGGGCTCAAAGCGGTTGACATTCTGTTTTCACCCTTCAAGGGACTAAGTGGCTGACAAGCCTTCTCACCCTTAAGGGGGCTGAAAGCGACTGTTCCGAACCTTCAAAGGTCTGAAATTGCGCAAAATTGCAACATTGTTTTTAAGGTGTGAAGTGCTTAGATTGATACAGTGTTTCAGCTTTAAGGACTGGAGGTTTATAGTGGGTGTTTGAGGGTGGATTTTTTCAATGAAGGAAACCCTAAACATGACGTGCTTCTAATACGTTCAGCCATTGGTTACAGTGCGATTGGGGGGGCGGGACAGCCTTAACACTGAATCTCATTCCGGAACGATACTGTCCACACAGTTAAAAAGGAAACACGTATCGATGCACGATCCGGAGTGAGACCTGTTGAGATCAGGATTTATTTCTAATCGGGATAACGTCCTTTAACACGGAAATACCGTGTTAATCCGAAGTGCCGTCTGAACTGCGCAAACTCAAAACGTTTTGAATTCGAGATAACTATGCCATGAAGACGCACCCAATAAGTAGAGAAAACCTTTACTTGAAAAAAACTCATTAAATATAAGTCCACATGTATTCATAGACACCCACAGCAGACTCATCACTTAGAATTAGAACATAATAGTCATGTTATAAGATCCCGCTTCAGATGATCATGCTTAATAGCTGCTCCATTATATTATAACCACTCCCAACTTAATTTGCAATTGTACATGTTTCCTCTTCTCTGCTTTCACCACATATTTTTAAACCACTTACGATGGATTCTACTATGACTTCAGTCAGCACATGATATGTAACCTTCTTTAATTCCTCAATTCCTTGCTTAAATTCTTCACTAATTCCTAGCTCCTCAATCTGAGAAACACTGATTTATGAACAAATTAGAATATGTTGTTCTGTGCGGAATCAACTGTGCAATATTTTACCCATTTCAGTTCTGCATGAAAAGGTTAAGATATTCAAAAATGTTGAGTGCCCTTTTTCAAGACAGAGCAAGACGTCTGGCACCACATGTTCATGCCTCTTGCATGAAACCTGAAATCTGTACTGTTTGGATTTTGTTTCTATCTTCCAAGTTTCTGCCACTCTTTTAAACTTGCTTGTTCAGTTCCATAGGAAGGAACCGAACAAGTGCCAATATATTGTTCCAGCATTCAACACAGTAATCTGTAATAGAAATACAACTCAGACAGGTGTACCGCTTTCTTTCCTAACAGTGTGAGGCTAGAGAGTTCAAATCCTCACTGAAAAGATGAAACAACAACAATAACAAAACGAACCATGGAAAGTATTTCATGGTTTTACTTATGTGATTTGTTACTGAGAACAAGTACTGATTTATATCTTGCTGTAAGTTAACATTAAACATTTTGTGGTACCTTGAAACTTTAGGACAATTTCATGCTATAAGGTAGATGTAAAACAGCCATTGGAAGATTGCACCTATGCTATTTTATTGCTATCCTATTCTACAAATTTGGCTTATCCTAGCCCAAGAATTCCCAAAGTGGTCAAGAGGTCTTCTCAAGGGCTGATAATTTTCATTATTTCATTGAAAATTCATATATGCAGTATTTGTTTCTTTACTCTCATAGTTCATCCTTGATCGAAGAGTGTCACCTTGGTATAAAGAGTTGATGGACTGAGCCACAATTTGTCCAGTGCAGACACAGAGTGTTAGCAGGGAGTGGCCTCTCTAGTCCACACCAGAGTGCGGGAGAGAGAGTCTTGGAAGAGGGCTAGACCCTATATTGGACCATTCCTAAGGTAAGTACAGAAACAACAATTAAAAAATGGGGAGGGGTGAACTTGTAATCAAAGGTAGAAACACCCAGGCGCTTTATCACAGCAATAATCCCCAGAAACAACTTTAAACATATTTCCAGTTGGGTATGTATAGAATAGCATCTCTAATCATTTTCAAAATATTCAAGACAGCCCTGTTTTTCCTAAATGGGGGTGGGGGGGAAGATGTAAGTTTTAAATACTAGGAGCAAGAATATGCTGCCTCTCCCAACTTTCTTGGATCTTAGTGGTAAGGTGGGGCTACTGGCCATGTCATGTTATGACATTATTGCATGACAACATGCAATTCTGAGCCTGCTGGGACTTCCTCCAGCTACTGCCAGGGTTCTAGAAGCTTCTAGCAGACACATCAGCATAACATGATAATGAGCTAATCCAGATCCTTGAAAGGCCAGGAGCCACTTTGCCCAAGAGGAGTGGAGAAAAAAGCTGGGAAAATCATCCATTAGCTCCCAGAAATGGTGCTTCCCTCCCTAATCTGTCATCCAAAAAGCCACCATGCCTGAGGGAAATGGAGGAGAAAGAAAACAACTGGAGAGACTCCTTCGTCACTTCCCAGAGCTGGCCCAATCCCATCCCTTGCTAAAACTTTCTTATGCACTCCTGGCTGTATTAACATCTCAGCCAGAGAACACACAGGATAAACAAAAGCACCCTGCTCTCAACCATTATCAAAAGAGCCACCTTACCTGAGGGGAGCAGATGATGTAGAGCAACCTAGGAAGATTCTGCCTCAGCTCCCAGAAGTGGCTTTCCCACTGCCTCAATTATCATCAAAAGAGTCATTGTGCCTGGGGGAACTGGAGAAGATAGACCAACCCGGGAAGATCCTTCATCAAGTCCCAGTGGTGACCCAGTCTCATTCCTTGTGCAAACTTGCTTAGACATTCTGGGTGCACTAACATCCCAATCGGAGCAGATCACTATTTCCAGTACTTAGAGCTATTGTTTGTTTGGTTTCTAAATGGACAAAGAAAGGGGAAAAGGATAATGTAATAAACCATGCTGGGGATGTGGGAAAGAAGGTGCCACCAACATGCAGGAATTATATTTCTTTTGTCTTTTGCTGGGCAATGCATGGACTGGGAGAAGCAATAGAAACAGAGTAATCAGTTTGATGCTGCAGCATTGAGCATCTATGTGGATTATAGGAAGACGACAGCTCTTACATCTATACTATAAATCCTATTAGCCATTACAGCATTATTGTATACCATTGGCCAGTTTCAGGAGAAGTAAATATGGAAATCAATGTCCTGTAGGATTCTGGTGTGTGTGTGGAGGAACAAGTCACCAGGATGCATGAACTTTAGAGACACTTTTCCAATGTTACCTTCAAATGTAATTGTTCTTGCTTGAGACCAAGTATTTGTAAGGCAGAAATGCCCATTTTTATAAAGTGAATGACATATCTGTTTTCTCTGAAAGTGTACAATGCAAGGTTCCCAGCACCTGTAGAAAGCAGAGATAAGACAATTTCCTGCCCACTGCATTTCAGAGGAACAACAGGTGAGAACTCCTATTATCCAAGCCACTTTCCCAGGTGAGCTTTTGCAGAAGTGGTCAGGTTGTTGTGTTTTTCGAGTTAGGAGACCCATACCACTTCGATGCACATGTACAAAATTATACTAAATTTGAAAAGAAAAAAATTAAAAGAAACCAACAACCTGCTGAATTTGCATTATTGCTGCTACTGTTGCATTGTTTTCGAATATATTTACATCAACATGTAAATATATTCATGCTTTGTGTTATTTGTGTCTGGTGCCCTGAGTACATGGTAGAAGTGTGCCACTTAAGGCAGTACCCATGCTTGGCTTCTGAAGGGCAGACTACCTACAATACACAGCTCTGCCCTTCAATACCTCATCAGTGTTTCCAACATATTTGTCATAAGAACATAAGAGAGGTCCTACTGGTACAGGCCACAACCCATCTAGTCCAGCATCCTGTCTCACATGGTGTCCCACCAATTGCTTCTGGGCATTCTCAAGAAGAAGGCAAAGGTGAAAACTTCACCAGTTCCCAAATCCCAGCAAAGGAAATACCTAGGTATCACTCCTAGTAATTATTGGTACAGCTGTCCACCATGAAGTTATCTATTACTTTCCTAGAGCTATCCAGGCTGGTAGCTGCCAGCATCTCTTCTGACAGTAGTTGCCTTACTGTACCTAATGGCTCTGGATGGGATCTGGCCATGTACAAAGTATTTTCTCTTCACCATTGAAAAGCCACAAGTATCTGATCATAACTAGTATGAAGAGGGGTTTGAGAAAGGCTCAGTCCCTCCTGGCTGTCCCACCACCCTCAGTTGTAAAAGGGGTGGGCACCTGGAAGAGGGCCTTCTCAGCTATGGCCTCTAGGTTTGTGAAATAGTCTTCCCCTTGAGGTGTGTCAGGTCCCTTCATTGTATATGTTTAGGAGGGCAGTGAAGACGCAAGTCTTTACCTTGGCCTTTGGTTAAATGGGAAGATACTTTCTCTTCCCACTTTACAGACACTGTTACTGTTTTAATATATATCTGATCTTAAATGTTGTCACCTCCCCTGAGGCCCTCAGGTAAAGAGTGGGATAGAAATATAAATAATAAATAAGACAGTTGTAGAGGCTGGGTTTTGCAAGGGTCCAAAGAGAACTTTGTGGGAGTGGACAAAACTCCACACTTATCTAGCACCCCCAATCAGTGTAGACAACCTGACTCAGATGGATTAGTACAAAGCAACATCCTACATTTTCTGAACACTTCCCAAAATCCTCCCAAGGTACACCACAGCTTCCTGAACACAGAGCTGAAGTAGTTGAGAAATCTGAGACTCACATGAGTTCTTCTTTGCCAAGACAAATTACGGTTTGTCATTATGTCTAAATTAAAGCATAATCTTCATCTTTTTTCATGATTCCTTGTACAGATTTGGATTTGGTACATGCTCCTCTGTAGTATTTTTGTTTGCTTTCTTTCATTTTGACTTTTTAAGATGTTTGCTCGCCCAGGGAGGATGAAAGGGTGGAGTACTAAATATGCTAAATAAATAAATAATGTTCCATAGGATAGTGTTTCGCTGCTAACTAGAGTAAACATTACATTAAAAGCGTGTCAGCAGTGCTTTGACAGGCAACGGGATTGTTCTCCAAGAACTCTAATAGCCTGTAAAAGAGGTGGAGTTTTGTCCACTCCCCCAAAGCCCTCTCTGGACCCAGACTGGGTTTATTGCAGCTACCAATGAGTCATAAGCACGCTTTCAAAGTCAACATGTTGGAAACATGGTAGCTGCATAACTATAAGTATCCTTGAGTATTAAGCAAGGTGTGCTGTCATGGGGGGGGGATGAGTACCATTTTATGAATCAGAGAGGTCAAAAGGGAGATGAATTTTGTCAGAAACCTAAAAGGTTTCTGTTGCAGAGATACTAACAGAGCCAATCTGAAAATAACACCTAACAGGGGGTATGAAAACAAATGCTTTTTTTTTGGGGGGGGGGGAAGAAAATTTGTATGCATTTGAATAGATCCCCTTCGAATGTGGTAGGATTCATATTTCATATGAATGTTCAGTCCTATATGAATCCCATATGAATGCATATGAATAGCATATGAATCCCATACAAATCCCATATGAAGCTTCATACAAATGCATCAAAACATTTAATTCAAATTCAAATGTCAGTCTTCAAATGTGTCAACATTCTATTCGAATTCAATTCATATGAATTTATGAATGTTGCAAATATTTGGGCACCTCCCTAGAAATCACACAAATAGTCTCATCCATTGCTAAAAATATTTCGAGTTCCAGAATCTAAGTCAAGCCAGATTGCTTTAAGCTGAAGCAGAGACCCGTAGAAGAAAATGGCAAAGACTGTGGGGCAGATACACGAGAAATTCAAAGTGTGGTTGCAGTTAGATCAGCCAATGACAGCATGCAGCATTGTGATTCTAGTAATAGAAAGCCATGTATGGGACTTGTCTGGGGACTTTTTAAGTCACAGTTTAGGACAAGAGGTCTGTCACCTGAAGATACTCATCTTGGGCGGGGGGGGGGGGAGATGAAACATGACTGCAGTGTTAGTCTATGGGGAATTCAAAATGGAACCAATGCGATTTGAGTGTCATGGATAGACTAGTGTTGTATTAGTGCAAACCTTTATTGGGGGTCATATGCTACCACATATATGATTGTGCCAACCATCTGCAGGACTTCTGGGCTGAACAGATCTGCTGTGGCTTCATTCAATTTAGAGTAAAGAAGCCAATTGAACATTGATGGTTCACCTGATAGCACTGGTGCATATCATTTCTAGTTTTCAATTTAAAAGTATTTCACATTACATCTCTACATTACACTTTTCCATTTCGGCATCTTGGTGAGCTTGTATCTAGGTTGTACCACTTCAGACTTAATATTTAATTTTTTTGAAGAAATCTGTCTACAGTGTCATTCAGAAAGACATGAAGACAATGCTTTAGGCCAAATTTATTTTTCAAACCATTGCAGAAAGGTCTCACTATTCTTTGGTGGTTTTGGATTCAGTTTTAATTTGGGTAGGTATAAATTAATCCAAATTCTTAATCCTATATCACACTGATGGAAATATTCCTGACTCATTATTCAGTACTCTTGGAGATGTACATGAAGACCTCTGAAAATTCATAGCATGGCTTGACCAAAACCTATACAAACTGGTCACAGTTTGGCCCTGGTCACACCTATATGAGACAGAATGACCTGTTCATAATTCAAACTGAAGTTATAGCAGTTCTGTTCATATCTAGGTAATTATAGCTCATCCTTAGGCCATCCTGGCTCTGGGCTGCATCGCTCACACCTTTCCCCATGATTGACCTGAGCCTTCTCCACGGACTCTTGGCTCTCCACCTCTTTTACTGCATCAAAACTATCTCCTTTCTTATTGGATGCCATTTTGTCACTCAAGGGAGGTGAGGGGGTGTGTTTGTGGTTCTTTTTGAAGCCTGCTCCACCACCCCCACACCCCCTTTCTTTCTTTCTTGTGTGCTTTTCTTCTCTGTGCTTTTCTTCTCCATGCCCCCTTTCTTTTTTATGTGCTTTCCCTCTCTGTAATTTTAAAAAATAATGATAAATTTGCAGAAAAAAAGGCTAGACAGAGGAATCATACACATACACTGAGGGGAGGTACTTCACAAACTCTCTATGTGCTGCCAACCCCTAGACATTGGACAAAAGGAAAGACTGTATCCCACCCACCACAGCACAGTTCAGCCTCCTTTAGCTTGTCCCTGCCCCCTGCTCACATTGAGGAAAAGAAGATGACCTGGGGTGCCAGGATAGGCTGAGTCTTCTGGAAAAGATTACTCCAATTAGAATGGTCTAAAGGGGGGTAGGCCAGCTTGGAAAATGAATTTAATAAAAATAAACGCAACCTGAAAATGACTCGAAGTCATCTTAAACTAAAAGAGTGACCAGGGCCTTTGTTTTGTTATCCTTCCCTGCCCTTGAGACTGTGAAGTAGGGCCCATCTGCACCTAAGTTTTAATCCAACTTTACCCCACCTTTAGAGTGGGAGATGACATCAGCACAATGACTAGTCATTTTCTGTCCATGTTATCTAACACAAAGGCAAGTTTTCTGGGCTAGATACTGCTTGAAGAATTCAGCTCTCCCCTTTCTCTCACTCTGAAGGTGAAGGCTAGATTCAAACTTAGGTGTAGATGGGCCCAGTGATGTAGCTACAATTCCTCCAAGAAACCCACACTTGTATAGAGTGTCTAAAGGAAACATCCAAAACTTGAACAGTGCTTGCCTGCTCAGCACTGTTCTCAAGCACTTGTACTTAGAATTGCACTAAGACATATCAATCTTGATTTTCACTTGTCCATTTGAAACATTCCCTGGAATTCCTCATCAATTTGTCTGTGTGTGTATGAGGTGGGCGGGTTGCATAGGTAATTTGTACCTCTTTGGTACAGCACTACCTTATGCTCATTTGGGAGCTCAACAGAAACATTTTCTAAAGCGCATAAATCTAATTTTGTACTTGAAATAATAACAGAATCCAGCTGTGTAGGTACAGAATTATCTGTCTCTCATTCTTACTCCACTCCTTACTCTGGGGCCCTGTGTTCCAGCTCCCCCCCCCCCCTTGGCTAAGGAGAGCACAGTCCTGCAGTGCCTTTCCTGCCTTTCAGCAATGCTCTTTAAACTGAGCAAAGGGATCAGAAGTTGATTGATTTGAGCCACTCCCTTCTCCTCCAGGGGCTGAGAATGCAGCTTAATCTGTGTTCGCAGTCTCTGCTGGCTCAGTCAGTGGGAAACAGGACAGGAACACGGAGTTCTGGTTTTCAGTGTCTCAGCCTAAAGGAATACAACCAGGGCTACTGGATTAGTTCATCTGAAAAGATAGACTCCCTCCCCTCGTCTGTTCATTCTTTGTGTTTTTCTAGGCGTGAGCTCATAAGAGGGTTCTAGCCCAGCAGTGATCATAAGTCTTCTGTTCACATTATCACTAGTGTGTGAAAGAGAAGTGAAGCCTCAATCTCACCAAGACAGATGATCCCTGTTTTGCTCAAAATAATTTCAAGTGTGAGGAGGTAGCTGAGCAGCTAACATCTGAAAATCCTGGGGCCTGTTCACTCTTGGCCATATTCTAGCATATATCTCAGGGTAGGGGTCTGCTGTCCACATGCTAATGCATATTCTAACAGGTCTCGCCTGGGGCTTGCTGTGGCCTGAACTAGCATGTGGAAAGCAGGGGCCTATTCTGGGATCTATTCCAGAATAAAGCCAAGTGCGAACAGGCCCACTTGTGTACATTTTTATCAGGCCATTGGTTCTCATAGATCTTCTCTTAGCTATAGCAGATTTGGAGTAGGGGATCTCTCCCACTCCTCTCACCTGAGATCTTCTGAACTAGCACTGGTTCATTGTTGAGAAATATATATTGACTGAGAACGGGCGTGTGGTGTAAAACGATGCCTAATCAAAGAAAGAGTAGCAGCTCTAGATGGTGATGGCTGAGTAAGCAGGGGGGAGTTTTAAGGGCGAGAGAGATTCAGAAAATGCCAGGTAAGGGCCGATTAATTCTGCTGTTGAACTTCTTCACTCTTCTTTTCACCTCACCTGATTTGACTGTTCTGTGTTTCTCCTTGCTGGGGGCAAGTGGGAGCAGTTAACATCTTGCTCACCTTTTCTGTGACCCTTCCATTGCCACACCTTAGTTGGGTGACGATAACAAAAACAGAGCTGAGAATTCCCAAAAGGGCGAGGTCCAGTTAATCCTTTCAGAACAACACCAACCTGATACTTCATGGGTGGGTCCCTGGTAGTCTCAGAGTGAATTAACATCTCCTATTCTCTTCCTTATCCACTTCTCTGACTGTCTTTTTTCCTCCCTGCCTTCTATTTTATTAAGGCAGTCATCTGTCCCATTCTCCAGTGATGACTGCAATGCCTCTCCTACCTATGGAGTTAGCGTCTTAAACAAGCAATGTTTTTTTCCCCTTGACTTTTTCATTTCTTTCTCCCTTCCTCTTTATCAACATATGGAAACCTGCAGTGGAAAAGTACACAGGATGCTATACACCAACATACATAAGTGTGTGTATACAATACACTTTAAAGTATATACTTTGCAGTGTATGTACATATTTTTGCCCTCTCCACACACATTTGCATGTTCACACAAATATTACTGCCTCATCTGGGTTAATAACTCTGTGCTCTTGCTGCAACCTTTGTAGGAGGAATGCATGGGCACCAGCAATCCGAAGTTCATGGTGGGCAGATGCCACCACAGATCTGTTCTATTTGTAGATCAAATTTTCTCACATTTTGGTTTGGGTTCCAAAAGTATTGCATTTGGAGGAGAGAAAGGGAAAGATGGCTTCAACTATTTCTGAAATCTCTGAATATCTTTGCATGGCTTTATTGTTTCATTTGTTACCAGGGAACTCCAGCACTCACAGATGCGCTGGAATTGCCCAGAACTGACACACCGGTTTATCAATTTTCTTTAAAATTCACAGGATGGCAGCAAGTGTCTCTTTGATCTGCCCCACTCTGGACTTTAAAGAACAATAGCGCATTGGTCCAAGTTGTTTCTGAATGTGTAATGGACCACCAGATGTCACTAGTTGTTGCTACCTCTCTTTGCCACTGCGTTGATGCGATTTCTACTCCATGAACATTTCATATGTATAAAATGTTAGACATTCCTACGCTCTAAGAGGGAGCCCAGTGAACATAGGCACTGAAGGAACTCACTTTTATATCTACTTTGCCAGTTACATAGAGTTAAAAGGCCCTGGGAAAAAGCTGAACACGAGTCCCTTTTGGGCTCTTCTTGTTTCCCTCTATGAGGGCAAGAGGGTCCTGGGCAAAAGGAAAGACTCCTTTGTCAAAGCAATTTGTCTTGAAACATGGAAACATTCTCAATGTACTTATTGGGCCCTTGCATCTTTAATGGGATCACTTGGGCAGGCAAACCTGTTGAAAGTGAAGTTCCTTGGTGTCACAGGAATTGTTGGAAGATCAGGGACCTCAACTTTATGAGCATCAACATATGATTGGAAACCTCCAAGGTGCAATCATGCCTGTGTGACAATAAAAAGGTATAGGGTATCATGAGACACTCAAGTAGATTAAAGTTATTCTTTTACTCCACATTTAATATACTGGGGTGTGGCAGAAGAAGATGTCATGTTACATATTGCTGAATAATGCTGTATAAAGATCCATTATGTTATCTGAAGCCCACAGTACAAAAGCAGGCATGGCCTGGAGAACTGCTGAGCATCTTGACCCAGGTTCATTCACATAGCCACTTGGGACAGTCCACAAATTTGCTGGGGCTGAGTGATTCATACCATCCTGCCCTTTCAGCATCTGAGCACCCTCAGCCCACCATAAGAGTGATCCACCAGGAATTACTCCTAGGTTGTTCTCTACAGTCCTGTGTGTCGACTAAACACTCATGTATGCATGAGGGTGAGGGTGGAGATGACATCCTGTATGTACAAGGTGGGGATGGAGGTGACATATAGGAAGGACGTGACACTCTTTGTCACTTCTACACTCTTGTATATTCAAGGGTTGGGAAGGATGTGACTTGATAGTTGAAACTGAGACCAGGGGCATTTCTACATTTGCCTTCCCATCTGTTGAGTGGGAAAGATGCAGAACAAACTGATGTGTGCTAGTATCCACACTAGGCAATGCTAGTACACGATAGCCTAACCCTCGTATGCCTGGACATTCACCTGGGTCTGGTTGTGCATCTTATCATCCACAGGGCACTACCATTTTGGTTGTGGTGGCCAATGTGACTGCATGTGTACCAGCACTGGCGTCACACTGACGATGATGCTCTGCAAATGTGCAGTCACATCAGCGGTCATCTGAGGTGATGAGGTGAGCACCTCAGGTGGCCTCCTTGCAGCAGACATAGTATAGATGGTTGCCGCGTGTATGCTACAGGTAAGCTTTTGGTTGGGATTGGGGAGGGTTGGGTTGCTTATGGTGCATGATATTGTACCCCACAGCTAGTATGCAATTAGTTAACATGTGGGCAGGCAGGGGGCATTTGTAGACTATAAACGCCTCCTGCAAGTGCAGATGCACCTGCACAGTTGTTAACTAGTTGCATACTAAAAGGCCAATTGCATACTAAGAGGCCTCAGAGTTGAGTACAGAGATTTGGAACTGAAGCCCCTTTTGGGCCACACTTCCTGCCCTCCCATGTGATTCCAAGCGTGGTTGGGGTCTGCTGCTCTTTCATCATTCTACTGTTGGTGTTCCCATGAGATTTTGAGGAGTCATCTCATTGCCTCACTGTTGCCAGTTGCCCCTAACATTTCCAGGGCAGGCCTTTGAGTTACAAAGTTGTACACCATAAGAATGCCGCCTCTATTACTGTCTGGTAAGAGGAAACTGAAGTTGTGATTTATTTAAGGCATTCTTAATCCTTAGGTTGGGGTTGTACAGGCACAAGTGTTTTGGTTGCACAATCATGCTTGCTGAGCGACACTCTAACCACCCTTTTCTCTTTGCACAAGTCTTATGCCCAGCTTCTTTATGGAGTAGAAGGTGAACCACACCCAAACTCTGCAAATACCCTAATGCTGTCAGATAAACTCTTGTAACAAGAAAGGTATGCTACAATGATATTCTCTAAATTTTCTTATGCCAGTGGAATATGGAGGAACTAAATAAAGAATCTAACAATGATGGGTTAATGAATGACAAATAGAGATAAGCCCAGGGCACGCCAGAGTGAATTCTCACTTGTTTTCTTCATCCTTCATTTTAATCATGTTTTTATATAACTGTCATGACTTTAGTTGTATGTTTTGTATACCACTTCAAGATTATACTTAATAGGACAAGGAAATATTTAGGAAATATCCGGATATCAGCTTCATTATATTTTATTCAAAAATCATGCATAAATGCATATTGATAACATACCAACCAATTAACTAACCAACCAACTAAATAATACAGACTAAATAATTTTGTTAAGTAATCAAGTTTCTAACTTTAAACCAACCAGATATTTCACTAGCTCACTTAGAGGAAATACCTTCCCTGCACATATGCAGGGCCAAAATGTGTGTGAAAATGGCTGCCACACATATGTGAGGGCCCAGCGATCACTACTTCTGAGTATTTCACACTGATTAAGGTAGCCACCTCTCCAAAGGTAATACCTCACCATTGCTAGAACTAGTGTCCAGACAGGTAAGTGCCTGCACTTGCTGCATGATTTTGCCCTGCTGTCCACCAGGGACAGAAAAATCCAAAGAAGAGCCCACATTTTCCTGTCACTGTTTTCAGGCATCCAGTGATTCCTTATTGTAATGTTTTCAGTCTTATTCATAGTAACTGTTTGCTACTTATATAAGACACTACTTAAAACACATGACTTAAAATTACATTTTTATCTCATGTGTATGACCTGATGCCTTTAAATGTGGCAATGTTCCATTTTGTAGAAGAAGAAGAGTTGGCTTTTCTACCCTGCCTTTCTCACCCATTTAAGGGGACTCAAAGCAGTTGACAAAGCTTTTCTATTCTTCTCCCCACAACAGAACACCCTGTCAGGTAGGTGGGGCTGTGAATGCTCAGAAGAGACCCGTGACTAGCCCAAGGTCACCCAGCTGGCTTCATGGGGGAGGGCGGAATCGAACCCGGTATTTCCAGACAAGAGTCCATCTCCCTAACCACTAGACCAAACTGGAAAGTTAGACAGCAGATTATAAAGGTCAGTTATTAATGTGAGAATATGTTCTGAAATAATGATCAGATGGAACCTGTGAGTCTCCACCTGTAGTCAGATGTAGCAGCAGCAGCAGCATTGGCTTTTCTACCCCGCTTTTCTCACCCATTTAAGGGCACTCAAAGCGGCTGACAAAACTTCTGTCAGCCCACAACAGAACAACTTGTGAGGTAGGTGGGGCTGTGAGAGCTCAGAGGAGAACTGTGACTAGCCCAGGGTCACCCAGCTGGCTTCATGGGGGAGGGTAGAATTGAACCCAGTATTCCCAGATAAGAGTCTGACTCCTTAACCACTAGACCAAACTGGCTCACAAAAGAGGTGCCTCAGAAGTGCCTCAGAGAGCCAGCACAATCTGGTTCCCATTCTGTCTCTAATCCACCATTTCTAACACAGAGTATTCAGGAGAGGAGGGAGGGGCAGCCTCCAAGCTTTTGCTAAGTTGCCTCAAGAATGTTTTTATTTGCTGTGTCTGATCATGAGCTTCTATTTACTATTTGTTTATACTTCTCTTGTTTGTAATGAAAATAAGATGTCTGCTGTGTTCCTTTTAGCATAATAGTGCCTGATGAGAGAGTGGCAGAAGTTACACTTATACTGCTAGCCCGATTCCATTGTGTGATGACATCAACAAGTCAAATAGCAAAACAGAGGATGGAATGAGTTACCCAGTGAGCTTTATCTGCACAGCTCCCTGGTTTGATTTACAAAGTGTTGGCCCACCAGTAGAAAGGTGTGCCATAGTGACGTGTACAAATGTGGGGGTTTTTTTGCTTTCGATTTGTATCGAGTCTAATGTAAGAAAATTCATATTCATTTGAATAGATTCCCTTTGAATGTGGCAGGATTCTATTCGATATGAATGTATTTGTATGAATTTGTACAAATATCTGATATGAATGCATACATATCTGATATGTATTTGATGTGTATTCAACACATATCCATACATATCTGATACATATTTTATATGTATGTATCCAATATGTATCCAATACATATCACGTAACATATCCTTTCTGAAAATGTCAAATCTGTCCTGAATCCACTTTGAATCTGCTCTCAAACCATGCTGAATGCACTCTGGATCCATTGCAGCTAAACTCCTGACCTGCCTGGTTGTTTCGAGGGTCATTGTTTGCTCAAGCACTTGACATAAGTATCTGCTTCCAGCTGTGCATCTTATACAAAAGGCTTTATCTTTGGCAAACTCAGATGCTTGGGTGCTAATAATGTCCCATCAAGGTATACTGGTCAGATCTGCATGAGTAAACTAAAGGAGTAATATTTTTGTCTGTTCAGCATTTCTAGGAAGCTCTGTCCTGAAAGCATGCCTATAGAGGCATTATTTCTATTTTGATAAGCCTGGCATGGAATTATGATATTACATACTCATAACTCCTTGCATACAGCTTTATGTCAACTAATAAATGCCAACTATCACATTTGCCATAAAGACAGCATTGCATGTCAGTGTATTATGGTTTTGCCATGGCTTCAGAGAGACAAGAGGGTCATTGGGCAGGGGCACACAGACTTATATTTGCAGATATCAATAGTGATGTTAACAAATGAGGTATCTTCCAGATGTTTTGGTATGAGGTTAACCTGACTTTCATGTTCCCCACTGCTGTTGGATCCCACTGCCTATTATCCTTGACTATTGTCCGAGTTGGCTTGGTCTGATGGGAGCTCCAGTATCATCCACAGGGAATTACATTGGCCATCAAACCCTCTGACTGCAGATCATGAGAACCATAGTGCAAAATGCAAACTTTTCTCAGCTTTTGACATATGCAAAGCTGTTGGTGCATGTGAACCAAAAGAACATCAAAACGATGCCTTTACCATTACCCCCCTGAGTTTTAATATGAGAAAGATTGTAAAGTGGTGAAGAAACTTTCTTTCAGAGAGCTCTGTTCAGCCTTAGGTTTTCATCAAGGAATTGGTTATCCTGAACAGCCCAAGGTTCACTTAACCACCAATTGAAAGCAGTGCTTTTATTCTAAGACTCTCTACTTAAGCTGGGTATTATGAGTCCAGATGCTTGGCAGGTGCCTGCCTAACTTTGTTTTGAGGGCTGCCAGGGAAGGAGGCTGAATAATCATCCTTGACAATTTATTTCTCTCCTGAACTGCTCTTTTAGTGAGGGTTTTGTTCATCATCGTGGATAAATCTATCTGTCAGTAGTTCAGGACTATCACTCCATGCTTGAAATGCCCAAAGTAGTCAAGTTGTTATACCTGAACTAAAGCAGCATTTCTTTTTCTTTTCGTTCCATTTACTCCAAAAATAAGAAAACAAAGCACAAGCTGAAACAAGATGATACCTGAATCCATGAAAGTCACCCCTGCTGCTCCGTTCATTGTGTTTATACTGTAATTACAGGTAGGTTACAAAGGAACTGGAGCATGGAATTTCTGACTGATCTTCACATTCAGCAATGGGGAACATGAAAGCCACATTGTTACATGTAGTCATTGGCACAGGTCTGAGTCAAAATTGTCATTCTCTAGCCAAGGTGGAGCTGAGAAAATGTTGAGGTCCCATTTCCGCATTTGAATATGTCACTCAGTGTGTTCAAATGTACCGGGATCAAATAACAAGAATAACCTAATGACAGTGGCTTTTACACATTGATCATGCAGCTGTTTTATTGCCATCAGGATTAGAAATAGTTCTTTAGAACTGGAAATGCCCACAGCATCATGAGGAAGGTTGCTGGACTTGGGTTATAAAAGCAACTGCTCAACCAATGTCAGCTGAGAGACAATATCCCTTCTTTGAAAGCTAACAATTATTGAAGAAGAGTTGGCTTTTCTACCCAACTTTTTTCATCCATTTAAGGGGACTCAAAGTGGCTGACAAAGCTTTCTGTTCTTCTCCCCACAACACAACACAACACCCTGTGAGGTAGGTGGGGCTGTGAGAGCTCAGAAGAGAGCTGTGAGTAGCACAAGGTCACCCAGCTGGCTTCTCCCATATCAGCAAGCCCATGCCTTAAGATCTGGAATGGAGGCCCTCTTGGTTGTCCCACCATCTTCAGTAGTAATAGGTGTAGGCACCCAGGAAAAGGCCTTCTCAGTGATGGCCCCCAGGCTATGGAATTGTCTCCCCCTTGAGGTGCCTCAGGCTCTCCTATATATAAGGGCAGTGAAGATGCACCTCCTTACCCTGGCCTTTGGTTAAATGGGAATATACTGTCTCTTCCCACTTTACAGACACTATTATTGTTTTAATATATACTGTTGTTATTTTTAATATATGTCTGATTTTAAATGTTGTTACCCGCCCTGTGACCTTCGGGTACAGGGTGGGATGGAAATACAACAAACAAACAAATAAATGTAGGGGGGCAGAATCAACCCCGGTATTCCCAGATAAGAGTCTGGCTCCTTAACCACTAGACCACACAGGCAAAGAGCTCCCTTTCCCTATCTTTCCTTAGCCTACCTTTCTCCTCACCTGTTACGGCAGGGTTTCATTTTTACTCACTGCACTGTAGGCAAAAAGAGAGCACAACCTTAGAAGGAAACAACAGGCTCTGTGGTGGCTCTGTGTCCTTTTAACTTCTAGGCCCCGTTCCCATTACAAGCTTAAAACGGTTTTCCTAAACCGAAATAAAAGAACCAGATGCAAACACGAATTTGCCTGATCCCGTTACTTTCAACTTTAATCGCGTTCAATCCTGATTCTGAAAGCACTTGAAAACTTCATTTGGGAAAGCGTATCTTTTTCTCCCCACCCATTACCAGTCATGGTGCCCACCCCCTCTCTCTGATTGGGGTTCCTCCTGCCACAAAATTTTTGACGTGACAAGGGCGGGGAGTTCCTAGAGTGCTATTGGGGGAGGGAAATCCTAAACACCTAGGCAAGGTGAGTTTGAAAATTGCCACAGAATGTAAACCCTACCTAACTGCCGGTGTTTGCAGGCATTCACAATTTTCAGCATGTCTTCAAGAAGCTCCAGTTTAAAAAGTCTAGCTTAAAATGGGCTTTGTTTAAACATTTTTTTAAAAAAAAAGAATATAATCAAACAGCCTATCAACAGAGTTTCGACTAGCACAGATTATGTCAAGTAAGAAATCTGGGAAGGTGCTTTTTCTATAGTTGAACTTATTATTATATTTTATTCATGGGGAACTTTTCAGACAAAACCTAGGTATAAGGATGAAATTCTTCTACTGCAACAGATAACTAGCCATATATAAAATCTGATTTACAAACTGCTAGCTGGATAGAGGCATGAAGTTGCTTGGTTTTGATCAACAATATTTTTGCTCATACTGTGTCTTCTTTGGAAGCAGAAAACACACAAGAATTATGTAATTCATATTTCCTTTAAGCGCCATTGCCAATAAAGATGTTTAACCTCCTAGAAAACTTTCTGATCTTAACTAGTATTTGCTGTTACATTCCGCTGAGGTTCAAAACATTTGAGACAGAAGGGGGTGAACCAGGATACCTCTCATAGAGGAGTCTTATTCTGATAGGGTGGGGTGAGGGAAGTTCTTTCCGTCTCCCTTTTCCTCCCTTCCTCCCTTTAAAATTTAGTTTCATTCTGTTTACAAAGATATGGGTCTTTGTTGCAATTAAAAGATTCCAGTGTGGCAGCCTAACACACCAGTAGAACAGGATTCCAGCTTTCCATGGTAACAGTCGCATGTTTAGCCAATCCCACCCAGACAACCTTAATCCTACCTTTGTGGTCACCCTGAAAAAGCTTCCAGCTCTGTTATCAGATGCAATCTTCCTTGGGTAAATATTTACTAGAATCAGCTTAAGTTTTTCTTGGGGCAGAAGTAAGGGAAAGGCTTGTTCTATTCCAAGCTCTCCATGTTCTGGAGAGACTAAACTTTTTTTTTTCTTCAAAATGTCCAGTTTATGTGTGCGCTGACTTCCTGGTTAATAGGAGATTCAACATGGGTAATTGTGTTGCTAGCAGAATGACCTTGTGATTGCATATGTCTGAAATCTTAACCTTCAGGAGCTGTTTTCAAATTACGTGAAGGGATCTTTTTGGAAAGAGTCTCCTCTGTCTTTGTCTCTGTCTCTGTGTAATGTTCACAGCAGGAGAAAGCAGAGCTTTCTTCCTCTTAGTGTCAATAACCTGCAGATATTGCAAGGATAGCCCAAGTTTCTAATTCCATAGAATTTTGCAAAAACCAGAAAGTCCAAAATTGGAGATTTCAAATGAAAATGGGTCTGTTTTAACATTAGATCAGATCTTTGGACTAGATTAAATGCTTCCTAAATGATTACATTATCCAAACTTGATTGGAGAAGAACCTCTACTTTGCTTCTATGTTTTTGTTGCTGTTTCCTCCATGTGCTTGACTTTATGATAAATCCAAGGGCTGCCATCATGTGTTGATTTAGGCCATTGCTCCATAGCTGTGGTTGGATGCATTGGAAGCAAGCAGTCCCATAGAAGGGCCTACCCATAGTGCTGCCAGGTGCTTCTCTGACCCCATTTTTGGTATGTGAGGACATCCAATGACTTCTTGGCACAATGGTTCCCTGCCCTATGAATAATATTTCATGCCCTCACCTCCAGCCATACTTGGTGGGTATTGTGCTCTCCAATGTGCACCATTGCCTCCACAGCAGTAGACATGACACCCCAGATGGTTCTGACGAGGTTAATGGTGATACAACCTCTCTTGCTTACCTAGTAGATTTTCAACCTAAGTGTTTTCTGTAGCTGACATCAAGAGCACTCATTGAACAACCATAGCTGTGGGGCATAGAGACTATATTACTGTTTACCCAATGACCAGTTTAAACACTGACCTCTAGTCCTCTCTGTCTGGATTGGATATAGTGTAGCCCAGACTAGTTGGTAAAAATGGTCACTTAATCAAGGATACTGGTAGACCTTTTCTTAAAAGGTCTATCAAAGGACTAGGGGCTGCTAGAATGGAATAAGGAAGCATGTAGAAGGGTGAACACCTCTGTCTTCCATCTTAGTAACAGACCTGTTCCAGCAGTGCCTCAAATTGTGCTGCTGAAATAAGATCTCTGGAGTTCTGTAGGTCAGAAATCTACATTCCTGAGCCTTTGGAGTTGTTGGAGGCCACGTGCATAATAGTGCAGTCTTTGGGACTCGTGCAGGGTTTTTACCAAAATAGCCATCCAAATGCAGGAGGCTTATTCCAGTACAGCTGCCCCTCTTCAGCTACTGGATTGTTCTGGTTTGACTCAGTCTTGCTGGAATGGTACAAAAGAGGCAATTGTGGAAACAGTCTGTGTTTAGGATACATATTTAGAAATGTGTTGCACGTGTGTGTGTGGAATAGGTGTGCTTAAAACAGGTTAATATGCAAACATGTGGTGGAGAGATTTAGGGACAAATAAAAAGTGGTGAGATCTAGAGTCCAGATACACCTTAAGTTTTCATCAATGTTTGAGTCACCTTCAGAGTGAGAGGACACACCAGCAAAGTTATGAACAATTTTCTCCCTGTGTTATCTAATCCAAAGACGAATTTCTTGAGTTAAATAACGTAGAAGAAAAACTTGCTTGTAATTTTACTGATGGGTTCTCTCATCCTGAAGGTGGATTCAAGGTGGATTAAAACAACCTGGAGTAGCTAGGCCCCTGGAAACATATGATGTATCCATCTCTTATAAGGAATCATGAAAAGGAATAAATCATATAGAAGTCCAAGGGCTTTTCTGTCTAGTTTTGCTTTGCTTTTATGCAGTGTGGAATAGGGGGCAGAATATATGTTCAGAAATTATAGGTTGGTGGTTGCTTGCTTAGTGAAGGCTGAAATGTGTTGCGCTTTTACCCATGATAATCAAGAGCACAGATAATGCCAAGAAGGTTTTTGAATGTTGATTTAGTGTTGATTCATGTAAAGCAAGAGAGTGTAAACTTGACAAATAGTTTTTGAAAATGTATATTCAAGCATGGTGGGTCACATGTGAGGTGACACACAGGGAAAAAAAATAAAAGAGCAGGGAAAAATAGTGAACAGCAAAGGGTGAAAAGAGACAAAAAGCCAGCTGTTGGCAGTAGTGAGGTGGCAGTTTGCCAATGAGGGGGATGAAATGGCACAGAAGAGTTGTGGTAGGACAGAGGGGGGACACAATACCTCTTCTGGGCCTCTTTTGCCTGCATGCTAGTGTGGACAAGACAGCTCTCTGCCCTCTGATATCCCACATCAGTAAACTGGAATACTGGTAGTTCTAAAAATGAGGTTTCCCAATATACTGGAGAGGGGGATGTTTTAGTAGCACACCTTGTTGCATCACCAAAATGGGTCCCCTGAGGGCTTTGAGGCCAGGAACCTTTAATCCTGGACAAAAGGGTATGTCTCTGAAATTTGCATTAGTTTTGGAGCCTAGTACAGGGGCTAGTTAAGAACAGATTGAGATCAGTGCCTATATGATCAGATCCAGATCTGTACAAGGGAGTATAGATCCAGTTTATTAGTCATCATTTGAAAAGCTACAGATCACCTATTTATTTTTACCAGCAAGATAAAATACAAGAAGATAAAATACAAGAAGCAAGATAAAATACAGGAGAAACTTTTGAAGATAGCTGGAAGTCAATGATTTGCAATATCAATTTGTTACTTATGCAAGAGTTTTCTTGTAGGAACCTAAAGATGAATGTTTTGTGTAATTAAAAAATAATAAAAGCTATATTAAAAATAAAAATATGTTCTTATTGCCTTATTTGTAGGCATTAAAGAAAATGTATATGGCAAAAACAATTAAAGCAAAATTAACACATGTATCTGCTTGCAGTTACATTTGCAGCATCCCATTTAAATGCATACTCATCAGATGCAACTACGGTCTCAGAAAGAAAGAGCATCCTTCTTATTCTTTTAATTATGACATAAACTGGAGAGAAAGAGACATGCATGACAAAGGCACATTCCTTCTTGACAGCTCACATGCATGCAGTAACAGTGTACTGCCTTCATTAGTGTTTCCTTCACATTACCCAAGTGATGACAAGCTCTTTGCCTTCTAAGATCTTTCATTTCCAAATGGCACTGTGGGGCAATTTTTCAGGACAGGAGTGACTGACTAGCCATTTTTGGTCCACAGTCCCCTTTCATCTTCCCTGGACGGTATGCTTTCGGTGGGTGTGGCCAAAGAGATCCTGTCCACTCTGCATACCCTGTCATTTTATCTATCTATCTATCTATCTATCTATCTATCTATCTATCTATCTATCTATCTATCTATCTATCTATCTATCTATCTATCTATCTATCTATCTATCTATCTATCTGTCTGTCTGTCTGTCTGTCTGTCTGTCTGTCTGTCTGTCTGTCTGTCTGTCTGTCTGTCATCTATCTATATCTATCATCTCTCTCATCATCATCATCATTATCAGCAGCTATATCCTGCCCTTGTCCAAATGGTCCCAGAGTGGGTTACAATAAGAATAAAATATTTCAAATCTTAAAACATAATTTTTAAGTAACACCCACACACCCCGGTGGGAACAACTTCCTTCTTGACGTTTGCCAGGCGCCTACACTGTATATTTTTCAGTGCCTGGTTAAAACGTATCTTTTCACCCAGACTTTAGATGTACAAATAGCTTCCTTGTACAAATGCTGTCCTGTTAGGGAGGGTGGATGGGGGTAGGAAGGAGAGTGTGGGTGGGATGTGATCCTATCATACACAGTTTAAATGAATGAATAAACCAGAGGACCTAAGAATAAAGCTAGCGGGGTGGACAGAAACGGCATGTATATTCCCATGTCAAAGTATTTTAGGTAACTTTAGTAAGGCTAAAATGATACCTGTGGTCCTGTTCAAAATGCTAACCACAGCAATGTCTGTGTGCCCCTCATATTCTCATACCTCTCCCAATCCACTTTTTTATAGCTTAATATGTTCACGGCTGAGGGAGGATCAGACTGGCTTTGTGAAGGATCCCACCTGAACATCTGTAAACTGCCTCAAAGGAGCTTGTGGATGCAATGTGTGAAGGGATAACCTATGGCCATACCACCCTGAACGTGCCCAGTTTTGCCTGAATGGACCCTGTTACTTCGTGTGAAACAGAAACGTTTATACCAGCTTGCTACTTTATCTTTTGCTGCATTATTATTGATGCCCTAGCTGAAGAAATGATGATGATACAGTACAATCTATACCAGGTGCAATAGGATTTTAAAAAAAAGTTGTTTGAATAATCAGGTGAAACAGAGTTCATCTGTTTCTGTACCAGAGTTCATCTTTCTGGTTTGTGATAAGTCATTTCTGGAATTTCTCAACACATTGTGCCACAGGGCGCAAAAAGGGTGCTCCGGGGCTCAGTGAACCAGCTCAGCCACCTTCGTCAGACCTGCAGAACTCTCTGGAGACATATAGGTTCCGCTTATCACTTGCAGATTATTGTTTAATGCATACTGTTATTGTTTTAATAATGTTTGATTTTAAATGTTGCTACCTGCCTGGAGACCTCTGGGTATAGAGTGGGATAAAAATAGGATACATTGTGTCCTAATTCACTTTCTCCTCTGCCATGTAGAATGACAGCAAAGCAGAAGGCAAAGTATCAGTGTGGCTTCTGGACATCTTGGTTTATTGTGAGGTTCAAAATTGCTTACACAGTCATTTCTGGTCCTATGGTAAAAGCAAGGTGGTAAACCAAGAACTTTACATGCTGCCACTGTGACCTTTTTAGAAAGAGCTGATCTCACCCTGTTAATGGTGTGCCTCCTGCCTATGTGGTGGATCCCTAGCTTTCTGCCCCAGATGGCCCTCCCACCCCCCCGTTTGCCTGGAGAAGGAAAAGGAAGGAAGGCAGCCACTGCTAGCCTCCTCCTCCCAAGGTCCTTGGCTGTCTTCCTTCCTTTTCCTTTCCCCTGTTTCAACAGGGAGAAAGAAAAGGCTGGCTCGGTTTAAAGCCGAGTGAAGGAGGACAGCCGGTGGCTGGGTAACTGAGCAAGGGGGTGCACAGAGGGAAGGCTGCCCCTCTGGTGTGGCACTCCCTCACTCACCTGGCCACTGGCTGTCCTCCTTCACTTGGCTTAGGATATTAGGAGGTGGGGGCTGGCAGTGACGGTGGGGGATCGCCACACTGTGCTGCTCACAGGTGTGCTTGTGCGCACTGCAGGTTCTGTGGGAATAGCCTGGCGTGCACTCGGTGCTGTTCCCAGCCTCCAACCCATCCCACAGCAGAACCCAGAGCAAAACTGGATCAGAGTAATCTGGGTTTGCTCTGGGTTTGTGGTAGGTGGGAATGTGGCCCCAGACCCAGATAGATCTGAGTGAAGTTTGGGATGGGTTGGTGCTTGCAGTGTGAACATCAGCCACTGTCCCTGAGCTTGCTGGATGTGGGATAGTATTCCACAATAGTAAAAGGCAGAAGTCCCCTTAGAAGTTTTTTGAGAAGATGAACTATAAACTTCTGAGTAGAAATAAATAAAATTATGATGGCAGGCATATAAGTCTATCCATAGGTCCCTTTGTTGAAGTAAACAAATTCTTGTGCAAATGAAGTTCCATGTACATGTTGCTGGAGCCACAGCAGACAGAAGGATGAAATCATGATCTAACAAACATGTCTATATAGTCCGTCCTGGACGGATCAAGTATACCTATGTTGAGAGTTGTGGTTGCCTTACAAGCCTCTTTGAGCCTGGAATTCCTGATCCTAGCAAAAGCAAAAGATCAAGCTTGGTTATTTTCTACAGCTTGGATATTTTCTAAGCTTACCTTGTATCTGCAGGGAAGCCTTGGCGGGACATGGCCAACGGCTCTGAGGTACAGCATGAGTACAATAAATTGCAATAAAAAGAACAGGTTTTCTTGAAAGAATTAAAAGATGAGTCACATCCCCCGAATTCATATGAAAAGTGAGTCTATTAGCAATTACCAGGGTGTGAATTGTTTTCCCTTAATTATCTGACAGTTTTGACAGCTCCTTGAATTGTGTCCTTAAGCCGTCTATCTTCTAACATTAAAGTTAATTCTATAATTAATTTAATATTAATAGTAACCCTTAAAACACACAAGGAATGAGTAAATGGAGTTTGTACTTAAAGCCGTGCAGGAATTTCACAGAACAGTCAATACAGTTTCCAGAACTGGGATTGCTGATGGTATCACTAACACGTGTTTTTCATTTTCTCATGGGTAACCTCCAGAATGCTTCTTTGTTGCTTCACAGAGGCTAGTGTCTCTTCGTGTGAAAATATTGTGGGTGTGGGGCATAGACCAAAGAGGATCTCAGGACCAGTTATGGGTGAAAAATTTATTCTAAAACCTCCAGAATGTTAGGCCTTTTCTGCATGGTGTGGACCATCCTGGGTCATGCTAGCAAGCTTCAAGGAGCCCTGTCCAAGCTGGCACTAGAGCAATCTACGGGCTGCCTTCTTTACATGCATCCTATTCTGTTCCAGCTTTGGAGACTGGGAATGAAATTTCCCCATCCTCTAAAGTTGCTGGCCAAGCTGTTTCAGCAAGGTACCCAGAAGTGTTGCATTTCTGATGCTGCTTCCAGGTGCCTGACAAAATGGTGCTAGGCATGGTATGGTAGACCACACACTGCATGACATCCATTTGTAGGCTGCAACTGTAAGCAGTCTATGCTTGGAGCAGGCTGTGGCATCATTTTCATGCTGGGCCCTGCTCTGATGCCACCTTCTTTGTGGATGATTCAATCTACTGGGAGGCATAGGGTCCTGGCAGATCTAACCATCATGAAGTGTCCCTTGGGTCAACATATCCCAGAGTGTCCCTTGGGTCAACATATCCCAGAGTGTCCCTTGGGTCAACATACAGGCCCAGTGTGGAAACAGCCATAGACCCAAAACACAAAAGACTAACAGGTATTCTTAGAACTAAGGAGTAGAAAGGCATGGATTTTCACTTGTCTTGGGGTTGCCCACATCATACTTCCCCCTGTCCTGAAATCCTCTCCTGTGCTGGACAGCTCATTCCACATATAAGTCAGTCCAGTTACATCCTAGTGCCCTTACATTCCCCAGCTTTGAGGTTTCTGGCTGCGACTATTTTCACAGAAACAAGAAGTGCCCCTAAAAGTCAGCAATTTTGTTTGTCTGTGAAAATAGTACCAGGCTAGCTGGCCTGACAGAAAGACCGCCAGGTAAGTATTATGGGCCAATTTGCACTATGGCCCATAGTTTATAATTAGTCAGCCTACAAGCTCCCCCTGCCTTCCTAGATGATGCCTAATTATAAACTGTGATGCATGAAATCACGCACCGCAAGCTACTTAACCTTAACCCCTACATGACCAGGAACTTACCTGGAAGTGTCCACCTGGTGACTAGCCACAGTCTTCCCAGTCAGGTGGTCATCTGGGCTGTCATGCAAGTATGCTGGCAGCTCAGATGACCCCCTGACATGATCACACTTGCGCAGAGCATCAGCGTCACCATATTGACAGTGCTGGTGCATGTGCAGTTGCGCAGGGTGCCAGATCAAAGATGGTGGCACCCTGTGGAGGATCAGCCATGTGATTGAAAAGAGGCAAGTGATTGATTGTATGGGGAATATGTTGTCATTGACTAGCACTCTCCCTTGTGAGCACTAGTCAATCTTAGTTTCTAATGCACCTTTCCTGTCCACGGAACGGGAAAGGAAGTGTGAAAGCATTAGGAATGTGCAAGAATGTTCTAAACATTCAAAATTTGATCAAACTCGATTGAACGTGGACATTTGACTTCAAATAGAATGTCTTCACACTCAAATTTAGACATCTGAACAAATTTTGAATGTTCCAAAGCATTTGTTTGAATGATTAGAATGATTTGAATGTATGCATCTGTACACATTTGCGCTTATAGTATGGAACAAAAACTGGATGCATACGGGATAAAGTGAAATGCATACGAAATGCGCATAGATATGTATAACACATACGAATGTTGTCGACATTCATATCTTTAAATACGAATGTTGTCAACATTCATATCTTCACATTCATATCTAACATTCAAATGAATACATTGGAATGTATTGGATTCAAATCAGTTTTTGTTGCATTTGGATTTTGAACGTTCAAATCGAATCAAATGTTTTGACATTTGAATCAACTTGAATTCGAATGAAAAGAAAAAAAAAACCAAAACCAAAACCCATCCCTAGAAAGCATCCCGTGTTTGGCAAAGTAGCACTACAGCACTGCTAGGGAAGAAAGCACTAGGAGGCTGAGCTCTTATCCTGATCTATGATGGAGCACTGTGGGCAATACTTAACACAGGTTTCTTCCTCAGTGGGTGCAGGACTATGTGGTCCTCATGGTATTTTGAGTGCCTTCTTGATACCCTTAGAGTGCTGCATGAATGCCGCCTTTAAAACAAACAAAACAATGTAGAACTACAGTGGCTTGTCTTTTAAAGCCCTTCCTTGACTCCACAAGACTAGGCTCTCCTCCATATTGAAAGGCAGAGACTGGCAACTAGCAGAAGAAATTGCTGTTATTAATGCATGCAATTCCTGTAATTTACGCTACAGGAGGGAGTTGGCAAAATCACATTCAGCTGAGTGATCTCTTCAGTCCAGTGCCTCAGGTAGCTGACACACAAGGCTCTGGGCATTTCTCAAATCATTTGGCTCTTGTATCAGGAAAGAATTAGGAGTGACTCAGTGTGTGTTTAGTGACCTTGGAATCTGCCACACATGAGAACCCATAAACTTGGAGTAAGTACACACACTCTTTCATTATGGGAAAAAATCATCCTAGAATAACCTTTTCCCCTTACAGTAACATTTTATTGTAAATACATACTCCTCCCTGTATCTATACGTAATATTTGTTGAACCCCTTCTTGAGAATTGGCACAACAGGGCACTCTGAAGTTCAATACATGCATGATCCTGAAAAGCACTTTAAATGTCTTGATTCCAAAAGCCCTTGGAATATACTCCGCTTACAAAACGATAATAACCTGCAGAAATATCCAAAAATGGATTTAACTATCTAGTTGTTTGATGGCTTTTCACAAACACTTAGAAAAAGTGTTTCTTTAGAGACTCACTGAGATGAGATTACTGTGTATTTTCCAGAAAGGCTGAGAAGACTTTGGGTACAGTCGGTTTTCTATGAGGCAGAAAAAAAGTGGATTTTTACCAGACTTTTGTGTTTATGCTTTTTTTTTTAAGATACCTTTTTTGTAGAGTAAAAATACCAGGAGCATGGGCTGAGTACAAAAAGGTTTTCCAACAGACCAGAATCCTTCAGTGGGGGATACTGATGGAGCTTTCTGATGGGGTAGAGCCCTATTTACTCAATAACCCCCCTTCTTTTTGTATAAAGAACCACTTTGCAACACTGAAATAACTGTAAATATGGTGAAGAAGAAAGGCATACTCTGCAAAGGCTATTGTCAGTGTATGTCTCCCTAATAGTGACAGCAAACCGAACAAAACATCTATTCTCCTTTGAAGAAATTGATATTTTGTGACAAACTTTTCAAAAGATGATTGCTTTCCTAAATGTGCAAATTGGTGAGACAAGTAAAGGTGAGGAGGGATCGTGGCAGGTACATTCATGCCTCTGCGTCCTGTGACAATTGGGATCAGAAATATCTCAGCCTGAATTATCAGAAGTTTTTTTGGGGGGTGTACCTCCTGTATTTAAATCTTCTATTAGTTCTCCAAAACATTGTATTCCCAATTTGGAAGTATTTTTTTCTTCTGGTGAAATTTCTGGAGATTGAAACTTCTGAAGGTTCTGAAACCAGGTGGCCTGCTTTGCTTCAAGACCTGTGTAGTTCAGATGCAGGCCTCCATACCCACACATTAATGCAGAACACTGGCCCAGATCTTTCTGCACTTGATGACCTTGATTTGGATCCTGGATTACTGGTTGTATCATGGCCCTGATCTGGAACACAGGTGTGCAGAAGACATGTCGCCTAGTTTCTGAGAATACCGGGAGAAGCTTTTCAGAGGCATGCCATTACATGCTCCCAAAACCAACCTCTAAAGGATCCCCCCCCCAATGCTCAGAGGTGTGGGGGTGTGGCTTCGAAGCTCACACAAGCTTTGAAATCATGAAGTATAGACAATCCAGATGAGCACTATCAATGCAGACAACACTAATCCTGCCCATACCTCCCTGTAGTCCAGATCAGTTGGACGGGCTAATTTAGACCCCCTGATCTGGATTAACAGCAGGTAAGTGCAGAAAGGGTCCAAGTCTATAATATTATTATTTTAAAAAATGTGAAAAAATAAAGCTAACAACATTACCACCAATACTTCTAGTCTTTTCATACTTACCTTACTAATGGTAAAGAGTGAAGAAATTATTAAATATAAGAAAATACCTACCAGTGACCCAGTAGAAGGGATGATTTGGGGAGGGATAACAGAGGTAGATATGTTTTCCTATTTTACGTTTTAGATTTTTCTTGATGTGTATTAGGGATGTAAACAAATATTCAAAAATTTGAAAATCCAAATTCAACAAATATTGACATTCAAATTCAAATTGAATTTTCAAAAATCCAAATTTTCAAATTCAAACAGATTTCAGATTTTTGAAAATCCAATATGGATTTTTGAATAATTTGAATAGATCAGTTTATATCACATCCAAATATTGGGTCTATTTGCACCTATAACATGGGATGCAAATGGGACAAAAACAGGATGTGTGCGAATTCAAAAATCGGATACGAATGTTGCCGTCATTTGTATTATTCTATTCAAATTGGATTTTTGGAAATACGAATACTCCAGATTCGAATCAGATTTTCAAAAATCTGGATTTTCAAATTTTGAATTGAATACAATATTTGAATATTTGAATCAACTCAAATTCAAATGCAAAAAAATGCATTCGTGCACATCCCTAATGCATACGTGTGTTTTCTGAATAAATAAATATTTGTTTTTTTTTTAAGATCTGAAATGTTCTGGGGAACAGGCAACACTTAAGAATTATTGAAGTGACTGCTATCATTGCATCTTTAAAATCTTAAAGAGTTACACTTTTGTTGTCAAGATTTTTGTTTTTAGAAGCTTTGCTGGGAAATTTGCTCCATTGCTAAGTTTAAATATATTGTTATGAGCAATCCAATATAGAGATGAGGACACCCTAACTCTACAGTGAGTGAAAATCAGAGTGAGCTGCCTTAATATTTCATACTTCGGGGAAAATCTAATGAAATTAAATCTGGAGGACCCACACCAATGCGTCAGATTTCCCAGTTTGAAGCCTGTGAAAAAGATAACTGCATACTATTTGTTGTATTATGCCAAATTATTTGATGTTTCAAAATGACTTATTAGATTAATCTTCTTACTCAAAAGCTCTTTCTGGGTTGTTTGTAATGTTATACTAATGGAAGTATCACTTGTACAGCCATTTCCTCTTCCTCACCTGTATCTTCAGCTCTTAAATCCTCTCCAGTACAAAAAGAAAGGACATAATCATTGCCTTTCCTGGCACAAAATCCTCCCACACACCTTCAGATTATGGATATGCAAGAACAAAAATTGAATGTTCAGTTCACCATTGAACTGTTTGGATCTACTTTGGTCAGTTTGTTGGCACATCTGTTAATCAAACAATCATTTCTGAACTTAAAAACAAAAAACCTTATTTTTTTTAAAATAGCCCTTTTCAATGGCAAAAACAGAACAAACATGATCAATTGCTGTTTGCCAGTATCAGACTGGTTCAGTCTGATAGAATTTCTGTATAGTTAAACAATCACATGTTCATTTTTATGAAAACATTTCCCATCTTAACTGATTGAATTTTTTAATGTGATTGGATGTGAACCTAACTTTGCACATCCCTACTTCAGATATTTCCAATGTCCACCAGATTCCCCTGGCCTTCTAAGAGGAGAAGGGATAACAAATGGAAGAGATGTATTGGTTACTAAAGGAAGAAGAGGCACCTATACATTCACTTTTGAACACAATTCCTAAAAGTTGTGATGCTGCAATTGTGAGCCTCCTTCTTTTGGTTTGTAAAAGAAAATGTTTGCATGGTTGATATCACCAGTATTCAAAAATAGTAGATGAGAAGGTAGAATTTCTAGTGGTCATTCTTGACTTTTTAGGAGCACAAGGATTACAGGGATGTGAGACACTTTTAGGCTGTTTCCACACTGACCGCTGTGAATTTGGATTAAGTAGATCCATATTACTGACATCAGTGCTTGTGAGATCTAGATAAATTAGATCTGGGACAAGACAGCACTATACTATCTGCACTAGTGATCCATGCTAAGTCAGAAGGCCATGAGGACATCATAGCATAGATTTGTAGCAGGGATGTGTTTCAGTTGAGATGGATTGCTTGGAGCACTGTGGGTCTCAAAGTTGCCGTTGTCTCTACTACGTAGGACATGCAGGGCTACACAGAGGTTTTGTAAGGTAACAGTGACATTGCTGCTCAAATTTGCTGTCACGTATAACCCTGCCCATGTACATCCGGCATTCTGTCTACATGCAGATGCCCCTTCCTTAATCCAGAACAATGTGCATGAAAATGGATTGTAGACCTCTTTTTTCAGGTCTACCACTAATATGGATTAGTGGGTCCTTAGCGTGCTAATATTCCAGATCTATTCTACTCTCATGGGCATGATGCAGTCTTCACAGAATCTTAATCTGGGTTATGGTGTGAATGATGCATTCTTGCAGCAATGAGGAATTCTACTCTGTTGTACATTAGGGATGTGTGCAAATGGGGTGCTTTTTAAATTCAATTTGTATTGAATCAAATGCAAGAAAATTCATATTTGTTCAAATAGATCCCCTTTGAATGCAGTGGAATTCAAATTCGATACGAATATTCAATCCTATATAAATCCGATACGAATCCCATACAAAGCTTCATAGAAATGTATCAAAACATTTGATTTGTATTCGAATGTCAAGCCTTGAATGTGCCAACATTCAATTCAAATTCAAATGTCAAATTTGTACAAATTCATACATATTTCATGCCCATCCCTATGGTACATGCATTTTTTTCAGTCACTGGCTGACTGCTTTAGCCTATTGTTCCATTATTGTCCAGGATGCAGAAACCTGGGGGACTCCTGAAACAGAGACAAAACTTTCTGTTATCCTTCAAAAACGTCAGAATTTTGTCAAGCCTTTAAAATTTGAATATGATGTTGCCTAGAGAGATTTTTTTTCAAAGGTGCCATTTAACATGACATCAGTAGGTGGCACTGCACTCATGATAAACCTGTGCACCATGGAAAGTACTGAAAGTAAGAAAACTCTTGTTATCCTTCAGAGTCCCTGTTGCTTTACCTAAGAATCGTTATCTGCAGTTCGCTCCTTCTTGTGAGAGATTTTTTTGTTTTTTTAATTGTTCTCTATATTCTTTGTTCCACTACATCAAGCTCTATGAAAAAGAATCATTTCTCATTTTGAACACACACAGCTGCTACAAAATATACAACAATCAGAAAATAGCAAGTTGGCTGTTTTAAGTGTTGAGCTTTCTATGACAGACCAGAAAGGGATATTGAAGTTCAGTGAGGGTATCAACCCAGTGCGCAGCAATAGTAAAAGCAAATTTTAATTCTAGTGGTAAATAAGAATTGAATAGAAATAAGTCAGCAAGCATCACTGTGCCTCTTAATAAATATTTGGTGCAATCACATATATACTATTGTATACATTTCTGGTCAGCACACCTCAGAAAGGATATTGTGCTGCTGGGAAAAGTTCAGAAAAGAGCAACCAGAATCACCAAAGGGCTGGAACACATCCCTAATGAAATCAGGCTGCAATGTGATCTGATTGAAATTAATAAAACCATGTACAGTGTGGAAAATGTGGATAGAGAAAAATCTTTTTTCTGTTGCACAACACTAGAACTAGAGGGCACTTTATGAAGTCAATGAGCAGAAGAGCTAGGATTGACATGAAGAGGTATTTCTTTTGCCCATAGCACCATTGGTCTGTGGAGGTGGTGACAAGCAACCCGCCTGGATAGCTATAAGAAAGGGTTAGATAAAATCATGGAGAACAGGTGTATCAACAGCTACTAGAATGGATGCCAGGATGACGTTTCCAAGTTGGAGAGATAGGCAGGATGCCTCTAAAGGGCTATTTGGGGGGAATTAAGAGCAGGTGATACTTTGTCTTCTGTTTGAGAATGCCCAGAAGAAGATGGTGGGCAGGACTAGATGATAGGACTAGACAAGTTGTGGTTTGATCCAGTGGTGTTTCTCTTAAGTTTTTACATTTTCCATTGCTGGGAACAAGTACTGCAGAATATGTCTGGCTGATAAAAACATTGATAATGGCTGTGTCACCATTCAATGGTAGCTTCAGAGTAACTCATATCCACCCATCCAATCATTTTTGTCAGTTGCGGATAATTAATATTCTATGTAGCATTTCAAGATTTCAGTCTTATAATTGACTTTTTTTCTAAATGTTGTATCTGCCTCATTCATTAAGTACAGTTAAGCTTCGTGTGCCTGAAAAGAAAGGTGCACATCTGTCCATCACTTTACAGACATCTACGTCACCTGATGTTCCAGAGTTTAAGACATGCTTATGCATATTATTTTCAGATGTCTCTTGGCTGACACAATAAAAACAGGGAACAAGGAACCAATATATAGCAGTGGGAAAGGTTAGAAATGTAGTCTGCTAGAATTCCTTGGCAATGCAGCCTTAGGCAACTTCATAGGGAAGTGGGTGGACAGATGTCACAAATATTGCAAACACATTCCTGTTATCTTTGTCTATCATCACTTTTCCTCAGCTCTGTTAGCTTTTTGCTGTCATTGTTTGTGTTAGGGCAAAGCGAGCACCAATATGATTCCTTTGGTAATGGGAAGAAAATAAACCAGAAGGCAGCTGAGAACTAGACAATGGACTCGAGACAGGGTGTTTTTTGTTTGTTTTTTTAAAAAACAGATCTTAAGCCTGTTTTCTGTCTCTTCTTTGCATTTATTTTCAAAGCGTCCTCATGACCCAAAATACAACAAAAGGCAACTGTTCAGTCAAAATGTTTGTTTTTTTGCAAACGTGGGAATGGTTTGTTTTAGTCACAGCCTTGGCTTAGCGAAAGACTAAATTTTTGTTTTGTAAAAAATCCGTAAATGCAAAATATTTTATCAAATTTATGAATGCTAATCAAATTTTGCACATCCCTAATCAAGAACTTTTCAGAAAGACCCATCAGAAAGTTGACTTGCCCAGACCAAGGGCCTTTTTGCACTGGAAAGACTGAGATGGCTGCACACACTTCATTATGGTGCATTTGTACACCATGGAGCACCTGTCCCAGTCTTCATTAACTCTGAAGCAGTAAAAACTGCTGCACAGTTATAAGAAGAGCACCTTTGGCTCTTCCAGCACAGGCCCAGACATAGCTTTCACATTGCTTCCGGGGCTGGCGCGGTGTGATGTGGCCGCAGCTGTGCAGTCTTGTGCTTCATCACCTGATCACCGTAACAACGGTCTGGTGTGCTTGGCCGTTGCTGCAGTGAGGCCGATGCTCCCGGATAGACCATTCACACTTCATCTGGACCCAGATGTGGATTCAAATCTGTTCAATGTCAAAAAATCTGTCTGAACAGAACTCTCTTTGAAATGCAGAATTACACTCAGAGGAGTTTTCAAAAAGAAAAAGAAGCAAAGAGAATGAAATAATGCTTTCAGCTGCACAGGAAGTGTGTTTTCATCCTCCTGTTGTTGAACCTAGGAAATGCAGAATGCTACAGTGTCTTTGTTGTTCCCTTTTTGAATAAGGGTTTTAAAATTACCATGAAAACAAGGTGTTGTCACAACCAGTTCCAGGCCAGGTATATAATTCTATGCATGGTTGATGGGTGAAGTTCTGTCAATGTTTCCTATAGAAACACATGATATTCATGTGTAACTATACCATGTATGAGTGCATCTTCAAACTCTTGTACAGGCACAGGAGGAAATTCCTTGGGTTTCTTGGGTGCCTACTACTGTAGGGATGTGCAGGAATATTCATAACATCCGTTATTTGTACAAACCTGGACATTCATACACGAGCTGAATTTTATGATATTTTTACATTGACATTCGTACGAATACAAATATTTCCAGAAATTCGTACGAATAGTTTGGACATTCATTAAACTGGGAAGTTGGAAAGCGGCTGCACCAGTCACATCTGCAACGGATCCAAATTGCTTCTGACATGGATCGAGAGCAAATCAAAAGTGGATTCCAGTTGAATGTGACGCTTTCAGAACAGGTTTGTTATGGGATATGTATTGGATACGTATGCGTTCATGTCGGATATGCATTGGATACATATGGGTTTGCATTGGATACCTACTGGGACATATTCGTTCATATTGGATATTTGTATGAATATGTATGAATACATTCATATCAAATAGAATCCTACCACATTTAAAGGGGATCTGTTCATACAAATATGGATTTTCTAACATTTGATTTGTTACATGCACATCCTAGTGCCCACATTAAAAGAATTGTGCACACACATCTAGGTGGGCAGTGCATTATGCCCCAGCATTCCCAGAAGCAGTGGCAACGTGGAGAGCTGCTAAAATTGAATTAGTAATGAGACCAAACAGGTGGATAGATGCAGGAGATTTTAAGAGGCAAGCTTGGCAGCAGCATGCTCTTTGTCATCACCCTGTGCCACATTCTGTTTTACGAACTCATTCTTCCACTGCGACTAAAGAATTAAAATGCAAACTTGAATCCCTGAAGCTAAGCATAAAATATTGATACAAAGAGACTATCCACTTCACATGGAATGGTTTTTAAATGATTTTAGCAGTAGGTAGCAAAGTGTAATTTTCCAACAGTAATATTTCAATTTGTTCTTATTATAAGTCCTTCTATTAGGTTTTCAGGAAACAATAACAATTATAGCGGAACGTGGAATGAGTCTCATTTTTAAGTGAATTATTATTCTGTTCAGCTTGACTTTGCTGTAGCAATTAGACATACTTAAATTCTCCAAAGCAGTCTGAATGGGGAGACATAAAGATGTTTCTGTATCCTTGTTCTCATCATACATCCTTACTTTCTATTGATTCAGGCAGTGTAACTGATGGTCAGCAAAGTGATGACATTGCCCATGATAGAGAAGAACCAGACACTGGGAGGCTTTTTCCACTTCTGTGGGACAGTGTCCTTTGTAAGGTAAGATCAGGTACTGAAGATAGTGCCTGCCCTGTCCCTTACCTACCTGGAACTTACCTTGCAGCAAGTTAAGTGCTAAATCCTCCATATGGAAGCATCCACCTTGCCTTGCTGGTTTATTGCTGTGGTGATCAGGCAATGTTGTAATCAGGAAATGTGGTGTACTGTAGGGCACCATCTTTGGCATTCTGGAGGGAAAGTGGGATATAAATTCCCTTTGGGTATTTGATTTTAAATGCTTTTCCGTGCCCTGAGACGATTGGATAGAAATACAAATAATAAATAAATAAAATAAATAAAATAAATGACTAAATAACCTTAAGCAGATAGCCCTTGTTAAGGCTACACTCATGCAAAGTTAAAGAATAAAAAGTATGGTTCCCAGTCTGTCCCCTGTCACTTCCATGAATATTCATGAAAACAGGAGGGTCTCACAGTACTGTCTTGAAGGTACTTTTTATTTATTTATTTACATGTTTACCCCGCCCTAAGTAACATCTTAAATCCAACATCATTTAACATTATTAAAACATTAAAAATAACAACAGCATCTGCCAGTGGGAAGAGAAAAGTATAAGCTGCTTTCTTTAATACCTGTGGATGCAGCCTAATATTCCTCAGTCTTTCCACACTGGCCATCCTGTGATATTCAAAGACCAACTTTGGAATACAAATCCAGGTGCAAAAGTGTGACGGATGACTCTTTGCTAACCAAGAATCTGTCACATCCAGAGTGGGCAGCAGCAGCAGCAGCAGCAGCAGCAAACACATGCACACGCATGCACACAGCAAAAAGCCAAGTCAGTTTCTGGAGTCTTTGGGGATATAGAGTACACATAGTCAAAAGGGCCAAAAGTTGGGTTACCAGGGCTTCAGTGCCTGTTGCAATGGCTCTGATAGCCAGGAACAAAGGTTGGCAACATGATTTGGTGCATTGATGAAATGGGTCCCCCTGCTAAACCTTAACAGGGAGGCAGGTGCCCTTATGCAGTAAGGTGCTCTGTTCCAAAATGGCTGCTGGGAGCCATTTTGGCCACCTAGACACGGCTATGTTGTGTACAATGTGGATGCAAAGTGCTATATGGGAATGAGGTCTGTGTTATCTCTTTCAGAGTGTGGAAGAGAGAGAGCCAGAGGTGGACTAGGCACGTAGCTAAGTGTGGAAAGGCCCAAGAAGTCCTCTGTTATTTCTTTCCATTCTCAGCAGCAGGAAGAGTATCCCATTAAGACTATAATTTTATAAACATTCATTACTTTTAAATAAGCATGGAAAAATAATGAAGTAAATGCAAGTCTTCCCCACCCCCTTTTTTGGTTCAGTTTCCATCTGGATAGCTGCTTTTCTACTTTTCTTTCTTGCTTCAGAGGCCTAACATATTCATCTCGAAATCAGTTGATCACATGTAATTAAGTGGGACCTTCTAGTATACTTCTTTAGGGGTGTCTGCCTCTGTCTCAAAGGTCTGGCCAACTTAAATGCATGCAGTGTATTTAAATAAGCAAGCTAAACTTGTTCGTTTACTTTCTGGAAATTTTTACAGGCCTTTGATCTGCAGTCAAAGGTAGGAGATCAGAAAGTGGGAAGCAGCAAATATTTGAACACTGTATTCCATAGTAACAAGGGCCCAACCCAAGACCCCTAAATAACTTTCATCTCTGCTCACAGGAGTGGCGCTTTGCTGGACAGCTAAAAGAAGATGAAAAAGTCAAGAGAGTTATGAAATCTTCCACTTTTATGATCCAGAGACCCACCCATAGCCGTTCTTGGAGCGCATATTCCTTGTTGGATAATTATGAACATGTAAATGAAACTATTTTTGCTTTAGTTTCTAGAATACCTGTTTGAGAGTGAATTCTTCTTGTTCCCTTGGGAACTAACACTGGTTTTCTCTCTGTCTCCTTCTCACTGAAAACTGATAGGCAACTTGATCAGTGCCTTCAGGGAAAAGAGGGTCACATCTGACAGAATTAAACTCATCATTTGTATGATAAGATAAATAGCAGGCTATAAGAATGAGCTCTTTCTAAAATATTCATCCCTATTCTTTCCAAGGCACTTAACCGTTTGTGACAGGGGTTCCTAATCTCTGCAGAGCTTCAAGTGCCTGTGGGATTCTGAGCAACTGTTGCAAATGTCTGACCAAAAATGGGTATTCTAGGGCCATGAAAGAGAAAATATGCCAAAATGAAAGTTCTTGTAGGGTGATGGCTAGTAAGAATGTTGGAGAGAGATGGACGAATGTTTTTCAGAGGCCAGATAGGAAGGCCAAATTGTTTGAAGTACAGAGGGCATATATTTAGAGAGAGCACATCTACTGGTGACTTCAGATTTTTCCTGAAGGCATTCAAGAAAAGCCACAGCAAGCACATCTGTACACAAAACACACACACATACATACAGAGACTACCATCTTAAAACAGCAGGTTTCATTTATTTTATTTTAAAAAATTATGCTAAGGTTTTTTTAATAGAACTCTGCAAGCATAGGTTGTGGGGATATGCACAAACATTCATAACATTGATATTCATTTGAATTCAGACATTCATATACAAATTGAATGTTATGACATTTGTACATTGACATTCAAATTCACAAGAATGTTTTAGAACATTGATACGAATGCTTTGGAATATTTGTGACCTGGGGATGTGGGAAAGCAGCTACGCCAGTCACAACCGCAATGGGTCCAGTGTACATTTGACACTATGGATTGAGAGCAGATTCAAAGTGGATTGAGGGTGGACTTGATGCTTTCAGACTGGATATGCTACAGGATACGTATCGGATACATATGCGTTCATATCGGATATTCACCCAAATTCGTACGAATATATTCGTACTGAATAAAATCCTACCACATTCAAAGGGGATGTATTTGAACAAATATGGATTTTCTTACATTTGATTCAATACAAATTGAAAGCAAAAAAACTCATTTGTGCACATCCCTAATAACTGTGTGGCAAGAGGAAATTGTAGGATCTTATTTAAATCCTGCAATTGCCTTTCACAGTCCCTGTCAGATGGCAAGAGGCAATCCCAGGCTCTTACTTTAGCTGCCATTTGTTTGCAGGATCACTACTCTTGCAAAAGTATCCAGACGAAGCAAGCAAGCAAGCAAGCAAATACCCACCCACCACTTACCTTTGCTTTTTTCATGAACTTCTTGCATTCAAGTACTTGGGTGCCTTTCTACACTCAGCTCTCTGTGCTCTGACAAGTGGGCTTGGACCAGCTAGTTCCACTGGCTCAGACCATCTCCATGACAGTGGTGGTCCAGACGAGCCCTCACCCTATCCCAGGAAACCCATTTTGGTAGTGCGCTTTGGAGTACTGTCAGAATCTGTCCCCTGGTAGTCTCCAACACAGAGGAATGCTCTGTGTTCTGGACAAAGGCTCACTGGTCTGCCAGTAGATCTATTTAAACAGGAGTACTGATAATCCTGTCAAGTATGGATGGTGTAAAAAAAAAAGCAAAAGAAAACTGTGGATGGATGGATGGATGGATGACAAATGTGTGTGTTGGATGTGGCCTCACAGATGTGCACTTAGGAAGAGGACTATGGAAGAGCAATCTTTTTGAAGAAGCAATGTGGTGTTTGCACACTGCACAGTCCCCTGCACAGTGTGGATTGCTGGGGGTGGGCACTGGCCACAAAAAATGGCCCCATAGTCCATTGCCTGTGTTTAAGGACATAACTGGTCACTGGCAGTGGACCAGGTCTATTTAAATGGAAGCAGTGGCAGTTCTGTTGACAATGAGAGTGATAGGAAGAACTGCCAAAACTAGGGGTGTGCACAAATGGGGTTTTTTGCATTTGAATTTGAGTAAAATTGAATGTCAAAACATTTGATTTGAATGTTTTAAATCCGAATGCAACAAAAACTGATTCAAATCCGTTACATTCAAATCTATTCTAAAAGAACACCTTCTCCCATACTGACCTGCTTGTGCATTCAGATCCAACGATGAGGCCCTCCTGGTTGTCCCACCATCTTCAGTAGTGAGGCTGATGGGCACCCGAGAGAGAGCCTTTTTGGTGGTGACCTCCAGACTGTGGAATAGTCTCCCCCTTGAGGTGGGCCATGCCCCTTCCTTGTATTTATTTTGGAAGGCAGTAAAGACATAGCTCTTTGCCTTGGCTTTTGGCTGAGGTGTTTTATTCCACCACCACCCCCAGTTATGGTTAGAGTTACTATTAATGCACTAGGGAGTGCACGGTTTTAAATTTGTTTAATTTTTAGGGTGTTTTAAAATGTGCATCTTGTTTTAATATGTATCTTGTTTTAATTTGTATCCTGTTTTTAATCTGTTGTTTAATCCATTGTTACCTGCCCAGAGACCTTCGGGTATGGGGTGGGATAGAAGTGTAAATAAATAAATAAATAAATAAATAAATAAATAAATAAATAAATAAATAAATAAATAAATAAATAAATAATATTTGTTCAAATGTTGGATACGAATTTAAAGATACAAATGTCGGCAATGTTCGTATTTAAAGATACAAATGTCGACAATGTTTATATGCATCCCATTTTATCCTGTATGCATCCCATTTTTGTTCTGTATTATAAGCACAACTGCGTACACATACATACAATATTTGTACAGATATGTATGTAATACATACATATCTGTACATTCGAATGTCCACATTTGAATGAATTTGATTGGATTTTGAATGTTTAGAATATTCATGCACATCCCTAGTCAAAACACTTCCTACTGTTTACTGTTCAAACACTTTAATGAGTGCTTACTGCAGCACAGCAGGGAAATGAATGCAGGTTCATTCAGATGTTGCATTTATCCAGTAATTGCAGTAAGCTATGAAGGAGCAAAGACATGCAGTCTCTGCACTCCCATGGTACTTTTATAGTGTTATGTCCCAAGAACAAAAATCTAAGCAAAGGCAGCAAAAAGATGCCCTGAAGCCATCTTGAATTATGGGTGTGACCATGGTTTAGAAGTTATAAACAGGGAGCAAATGAAGCACAGAAATCAATAGTAGCAAGAAAGCTTGCAAGGATCTGTACCTACATAACATAAGAACATAAGAGAAGCCTTGCTGGATCAGGCCACAGCCCATCTAGTCCAGCATCCTGTCGCACACAGTGGCCCATCAATTGCCCATGGGCATCTCAAGCAGAGACAAGGACAAACCTTCTTCTGCTCTTGAGTCCCAGCAGATGGCCTTAGAAACACCCCGGTTCCTCCCCCCCCCCCACCAGCCTGAAAGACGCATCTAGGCATTCGTTCTAGTAGCCATTTGATACATCTGTCATCCATAAATTTGTCTAACCCTACCTTAAAGCCATCTAGACTGGTAGCTGTCACCTCCTCTTCCGGCAGCACATTCCATAAACCGATGATCCTCTGGGTGAAGAAATACTTCCCCCTGTCAGACCTTACTCTCCTACCCATCAGCTTCATAGAGTGCCCCCTGGTTCTAGTGTTGTGCGATAGAGAAAAGAAATTTTCTCTATCCACCTTTTCTATACTGTGCATAATTTTATATACTTCAATCAGGTCCCCTCTTAAACTCTGTCTCTCCAGACTGAAGGGGCCTAGACGTTGCAGCCTGGTTTCGTAAGGGAGGTGTTCCAGACCCTTAATCATTCTGGTTGCCCTTCTCTGCACCTTCTCTAGTTCCACAATATCCTTTTTGAGGTGTGGTGACCAGAACTGTACACAAAACAGTTCTTAGTATGGAAGTCTGGAAGCCAGACTTGTATCAGGACTTGAAAGCAAGACAAAAACCAAGATGGAGAAGCACATCATCACACAGATCAGTTACTGAGGCAAATTGTTGAGGATCAAGATGCTTTACATGTTTGAACTGATCAACCGGGAATAGCTGGGTGGAAAGCACCAATGAGAACAGCCAGAAGAGGGCACTGCCTTTGCCCAAGAACTTTGTTCCACTAGTTCAATACCCACATCATAGCTATTCAAATGTACTAAAAATTGGGAACTCATTATTTCAAAGTGCCTAGAAACAAACACCATATATTGCACTGCAGACTCTCTGTTTATGTGGGGAATTCTCACAAACCAGAGATTAATCAGAAACACATCTATTTGCATGAACAGAACTATTAAAAAAAATCATGGATTCAGTATCTTATGGCACTCTGCTCAGCCATGGTGTAAAATTATACATCCATTGCATATCCTCTTAATTTTAAAGCTTACCATAAAGACCACATGAAAGCATAATGCACACTTACTCTGTGCACTGAACAGAAGAAATCACAGACGATCCAACTATTGAAAAATGGACCCATAGCATGGCTTATGGATCCTGCCCAGTCTCCTCTGGAGTGGATTCAGAGGTGTAGCAGGTATCAGGCAGAGCAGACATTCAAAGGGAATTCAAAGCCTGTCACATTCAAAGTGGCTCCATTTGCATGATGTGAAGCAAACAAGGGGAAAAACTGTGCACATGCCTAGTCTCCCAACAAACATTAGCCAGATCTGGCCCTAGTTAATTTCTGGAGGCCAGCCAGATACAGCTTGATGCTGCCACCTGCTGTGATATAAGGAACATTACTATACATCTAATTCTACCAAGCACAGAGTAGTACAATATGTGAATTACCTCACCTGCATCCATGCACATTAAAAATTAAAAACAAATGACCTGGAGGCGGTAGCATATGGATACTGGTGTTCCCATTCCACCTCTAGTCCACATTAAGTTCAAGAGGAAGGATTTTGGAAGCTTAAGGGCTTTTGTGCAGGTTATAACATCAGCATTTGGATGCTACCTTTTAAAATTCATTTTAAACCACTAAAAAAAAAAAGGAATGTGTGCAGATGCAGCCATTGTCTCCTCTGACTCTCTTCTCGGTGCATAAATGTACCAAACAACCTCAAACAGGGGGCAATCTAGCCTTGGGCTGAAAACACGCAATGTGATAAGTGTCCACTATGTAGAGGAGCAGGCAGTACCACTGGCAGACCCTTGATAGCAGTTGAAGGACTTGGAGACACAACGGCTGCACCCACACTGAAAAGCAGGTGAGACCTGGTGGCATACACATGCTAGTGCCTTAATGAGGGACAGGAACACTAATGTACTCCCTCACGTTACTATGTCTAAGTCATTGTTGGGTTGCTGTTTTTAATGTGTCTGGATGCAGCAATAAAATACAGATAAGAAAGCCTTTATTTTACCTTCATTAGCTGACACAGATTTGTAACCTACTAATGTACCCATTCCTTAGATCCAGATCTTCTTAGATCCGGATCTAAGGGCTGCAGTGGAAAAACACCCTACTTCTGATTCCTTGAGGTCGGTGGGTGAGAGAGGCAGCGTCTGCACAGGCATGGTTGCAGTGGTGGCTGTGTTCGCTTGTGGGCTTCTGATGTGACCGGACCTCTAGTCACTGGGACTGCGGCCATGGTGGAAGTGCCGCCTGGTTATAGAGTTGCAAGCACAGCGACCAGTCATAGAGTCGCAAGAGGGGTGTTCGATCAGCAACGGAGTAGTGGGCACTGTGTGTTCTATCATGGCTGCATTCAGTCACAGCCCCCAGCCACTGATGTGATCAGCTGCAATAAGTCCCTGTGCTTGAACATACCCTTCTTCAACAGCGTCTGAGGCTGAGCACGTCATGTAACATGATGATACAGCTGACAGCAGCCAATCGTGGCAGGAGTGGAATTTCCGCCTTTGGACACAGTGGTGCGGGCTGGTAAATCGGAGGACCATTCACACTTCTGCCCAGTAATGGATGCTTTGGGGAAGCTTTCCTCATGGCAAATGGGAATGGTTACCAGAAGTTTACCAGCCCTAGTACACGGCAGAGTAATTTGGTAAGTGCAGAAATGCCCCACTGCTGCACCTTGCCAGCATTCACTGTGCAATTAGAGCTCCACTGTGGAGAACTTCAACTAAGTTCTTGAACAGTATACCAGACTGTGCTATCTGAACCTACCTGCTCTGTTGGGCTCTTCATTGTTCAGCATGATAAAATAGAAAATTTTCACTTTTACCGCCACTAAACTGAGGAATAAAAGGTCCCTACTTTACCCCCCCCTTTTCTCAGAGTGGTTGCAAGCATACCAACACTGTGCCACCGCCACTGCTGGAAACAATTGCAAGGACCATGAAGATTTCTTTAAGTATGACCTTCATTTAGAACACATGTTCTACCTCCATGAGGAACCTGCCAAAAAGAACTTGGAAGAAGCATCTTATTGTGTCTTGGTTCATAGTGACCCAAACCATAGTGACACAAACCATAGTGAGTTTGGATCCGTCTAGAACCAGAATCTAACCTAGAACCTAGTGGTTCTAGATTGAACCACAAATTGTTCATGAACAGTTTACCTTTTTTAAAATAAATAAATACACTGAGAAAAGCCCTATTTAAAGGGCTAGGTGAGGTCGATTTAGAACAGCTTGAATCAAACCGCTTGACTGAATGTCCTTGGTTCAGATCAAATTGCTCCATCACAGGTTCAGTTCAATATGAACTGGCTCAAAGCAGATGGTTCAATTTGAACTATTGAAGAATGAAACAAATGTGTATGTCTCTACTAAGAAACTTCAGAAACTAAAGTATCTGTTGGGTGGCCTATTCATTCTTTTCTGTACTTAAAAGGAATTAGTAGGTTACCTATCAGATGTGTTTTTTGTGGTCTTCATTCAGTTCTTTGGTAACCAATCCTGAGCTAAATGAACAACTTTCATGGGAAGAAACCAACTGACAGTTCATCTTTTAATCAGTTTGGTCTAGGCCGATGACTATTTTACATGTATACAATTGATGCTGTACTTGCTAGTTGACAAGCATGCATTTGCAACATTTTAAAAAGTTAATATTTGTGCAAAACAGAAATATGTCAGGAAAATTCTTCTTGTAAGGAAACTTCTTTGTGAAATGTAATATGATCCAAGATGACATAAGAATACTTTTGTTGATTATAATGTGTCAAATGCACTGCACCATCACTTAAGAACATTAAAATGTCAAAATGTGGTTTCAGAAATGTGAGAACTTTGTGAAGTCAGCTAACCTGAAATCCACTGGTTTCAAGAGAAGTTTAAGGTTTCACTTATGATTTACAGTTAAGGTGGGAGATAGGAAAAAATTATCACCTTGTGCAAGTTTTAAATTATTTTAAAACACTCACATTTTAGCATCTAAGGAAAATGCATTTACAGCCTTCCTTCTGTTGCTAAGTATATAACAAAACATTGAATAATTCTGTAGGGTATATGTTCAAAATTTCAACAGTTGTAGTGCCGAGTAGTGAAGCAGATTGTACCACTGGATTTTGTGACATAAAAGCTAATATCTTACTGAGGAAAATTAAAGGTACAGTCCAAAAGATTGAAATGTGATCCTAAGCATGCACAGCATCAAGTATTTTAAAGATATATTTAAAATATATCTGGTGCATGCTGAAAAGCTAAAAGTTTTTTTCTTGTGTTCATTAAGGAAAGTTGGAAAGTTAAAAATGTGAGATTATCTATACTGCCCCCCATTCCCAGTGCTGAAATATTATCAGTCAAACAAAAATAAATAATTGAGTAACAACCACAAAGGAAGATGGCTCTCCCTATCTGGTTCATTCATGTTTATTCACCAGTTCCCACTGAACAAAGTAGAGAGTCTCCAAGGAACCTGGAGTTCCAGAATGAGCTTTTATGGAGCTGAAGCTGGTAAAAATACAAATCACTCATCAAAAATTCCAGTAAACATACAGAGTCTCTTCCCCAAATAACATTCAAAACAAACATCAAAACAGTCTACTAATACAATGTCTGCTGACTCAACTGCCACACAATTGACTAGACCCTCCTGAAATATTTGTGGCACAGACAGGTTCATGTGATCTACCAACTTCCACCACTGCACCACTTGGATCTGTGCAGCCTCCTGCATGTATGATACGATCTTCCCTGAAGATCAAATTTATATATATCAGTCATACAATCATACCATCTATCAAGTGCCCATTGATTCTTATTCTTCCACCCCCTCGGTAGCACTAACTGTGCAGCCCACACCAACCTAACAACTAATTCCCAATTCAATAAAGACACATCTTGACCCTTGAAAGACCACAGAAGGCAGAGCTCTGGGTAAGTACATATGTGTATATGTAACATATTATGCATCTGCATTAGAACCCACAACCAAAACTTTATCACCTCCATACAGAGCCACCACTGATTTAACCATAGAGACAAAAATAATTCACAAATGTAACTAACCCATTTCATGTAAGAAAGTGACAGTCAATGTATTAAAGCACAACCACATGCATTGTCTACCCAACTCAGAAATAAGCTATATTGTGCTTGAAGAGATTTAATCCCCAATATGTATTTTTACATATTGGTAGAAATTGTAAAATGTATGTTTAAATGTACAATTATTGTTTAATCTTTTAGCTGTTTCCCAACTCATTAAGGAGTTGTTCATTCGTCCCAGCAGCTTCCTTGCAGATTTTTTTCTTACATTCATGATATGCTGACCTCTGAGCCTCTCTAAAGTAACTACAATGTCTCATTCAACTGTGATTTAGAAGAGGTCATCACCTTGGTAACAAGAGGGAAATGCTTAATCACATTTTAGCTGTATTCAGAATGGTGTCGGAAGGATTTTTTCCAGTATTGTCAGAGATATGTCGTTTTGCTTGGCAAATGGGACTCTGCCTGTTCTGCTGCCTATATCCAAACAAGTAAAGAATAGATTGTGTTGCAAAGGCTTCCAGGAGTCCCTGAGTTAAACACCCACATCTTGGCAGTTCTCATGCCAATGTTATCTTATTCCAAATTGTATGTTTATAGTAATATTATGGGGGCTGAGCTTTCTGCAACACACCAGGAAAGGGATCGAGGGGTTCTGATGGACAGCTCAGTGAAGATGTCAGCCCAGTGTGAAGCTGTGTGTGTGGGGAGCTAATTCAATGCTAGGAATAATTAGGAAGGGAATAGAAAACAAGTCAGAAAGCATCACTTTGCCTCTTTATAAATCTATGATGAGGCCACATTTGGAATATTGTGTACAATTCTGGCCACCACACCTAAAAAAAGATATTGTGGAACTGGAAAAGGTGCAAAAAAGGGCAACCAAAATGACTGAGGGGCAGGAACACCTCCCTTATGAAATATGTCTAGGCCTCTTCAGCCTTGAAAGATGGTGTTTAAGAGGGGACTTGACTGAAGTATAAAAAAATCATGCGTGGGGTAGAAAAGGTGGATAGAGAAAAAGAAAACTAGAACCAGGGGACACTCTTAATGAAGCTGATAGGTAGGAGAGTCAGAAAGGATTTCTTCACTCAGAGAGTCATCAGTATATGGAATTTTCTGCCTGAAGAGGTGGTAACAACAACCAGCCCTGATGGCTTTAAGAAAGGTTTAGACAAATTAATGGATGACAGGTGTATCCATGGCTACTAGAATGGATGCCTTCTGCTTGAGATGCCCATAAGCAATTGGTGGGCCACTGTGTGGACTAGGATGCCTGACAAGATGGGCTGTGGTTTCATCAGGCAGGGCTCCTCTTATGTTCTTATGACATTCTTATGTAACGTGATGGCACTAAAAACTAATTACATCACCATCTCTGTACACAGTGGGAAAGATATTCAAGGTGTTCTGTTTGTTGTTGCTGATTTAAAGTACCCACAAATCCAATCTTGACCTTTCTGTGCTTTGAGAAAATTAACAAATCCCAGCAAAAACTTATCATAGGATAAATTCTTACCTTAGCTTCCCATTTATTTGGAAGACACAAATAAAAAATTAAAAAGGTTATATAACAGAAAGAATAAATTTCTATGCAGATCATATATTGATTACTACACAGAATCTGATGACTCCCAACAAAAGAGGTGAAGAAATCATTGGATAGGTTTGGTGAAATTAAATTTAAAAGAATCTGAAGTTTTATATTATCCCAGTCAAAGTTCAGAGAAAATACAAAGAATAGTAGGCTTGAAAGGAAATAAGATAGAATAAGATTTTTGGAGATATATAAATAAAAGTATAGGAAGACATTGAAAAAGATTAAGTGGATAATAAATGAAAAAACTAAAAGAATAAATATATTGACTAAAATCAGATTATTTTGTCTTTCAAACAATACCAATACAAAATAATAATGAGAAATTTATATTTGGAACAAAAAAGCCAGAAGTAATAAGAAGGATTCCAGTGGCAAGATTTCTCCTATAGTAATATAGCACTTTAGAATTCCTTAGGAATATACTATTACAAACCATTTCCATTTGCAACATTAATAGAAGGGTCAAATATATATTAAGAAATTGATGGGAATACAGTTGAGTGGAAAAAATTGAAGAGGAAGAAGGAAATATATTTAGAAATCTTGAAAAATAAGTAAATTAACAGATAATATCTATATGAAAATTAATTTTATGGAGTGATAGGAGAGAATATTACCCTGAAAAAAATCAATAAGACCAATTGTAATAATAAATCAGTACCAAAAAGTAATAAGTAGTGAAATATCAAAAGGTTAAAAGGAACAGTTCATGATACTACACTAAAAGGACCACTAAACATCGAGGAAATTAGAAATAAGGCATTAATCTCAGATAAATGCCTTATTTCTAATTTCCTCTGTGTTTAGTGGTTGTTTTAGTGCAGTATCATAACTTTGAACTGCTCCTTTTAACCTCTTGATATTTCAGTCTTAGATAATAGACAAGATATGGAATGAAAATTTAGGAAAGTAAATAGTAGAAAAAACAAAGTTACAAAGTATAAAGAATTGACGATGAAATTATTTTCAAATACTGTTGTTGTTGTAATTCAGCCATATCTGACTTTTTGTGACTCCACAGAACATCAGGACCATCTGTCCTCCAGGGTCTAGTATCTCATGCCAAATAAACTCTAATATTCTGGCAAGGGAGGGGGATGAATGACTGTGAACAAGGAAATGGAAGAAATATTCTAATTAATCTAAAGGATTGTAACTTTTATTATTGTATTTTTAATAATACAATAAAACTGTTATTTAAGATTTTTTACTTTTTTATACAGTTGATTAAACTTAGGAATGAGTCTATTAAATTAATACTGGATAGTATTGAACAAAATCCAAAAGATCTGACTTTCTATATTATTATATGCTTCTCAATACAGTATGTCAAAAAGAACAACCTCATAATAAATTCTGAATGACAACGCCAAAAATAATCTGATTCTACAAAACCACAACCAAGAAACATTTATTAAAACACTTTATTAATTAGGTTTGACTATAATAAAATTTACATTTTTCAACCACAATTCAACAATTGTGGACATACAGTTAGATATATAAGCTGAATGTTTTCCTTCACCCACACAAAATGAATAGCATTTCAGCATGTATGTTTCAGAATACTGCATTTTGAATAAAACAAAGCTAAGGACACTTTCTTTTATATTTTACTATTTGGACCCACCATGTCCAAAACAATATCTTTAAGCATTATACTCTCAGGCCCTTGTAGAGAGATGCTTTATTGGGTGTTATAGCATTTGAAAACTTCAGTAGTATTGTAGTAAAGGTTAGTCATATTTTGTAGAATTTATTCTGATTATTCTGACACTCCACATTATTTTTCTGTAGAGTAAAAAATGCATTTATCATAATGTTCCAGACAGACTTGTACCTGTTATCCATACAATCAAGAAACATTTTTAAAGAGAAAAGATTTCTTCCACAATATGTGTTTTCAAATTTTGGGCATAAAAGACAGATGGATATTCTCATGAAAACTTATCACAGCTGACAAAAACACTTGTGCTGCAAGTACTACTAAAAAGAAATTAGGACAGTACTTAAAATTTTAAACAAATCAGAAAAGGAAAGGAAAAAAGGGATGAGTCTACATCCATATGGTCACTTTTTATACTCCCTTAATCACCATTGCCCTGGGCTTTGGCTAAATGAGGAAATAACAGCTTTTCCTCCCCACTTTGAGGCGCTATTTTTGTTTTAGTATTCACATTTGGTTTTTAAATGTTGTAAACCTGAGATCTTCAGATACAGGGCAGGATAAAAGTGGAAACAAACAAACAAATAAATCTGAGCACCTACGGGCCTGGGCTGGAACATAGTTCCACCTCTAACCGGTCTGTGAATTACCGCAAACTCATTGGCAGTTCTGTCTGAAGAACTCCTAAAGTAGTTGTGGAGAACCAAGGCCTTTTTGCACGAGGCCTTTTCGAATGTGTGGAGAACACGTGGAGACAGAGCACATGCAATGCCAGGGCGGCGTTTCTGTCCCAGCTCGTCTCCGAGTGTTCTCCACACGTTCGAGATGTAGAGCACTTAAAACTGCTCTACACCTGTCTTTGCACGTTTGAAGTGTCCCCAGCCATCCAGGGCGGGAAGCATTCACACACGCTTACCTCCCTGACAGCTGTGGGCACACACACCCATCATGATTGGCCAAAAATCAGCCAAACAGGTGACAGGGGCCGCACAAATCACTTACTTCGCCCGGCCGGGTTTGCCATCGTGCAGGCATGCCGACTGTGGTACATGGGGCCCACAGGGCCCAGTAGCAGATCGTAAGCCTCTGTGGGATTGAGTTGCCTCAATCGAGGCAGTTAAGACCTGCAGAGGCACCCCAGCACCCCCACCTCCCACCCTGGGGCCCGGGGATGCACCTACATGCACGGAGCTCCTACCTTCTCACTGTCCTGGATCTGAATGACCCAGGGCAGCCGGGAACGTGCACCATGTGCACGTGGCATGGCTTCTGATTGGGCAGGCTGCCCAAGGATGGTGGCTGGCATTCACACCACAAGTGTTAGCATGTCCCAAACCTCACCCAGACCCACCTGGGCCTGGGTGAAGTATAAACAGATCTGTGTAGGACTATTCACCTTGCCACAGCAATGGCCATGTGTGCCAGGCCATTGCCACAGTTGTGTCATGCTGTTCCCACAGAGCTTTCACCTAGGAAATAATGCAAAAGCTAATCCAGGGATTAAGTGGGAGATCTCTAGACAGTCTTGGTTTAGCTGTGGAGCAGCAACAACAGCAATCAGGGTGGCAATTGGCACAGCTCTAAGTCACTCTGGAACACATGGTCCATGCCAGAGCACACAGGGCTGTTCTGGTCACTGCAGTATGAACAGTCCCACAGCACCAGAGACAGCTAAATTCATGCCAATTGTCAATCATTTCAATATAAAGTAATAAGGAGCCATGTAAAATCATCCTAATGGCAGATAGTATGCTACTTTTTATTTTTAATAGTGTTTTTTTTTTCAAAAAAGAGGGGCATGTTAAGTGCTGGAAAATAATCAAAGCATGCAAGACTGACCAAAAAACAAACAAACATAAAATACATAGACAGGAAGTAATTCCTTTGGCCAATAAGTCCCCTGAGCTTTATTGAGCTCAAAATACACTCAGGCATTTATGAGATTAATGATGCATTTTAACTTTAAGATACATCATTGTGATGAACCTTCACCTGATGAATCATGGCAGACTTTAAAATGTCACCTTGTGATAGCTTTTCCTAAACCATTTACTTGGCCTTGAACTGAAAATCTGTCTTTTAGAAAGAAATCCTATATTGACCCAATTATTTACCCATATTAACAGATTTGCAGACCAGGTTTTTTTATATAACTTAAGTTTGATATCCCACTAAAAAGAGACTCTAGGAATTTATCCATTATCTAATTGCTTATTGATCACACTTTTCTGAAAATAGTAGATTTTTTGAAGAAAAAAGTAATGGAACAGAAATATTTGCAATTAATAACCAACTGTTCAAGCTGAGCTACTACAGCATCTGTGATTTGGCATAAAAATTTCTGACTAGGTCCGCATCAGAAGGGGGAAGAGTTTACAAGCATAACACTCCTCTTAAAGCGGCAACATGTTCCTTGCTCATCACATGTTGTCTCTACACCTGTACATGCAGGGTGCATGTATAGAAGCAGCTCTATGAAGTGCACATGCTTTTGCAATGAAATACTGGGAGTTCCCCATTGCAGCAAGTGCCAAAACTCTCTCTGGATGTGAGGGACCTCCCAATTCGCCATGTCTTTCACTTTAGCTGAACTCATCTCAGTCCCTTTTGCTGATACCCTTTAACCCAGAAAGTCCAGACTGTTCTTGTGAAATTCACACTTCGGCAACTTGGCATGAAGTTAATTGTCCCTCATTTTCTCCAACAGCCTTTTAACCACATTGTAATCCTTCATGTACAAAAGTTTGTCATCCACTAAAACCAATACCCTTTTGCACTGAAACTCTACCAGCACTTAAATAATTAAATGTATAAAATCTCCCAGGGCCCCCACCAAAACAAATGTCATAACACATCTAAAGGAGACAGAACTGTACCAGTGGTAAGCGGGGTCCTCTTATGTCCATGTAAGTGTGTGGGCCTGGAGACCTAGATGGTCCATGGGTCTTGAAGGGTGCTTCCGCACTTACCGCTTGAAATCGGATTAAGTAGATCCATTTTTATGAAATGTGTCTCTAGCCAAGAATCCATTTTTATGAATGTGTCTCTAGCAAGATCTGTCTCAAGCAAATATGGATCTAATAAGGCCCCATGCTTCCGCACACGCATGGGAAGGATGGATTGCAAGGAACAGATTCTGCCTTCACTGTGTGGACGCAGTAGCACAGATTTCAAGATGGCTGCCCCAGGAGGCGTGTGATTGGAACCTTCAGCCATCAGTCACCACTCCTTTCTGGCTGTGCGTGGACGCATCCTCCGTTAATGCAGATTTAGAGCACAAGTACCCATTAAGACTACCTTCAATGTGGTCTTCCCGGAAACTGGTTTAAGGGCCAGTTAGCACCCATTAGAGACACATCAATGCGGAAGCGGCTTTTCCGATGTGTCTCTAATGGGTGCTGCTGTGCGGACACGGTTTTCCGAAGTGTCTAAAATGTGTGCTTAATGGGTGTTAAAGGGTTAATGCGGAAGCACCCAAAGAGTCAGATTTGGCTGAATGCGTAAACAACTATTTAAATAAATGATTTCTGTGTTTGGGTGTTATTTTGGTGTTATTTTTTTCAGAATATATAAATCACTCCATTCAAGGGAACGTATGTGTGTCTTCATACTGAAACTTAGACAAGTACAGGAGTATCTGATGAAACTGGCAATTACAGTAGGAGAAAGAATTGTTGCTAGGTGCAATACTGGTGCCTTGAGACAGAAAAGAAAAACAATCCGCTGATGTGTTGGAATTCAACATTCCCCTTTTATCAGTATGTTACAAAGTGTGAGTATTAGACTCAATGTGGATGGGGAGTGTGTAGATTAAATATAACATAAAAATGAAAGATATGTCCCAAGTGATAATGTTTACATGTGCCAACATGTGGCTTTCAAAGGAAATCTCTCTCTTATCTGCTATATTTTACTTATTTGGAAGACTGTGTCTCAGCTGGAGCCTCATTGTTAAAAGAACCCCCCAAAATAAGATCCTGGTTCTCTGGAGAAGATTTCAGTCTAGGGGTGAGTGGGGGAAAGCTACAATATAGGAGAAGAGAGTAGATGTTGATGCACAAGGTTGAACTCTGGGATCTCCAGTGAAAAAGTTTGTCAGACAGGAAAAATCTTGTTGCACCTCTGAAATAAGAGGAAGCAATAGGGAAAATATATTCATTACCAGACTTTGTAAGAGACAGGGAGACTTTCTGCACCAGGTCTTAATCCAGGTTATATTCTGGAATAGGGACCTGTCACCCACATTCACTGGGTGGGCCCTGCCATAGTCTGCACCAGTATGCAGATGACAGGTCCCCATTCTAGGATATAATTCAGAATAAGGTCTAGTGTGGAAAGGGCCAAGGTGCATAGGCAATACTTGAAAGACACTGTACATTTGATCCCTTTCTGCACTTACCTTACTTGGTCTGTATCCATGAATCTGGATTAGCTAGATCCTCCAGATCAACCGTGGGCAAGTGTGTGCTAAGGAGTGGTACAATGCAGATTCCTAAACCCTGTTCTGCATCAGTGGATTAAAACGACTGCCATAAAGAGTTGCCCAAGCCATGATGCAATTGGCCCACAGCACCTCCAAAACCCATGTCCCCACTGATCGAATGATGCATCTGAGCAGTGGGACAAGGGCCCTGTTGCAGAAGCTCTATATGAAGATGTCTTTATAGTTGTGTTGTAACTGCATGTGTCACTCCACACCATGCCCTTGCTCTTGATCCAGTTCAGAAGGTGCTAGCACAGTTCTAGACCACATTTATTGGGTCTACAACCAATCCATACATGAGCCTTTAACATGGGTCTATCCAGATTAATACTAATCCCATGCAAACAACATAGGGCGCGTCTTCATGGCATGTGTTATTTCAGTTTAAAGAATTCGAAATAAAAGAAACGGAACAAAGCTGTCCAGACGACTTGCAAGTTGATCCGGTTCCGATGGCAGCCTTAACGCGGGATCAATACTCGGAGTCCACATGGCAGCACTGTCCTCCTGCCCATTGCCCACACTCTCTCCTGTGATTGGTTTTCCCTGCCAGGATCCCACCCTCCCTTCTCTTTGCGTCATGCTCCGCCGGGAATTCCCTGCCCAATCCACCCTCCCCCTTCCCAGCAGCAGCAGCAGCAGCAGCAGCAGCAGCAGCAGCAGCAGCAGCAGCCATCCATCCATCCATCCACCCATCCATCCATCCATCCACCCATCCATCCATCCATCCATCCATCCATCCATCCATCCATCCATCCATCCATCCATCCATCCATCCATTCATCCAGGCGCTGCGGGGCTGCGGCGCTAGCGGCTTCTCCCTGGGGCTCTGCTGCCGCTTTTCCCCCGCTTTGCCGCCACTTTGCCCCGCAGAGGAGGAGAGCCAAGGGGTGGACAAGAGGGCGAAGGGGGCTCCTCGCTTGCTCTTCCCCCCCATGGCCGGGAGGGAACTCCGCCCCCCCACCTCACAGGGACCAAAGCTGGATTAAAACCTTGGCTTGTGGTCACACCTAAGGTTTAATCTAGCTTCACTCCACCTTCAGAGTGAGAGAACACATCAGCAAAGTGACCAGTAGTTTTCTTTCCACATTATCTAGTCTAAAGGTGGATTTTCTGAGTTATTAACCCTGAAAGAAAACCAGCTTGTCAGTTTGCTGGTGTATTCTCTCACTCTGAAAGTGAACTGAAACTGGATTAAACCTTAGGTGTGACCACAGGCAAAGTAGCCTAGAGGGGGCTCAAAGCGGTTGACATTCTGTTTTCACCCTTCAAGGGACTAAGTGGCTGACAAGCCTTCTCACCATTAAGGGGGCTGAAAGTGACTGTTCCGAACCTTCAAAGGTCTGAAATTGCACAAAATTGCAACATTGTTTTAAAGGTGTGAAGTGCTTAGATTGATACAGTGTTTCAGCTTTAAGGACTGGAGGTTTATAGTGGGTGTTTGAGGGTGGATTTTTTCAATGAAGGAAACCCTAAACATGACGTGCTTCTAATACGTTCAGCCATTGGTTACAGTGCGATTGGGGGGGCAGGACAGCCTTAACACTGAATCTCATCCCGGAACGATACTGTCCACACAGTTAAAAAGGAAACACGTATCGACGCACGATCCGGAGTGAGACCTGTTGAGATCAGGATTTATTTCTAATCGGGATAACATCCTTTAACACAGAAATACCGTGTTAATCCGAAGTGCCGTCTGAACTGCGCAAACTCAAAACGTTTTGAATTCGAGATAACTATGCCATGAAGACGCACCCATATACTAAATGGTTCTTTGATCTGGATTAACAAGCAAGTGCAGAAAGGGCCTTTGTATTCACCTAAGGAGAAGAGGCTAATGAACCTGAACCTCTCAAAACTGCTTACTAATAGAAATGGAGTTTGGTTTTATAGTTACAGCCCAGATGGAAAGACACAAATCAATCCCCACTAGTGTCTAATGCCTGTAAGGACTGGCGTGGTAAGGAGTAGTGGCCCTAGGAGTCCCAGTTGGGAAGCTACCTCTTCATTCTCTTCACCTGGGCCTTTGATGCATCTTTTGCAATTTTTTAACTGTTAGGTGACCTGCCCTGGATCTTTGAATGAAGAGTGGTATCATAATAGTAACCACCACCACCACCACCTCACCCCTTTGTTCATCATTTCAATGATTCCACTACTAGTGGGCAACTTCACACCTTCACTTCCCTGGTAAAAACTCCCAAGGAAGTGAAAATGGGGTAGACCCGATATTTGCACTTTGGGATGCCAGATCTATCCCTAACCTCGCCAGCAATCATGGAACCACACCAATGGTGCCAACATACTTGCATGGCGCCATTGCTGTGGTGATAGGACAACATAGCACTAACCACTAGGAGTGTGCATGAAGCCCATTTCCCACATTCGGTTCAGCACAAACCGAATGTGAGAAAATTCAGCTTTGGGCGCCCACCCCCACGAATAGGGGGATATTCTTAATAATCCCCACACCACCATTCTGGCCCCTTCCCCACTTACCTGCTCTCACCACCACCACAGCTCCTTCTAAGGCACTCCCAGGTCTGCGTGCTGCACATCTCTATTAATTACATTTATTATGGATGGATATAAGCTCATCTTACATAGATGGTTCTTAAGTAAAAAAAAAATCCCTTCATTTAAAAAAAATCACAGTACTATAAAAATTATAACTATCAGAGTCATCATAATATAGTACATAAAAGGAGCACAATAAAAGTAACTCAAAGTAACATCAGCAAGCATCCAAGCATATGGAAACCCTTTTTGTTTTTGAAAAATATGTATACATAGAAGTAATTTAATCTGCAGGAGATTTTACAAGAAAGTTATTCAGTAAAACATAGGCATCATACTTTATTTATTACAAACTTTTGTAGCAGAATTACGTATCTTCTTATTCGTCAATATGTGTACATTTTGAGCAGATGTCAATAACCATTCCATATACACAAAATACATATATCTAATTTTTGTAAACCTTCAGCGTATGTATATGTACACATTGGTGTGGGCTTATGACTCCAGAAAATATAGCATCTAGGGCAGTGGTATTAGAACTATACTACCTACTGTACTTATTTAGGTGCAGGAAGAAAACAACCTTATATTATTTGACATAAGAAAGAAAGAAGAGTGAGTTTGACTTTTCTACCCCTTTTATCACCCATTTAAGGGGACTCAAAGTGGCTGACAAAGCTTTCTGTTTTTCTCCCCACAACAGACACCATGTGAGGTAGGTGGGGCTATGAGAGCTCATAAGAGAGCTGTGACTAGCCCAAGGTCACTCAGTTGGCTTCCTGGAGGAGGGCAGATTCAGACCCAAATATTCCCAGATATGAGTCCGGCTCCCTACCCACTAGACGAAACTGAAAAGTAAGGAAGGAAGGAAGGTAGGAAGAATTGTGTGTGGTTTTATAAATTTTTATTGAGAGTGAATATGATGTTTGTGCTCCCTCTTATGGCCAAGGATTAAATAACACACATAGGGAGAGGGAAGGAGGCATATTTGCCTCTTCTAGAAATTGTTTTTATTTTATTACTTCCATATGAGTAATCTGTGTTTTCACAATGTTTTAATCGTGAGGAATAAATATGCTGTGCAATAAACCAAGAACAGATGTGTACTTATTTAAGACATTTGCTTTTCTTTCAAAAAGTGCACAATTTAACACACAGTATAGTCTTCTTCTTCTTCTTCTTCTTCTTCTTCTTCTTCTTCTTCTTCTTCTTCTTCTTCTTCTTCTTCTTCTTCTTCTTCTCTTTAACATCAGAACAATCCTGTGAGGTAGGCACAAACAGCAGCACCCACTGACTGTAGAAACCTCCAGAAACCCTTTTTGAACCTCATTCAGCCCTCTGATAGCTATAGAATATGGAAACTTCATATTGGAGTTTTGGGAGTTAAAATTGATAGTGGTACCCTAGCTAGGGCCAGATTATTCCCATCTTGGCCAAGTGACACTCGACATTACTTGCGCAGTTGCTAAACACTGCCAGAAGCATAGTTGGGAGTTCTGGTCTCATTCTAGGGCTCCTCCACAATGGAGGTTGCCTGTATAGGTTTTCTGCTTTCCTACCTCAGCTTCAATGAACTATAGACTGGTGTCCTTTCTACCATTCTTGCCAAAGGTCTTAAAGAAAACTGTATTTGACACGTCACGAGGCTTGTGATCCATTTCAGCCAGGCTTTTGTATGCAGCACTCAACGAAATTGGCCTTAAACCATGTGCTGAATGAGATCATGGTGTCAGAAGCACAATGCTGCACTTCGGTCTTAATATTTCTTGATCTCTCTGCAGCATTTGAAACACTAGATCATCAAATCTTACAGACATGTCTATCAGTGCTGGTATAACCAGCACTCCTTTAGCATGGTTTACATCTTTTTTAGCAGGTCATTCCTTCTCAGTTAGCCTCTGAGGGTCAGAATCATAAGAACATAAGGACATAAGAGAAGCCCTGCTGGATCAGGCCACAGCCCATCTAGTCCACTGTTCCAACAGTGGCCCACCAAATGCTCATGGGCATCTCAAACAGAGACAAGGACAAACCTTCTCCTGCTCTTGAATCCCAGTAAATGGCCTTAGAAGCATCCTGCTTCTCCCCCTCCCCCAGCCTGAGAAATGCACTTACACATTCATTCTAGTATCCATTGATACATATGTCATCCAGAAATTTGTCTAACCCTACCTTAAAGCCATCTAGGCTGGTAGCTGTCATCACCTCTTCCAGCAGCTAATTTTCATAAACTGATGACCCTCTGGGTGAAGAAATACTTCCCTTTGTCAGATCTGACTCTCATACCCATCAGCTTCATAGGGTGCCCCCTGGTTCTAGTGTTGTGTGATAGAGAAAAGATTTTTTTCTATACTGTGCATAATTTTATATACTTCAATCAGGTCCCCTCTTAAACACCGTCTCTCCAGACAGAAGAGGCCTGGACGTTGCAGCCTGGTTTTGTAAGGGAGATGTTCCAACCCCTTAATCATTCCAGTTGCCCTTTTCTGCACCTTTTCCAAGGTCCACAATATCCTTTTAGAGGTGTGGTGACCAGAATTGTACACAGCATTCCAAATGTGTCCTCACCATAGATTTATAAAGAGGCAAAATGACACTTGCTGACTTGTTTTCTATTCCCTTCCTAATTATTCCCAGCATTGAATTAGCTTTCTTCACTGCTGCTGCTGCGCACTGGGCTGATGCCTTCATTGAACTGTCCAACAGAACACTGAGATCACTTGCCTGGTGTGTTGCAGAAAGCTCAGACCCCATCAGTTTATACACATAATTTGGATTTTTGGCCTCGATGTGCATTACTTTGCACTTGTTAAGATTAAAGCACATCTGCCACTTGGTTACCCACTCACCCAATACTAAGAGATCCCTCTGGAGCTCTTGGCAATCTCTTTTGTTTTTTACTACCCTAAATAATTTAGTATCATCAGCAAACTTTGCTATTTTACTATGTACCCCTTCTTCTAGATCACTGATGATTAATTAAAAAGCATTGGTCCCAACACTGAACTTTGGGGTCCCAACACTGAACCTTGGGGGTTCTAGAAGAGACTCTGTTTTTATATTCACTTTGCTTGGGGAGTTTACATATTCCATTCCAGATTTTTGCAAACCACAGCAGGTACTGTCTGCATCACAAAGGTGGGGATACTGTCCACCCTGGACCACTACCAGCTCCAATGTAGAGGTACTATACCTGTTCTGGTGCACACAGCTGAAACCCAACACAAGGCATGATCCACCCCTGCCAGTGATTGGCCCAAGGCTCATCACTCAGGGGTGGACAGAACCAATGCTTAGACTGCATATAAAACACTAATGTGACTGTAGACCTTTTTCCAATAGGTCTACAGCTAATCCAGAACACAGACTTCATAGGGCTGTTCTGGATTGGAATAGCAGTATTTTCTTGCACACAAAATGTCCTTTGCAGCCATCTGGTCCACACTACTGACCCATTGAGAAAAATGGCCTAAGAATGATGAAGAGATAACATTTGACAATTGCCTTTATTACTCTGGACCATTTTAGACCCTGATATTATTAAGGAGCTTGAATAAAGACTGTTTTTGTACAGTGTAAGACAGTACAGCTCACACTGGGCTGGAATGCCCCCAGTATGGTCTAAGGGCTGTCCACACACGATATGGCTCATACTGGCTCAGATGTGGCAGGCTTTTAAGTCTACTTGGCAGTGTGCTACTTCTTGTGCCACTTCTGTCAGTACTTCCTAGAGTGCTGCCAAAAAGGGACCCTCTTTGCAACCTGGCCTATGAAGGTGTAGATATTGGCCCTGGATTGGTAGTAGACCTCATTATTGAGATATACCAATAGAACTGGCTTTGTGAACAGGGATGTGCATGAATGGTTTTTTTGCTTTTGAATTCGATTTGAATTGAATGTCAAAACATTTTATTTGATTCAAATGTTTAGAATCCGAATGCAACAAAATCCAATTCGAATAGAATACATTTGAATCTATTCGTTCAAATGTTAGGTTCAAATCTATTCATTCAAATATTAGATTCAAATCTGAAGATACGAATATCAGCAATATTTGTATTTGAAGATGATGTCGACAACATTTGTATGTGTCACACAGATCTGTACACATTTCATATGCAAATGCTTACTGATACATATGAGATGCATACAGATATGTATGTGTACATTCGTATTTGTTCATTTGTATCTGTAGATTTGAATGCTTTATATCATTCAAATGAATGTTTTGGAACGTTCAAAATTTGTTTGAATATTTAAAACTGAATGTGTAGACATTCTATTTGAGTTTGAATGTTCACATTCAATCGAATTTGATTGAACTTCAAATGTATAGAACATTTGTGCACATCCTTATTTGTCAACCATTTTGGGCACCATCATTTGTGGACAGTATGCTAAGAGGGAGTTGGGCCTGCCTTAACCCATACTAGCATGTGGGAGGGAAGTCCCTAGACACTCTTCTGGTAAGGGCAAAGTGCAGACAGGGACACAGACTTCTACTAAATAAGGCAGAATTCTAGACTAGGCCTTTTAAAAACCTTCTAACATTTGCTAGGACTGGTGAGTTTCTCTGAATGTAATGCTTTCTTTCCCCCAGTGTGTTCCAATGGGAAAATATTTATTAATCTTTCATTAATAGCTCAGCAGTAAACCTTGTAAGGAAACTAATGTCTCCAATTTGGTAAACGAGACTGTTTTCTGTTGTCGTACGTTCAGCTTCCTCAAGAATGTGCCTAGGAAGGTTTACAGAGCTCTTTGTGTCTCTTGAAGAAATGTGGTTGTTGGCTGCTTGTCAACCATCTGCTGACAGGACTTCTCCTTTTTAATTAGTCAAGTTGTGCAGTAATGGAAATAAGGCGTGTTAATAACTGAGCAGAAAACGAACAACACTGCACAAGACCAGCAATGCAGAATGAAATTATCCACCTAATGAGCCATGAAATGATCCATTCAGTGGCATGGGAAGTTAATGGCAGCCTACATTAGACTCTGCCATGGTTGACGAAGTTTCTCAGGAGCACCCAGGCAGGTATCAGAAATGGATGGTGCGTGTGTGAGTGTGTATGTGTGTCTCACAATCTCCCTTGGACTCTACCAACACAATTTTTTCCCCCTGTGTTCTACTCAGTTATGGGAGAGGAAAAAGGAATATCAGACAGTTGCCTCCCGCTTTCTTGAGTTAGGAAATAAATAGGCAACCCTTGCAATTCTTGCATGATCCCACAGAGGAAGTCTCCCACAATGGCATCTATCTGAAAGGTGTGGGTTGGGAGAGCAACACGTCTCAACATATTACCAGCACTGAGTGCACGCAGGGTGTGGTTGTGAGACTGTAGAGTACTTTGTCATTTGATAACTTTGAATAGTACTGAATGATGCTTTGAACCCAACCACATCAAATCAAAGCCTGATCGCCCGCTCTTCAAAGGCATTAAAGGCCAGCAGCAAATCACCAGTCTACCGCTTCTCCTCATGAAGCAACTGCAATTGTACAGTCACCCCTTCTAAAATGGGGTCCTCAGCTGCTATAAGGCTATCTAGAAAACAAAACTTGAATGCACTGAGCCTCCCATCACAAACCCCTCATTATTATCTCAGTGCAAATTTGATTATGAAATTCGTCAGACATCAAATATTGTAGTGTAAAGGTCTGCAACCCATTAAATGTCAGTTCAGATTAATCATGCAGTCCAATGAGCAGTCTGGATTAATAGTAGATCCTTTTAATGGTGTCTTCAATCTGGTCTTCTGCTGTAAAGACTGGATCAAAGGATGCGCGTTTGCATGGCCAATGGGCCAATGGGGTCCAGGGGTGGGCTTAGTGGCTGCCATTTCCCGGGGGTCGGCTCCAGTTCTGCCCCACCACTCACAGCTTTGTAGGCCTGCACTGGGGCTTATTCACACTACAGCTTGAAATGTAGCCAGTAGTTCTGGGGAAAAGCATCTATACCTTGAGAGGCTGTTACTGCCTCCAGGTGACCCCTGCCCTCCCAGAAGTTTCCTAATCATGCACTAGGTGTAGAGCATAAAACATTATTTCCTTCTCTTGCATCATATAACATTGTGCTGATATTTTTTGTCTACTATTTTGAAGTCACTAGTCTAAGAGGTTGTACCAGTGGATCATGTTGTGATTTTCATAAGTGCTTCAGTAAGACAGTGGGGCAAAACTCAGCTCTTTCTCTACACAGGGTGCCCCTTGTACTTTATTTCTTGTTCCAGAGATTTTTGTTGCCGCAAAATTAAACCTTGTTCCAAACTTGTGTGACACTATACAGTGTGAAATTGTTCACAAATGCACCATCAGCATGCTAGGTTTCTTCAACCAGCTCCAAATTGTGGTTCATGATGGAACATGGGTGGTGATGGGGAATTGCTTAATGAATCCTACAAAAACAATTCATGGGCCCTTTCTTTGCTGAGTCTTATTCCACATTATATCGTGGAAGAGGAACCTGCCATCTGCTTGCTAGTGCAGACTACAGCAGGTCTCACCCAGGGGTTGCTGTCATCTGCATGCTAGTCCCAAATGTGGGATAGAATTCAGAATAAGGTTCATTATGGAGAAAGCCAAGGATTTTCTTGTGGCAGTGGTTCACCAAATCTGTATTACCCAAGTCTTTCAAAGGATAAGCAATAGTCTATTCTCTGAAGAGAAATCAGTAAGGAGTTATTTTTGGCAGCGTTTTTATTTATCCTTATTTTTTCTTTTAAAAAATTATGAATCGCCTAACCCTCTTGGGGTTATGTGTTGATTAAAATTTAAATAAATAGAGAAATACTATTTGAGGGAAGCTATTTGTTTGATTTCACCTCAAGTTTCTGCCAAAGGATTTAAGATCCTGTTGCCATAACCTTTGTTCTATTCAAAATTGCCATCTGACTAACATGGGGGCTGATTTCTTACCCAGAACTATTCCAAACCCCCTCCTGTGTTTAGATCCTTGCCAATCATGCCACTTGTTCATAGGCCTGCAGCAATAGCTGGAATAGAAAGCAAATTTTGTTCTTCATGGTATTAGAAACAAAATGCCAGCATATTTAGAAAAACATTAACTTGTTTTGAGGTTTCTTGGTCTCCAATTTCATTTTATTTTTTTAGGCCCATCTGTGCCTTTTAATCTTCAAAGAAAAAGAAAGTAACTACCCATCAGACAAGCAACAGATATCCATAACTTTCTCAGTTAGTTTTGAGTTATAACATAAGTCAAGGGCAACCAGCTGCTTCCTCTATATTTTTTCTCCAGCTCATCCAGCCAGCACTGACTCAAGGTCTATGGTTGTGTGCCTGGAAAGGAAAATAATGAATTTCCAACATTTGCAATAAACGGATCATTAGATCGCCACTGTGTAACTTTTGGAAGAAGTAGACCAGAAAATTGGATTTCCTTGGATTCTTCTCCAACCTTTGCTTAAAAGAATACTCCATGATTACTTAGTTGTAGCAGATTATTTGGTTGTATCATTACCAACTACATCTAAAGTGCAAAGGTCCTTGACATGTTGCTATGGTGGGCAGCTTTATTTTTAGATTTAATTTCACATATGAACATGGCCTTTGTCCTTTCAGTAAAGTTTCATAATTTTCTGCTCAAGCTGGGAATCTATGTGACCTTTGCAACACCTGGCAGAGTGATATAACTGTGTTAACATTGATCTTTCCTTAGTAAATGGACTTCAACTTCCTTCCCCATGGCCCCTCCTGGCCCTTTAAGTATAATTCATTCTCCATATTTGAAAACTTGTGTTTTCTTTGCAGTGCATTTAGAAAAGGTTATAAATATCTTCCACTCTCATATACTACATGTAGGCCAGTCTTCACCTGAAGACATCATTTTCAGCTTGATCACCACAGAAAATGATGCCTTTGTGACTCCATTTTTGAGTATGGAGATGTTACTTACTGTGGTGGCCAAGAAGACCTTTGTTTTGGGTGGAAAACGCCACTACATGGAAATGGATCCCCCATTGTCAGTTGTGCCAAGTAATGGTGAGATGTGATTGTCACGAGGTACTTACTGACAATTGGCCTTGTGCTTAGAGTGCTAGACTCATATCCCATAGTTATCAGGTTTGATTCCGCACTCCTACATGAAGCCACCTGGGTAACCTAGGGCTAGCCTTCTCCAAGTGCAGATGCCCTTCCTCAGAAGTTCACTAATCATGTACTACTGGCTGTAGTGCAAATAGACCTCATTTCAGATTTGCGTAGTGCCCCCCCACAAAGAACATGAATTGACTAAAGGTCAATGGCATGCTTTGAAGAAGAATGGTAAAGATTAACGGTCAAGGGCATGCTTTGAAGAAGAATGTGTAAATCAAAAGGCTTAATTATTTATAATTTATAGGATTGTTTATGGGATACCTGTTAGATTCCCTCACAAGTTGTTCATTAATGTTATTTGGCTTGCATCTTTTTCTTATCGCATCCCAAGGATAGTAAGAATAGACTCCCGCTCGATATAGAAGGGAGTAGGCTGTCTAGATGATAAACTGTATTTTTTCCAAGGTTGAAGGTGTCTCTTTTTGATCCTAATGAGCTTCACAAATATTACTCTCCATGCCTATGAGAGGCATAAGTTGGGAATAGATCAATATGCAGTATATGATCAGGTGGGGATAACAGATTAAGGAGCTGATAAGTGGGAGGCAGAGATACTCAAAGTATCTTATCCAAGGGGAGAATGAGAAGAAGTTTGCGTCAGGGAGAGGAGTAAAAGTGATGTTGTTGGGCTACTAAGGTGTGCCTTTTGTTTAGGGCACCCATCCTTGCAAGAATGTATAAAATAAAACTTTCTGCTATTTCACCAAGTCTGTTTACTTTACTATTGGAGTAATTACTCTCTATTTCTTACGCTAGGCAGAGGGAGATAAGAGTTTTGTCTGATGTTGAGTGGGTTACTGGGAATGCATATAGCGTTGATATATGCTAGAGATTGGAGAAGCTACCCTTTCAGCTTATAAATAGCAATTCCAAACATTTTTCAGCCCCCCCCCCAATACAAATGCATAAAGTAAACACATGCATTCTTCATAGTTTGCAAGTCTTTTGCTTTGTGATGCAAAAGTGCCTGTAGCTCAGTGGTAGAGCCAAGTATCTGGAAAGCTTAGATAATTTATTTATTTATCCCATCCTGTACCTAAAGATATCAGGGTCTGCTTATAATACAGTGGAGAGATACTAATTAAAGAAGAAAAATTAGGACCTTCTCTTGAGATTTATCCACTTGGGTTTAACAACTCAATTCCTATAGGGGATTCCAAATACAAAGCCACTTGGCTTTGACAGTTTCTACATGATACTAAAGGCGGCACAGTAGATGGAAGATAGTTGCTTCCACATTGTCCAGTCACCATACAGTTGACTTCCATGCCAATGTTGGAGGTGATGAGAACACTGAAGCTGAAGAACATTTGTTCTCTGGCTTGATATTTCTACTTGAGGCTTTTTGCAGAGCATAGGAAATGGCCATGAAAGTCAGCCATTTTCCTGAGCTATACAACACAGGAAATGCGCCAGGTGGTAAATCTACACATTACTTGGAAGGAGAAAGAGTTAAGAAGTGCTGTGAATACTCTTCCATTAAACTGCCGTTATAGTGCCCTAATGCGCAGTAATGGTACAGCAAGTGGTTTTAGTATCGTACACCCTAGAAACACTCTTGTAATGCAACATGACCACACAAGGTATCCTGCACTCTAGAAGCATTCTTGTGATGCAATATGACCGCACAAATGAACAGCCCCTGTACCTTCAATCTTATCCCACAGTGCCATGAATTCTCCATGAACATTGTAATGGATTAGGTTTAAGTAATTTAGCATAAAATAGATAAGGAATGTAAAGAACTTAAGGGATAGTAGAAGGTTAAATAAATAATTCTGAGTCCTGGTGGATACATTAAAAAAGTGATACACGTTTGGTTTTACAGCAGGGCAATTTAGACCATTTGGCCTAGGATGCTAAGAGAACGCTTGCGGCACAGTACAAACAACCCGAAGTTTCCCTCAGTGGAGGCAGAAGAGTGAGAAGACAAGATAAGAGCAAGAAGGGCAGCTCAAATCTGATTGGCTGCCTCAACCTGCATAATGGTGTGCACCTCCTTAACTCTTGCAGCTCCATTAGGGGAAGCTACGGAGCTGCCTTTTGAGTCGTAATGGCTGGTGACTGCTGTGCAGTAAGTGTTCTGCACTTTTACATTTAACTGTGGATTTATTCTGCAAGTCTGGAGGCAGCCAGGGTCTAGTCAGGTGATCATGGAGCTCAGCTGAAGCAGTGATTACAAGTTACTTTTGATCCTCATGGATGCATGGAGGATTTGGTTATTCACTTGTGGAAGGTTTGCTTTTTATGGGCAACTCTTTTGCTTTTGATGCTAATTTTGTGCAATTGCATATGCAAGAATTTCTTCACTGGAAAGTGAAGTCTTTTGTAAATGTTTTTAGACTATGCTTTTTACCTTTTGAAACTTTAAGCTGTGCCTATCATGTCTACCTTGAAGGGATGGTTTGCTCTCTAAACTAATTTTGAATACTCATGGATTTCACACCTCTGTATGCGAACGTTACAGAGATCCTGGTTCTTGTGTTCTAATTTCACGTTAAATCCACTTTTTTTAACCTAGAATGTTAGGGGAGATGTGCAGATTGGTGTGTGAACAATCCCATCTGCAAAGAGACATGAAATAACATCAGATGTGCTTTTTTATTGTGTGAGGACACTGTCTTATTCAACATGTTCTTCTCAGCTGTTGTTATAACAAAAGGTAGCTGTTAATGAAGTACTTCTTAACCAACGTAGGGCAATTGTTTCTTTTCAGATCATTTCATATAATTAAGCAATAATTCCTCTTGACACAAACATTAGTGGAAGAAAACAAATCACAAATTGATTTAGAATTATTGAACTTAGGTTGAAATCCATTTTCTCACCCAGAGGCTGAAACAAGGGATTTCTTTCTTTCTTTCTTTCTTTTTTTTTGGGGAAAGCATTTTATTAGAACACTTAATAATGACTTAATGTTATGGTGCTTCCATATATTCTGTAATGTGGATTTTTCCTGGGGATACAACAGTTATTCTTAGAGATGCCCTAGAATATATGAAAAGTCTCACTTTTCCACTGAGAGAAAAGGTTAAATATAGATGAAAAACTAGTTTCATCCATAAATGTAAGAAAAATAATTCTGTTCATTGTTCAAGAATGAAAGCCTATTAAATATTTTCCCTCCCTCCCTCTCCTGCATAGGACTGTACATTATATTGATAATTTCTGCAGTATCCCAGGCAGAAGCATGGTTTGTATCTGAAGTCCCCCTTTCATCTCCTCAAACTGCACTTGGTTCTACTGTGGATCAAAATGCACTCTATGGAAATCAAAGGGAGTTTCAAGTAAGGGCTTGGCCATCCTTGTCACCACTATACAGTCCTGATCAGTGAGGTGCCATTTAATCCAGACACCAAATAACTTTTCACGGGCCCTTACTGGTGGTTTCCAGTTATGGTTGCTCCCAGATTCTGTAATGCATTTTCATGTTAATGGGGCAGTAGAATGGAGGATAAACTATTTTTTCCCATCCTATTGCAGATAGATAAACAGAGGTGGCCAAGAGGAGAAGCAGACAACAATAGGGTGTGCCCTGGGTTACTGGGCTGATAAGCATTTCGTCCACACTGAATACTGTTCTACAGGGAGGGCCATGTGTCCCTGGTAAAACCATAGCCTGAATGGCACCTGGGTCCACTCCCTCAGGAGACCATTTTGAAATTATCTTCCTCACATTCTCTGGCAATAGACCAGCCTAGCAGTTTGTGGGTTAATTTACTGGGTGTGAAGAATCTGGCGCCATTTTGCTGGGATCCTGGGGCTGTTCTGCACTTTGCTTCCCATTCACACAATGGGTAAAGTTAATCACCGCTGGCATGCACTAGCAGTGCATGACAAACCAACCCCCGATGCACTCAGACACTCACTGGCACAACTGTGCATGCACCGGTGTTGTCACCAGGACGATGGCGACATACCACACATGCACAGCTGCATTTGGGGTCAACTGCTATGCTAGGATGTTTGTGTAGTACATCAGCTGAGCCCCAGCACCCAGAAGAGGTGCAGATGGTCCCACAGATGGCCAGCAAAGTTAAGCTTTGGGTCAGCTTTGGGATGCACGTAACGCACAATTATGTGCGCCACCACTAGTATATGCTAGGGTAGCTTCTGGATTGCAAACGCCTCCTGCAAGTGCAGATGGTCCTTACAATAAAGTACCCCAGCATGTACTAAGAGGCCAAGGGCCTCTGGAAGCAGCCCCAATCACTGCAATCACTTGATGCCAAAGATGCTATAAGATCTGCAACAACTTCTACAGCTAATGCTCCCCTCCCTCAGAAAAAAAGATGTTACTTTCATCACAGGGGACAGACTGAAATGTTAAAGGAGGAAGTCAAAAGATAAGAGGAATAATAGACCAGTCTGTCCACAGGCTGTGTCCAGACATAACAAAAGTGGCACCTCAAAAGTGCCTCAGAGAGATGGCCTTCATGTCCCCATGCCTTCTCTAGTCTATCTAGTCTACCTTTTCTAGCACAAAATGTTCAGGAAAAGTGGGAAGGACAGATTGGTAGTGGCTTCATATTGATATTAAAAGGTATGGGAGATCAAAATCGACTCCTAAGGATCCCCTCAAGTGAGTTCCCAGGGTCTTGAGCCAGAATCTCCCACAACCATTGTCTGGAATTGGCCATGGAGATAGGAATGGAACCAATGCAATGCACTGCCTCCAACTCCCAGGCTTTGTAGCCTTTCCAGAAGGATACCATGGTCAATGGTATCAAATGCTGCTGAGAGGACCTGGAGAACCAACAGTATTGCACTCCCTCTGTTTCTCTCCTGGATAAGGTACTCAACCAGGGTGACCAAGGCAGTTTCTGTGCCATAACCAGGCCTGAAGCCAGATTGAAATGGGTTTAGATAATCTGCTTCTTGAACAGCCTGCAGTTGAACAGTCACCGCTTTCTCTAGTACCTTGCCCAAAAAAGATATTTTGGCCACAGGGTGATAGTTGTTTAAATTTTCTGGATCCAGGAAGGCCCTCTTGAAGAGAGGACATGCCATGGCCTATTTAAGGGCTGTCAGAACCACCCAAGTATTATGGGGCATTCACTACTTTATGGGTGCTTTACGGGTTCTGAAGGTATGCCAAGGGCACTAGGGAGCAATTGTGTCAATATCCCTGCTCATCTCCTGATTACAAAGAGAGACCAGAACTTTGACAGGAGCACCAGCCATGTCAAGTGGAAAATCCCCCAAGGCATTCAGAAATCACTCAGATTCTGTAAGTCTCTGGGGGCAGACCATCTCAAAAGGGGGACAAATGGGGTGATCAAAGTAGTAGTTTGATGAAAATCTGTAGATCTGAAGGAAGGAAGGAAGGAAGGAAGGAAGGAAGGAAGGAAGGAAGGAAGGAAGGAAGGAAGGAAGGAAGGAAGGAAGGAAGGAACTCATTACCATCTTGTGTTGCTGACACTGCTTACTGAGAGACCACAGTGGTGTGGAAATTTTGGCTGCCACAGGAGCAACTGGGAATCAGCCCAGGCCCACACACTCTGCTATATGTGAAATTCTACTTCCAGCAACAAAAGCACAGTTGGACCCACTTTGGGGGATTGGAAATAGTGCTGGAAGTCACCCATTTTCAGTCCTCCATTTGACTCTTCTCGGAGGGAATTTCACCTGCAGAGACACCCCCCTCCCTCCTTAGTGAATCCACAAGGACTGGAAGATGAATTCTCCAAGGGGTTATTCCCACCTGGGTTTTACTGCAGTTCAAAAATGATTTGAATTTTCTTTGGCCACATTACAGATTCGGTTTCCATGTTTTCCAAGGAGTAAAACGCACCTGGAAAAAAAGCTCTCACTCCTGTTTTTGCTGCTAAAATGCTCTATCTTTTTTCCTTTGGGAATGGTACCACAATATTGGGGGGAGATGCATCATGAAACGGGTGGGGTGTCACCTGGTAGGACAGCCCTCCTTTGCAGAGGAGTTTAAAGTGTTCAAGCCTTCCCCCCCCCTCTTTTCCTTGACAGGCCAGTTCATGGTGGATAAGAAGTTTCACTTTCACCCACTTCGCATTGATAACAAGTTTCATTTCCCACCCATGCTTTCCCTCACTTTCTCCTTTTTTGGCTGGGAAAAGAGCTTGGCTGGCTCCTTCCTGCATGGGCGTGTGGGAGAAAGGTGTAATAAAGGAGAAAGTGAGGTTGAAGGTGTGGACAAGGAGGTTTAGGGAGGTGATTTTGCACAACATCATAAGTGATCCCCATGATCATGCCCGCTGAAGGTTTGGCTTTGCTGTGGGGAAGTAAACAGCAGCAGCAAAAACAGGAGGGGAGGGGGAACTGGGATTCCCCACCCTTGGCCATGTCACTGGGATTCCCCACCCTTGGCCTTGGGATCGAAGGCAATCAGGAGGGGATGGGGATCCCAGCTGGCAAAGGGCGGGGAGGAAAAGATTCGCTTTCCCCAATGTGTTTTTGAAGCGTTTTCTGTGGGAACAGCAGAATTGGGGTTGACTGTAATTTAAAGTTTAAAAAATGGGAATGGTCAGAATGTGTATTTTCATCGGGTTTAGCTTTCTTTCATTTAAAAAAACCTTAAGTGGGATTGCAGCCCAAGAGTACTTTAAGTAAGATTCAAGTAAAAATTATAGTTTGAAGCTGGGTCAAGTTGGTTGGGTGTTCCATCTCCTGGGCATCTATCTGGATAGAAACAATTTTAAATTACTAATCCCAGCACATCTTTGGTAAGGGAACAATGGAAGCCACTTTATTAACTGACCTCAGCTTTCTTCTGAGCAGGTGTTACTGAGCAAATGAAGTTGTCAAGTATTTCTTTGGGATATTCTGAATTGAAAGTGAAACAAAAGCAGAGCTACGGATTTCTATTTCTCTAGGACTATGACAGCTGGATGGGAAGACGCCTTAAAGTAAGTGGTCACACAAGCAATAACGTTTCAATAAAGATTAGTGACACAGTGACACCTAGTGTCTGAGATAAGTCAAAAATCAATTTTGAAATACTGTCCCAATACTGTTATGTTCAGGATCAAACTAGGCAGATAAATGATTTTGACTGCCTAGGACACAAATCTTTAAAAAGACAAAGAACAATCTTTAAAAAGACAAAGATACACTCTATTAAAGCAGACATAATGATTAAGATGCATGTTGAACTGCAGCATGCAGTAGCTATATACAAATTACAGTTCTGTCTACTCAAATCAACCATTCTTTGTTTTATGTGAGGGTCTGTTTTTATTCTAACATATTGTCAACCCTTAAAATTTGCAAGGGTTGGGATCCCAGAAAATAGAGCAAATATCAAAACTCAGAGACTTGAAGGGAAGTATCAGACTGAATTTTCCTTGAGACACGTGAGCCAGAAAATAACTGCCAAATATGAAATCCATGAATATGCAGACTTGGAAGTCTTTTCCTACTGCAGAAAAGGGAGGTATCAAATACACAAAATATACAAAGTTCAAACTGTCAAGAAAATTGACAGATAACTGTATATATTTCTGTTCATAGACCTATTCTCATGTTAATTGTGGTGTGGAGGACTTGTGGAATGTGCTAGAAGAATAAAATGGGTGGCTTGCCTTGGTCTAACTTCAGGGTTGATGGATCTTGATCTTGTTCCTAGTTTCTTGAATGTGAATTGACCTGAACCCTGTGGAGTTTACTCCCAAGTGATCATCCACAAGACTGAAGTCCTAGTTATATCTTTATTTCCTAATTTTAGGAAAGTGGGCAAGGGTGAAGAAATTCAGTTGTCTTATTGCCTCTAATATATCACAGTTTTAAAGACATTTACACTTGATGGAAATCATACAGTTGAAATCTATCCAGGTTTTGTGTGTAGATTAACACCATTGGGCAAGGGATAATGGACTATACTGTGGTTGAAACCCTGAGTTCCATCTTCCCAGGTTGGTTATTGATGCATAGGTGGTATCTCCCCCAATTACATGCAAAACACAGTATCTATCTCTATAGGAATGAGAGATGGAACTCCTAAATGGGATGGTCTAAGTTAGAATGTCAGTATAAGAGAGCTTCCAGGAGTTGTTATAAAAATAATATCATAGAAGATTGATTGGTTCATAACAAGTACTCATATCTCATTGACTGAGAATGTGCTTTAAGGTTTGCCAAGCAATTCCTTGTGGGACAAGTTTATGAAGTCTGAACACACTGTGTTTTCCACAGCAAATTAGTCAGTGAAAATACTGATTAAATATTAAAGCATTTGGTTTCAGTAGTAACAGTAGCAGCAGCAACAGCTTCAGCAATTTAGTGCACAACATAATTTGAACTTCACACATGAATGTGTCCCGTGGTTCCATTTTTAAGACATTTTAATGTGTCCTTTTATCAGCACACTTAATAGTCCTAATAGTGTGACAGATATGGAAGCACAGTAGATCAGTTCTGTTAGATCCATTCACACAGATGGAAATTTACAACCCGTGCATTTATTTCTACTGTTTTTGATCATGATTCTCAAAAAAAGCAAAAGAAGGATGTTTCTCTATTACTTAGCAAAGGTGCCTTTAATGGTGATAGTTTCCAATCTATTAGTAGAGAACAGCTGGCCTGAAGGTTCTTGCAAGCAGTGTGAGCTGTCTGCTCACAATCTGCTAGAAAACTTTCTTGCATAACTAGCTAACAACTGTGAGAACAGTCTGTTGGAAGAGGTGGGCCATGGCTCTTATCCAATGGGGCTTCCTCTATGTTCATATGATTAAGGAATCTTTATTAGGGATGTGCACAATTTTTTTTTGTATTCTATTTGTATCAAATCAAACAAGAAAATTTGTATTCGTTTGAATAGATGCTCGTTGAATGTGGTAGGATTCATATTCAATATGAATGTATCCCATAGTTCCAGATCACAGAGGTGTGCCATCGGCATGCTTCCTATAATCAAGAAAAAGACCCTTAGTCCTCTTGTGCCCCTGGCTAAGCGGGTCCACAAGAGATCCATATTAAGGGTCTCCTTAATCTGGATCTGGCAATGTCTTGTGCAAACGTAGCAGGACTAAGGGGCTTAGCCTCATAGAGCCACATAGGCACCTTTGTAATCTCACAGTCACAGCACATGTTCTTCAGCGCTATGCCCATGGTCGTCCCTGATTCATTTTATGTGTGGATGACCCATTCCTTGTTCCGCTCAGGCAGTGCTAGTACAGGTATGATACCCATTAGTCTGGTCTGCCTCTAATCTAGATTCCTGTGTCCTTAATATGAATCTGATCTGGATTAACACTAGTCCCATGCAGATCATGCAGAGTATGAAGCTTTCTGATCCAAATTACAAGGTAAGTTCCAAAAGGGCCTCAGGTTATCTGTGAAGATTGAGTGATTGCTAGATGTTCAGTGGTAAGCCAAGGGTGCAAACCTGAAATACTCCAGGGTGCGTGACCAAACGTGGTTGTGATCAAACATGCAGTGCACAGTACTCTGTTGCTGATCAAACACCCCAGGGATCAGTGGTACTGTCATGTCAAAGGTCAGTGATTGAACACAGCTGCCACCCTGACCATGCATGCACAGATGATGCAAGCCCTGCCCACCACCCACAAGAAACCAGAAATAGTATAATGGTTATGCTGCTGGACTCTCCAGGTAAGCTTTTGGACGTGGCAGGTAAAGGTTAGGTAGCTGTAGAGAACGATTTTGTGCTCCACACCTAATCCACAATTAGGCAACTTCTGAGAAGGCAGGAAACACTTGGAGGCTGTAACAGCCCCCTCTTCCCCAGAAGTTGCCTAATTGTTGACTACCAGCCAAAGTGTGAACAGGCCTCTGATGTAATAACAGCATTAGAAATATGAAAGTTTGGTTCCATGTTTGACAGCTCAATTTGAGCAGGGGGTTAAAAGGTTTTGTTTCAAAGGTTTTAGATGGGTCTGGTTCATTCTGAACTGAACCATGGCCCCATTTCCAAGCACAAATGTTCAAACTGTTCATGCTTCCTGTTTCTTTGCCCTTTAAAAAGGTTTTTTAAATGTAAATTTGCTTTTTTTTATGGTAAAAATCACATTTTGATTTGTTTTGTTTTAAAGGTTAAATGTTTGATTAAACCTGCCCCCCAAAATTTGAAAAGGTTCAAATTGAAGGAAAGTACTTAAGACTTGGTTGGCTTTCAATGAAACCCAAAAAAGAAAAAGAAAGAAAAGAAAAAAGTTTAGCACATCTCTAAACATCTCAACCAGAGCACCAAAACCTTTTTCAAAACTCTTCCAGGAAGACCTAAGCTGGGGTGGGTAGGGACCCTATAAAACCCGAGAAAAGATAGTTACCAGAAAGGTGTTCTAGTCTATAGACTTCCTGCCTTGTGGGAAGAGCCGAGCACAGGACAGAAGAAATCCACATGGGTCCTGATGCTGCCTGTCATAATTTTAGATTGCCTTTATTTCCCAAGTAGTTTTTCAGCTTTTAAATCAGCTAAGCTGCCAGTGCAGCTGCCTAAGATAATTACAGAGCAAGTATTGCTGAGCTTTGCTGCAATACCATTAAGCATGTAATATATTCCTCTTTTTAATGGTATGGGTAAGGATCACTTGGATTTTTCCCACTGAAATGATATTAATGGGATTAAAATGCAGAAAACTGTGTGGTCTACATCTAAAATGTGGCAAATGGGTATTCCACTCAGATGCCAGCTTTCTTGTAAAATATGATGAATATCCACTTGTTAAATGGGTTTTAATATGAAAGAAATTAAATGATCCTGAGCTGGGCAATATAATCCTTTGTAAAGAGTGATGAAGAAAAAAGTCAAAACAGATGCTTTATAGGCAGTATGGTATGATGTGACCAGAAGAATACATATATGGCTAAGACAGAAAGGTATCCAGAACAATGGATCATGATTAGGGATAGGCACAAATATTCATGACATCCGGAATTCATACGGAAATGTAAAAATTCATAGATTTGTGGCCGAATCGAATAGGGCCTACATATTTAGGCCCTATTCATCCATGAATCAGATTATTCAGTATTAGTAGAAGTTTTGGTCAAAGTTTCAGCAGATGCCAGATGCTTCGGGGCCTCCCCCCTTGGCCTCCCATTCACCCTAACCCTAACCCCCCATGGCCTCCCGTACACCCACTTACCTTTTGGGCCACGCTTCAGTGGCATCCTGGTCCTCTTTCCACACTCTCTGAAGCCTGAAATATGCTTTCTGGAGCCCAGAAGAGGCACTACCGGTTTAGGGGGTCAGAAAACCACTGAACTGGAAGGCCTGTTTTGGCTCCCGGAATGCCTATTTCAGCCTCTAGAGAGTACAAAAGAGCCCCGGGATGTCACCAGAGCAGTCCTGCCCACCTCCCATGCATCCTCTTACCTTTTGGGTTGGGCTCTGCTGGTCTGCCAATACTCTTTCTGCACCCAGTCACGCATTTACTTTTCAGGTAGATGTTGGATGCATTGGGGGACAGTTCATGTGCACTAAGCATCCACCAGTGTGGATGCCTAGTGCTTGTACAAGGAAGTTCACACTTTCCTTCAAATGGACAGGAAAACAAAGTGTGAACTTCACTCTGATCAGCCCATGCTGCAGTTATAATGCTTGTGGGAACTTCCTGGCCACATCCCCACACCTCTGAGGACTAGAAACAAAGGTTCCTAGGACCTCTGAAGGATACCAGTTTGGTCTTGTGGTTAGAGTGTTGGATTCATATCTCCTAGTGCCTAGGTTTGATTTCTCACTCCTCCATGAAGCCAGCTGGGTGACCTTGGGCTAGTCACAGCTCTCTTTCTGAACTCTCAAAGTCCCACCCACCCCACAGGGCATCTGTTGTGGGGAGAAGAACAGAAAGCTTTGTCAGATACGTTGAGGCCACTTAAATGGGTGAGAGAAGCAGGGTAGAAAAACCAGCTCTTCTTCTTCATCATTTTCAACTTTTTAGCTACATTTAAAATTCAGTCTAGAAGCTGTTTAGGTATCTGGAAATTCAATTGAATCAAACCAAGTCCATTGAACAGTTCATGTTCACTATGCTTTGCCGTTGAAATGGACTTTTTTAAAATGGGAAAAATGGTTTGTGTGTTTTTTGTTTTGGAACAGATTCTAAAATGAATGTGAACGATCATTTGTTCGGTGAACTGATTATCCATTAAATGGAACAAACATATTCAGTTCTACATTGAATAGGGATGGGCACAAATGGATCAGATGGTAGAAAATTCATATTCATATGAATAGACTCTTTTGAATGTGGTAGTATTCTATTCAATACGAATGTATTTGCACAAATTCGTAAGAATATCCGATACGAATGAATACATATTGGTTATGAATGAATACATGTCAGATATGTGTCTGATACATATCTCATAACAAATCTGCTCTGAAACCAGCAAATCTGACATGAATCCACTTTTAAGACACTCTTAATCCATGTTGAATACACTCGAGATCCATTGCAGATGTGACTGGTGCACCCACTTTCCCACATCTCCAGTGCAAACTATCTGTACGAATGTCTGGAAAAACGTAAAGAGTAGCATTCATGTACAAATATCTGAATTTGTACAAATTTGTACAAATAACGAGTGTTATGAATAATCATGCATATCCCTAATATTGAACACACAATTTTTTATTGTGCATGTCATTGCTCAGAGCTAAGTTTTGAATTTATAATTTATTTTGAATTTACAATGATGATAATAATTGTTAATTATCAATGACAGCAATAACAATAGCAATAACAACAACCCTTTCCTCTTGCATAAATTAGTCCACTGTCATTTTTGTTGCCTTTTTCCGCAGTGCACACAATCTTCTGAGTGTAATTGTACTAGAGAATCACAGGAAGGCATTGTGATATCAGCAGTTTTACGTTAGATCCTTTTCTAATGATTCAAGAAATTCTTGTGTTTGCAGCTCAGTGATTGCCCAAATCTCTTTCATTGTAGCTAATATTAGTCTTTTGTCCATCTCTCTGGAATCCCAGGTCTCGGCTACTTTACTTGGTTTCCTTTGTTGCTGCAGCATCTCCAATTATCCGGACTGTGGTTTTGTCAGAAATGTCTTGTGGAAACAACTGACCCTTAAGGAGCATCCTGTCTCACAATAAATGATAAGGACAAATGAGGCTGCCATGGCAATGGCGACATATCTAGGCCTTAACAGGGCCCAGTGGAAAAGAGCAGATGCTCAAGGGTAACTCTGGTGTCAATGAACTATTAGTAGAGGCCTGACTTGGATTGTTGATCATGACTCTTAGTCACCTCATTGGCTGTCACTTACCAGTCCGCCATCTTTACTGACCTACTTTTCTGAGACAGACGTTAACAACGAGGAGCTTGTCAGTATAACTTTTAATATGAGAAGAGCTGTGTGACAATGAGTGCTCTCGGAGAGAGACCTAGCCAAGCAATTGTTTTGGAGATCGCACATCCTAATGCTTCTAGTGATTGATATACAAACGCTTAAGTACCCTAATTGTTCCCCGGGTCTCGGTGGTATTCATAATCACAAAATGCCAAGGGCATGATGTGCAGGTGCAAACTTTTGATGACAATGGTGGTGAATGATCTGAACGAATCTCTCATGAATCCATAGCAGCAGCTGTTCCTTGTCTCCTTGTAGAACGCTGTGCCAGCCTCCTGTCCCAAATTACCCATTGAGCCTGTGCCTATGATCACCATGTAATTAAAGCAGATGAGTGTCAAGAGATTGCAGAAATGATACCGATAATTTGGGGGCTGCTTGTAATTGTGAAGAAGAATGGAGGCCATATATGATGCAGACAGTTACTAGGGCCAACTGATCTGAAGTCTTGCCAACCTTTAGACATTAGAAAGAGGCTCATAAACATAAAAGTGGTTTTCAGATCCTGATGGCTGGCATGGAACCCTGGAAAAAGGGAATGGGTTTATTTATTTATTTATTTATTTATTTATTTATTTATTTATTTATTTATTATTATTATTATTATTATTATTATTATTATTATTATTATTATTATTATTATTATTATTATTATTATTATTATTATTATTATTATTATTATTCAGGCACAAGAGATGACTTTAAAGTAGTATCTCATTGGAGTGATTTTCACACTGGGAACCACTTCAGCGTAATGCTTGTGTTTCCTGGGAGGCAAATTCCTAAAAAATGAAATTTACTCGTATGTATTCTGGTGAGCAAGAGCTAAGATGATATATGTTAATTCTTCAATTGGCGGAAGGAGAATGGCTCATTCATAGCATACTCATTCTGTAAATTTGTTTGGCAATAATTGACAGATTTGCTTCTCTTCGTTCTTTGCACAAATCTCCTTATCAAAGTTCTATGTATCTCATGGGATTGTGTGACATTTAATCTTTTAAATAATAAAATGATGATGATGGTACGTACTTCTGTTGGTGCTTTGTTTTTCTCCACCAAAAGTACAACATGAAATCCAGATTGGGAGTTGCATGGTAATCTTCAAACCAGTGAGAATGGATTCCTCTGACATGGTCTTGGATTGAAATATATTCTGATCAAACACCTAGCCTTCCACACCTAGGGCCTATTCGCACTTGGCTTTATTCTGGAATATATCTTGGAATAGGCGTATGCTGTCCACATGCTAGTGCAGGCTATAGGATGCCCCAGATGAGGCCTGTCAGAGTCTGCATTAGCAGGTGGACAAGAACCCCCTGTCCTGAGATATATTCCAAAATACAGCCAAGTGCGAATAGGCCTCTACTGTGGAATAGACTTAGGCTACTTTGTCTGCATGAGATGAACTCAAAGATGGTGCAAAATTGGTGCTGTATCCTAGTCTTTCCGTGGATCAGAGTCTGTTTTATGGAGGTTCTGTCGAAGAGCTTGGGTCTTTCTGCACTTAGCTGATTAGGCTACTGTGCACAAGGGCTGGTAAACTGGTAATGGTGGATCATTTGCACTTGTCATGAGGAAAGCTTCCCCAAAGTGTCCATTACCAGCCAGAAGTACAAATGGTCCTCCCATTGACAAGCCCGCACCACTGCTTCCAAAGCCAGAAGTTCCACCTCCTTGCTGCTGCGATTGGATGCTGTTTATTTATTTATTTATTTATTTATATTTATATTTATATCCCGCCCCATACCCAAAGGTCTCTGGGCGGGTTACAACCTTAAAACAGCAGATTAAAACAGAATATACATTAAAACACTTTAAAAATTCAACAACACTAAAACAATACACATTATGTTTAAAATGATGGTGTCTGTCTGTTGCAGAAGATTGTGTTCAAGCAGGGGTGCATTGCAGCCAATCACGCCAGCACCCATGATCAAACACCCAGGGATGCCACTTCCAGGGACCGGTGGTCCAGGCACAGTAGAGGTAAGTGACTGATCACGGCTACCACTACACCTATGCAGACACCAGCTCCCCCACTGACTGACAGCAGGGAACCAGAAGAAGAGTGAATGGTCACACTGCTAGATGCTTCAGGTAAGCTTTTAGTTAATGTTGGTAAAAGTGTGGAACATGATTTTATGCTCTACACCTAATCAACAATTAGTGAACTTCTGGAGAGGGCACACTTGGAGGCTGTACCAGCCTACTCCACATGCATATCCTCTTCCTCTGGAGTTCACTAATTATGCACTAGAAGCTGTAGTGAGAATAGGCCTCTGAATCAGCTTCAAGTGCTGGCTGCAGACTCTGTATCTGGTAGTCATGGTGGTGGTATGATGGTGTACGTTATTAGCCAACCTTGTTAGGCCACTCCAACATGGCCCATGACTACTTGCCTGTATTACATGGGCTGAAATAGCCCACATAGAGCAAATAAGGTATTTTACTGCCAAAAGCATAAAAAGTAGCATTTGTCCTCCATCCCTAGCTGGCACATTGTATATATTCAGGAGATCAGTGAAGATGGGCTTATTCACCATGGCTTTTAGCTGAGAAAACGGCTTTCTCTGCCCATGTTCAGGCACATCTATTCTTTTAGTGTTTCATTTTATACTTTTTTTATTGCTGTAGCGTTGGGTATAAGGTGGAATGTTAAAAAAGCGAGCGAGCGAGCAAGCAAGCAAGCAAGCAAGCAAGCAAGCAATACTCTGTTTTGCCTTGGAGCATCCCCATGCACAGCTTTACTCCGGGATACATTAGGCACAAAGGAGGAAAATCTGTGGCAGAAAAAAAACCCTTTCAAACAGTACCACATCCGACTTAGGGGGAAACTGCGGATTATTCTGGGAGCATGGGGATGCACACATGGAGATTTCTTTAAAGTGTCTTTCCGGCTACATTAATCTTTCTCACTCTTTAATGCGTGTGTGTGTGTGTGTGAAAACATTCCTTTCCTTGGCCGCCACAGTTAAAAGCATAACAAGCATAACTAAAAGCAGATCCCTCCCTGCATCCTATCAGCCAGCCAGCTGTCACATCCAGCCTCCCTCCATTCCGTTTTAGCACACAAACAGACCAGCTATCTCTTTCTTCTTTCACATTATTAGGAGGGGGAGAGAGTTTCTGTGCTTGCTCTCAGGGAAAAGTGTATGTGTGAAAATAGATGTTTCCCCCTCCATTGTTAAGATAATTAGCATCGCTTTCCCCTGATAGCAAGCACAGAATTTCTCTCCCCCTCCCAATAATGTGAAAGAAAGGGAGTGATCGCTGGACTGCTTCTGCACTAAAACAGCTGCAGGGAGTGAGCTGCTTTCAGTTATGCTTGTAACTATGTTATGCTTGTAACTATGTTACAAGCATCGGTTATGCTTTTAACTCTTGGTAGCCAAGTAAAAGAATGATCTGTGTTGTGTTTTGGAGGTTCAGTTGAGGTTTTTGCCTGTCATCGCTGCAGCGGGGGGGGGGAGAAAAAGATGCGGGCTCACAAAAAGCAGCTTGCATGTGGACATGAAAGTACATTTTAAATCCAACTTGCCCCAAACCACATGGGGACACTTTATTTTGTATTACAATGCACATTTTTAAAATCTGACACAAGAGAGAAGCAAAAAGAGACCATGGGGATGCGCCCTCACTGTTCTTTCACAGAAGGACAACTTGGGATAAGTTTCATTTCAATGCAGATTGAACAGAAATCTTCAGAGGGTTGGGTTTTGCAAAAAACAAAACAAAACTCTAATATATATGTTTATTTAATTCAATCTGTGCCAATTTACAAGATATTTTGTATGCAAAAATGATACTGTGGTTCCCATTTAAAGTGGTTAGAAGCCCAAGGAGCAGCAAACCAAATGCCAAGATTAATACAGCCAATTACTTTGTCTTCATACTTCAAAGCACTGAAGGAAAGCTACTCACTGAATCATTGCAGCTGCTGCAAAATGCAGCTCTTGGAATTAAAATATACACCCACAATGAAAGGCATGCTAAAACTACATTTTCTAAACATATATGCTTGCTTATGTAGATTTAGTGGGTTTAAAAGGAACGGTGTGTGTGGGGGTTCCTCTTTTGTCATAGCAAATACAAAGTGTTTTCCAAGTGTTGCGGTATTTAAATTAAACTTCTGCAGGGTGAAAAAGGAAATGAAGTTTAATGCAAATGCAAGTATTAATTTGGGAAAATGTAAGTCCAAATCAAACTGCAGGATTCACATTTCTGGTGGGAACGCTAGAGTATTCCCCTATACAACAGACTACTGTTTCAACGTAACAATTCAGCCACTTCACACCTGATAACAGTGTTTCATTTACCATCCACACAAGCCTAAAGACTAAGGAAAGAGCAATCCTGCGCAATTCTGACTGTTTAAAAAGGGAAAGCTGCTGCAGGAACTGGGAGATGTATGTATGTTGAAGTGTGTGCGTGCGTGTAGGTGGCGGCGGCGGCAGCAGAGCGAGGGAGCCAGCCAGCCAAGGTGCTTTTTTGGGGTGGAGCTGCTGCAGGAACTGGGAGATCATGTTGAATTGTGTGTGTGCGCAGGTAGCGGCAGCAGAGCAAGCCAGCCAGCCAGGGTGCTTTTTTTTTTTTTTTAAGGGAACCCCTGCTGGGGATGGTGGCTGTGGAGGTGGAGCAGCCAAACAGGAATTGAATTGCCGCTTTCCCAATCCATTTTTGGAAGTGTTTTAAGTGTTTAGAGTGGGGACACAAAATTAGGGTTGAATCTGATTGTCAGATACTGTTTGCTTCCTTTTAACACGCTTTGCATATCAGTGCAAGTTCCAATGTAAATCTCAATGTGTAATGCGCTTTATTTCTTGAATGGAACTCGCCCCTGAATTGGTTTTTTTGTGCACTTTTATTTATAGATGAAAAGAGAAGCTGTAGAATACACTATTTGTATACATGCACATTTTGAAGAGTGTGTGTTTCATAACTTGGTACTTATTGCATTACCTTTGATTCATAGTCTACATGGTTTTCATTAATTTTAGGACATCAGGGAAATATATTATCTCAAAGTTGTTCTTAAATGGCCATTATATTAAGTTTTTGTAGGGCTTAGACACAGGTAGGCAGGCAGGCAGGCAGACAGACAGACTCTGTGTTTGTGGGGTTTTTTTAGCCACTCTGTGATATCACAAGTTATTTGAAAACTGCCTAGTTGATCGTGTTGGTACAGTGGCCCTTGATTAAGTATGTGCAGCAGTAACTTAATTTAAAATCAAAGCAATTAGGGGAGAAAATATATTTGTATACCAAAGGACTCATCTGAAGGTTATAATGGAGACATAATTGACATTATTGGCCCTTAACTCTCTCACCTTTTCAGGAAAGCATTCCCACTGTTACAACTGAATGGACTATCTGGGCATATGCTAAATGCTTATCCAGCAAATGTATTTTAGCAATTAATAGGGATTACTAAGAAAAGGGTTTTTTAATACCTATAATCTCTGTTCTGCACACGCGCACGCACACACACACACACACACATTCATCTGCATATGGAGTCCTATCTCCCAGTTCTGTTCAAATGTAAATTGTAGAAATGTGCATAAATTTGAGTTTTGGTTTGAACTTAAGCCAAACCTTTGTGGGTTTAGTTCTATTTAGAACTGGGTTGGACAAGCTTGATTGGTTTTAGATTTAACCTCAAACAGTTCACAAACCATCCAAACATTAAAAAAAATAAGTGTACAATTGTGCAATTTCTGAAATCTTTCCTAAGAACATGCAGAGTTGCACAATTGTACAGATTCCCCTCCCCCCTTTTAAAGAAAATTATAAGGGACATGAAGACAATTGCAAATGAGGCAAACCAATCTGTAAAATAGGAGTCTTCATTCTACTCTATCCTGGTCCGTTCCTGGCATGCTTTGCAAGGAGTATTACTCATAGTGCACTCCAGTGGCAGGCATGCTAAAGCTGACTCTGTGTATATTCTATGGGTGAATCCACCACTGTTAGATCCGTGCTACAATCGTGCACATGGCACTTCACATTGAATCATAGGCAGCAAGTGATAATAAAAACTGCTTTACTGTGTATCTACTATAACTGAAACAAAGTATAGGATGTGAGAGAGAATTCTATTCAAATTCTATTCAAATCTATTCAAATGTATTTGATTATGTATGTTGTGGGCAATGAATTCTATAGAATATCATATACATGTAGCATAGTTCCAAGATCCATTAAGGGTTAGTACTTTAATTGTGGCAAGGAGAATGGCACAAAATAGGAACAAGCCTTTGAGTTTATCAGGCTCCTTAATCAGGTAGAATGATCAACAGAGTGGGAGGGGGAGAGAAAAATAAAATATCTACTGCTGCTTCTGCTACTACTATTATAACAATAATAATTTGGCACTTTATTAAGAACCTTTGGGCATTAAGCACTATTTTAACTTCTAACTTTTAACTAACTGCACTGTTTAATATTGTTTTAACAGGGTATTTATTTAAAGTTTTGTTTGTATATGGGTTTTTTATTGTAAGCCGTCCAGAGATCCTAGGATATGGAGTGGGATATAAACATTTTAAATAAATAAATAAATAAATAAATAAATAAATAAATAAATAAATAAATAAATAAATAAATAAATAAATAAATAAATAAATAAATATTATTTTACAACACAATATCAGATAGATAATATGTCCACTTTCATACTTCAAAATGCATTGGGATCTTCCCAAGTTCCTAAGATGAAGTTATGTTTTAGTAGATAATGTGTGCAGAGCCCAGGAGAGTGGCCTTGTGTACTTGGCAGATGGCAATTTTGTCAACATTGCTTATTTTAAGTGTCATCTGAGGTCTTTTGGAAAGGGACCCAGTATGTCAGTCACCACTGGGACCACCACTGGTGGCTTGTTCCAGAGTCTTTGGACTTCGATCTCCAAGTACTCATATTTTGTAATTTTCTATATTATTATTATTATTATTATCAGCATTTACACACAGCAAACAAGATCACTATGCTGGATTTTGTTTTATATCACTAGTCGGGCACTTCCCAAGCACCTAGGACTGTGTGATGTATTGGCGAGTTATGTGAGCAGACCCCAGTAAAGTGGCTTTTTGTAGTTGGCAGATGGATATCTTGTCAATGCCAATGGTTTTTAGGTGCCCGCTGAGATCTTTTGGTACCAAACCCAGTGTACCAAGGATGACTGGGGCCACTTTCACTGGTTTTTGCCAGAGTCACTGAAATTCAATTCTCAGGTCTTCGTATCTGGTGAGCTTCTCCAGCTGTTTCTCCTTAATTCTGTTGTCACCTGGAATAGCAACATCGACGATCCACACCTTCTCTCTCTCAACAATTGTAACATAAGGGGTGTTATGCTCCAATTTTCCGTCAGTCTGAAGCCTGAAGTCCCAAAGTAGTTTTGCCTGTTCATTTTCAAGAACTTTTTCTGGCTTGTGATTCCATCGGTTCTTTGCCACTGGCAGATGATACTTTTGGCACAAGTTCCAGTGGATCATTTGTGCTACAGCATTGTGTCTCTGCTTGTAATCTGTTTGTGCGATCTTCTTGCAGCAGCTGAGAATATGGTCGATTGTTTCATCAGCTTCTTTGCAGAGTCGGCACTTTGGATCTTCTACTGATTTTTCAATTCTGGCTTTGATGGCATTTGTTCTTATTGCTTGTTCTTGTGCAGCAAATTATTATTATTATTATTATTATTATTATTATTATTATTATTATTATTATTATTATTATTATTATTATTATTATTATTATTATTATTATTATTATTATTATTATTATTATTATTATTGCACATTGAGTTCTTCCCATTGAGTTCTTCATGATGCATCAGCACATATTGCATGGAGATCCAAGCAGTGTGGCTTTTTGCAGTTGACTAATGGTGATTTTTGTCAAAATCGATTCATTCCAAGTGCCACTCAAGGTTTTTTGGGATGGTTCCCAGTGTGCTGCTCACTACTGGTACCACAACAGTTGACTTGTGCCAGAGTCCCTGCACTTCTATCCTCAGGTCTTCATATTTGGCTATTTTCTCCTATTGTTTCTTATTGAATCTATTATTTGTGGTATTATTATTATTTGAAAAGGCACTGCTCTCTAGTCACATACTTTGTCACATTAGTGCCGAGTTGGTCCTGCAGGCAGCAGCAAGTAGCTGATCTCAATAATCTAAGTAGATTTAAATGTAGTTAGCAATGCAATGGAAAACCGTCAGATCCTTGAAGCAAACAAGGTACTTCTGAATTGTTGATAAGAAAACCAAGTGGACATGATCATGTAATAACTAGAAGTCAAGTTTGACTCAAATATATAATTTTAACTTTTTACTGCTATGGTGATAACACTTATTTTATTTTTGTCTTCTCCTTTTGTTTTAAAGAAGTTCTAACATGACTTTTTTGTGTGGTTAGCAATGCTAGCTTATTTTCTAGGTTTTATGATTAAGACCTGAGTTGTCTGAAGTTTCTGATATGTTTTCTCACTCTTAAAGTGGACTTCAGCCCAACCCCATTAGAATTATTTTCTTGTCTGTCTGGTTTCTGAACAAAAAGGGTTTCTTAAAGTTTATGAAGTTATTTATAAAGCAAATTGACTAACAAAGATGGTGTGTATATAGCTTTTCAAATTTCGAACACTATTTTTAATCTATACCCCACTAGAGGCCACTGGTGTATTACATTACAAATTTAGTACATCTAGCCACTTCTTCTATCACCTACATTACATGTCAACAACAGGAGCCAATTCGTCTACAGCAATGAAATGCCACAAGCAGGGTTCTTTGATAAAAAATACAACACAATTGCAGATGTTGTTTTTTAAGGTCGACAACATTCAGCTACAATTTCACATGAATTCTCTTATTTTCTTACTGTAAGTAGATAGAACATTCTCCACAACATAAAGCCCTTCAGCGACAGTCAGGCTAAGAGCTTTGGAATGAAAGTTAAAAGCAATTTTCAGGAAATTAGTGTCTGGAAGCTGTATCGAGTGTTTTACACAGCAACAGTGAGGTGGAGTGTGTTTATTAGGCACTTTAATACAGTCTTTAATCTGTCAGTCAGCAGTATGAAGGCACTATATTATAGGTACAGAGTGCATGCAGCCAGTTCTGATGTGTTGCTTCGTGGTGAAGGGGCAGAAATGTGAATACAGAGGCTAAAACAATGTGATATGCAATCTTTTTCATTACATGATCTTATGGGTAGGCAAAGCATTTGTCTTTAGAGTATAAAGTTTGGCTAAGCGGGAGGGTTACTTGGAAGAGTTTGTTTGAGGCTATAGAGAAATCAATGAACTTTTCAAGCCCACAGAATAGGTTTTAAAAAAATAAATAAAAGGGGTGAGGACCACCTGACATTTTCTGAACTATACAATCACTTGCATTATTACTTACCAGCTGATTAGAGAGTAAAAGTTCAGAAAACTAAATGAGAAGTTCATCTGTTCCATACCACCTACACTACATTCTCAAGACTGTTTCCAGAAGTCAGAGAAACATGATCTGCAGAACAGTGGGTCCTGCTGATAAGCACAGCCAGAAGAGCAATAGTTATGAAGCATGCTAAGAAGAGCATTACTAGCGCAATGCTCTTCATCAAACAATGGTGTGCCTGCCATCCTTCCCAGCTGCATAGACTTCACAGCGGCTTTGATGTTTCTGTCCAGGGCAAAGAGTTGTACTGTATTTAAAAATGCATATGTTCTGCTTTCAATGTTTTTTCCCCCTCAAATAGCTTGAGGTGGTCATCTTTATTGTCTTTCCCTTCATTTCATCCTCACAATATTGCTGTGATGAAGGTGAGTCCAAGAGTTCATAACAGATCCAAGATGATCCAGGGAGCTTCTATGGCCACTTGGGGAAGGCAAGATCTGCTTGAAATTACATTACTCAGCCTTGATATATGCTGATGTACTTGGCAGAGAACAATGCCCTACTGTGGTAGAATGTGTTACATTTTTATGAGATTACAATAGATATTTCTAATCTTTCTTTCTCTCACAAGACCTGTACAGAACCTTTATGACACTGCTAGAGATGTGCATGGAAAAAGTTTGCTTCACAGTGGAAGTGAAAACCTGTTTGTTTAATTCATCATTGTAAACTATGATAAAAAACTGGGTTTTTACATTCATTTTTGCAGTTTTTTACAGAGAAAAAAATATTTTTTCTCTCTCACTGAAGTCCTTTTCATGTGCCAAAACATAACAATACCATGAATGTTTGATCTAATATCTTGTCTTTGTAAATGAGAGTCTGCTTGGATTTGATTGAAGTTTTGGAAATGCAAAAATAAATAAATAAATAAATTTTGAGGTATCTGTGAATATGAAATATTTGTTTGAAATTGCAAACGTGAATTGAATTTTGCACATCTCTATACACTGCCCTCATTGTGCATTCAGTGGGCATGAACAAACTGCAGAGTGGTTTGAAGAGCTGTCTGAGTTCTTACTGGTCCCTTCATTGGCATACCTGGTATTCAAAAACAAGAAACAGTCCATGGGTCCTTCTTTTGTGTTCAGCCCCCTAACAAGATTAAAGTGGAGGTTTCCCTCATTTTGATTGTGACAGTAGGAGGGAAGGCTACCCTTGCCTCTACCTCTCATGTGCAAAAATGGGAATAACCTGCTTGTGATCATGACTGCAGGGAAGAGAGATTTCCCTCCCTGCCTCTCATTATCAATGCCAGGGTAGCTCCAGCTTTGATCTTGATTAGCAGGGCAATTATGGTGTGCGGACAGCAAACTACCACATTCATTTGTGGCTCAGCAATGGTTGAAGATCTTTCTCATTTCTTCATTACCTGTCCTTGTATTCTTCAATAAGAACAACTTGTTTGTGTCCCACTGCAATGCAGAGCATAAGTTGATTTACCTTCTGCAGGAAAAAAACATCCAGTTGACATATTGGGCAGCTTTGTTTTTGTCAGGCAGGGCTAGCTGCCTGCCATAATATTTGTATGTAAGATCTCTGCCACCTATGGGATTCTGTATATATGTATATAATGGCTGCCTGTTGACAGTTGACTCCCCCCTCCCTGCTGAGGTCAAGTGGTGCATTTGTGTGAGAAGGTTTTGGCGCCAAGTTTAAATTGGTTTTGAAAAATAGTTATTGCTCACTGGTTAAGGGCCAAACCCCGCCCAGCTATGGAACATATAAATATGCTGGGCTTTCTGTTCCAAGTTGCTCCCAATAAGAAATGTCCTAACGCTGAGCTGAAATAAATTACTGTTCATCTTTTTCAAGAAAGAGTCTCATGGTCAGCCTGATAGTTTTTTTTGTTAAGGCTGCCTGACTTAGGAAATCATTCATTGAGTCTTGTAAGGGTGATGGGAACAAACAATTATATTATTTTTATTTTTGTTCTTATCCTTGTATGGTTTGCATGATTTTATCTTTTGTAAACTTGATATGGTCATATGACTAGTCAATAAACTTCATTCATTCATTCACTTATTTCTTACTATATAGGTTGTAATTGTGGTGACATCATATAATCTGTAAATTTTACAGAAGCCATTTTAATAAAAAGTATTTCTCTTGTATCTGTCAAATTAGTATTATTCTTGAAGTTGAGGATGGAAGCTGTGATGCTTAATGCACTCCACCCTTTCCTGCACAGATCCTGCTTATAGCTGAATGTTTTTCAGGTTAGCTTTTGCTATGCTTTGAGCTATTCCTCAATTAAATGCACGTTGTTTAGCATTTACCTGTGGCAAGACCTTTAGAACTTCCAAGAGAGTTACTATGTATATGTATGTATGTACGTATGTGTGTGTATGAATTTTACAGTATAGTATGATGTCTATAAATTACAATTTGTCCCCATAAACAATTTTTGCTTCATTCCATTTCTTACAACTATCTAATACCCAAGGACACAACAAGGACACCAAAGAATGTGCAACCCACTTAAGAGAGGATAAGGGCGTAATCAATTCAGATTTCAGTCATCTTAAGCACTATAACATTTTCAAAAGTAACTCCTCACAAATTGACACATCAATGATGTCTGAGAGTGCTGGCCCATCCCAAACCTTACCTACGCTGTTTTTGCACTGGCCCCAAAGACCCCATTAGGGACCTTTTAGGAACCTGATTGGTACCCGATCAGTACTGATCATGCATTCCCTGTCTGCACACAAGACCCCTTTAGGGCCCCATCCTGAAGGCCCTGTCCCCAGAAATGCTGGGGAAATCTGGACTTAATTAGTCCTTTGGGACCTTAAATCTGGATTTCCTGTAGACATCTTTAATAGTGTCCACAACCAGGTCTTCAGCCATGAAACCTAGATCGGAAGATGTGTGTCCACACTACAGTACTTACCGGGCCAATGGGGTCCAGGTATGGGTGTAGGGAGCACCATTTGCAGCAGGGTGGCTCCAGCTCCACCCTGCCCTGCCCTGCCCTGCCCCGCCCTGCCATGCCCTGCCCCTCCCCTCCCTGCCATGCCCCTCCCCGCCCCACCCCACCACTCACATCTACAGAGGCCTGCATGGCCTCTGTAGCTATCTGCGGAGTCGAGCACAGGCTTTATAGTAGCTGCATAAGCAGGTATGAAGCTGTGCCTCTCCACCCCACCCTCTGTCAGTGAGCATGCACTGTGAGTGATGGTGGTGCTGGCCAGTCACACCATACCACCGGTGGCCACTCTGGCAAAATGGAGTATTGGAATTAGTGCTATGGCATCTGCATGGCACCCTGTTTAGCACCTATTGCAATTGGGTGCTAGAAAGCCCATGTGGACATAAGGGGTCCTCACCAAGATCTGGATCTTTCATGGCCAGATTCAAGCGAGAACCCCATCTCCAAGATCTGGATCTTCTAAATCCGGATTTCTAAGGGTAAGTGCAAAAACGGGGCTAGAGTACTTCCAGACAGGATGAAAGCGGCACGGTTTGTCCTCAGCCACTTCTTGTCTGACAGATGGGACAACTAGAAGCTGCAGAGGCAACCATTTCCCATCTGACAGATGGGATGCTTGATTGCCTGCAGTAATGGTGCAGCTTTCCCTGGAAAATGTGAAATAAAAAGTTGCTGATTAATCAGCAGCTTTTAACTTTGCGGGTGGAATGTTGCACTGCTACTGTGCTCTGAAGTTCCTACATAGCTTTTAATTGTGTCTGGAGGCACCAATAGACTTACCTGAGCCATCTGCATCACCGTACGAATGGCCAAGCACACCATGCTGTTGCTATGGCAGTCAGCAACATGCCATGCATCTACAGAGCTGTAGCCACATTATGCCACACCACCCCCACAGAATGTTTGCAAAGGAAGTAACGAGAGTGTTGCAACCAGGGGTGGAACATTTTATATTGCACCATAGGTATTGATTATCAGGATGGCTCTGGGCTGTTCTGGGATGGAAGCAGCACTGTGGGGTGCAGATGGCCTAACTCAAAGCATGCTGGGCAGGTCTTGATCACCTTAGAGCTCGTCCCCATGATCAGAATACTGCAAGGCGAAACTGAGTTCGCCTCGGGAGAGTCCCCATGCAAAACTCTCATTCGGGCTACATGAGGGACAAAAGCCAAAACCCCGAAGCAACCCCTCCCTTTTATCACTCTTCTCACCTTGAATTAGTGGGCAAGAACGGGTTATCCTGGGGGCATGGGGACACTCCCAGGTTATTTAGATTGCTGATCGCAGCATTAGCAAGCTGGGTTTTGCTGTCCCCACCATGCACGCTGCGATTGCAACTGTCCCCCTTGCCTCATTGCACGATCGGGCAGGCATACCTGGGTAAGGGTTCGCTTTAGCAAAGGAGTGCATGACAGCTTCCCTACTGCACTCAGCTGATCAGCTGTCAGATGGGTAAAGGGGCTGTCAAGCACATGAGCGGAGTTCCAGTAAAATAATTAAAACACAGCCGCAGCTTCAATTGTGCACTTGACAGCCCCTTTACCCATCTGATAGCTGACCAGCTGAGTGCAGGGAAGCTCATTTGCTACAGCAAGCCCTTACCCAGGTGTGCCTGCCGGATCACACGATGAGGCAAGGGGGGCATGCTTGCACCCAGGAGGGAGGGGGTAGAGAAAACCACGGTCCACGTTGCAGGGCCTTTACCACAGTTTTCATGGGGACAGGCAGGTTCAGCTTGAACCCACACTGTCCTTGATTACCATGGGGACTTCCTAATATGAACTATGATTTGCATTAAGTCTGCCCCAAATCCACTCCGAAGTAATGGTAGCCCATGGGGATGCACCCTTAGTGTGAACAAACTCAGAAATATAAATGCATAAGAATACATATTAGAAGAGTTCTTCTGCACACATAATGCCATTCTTTATGTATAATAACTGTATCATGTGATACAATGAAGGTGAAGATTTGCCCTTGTCTTCTGCTTGAGATGCCCATGAGCAACTGGTGAGCCACTGTGCGGGACAGGATGCTGGACTTGATGGACTGTGGCCTGCTCCAGCAGGGCTCCTCTTACGTTTTCTGATGTTCTTATATAAGTGAAGTGCTCATTAATGATTTGTTTAAAAATCAAATTTATATTTGAGTCTTTTTGGAACTACTGAGCACATACAAAGCATTTCCTATATGTCTGAATTTGGACCAGGATTTAACTTTTTATTCATAAGGGTAAACACTGAAAAAAATTAAACTTCCATACAAAGATTTTTGCTATAATTTTGTTGGGTGGGGCTTTAAGTTCTGCTTTAAAAACTTCCATGCTCTGTGAGCGATTGGCTGGATCAATTTTTTTCATGTTTAACAATCTCGTTTGCCTCATGCACAGCAACATCTTGTAAACAGCCTTCTTATTTATGACTATAAGCAAGATGCAAAATCCAGTGAATCTCTTAGCAGTATTAAAAAGAAATAGCAGTGCTTACTGCCTTATACAATGCACTTGATAAATTTGAATCATCTGAATTTTTATTGCTGCAATCTTTAAAATAAAGGGCTACAATTTCCTTTCTTTTTTAATAATGCACAAAAATTCTAATAAACAATTTAATCTGAACTACAGGATGGAATGAAAGGCCATTTAGATGTACTGACTCAATGGATTGGGGAAAACGACTGTATGCTTGAACAGCTTTGGCTTGGTGATAAATCTTTTTTTCCCCTTCCCTTTTTAATAACAGAATCGTTGTAGAGCTTTTATGGAAAGTGAAATGCCCTCTGTCTTAAGCTAAGACAGAAATATTTATGAACTTTGTAGAAATGTAACTAATGTGACTATAACTTTCATTTTAAAAATATGAACAAACCTATCCAGAGATATATGCATTGTAAAAGTCTTTTGTCAGCAGCATCTCTCCTTTTGCCTTCCTGTGCAGATCTGTTGATTAACCCGCATTAGAAAAAATGAAAAGAAATAAGTGCATGAGAAATATGTGGTGGAATCTCAATATTTCCATTTTGAGCTCTACAAGCTCAAAAGAGGTTTGTGCTTTTCAAGTAACAGTTCCTCAACATATTGCCACTTAGTTAACATCATCAGAATCGGCAGAAAGTTAAAAAGGTGTCAGGGGAGGATCCAAACTCCTTATTGGTTGGCTGTCAGCCCCTTGTTGTGGACGGACCATTCGCTGGTGAGTTTTGGACTTACAATGACAGTTACCCTCTGTGGGGACATGGGACCTATTGAGATGGTCTGTCTGCGGAGACTTATGGAATCTGAGCATTTCCTGAATGCCCTGGGGGATTTTCTGGTTGGCATGACTGGTGCTCCTGTCGAAGCTCTGGTCTCTCTCTGGAATCAGAAGATGAGCAGGTCTACTGACACAATCACCCCCAAGTGTCCTCAACATTCTTATAGAGCCCAGAAAGCTCCTTGGTATTCCATGGAGCTATGGGCCATGAAACAGGAAGGTCAACAGCTAGAGTGCAGGTGGTGTAAATAAAATTAAATAGAAAAAAGTTATCTTACATAATATAAATAGAAACAATGGAATAATCATTTGGTAACAATTATAGTAAGAAGACAATCAAAGAATGAGACAAGATGAACAGAAGGGTTATGAATTATTACATCAAAATAGTAAAATTTGTAGCAAGAATATCGATGAGCGAAGATATGTTATGATACTATTAGTTTATCAATAGAAGTAAGGGCAAACAGCAATAGTAGTATTATGTTAAGAATTTTTTATTATCATTTAGTAGATGTTAATTATATAGTAACATTTTTGGTAATGGTTGATTATAGTTTAGAAAATATGGGAGTTTAGAGGATACAAATATTCGAACATTAGATGCAGTAATCATAGCAAAAGGACAAAGAAAGAAAGACGCAAGATGAACAGATTGGTTATAAATTGTTATGGTAAAATAGTGACATTATAGCAAGATTATTAATAGGCGTAGAAATGTTATGATGATATTAAGCCAATAATTTCTGATTATAGTTTAGTAAATGTTAATTATATAGGAACATATATGGTAGGGGGAAAGTTAGAAAATTCCTCCTTTGTTCTATAGGACAGAAGGACAGATAAGATGGTGAACGACAGGCACCCTGTTTAACAACTATTTTCAAAGAACGGCAATAATTAGGATTGGTTCTGTGATAAAGAAGTGGTTTGCTTACAAACAGGAAGAGACACACAGGGAACAGATGAAGAAGAAAAGGAAAAGATGTTGGAATAACGGAGGAAGTCATCAAAAGAACAAGAAGATAGAGAGACACTCTTTGATGTTAATGGCTAATTATATATTTTAGGTTGTTAAAGAAAAATCCTTTTAATAAAGAATATATTAATTTAAAAAAATTACCAAGGACTGTTTTAAATCAGCAGTACTTGAAAAGAAATGCATTCCCAGTGTCCACAGAAAATGAATTCACATTCCTCTCTTTGAAAATCCACACGCAGTTGTATGATCAATGGGACACATTGCCTTACAACAGTCCTTTCTTTCTTTCTTTCTTTCTTTCTTTCTTTCTTTCTTTCTTTCTTTCTTTCTTTCTTTCTTTCTTTCTTTCTTTCTTTCTTTCTTTCTTTCTACAGAAAATAATATGTTAACCACATAATTGTGTAGAAAGTGATGAGAAGTTGTTTTCTGAGGCCTTGAGGCTTTTCCTGATGCTGCCATTAACTAAGCTACTGGTTCTCCGTTACCACCAGGGAAGTTTCAAGGTTCTATGCTTGTCAGTTCTCATATAAAGTCCAAAATAATTTGTGACCAGATGCTTCCTAATAGATAAGATCTTTATTACTGTCTAGGAGTGTTTGCTATGGATGTCATAATGAAACCTTCTCTGAAGGTTTGAAATGCTCTCCCCTCTTATGTCAGTGAAGTTCCTATCACTTTTTTTAGGGACCTCTCTGGGCTTACTTGTTCATCCAGTTGTTCTTAGAGTGAACGGCATCTGTTTACTTGATTCAACCACTTTTGATTTCATTTCTAACACTATACTTGATTGGTTTTTAAATGTATTTTTATCCTTTTATTTAAAAGTTCATTTTGTAAATGGCTTTGGAAATTTTAAAATAATGAAGCGATACAATAATAATTTAAGGAAATATGTATTATATATAGCCTCATCCAGGCTTATATCCCTATCTTTGCCAATTGGTCTCCTAAAGGAGCCATCTTTTAACATGGTGTGAAAGAGAAGATGAATCCTCACATGATCTGGAAAGCTAGAAATTTGTCATCTCGTGAAGCCAAAATGCACAGATTTGTAGTAGAATAATCTTCACAACAACTTTGGCACCTGGAAAAGTTGTATATTATTAGACAATACGGCTCATTTCATTTCATGCCATGCATTCTTGTGTATGGATTGTTTATCAAGGTACTGAGAAGACTTCTAACCTCAAGGGTCCTATCTACATGGTGCAAGTAATGTCATGTCATGGGATAAACTACATGACTCAATCCATGATAGGCCAGGCTGTTGGTGGCCCATGCCAAGAACTATCTGCATTGTGGGAGCCCATCTTCACCCAGCTATGGAGGCCAGGGATGAAATTTCACAGGGATGAAATCTCCAAAGTAGCTGGCTGGGCCTGTTTTCATGTGGCACCCAGAAGTGGTACACTTCCAGAAACACTTTTGAGTGCGCAGTGAAATGGTGCCAGGTGACTCAGCCATGGTAAAACCAAGCTGTTGTCCACATAGAGGCATATGTGTGGTCCATGGTTGGAGTGGACTATGGGCATTTTCACACTTTCCTTCCCATCTGCTGGACGGGAAAGAAACATGATTAACCAATGTTGACTAGCGCTCGCACTTGGAATGTTAGTCAACGTTGGCCGTTCCTTCACCCCGGGATTGAATACTTACCTTATTCGATCTGGGGTCCACTCCTCTTCTGGCATTGCCATTTTGGCTGTGGCACCCTCCATGATTGTGAGTGCATTGCCTTATGACATAATTTTCAAACCATGGTCCATCCCAACACTTTTCACAATACAGAATAATGCAACATTATACTGGAAGACATGGCCTCTTGGTAGTGCTGGCCCACAGTGAAGACAAAGCTTTCCAAAGATTCTGATGCATTGGTTTATCAATGCAGTGCAGAAGGGTTCAAGGTTTGGGACAAAAGATTTCTAAATTCATTAGAAGAGATTGAGAAAAGTTCACTTTCTCAATTATATTTTTGCTCTATATTCTTTAACTAGCGGTGTAAATTAGTACATTTCTAAATATCATAGTGAAGTTTTTGTTCTGCACTGGGATTTTCTGTTTATATCATTCTGGAAGTGCTGAATGAAAGGTGAGGCTGATAATATATGGTTTAAACTTAAGGCATATTGATTATGTCTCGTGCTTTGGGCAAAGCAGTGAAATTTATTTATGGGATAGATGCTATTTCCCCAGTGGTAAGATATAAATTCCAGTGATTGCTCATGCAAACTGTATCCCCTCCCCTTCCTTCCCCCGCATGGAAGTAAGAGGGTCCTATGAACAGCCTGAAGATTTCTTCCATTGCTGGACATGAATGAATGAATGAATGAATGAATGAATGAATGAATGAATGAACAAATGAATGTGGAAAAGTTTATCAATACAGTATAACAGTCCTCAAATATGATACAGCAAGTGTTATGTAAATAGTACAATAGTGTTTTTTAAAATAAATTGCAAAGCTTAGGACTTTTGACATACACTTATGTGGCACGGCTTAGATGCAATTCAGCTGATATATCGTAGAACCATTTTTACGCACAAGTGCACAACCATCTTGGTTATGTCTGCACCAACAGTTTTGGACTTCTTCTTTTTTGACAGACCAGTAACTTTGGCAGCTGCCAGATATGGGCACGAAAGTCAGCAGGTTGCTGGCATCATTGCTAGAGTGCTAGACCAACTTCATATCATGCTGGGACCGTGCTCATTCAAAGTAAATGTAGTGTGGGAGATACCACATTTTTCAACTGACTGGACGCCTGGCAAGGGTCATCCAACATTGGATTAGTAGCAATTTCTCGGAGTTCACAGACTGCATGAAAAAGAAGAGGGAAAGAGAGAGAAGTGTGCTGCAAATTTCTGCAAATGTCTTCCAATCCAATCTAGAAGACTTTCACCAGATATGTTTCAAATCTGTATGTAGCAAAGAACTGGCACAAAACTGTCTTAAAGATGTTATTGTGCAGCCCTAATTTTCTTATCCCATTTCTAAATAACATTATTATTTGTCATTGTTGTTCATTATTCCACAGAATGCTCAACAGAGAGGACAGGGGCATATTGCCATGTGAATATTCCCACCAGAAAAACATTCTTAGGTTGTCTCTCAGTTGCCTTGGGCGTCCTTTTTATTCTCATTTTTACTTTGCACAAATTCAGCCTTAGAACATGTCTACTCAGGCTCAAGTTGCTGGTTTCTGTTCAGGTCATTCCTTGGCGGCTATGTGGCTATGCTTGGCTAACCAGGCATTTATGTGTCATTTATGTCAAATCTATTTCTTTGCAGAACTTTGTGTGGCAGTGAAGCATTAGCAATCAGAGTCAAGATGCCAAACGAAAGTTATCGATAAGGCCTGTAGAGGGCACTGCAACCCCTTACAATGGGTCAGCAGAAGAACAATGGCATTAGTCTTCTGGCCTCTTACTGTTCTTCATCACCCTGATCTGGGCACATTCCAGTTTGTCAACAGCACCCCAATTAGCACCCCAAACTAAACCTAATATACATGATAAATTTGAGGATAGCAGAATACAAGCACACAAAAACCCTTATTATCTGGGACACTGTATTTCAGTTTTCTCCTTGCTCTTTTTTATTGAAAATATAGAAAAATTACAGAGAAAGAATGTGCAAAAAAACAACAAGGGATAAATAAACTTGAATATAAAACTTTGAGTAAAAAACGTGGGGGATACATCCTACAGTGTTAGTTATAATTAGTTATATAAAAATATGCACAGAGAAGGAGGCATCGTGAACATATACATATACTTTGGAAAGTAAATAATGAGTACTGGAGCAGAAAATTAGCCATAGAAGAAGGAAGAGCATATCTGTAGCCTATGTGACTTAATCTGGTAATAAAAGAGCTCCACACATCAGGGAAAATATAGAATGGATTCTGACCCATATACAAATTATACTGGCACATAATAAGTTCTGTAATGGCAAAGTTTGTAAGCTTAGCAAACTAGTTTTTGAAGTTCAGTGCCACCTGATTTTTCCAATTTTTTGCAATAACACATCTGGCTATCAAAGTCATGTAATGAACCACCACTTGAGTATTTTTAGACAAATGCTTATCTGTCACGATGCCCAGTGATCCAGTTAGTGCCTGCCCTCTCTAGGAGAAGCTCGGCCCTGTTAGGATGCTGAGTTCGTGCAACGGCCAAGTGAATACTACAGTGTGGACACAAAACACTGGTAGCAAGCGTTTCAACAGTAAACTAAAACAAGTTTATTATTATACACAAGCAATACTAAAAGGAAAATAAGGTTCAGGTATTTGTTGGTTTAACTCAGGTTTAACTCAGTAAGTCTCTTAAGGCTAGGAGCTACCCCTTTCTCTAAAGGAAAATAGTTCCCCTTTTAAAAGACAAACCTCTCCACATTCCTCCCCCTCTGGCTTGCTCTGCCACAGCTCAAGCCAAGCCAGTGTACCAGAACGTGGCTCCAGATGATCACAAGGCCCAGTCCGTCCTTGCTTGTCCGATCATCCAGACTGGTCAGTTGCTATTGAAGTCTTCCTTCAAGATCTTCCAGCCAAAAGACCACTGGTCAGCTACTGGTTCCAGCTCCCTCAGGATTCAGCTCTCCTCTCCTTTCAGCTCTTGTACCAACATGGAGGCCTAGTCTGCTGTCTTCTGTGTTCATTTATACCCATATCCCTGACCCTGATTGGCTGTAACCTCCTGGGGAAAACTGCTGCCATAAAATGCTGCTGGAAACTCCTGATTGGTGGGAACTCCTGCTCTAGCCCCTCCAGCACTCAGATCCCCGGACAGCTTTTCCCTCCAGAAAGCAGCTGCACCCAGTCATTGCAGCAGGGCCCGCACAGGATTTCCCGCCATTTTTGCAGCCTCTGCCCAGGTCTTGCAACAAGCTGTTTGCAACAAGGCTGGCTATTGCAGCTTTGCAAGAAGCCTGCAAAGCCCGAAAGCAAAACAGTTTGCAGCCTGTACCCTGAAACCGTCACATTATCCGTTTTAATATGAAGTAAGTATAATTCTGGAGAGAGATTGATTTAAACTGGAATTGCCTTATTTCTTTCTCTTCCTATGTCTAGCATGAATTTTTTAACACTGGGACAAAACAGCCAAAGATGATGGTATGTGCCCAGGGAACTATGTCCATGCCAGCAACAAGTACTATTTTGGGAAGAAAAATGTGATAGCCATGTCAGTGTGGAATACCGTTTAGAGATTTTAAGAAAGGCTTCTTTGATATAGTTACCATAGGGGAGTTAAACCAAATTTTTGACCACACTTCTTGGTTTGGTTGTCAATTAAGATGGCTATTCCATGACCTCTCAAGGAATTGCATATCTTTTTCTTCGGGGGATTAATCATTGAGAGATTAATGAAGCTAATCCCTTAGGAAGATAATTGGCATCATTTTCTCAAATTTTGTGAATTCTTGGTTTAGTTTCTCAAGGAGAGCTGGAGAACTCAAAGTTCCTTTGAGTGCAAGACTTTGAAACCATGTATGCCAATTTGGTGTGTTTGGGGTATAAATAAATCTTTTATTAGGTATAAAGCTTTCTTGTTTCAGTTTATGTCAAGTTTTAATTGGAATAATAGATTGTAATTAGGTGATGAACTTAAGTGGCATTTCTTTAGATAAATGGGGAAGTAACTTATGTCTTACTTTAAGCCAAATATGTAAACAGCTTTTTGAATGAGAAATGGGTTATTTTGCCATTGGTGTCTTATGCTAAATCTACTTAAGCCCTAAATTCTATTCATATGTATTCTTCTTTCAAAACTTGGCAAGGACCTAAAGAGGGCACTTTCCCCTTTATTTATTAGTTTGAGAAAAGCAGTTACAATATTTGGGGGGAAATACAATTCAAAACAATTAGAATGTACAGCAGAACTATAATATACAGTACATGTAAAATATTAAAGTTAATTACAAAATTGGTGAATAAATAATAAATTATAATACATGATAAATATGCATTCAGAATACAGAAAAATACACATATTAAAAAGCATGCATCAGTTCCAAAGGGCTTTCAATGAATTAAAAGGATGCTGCTTTTAAAATGATATCTGATGTGATTAGCAAACATGTATTGTTAAAGCTATTGACAAGATTTAAAATATTTATTCTTTTAAAACATTTATACCACTTATTCATTTAAAAATATTTTAAAAATCAAAATAAAGTTAAAAGCAACTAGAATATATATTTTTGTTTTGTTTTCTGTAAACACTAATAACACTAAATTTATAATAAATCAATAGTTTTATGATACTGGTCAGTACATTTAGCTGCTCCAACAAACTGATTCTGTCTTAACCATGCTGAAAGCACCCGTGGCACACAGAGACAGAGATGTTCAAAACTGCAATTTGTTAAAGTGCAAAGTTCAGTTTGATGAATGGGACTATCAGATGCATCACAGGACAGCCTTACTTGGCATCTCCTTCCGAAGGCATGACCACCCCCATTACAGCTCCTTTCGTGGGGGGGGGGCTGGAGCACATGTTACACATGCATGTAATTTCACTGTGTAGGTGCAGAGAGCCTCAGACCACATCCCCATGCAAGCCGTTTGGCTCTGATTGGGCATGCATGTGACTGGGCATGGGTCCATGCAATTCCCACCAAGGCAGGCTGGGTGCGGGCTGGGTGCAGACTCAGCCATCCCCATGCAAACCATGCCAAACCCCACCATGGGTGAGCAGCAGCACCTCTTCTCCGCCCCCTTTCCCCTCATTGGAAGCTGGATTGACGTCACCCCACTCCTGTGCTGCCTACTGCAAATGCCACACACCCCCTTTAGTGGGACCAAATGGGAAAATAATTTTTAAAAACCAAAGCCACTACGAGGTTTGGTGGCAATTGAGCAGTTTAGCAGTTTTGCATTGCTCTTCCTGGGAACCGTGAGAACACCCGGCAAGTGAAAAATCAAGCCATTATCACGCCCGCCTTGGCAATTGGGAAATGAGGGTGGAATTTTTGCTGTGGAAAAGGGAGAAAAATCAAGCCATTATTGTGCCTGCCATGGTGATAGGGGAAGGGGCATGGAATACTTGTATAAAAGAGTCTCATGGGGCATCGAAGGCCATTTGACCCCCTCATCCTTTTGGCTTTAACACCATTTATTCCTAAAATCTCAGTGTTTGCGATCTCCAATGCACAGGGCAGGAACAGCAAGCACAGGACATGAAACCCCAACTCCCACTGACACAAGCACCAATCTCCTCTGCAAATAGCCTTGGATTGTCCCCATGCACAGTCTCGGCTCATAAAGCAATGCATGGCGGGACACCAAACCATGAAGGGGTGGGCACCTGGGAGAGGGCCTTCTCAGTGATGGCCCCTATGCTATAGAATAGTCTCCCCCTTGAGGTGTGTCAGGCTCCTTCACTGTACATGTTTAGGAAGGCAGTGAGGACACACTCTTTGCCCTGGCCTTTGGTTAAAAGGGGATATACTGTCTATGTTATTGTTTTAATATATACCTGATTTTAAATGTTGTTACCCGCCCTGAGACCTTCGGATATAGGGCAAAAAAGAAATGCAAATAATAAATAAATAAATAAGATAACCCCAGTTTCATGCATATTCTGCCCTACTTTCCCTCTAGGAGCTTTGTATCTGCTGCCCTACTGTCTCAGCTTACTTAAGGAAGAGCTAGGGCTGCACCTTAAGGTTGCTTATAAATGTGAATCCACAAACTTCAGTTTCTGAACCAATATGCAAAGTGCAAGCATCCTTAGAAATTTGCAACTCCCATAAGAACATGTTTGAAGAAAACCATAATTTAGAATAAGAAAAGAACAAAAATAAATATATTCAAATATTTAATCCATCTCTAAATGCATGTCACAAAATGCTCTGTATTAAAAAACTACTATGCATAACATATATCAATGTATTATATTAGAAAACATTGCTTAGAAAACATTACACCAAAATTTTATCCAAGTGAAATGAATGAGGATTTTTAAAAAAATGGTTACTTCTTAGGTTTAATCTAAGTGATTAAAAAAAAAAGAAAAACTAAATGTTAGAGTGAAATTATGAGAAACCTTTGAGAAATGAATTTGCAGAATTGTCTATCCTACACACAAAGGTGAAGGTTGGCTATGACGACAGACCACAGATGCTGCCCTGGTTTCTTTGTAGGAAGTGCAAGATGAAATGTAATACAGTGGTACCTCGACATACAAGTGCCCTGACATACAAGTGTTTTGAGATACAAGCCGCCGAGCGAGTGATATTTTGCTTTGAGATGAGAGCAAGATTTGAGATACGAGTATGTAAATACAGTACAGTACATAACAAAAACAACTGAGGTGGTGTGTTTTGGGAGCTGGAATGGATTAATGGGAAAATTGCTTTGAGATACGAGCGATTTGACATAAGAGCAAGGTTACGGAACGAATTAAACTCGTATGTCAAGGTACCACTGTACATGTATAAAGTCTCCAGATTTGATGTACTCACTCTTGATAACTGTTGTCTTTAAACCATAAACTGCAACTGAAAGAACTGTGTGGATTACAGGGATTGACCTGCAAGTATCAGTAGAATTTAGCAATGAAGTAACCATCTGCTGAACAGCATGAAGGCCATTTAAACTGCAGTTAATTTCTGCAACTGGAAATAATACATAACCTAGAAACAGAGGCAACTTTTGCATGTGGACTTAGCAGAGGAAGAAGAGGAAGAGGAAGAGTTGGCTTTTTTACCCCACTTTTCTTTCCTATTTAAGGGCACTCAAGCAGCTGACAAAATGCTTTCTATTCTTCTCCCCACAACAGACAGCCTGTGAGGTAGGTGGGGCTGTGAATGCTCAGCAGAGAGCTGTGTACCACTGGAGGCATGGCCTCCAATGGTATCCATTGATGTGCACATGGAGTTATCCTAAGAGATCAAATGGATGTTTCCAGGGAGGCTCTTGGGATGGACTTTGGTATGGTTGGGAGTAAGTTTCCAGGTAGAATTAATCCAAAAATTAAAAACCTTGTTCAAAAATACTCAAGTGGGCAAGACCTTTTAGCACAGGTTTCAAAAATCCAAAATTCCCCATAAAAATAAAATACATCTAGAACAAGCATTTTTCCATAACAAATCAAAACTTTTAAGTACAACAAAACCCGCAATGGGGGGCTTATGAATGTACACACCTTTCAATTCACATGTGAAGCCTCAAATGCAAATGCGAATTCGAAGCTGACAAACATTTTTCACCTGTCTACATACGCCAAACCATTAATTCAGTGCAGCAGGTCCTTTTTAGTGAATCTCAAAGGAAAGGGGTCACTTAAGGGGAACTCGTCAGTTCTCCTTGTCAAAATTTTATTACAGCAAAAGACCCTTACTTCTAACATAGAAAACCTAACTAGAGTGCTGACTGGAACATCTAGCCGGATGCACATCACGCCGGTTCTAAAAGAATTGCACTGGCTGCCAATTCACTACCGAGCCCAATTCAAGGTTTTGACTTTGACTTATAAGGCCCTAAATGACTTGGGCCCCAAATATCTAAAGGAATGCCTACTCCCATATCGACCTGCCCGTGCCTTAAGATCGAGTGGTGAGGCCCTCCTGGTTGTCCCACCACCTTCAGTAGTGAGGTTGGTGGGCACCCGGGAAAGAGCCTTCTCTGTGATGGCCCCTAGACTATGGAATAGCCTCCCCCTTGAGGTGCGTCTTGCCCCTTCCTTATATATATTCAGGAGGGCGGTGAAGACGCACCTCTTTGCCCTGGCCTTTGGCTGAGTTTATTATATTTCCCACCCAGGCCACACACTATCATTTTAAACATAATGTGTATTGTTTTAAAGTTGTTGAATTTTTAAAGTTTTTAAATGTATATTCTGTTTTAATCTGTTGTTTGAAGGTTGTAACCCACCCAGAGACCTTCGGGTATGGGGCGGGATATAAATGTAAATAAATAAATAAATAAATAAATAAATAAATAAATAAATAAATAAATAAATACTGGGAGACTCTAAATCACTAAATCTTTAACCACAAATTATTTCTCACCCTTTAGATGCCAAGCAATTATAATCTCTGCCCCAAGGAACTTCCAAAGCTTCGATGTTGCACTTCCAGCCACAACAAGGTAACTGACAGTGTCCAACCAAGACTCCACAGTTATTCTAACAAAGTTTTTTCTTTTTGTAAAACTCAATACCTGAGCAGTTTAGGAGAGAGAAATGTCTCCAGCAAAATCAAGCCTCTCCTCTCCTTGATCAGAATGTCAAAACAAAGCAAAGACAAGCAGTAGGATGAAGCATGGTTGTGATCCTGCAATCTAAGATGACAGCTTATGATGTACAGCTTAATCATAGAATCATAGAGTTGGAAGGGACCTCTAGGGTCAATGAGTCCAACCCCTGCTCAATGCAGGATTTCCTAAACCATCCCCGACACATGTAGGTGCAGAAAATAAATGTTTTCTTTACAATTTGTAAGTAAAGTTGCCTCTGCAATTTCCTTGCAAATGGTCAACCATATTCCTTGTAACTTTGATTAGGTTTTAAACTAAAGGAAGGTATTTACTTGATACCCAAGTGTTTGCTTTGCTCAAATTCTTTTAGAAAACCAAACTTATAGTTTCCCAGAAAATCCTTTCATATCCAAATTACTTCAGCCTCTGTTAATGATTGCAGACACATTTCCTTGCCTTTTGCCTTCCAATAAATAGGTCACAAGTCATCTTTGCTTGGGATTTTTTCTCCTTGCGGGCTGAAATGTGCCTTTAAAAGAACATGAGGATTTTCTTTCAAACTACCAGTACTGAGCGAGTCTTGCTCATAAAAAGCCTTCTCCAGGATCCCTAGTCTGCTTTATGTTCTAACTCCATACTCAGCCAGTTATGACCAACCTCATGTACCAGTGTCTCTCATATTAATTCCATGTTTTCCATTCCAGAAGGGCTTTCAGAAACCATGCTTATAGCCAAATGCGCTTAGCAGTGTGTAAGCACAAATAAACAAGAGCCCTTAAAAACATAAGTAAAGGTGGAAGATGAAATCTGAGCATTGGATATATGGAATGGATATCTTACAATGTATCATGGTGTATTTTGTGGTTCAGCTGGTGAGGTCTCTCACTTTCAAAGGTGCTGAACTGTACTTTGCTCTGTACCAGATAAAAGAACACTTTGTAAGACATTGATTTCCATTTCCTTCCTCATGTTGCCAGTAATCCCATGGCATCCATCCATCCGTCCGTCCGTCCGTCCATCCATCCATCTTATGATCTCCTGAGGACCACAGTCAGTACTAGGGGTGTGCATGAATGCAATTTTCAAGGTTCAATTTGATTCAAATTGAAATATCTGAAAAATCAATTTGATTTGAATCTTTAAAATTCAAATTAATACACATTTGATTTGAATTGAGTAAATTTGAATCTATTTGTTTCAATTTTCGATTTGAATTTGCACGTATGAATGTTGACATTTGTATGAGCCTGTATGCATTCGTACACATCATGTACGCACCTGTATGCATCCCATATGCATCCCATTTTTGTCCCATATGGATCCATACAAATGCATATGGATGCAGGAAAGATGCATATAGGCAAGTACGCATTGTGTAAGAAACTGTACACATATGAATGTCCAAATAATTCAAATTAATAGATTCAAAAATTCAAAATTTGTTTGAAAGTTTAAATTTGAATTTATATTTAATTCAAATTCGAATGTCCAAATTCCAAAGAATTAGATCATATTTTGAATGTTTCAAATATTTCTCAGTACGGTCCTACAGTCTGGATGACAATAGCTGTAATAGATAAAGGTGAATGTTGTCACTGTGTTGTATTTACTCAGCTGAGAGGTTGCCACCATGACTGCTCAATAAATCACTGATCTGACAAATAAACATAAAGGGATGAGATGCTTCAACATCATCCAACCCGGCATTTTATCCATTGATTCCACTTTTCCTCTTATGGTCCAAATCAGCATATTTTTTAAAATAAACAAGAAAAACATACAAACAAAAAATAGGCTCCATTACACCAACACTGACACTGTTCATGAGGTACTTTCAGATTTCTTTCAAGGAGATTACTTGAGTGTAAGGAAAATGTCACCAATGAAAATTAAAACTCAGTTTCCAAGATCAACAGGTATTCTCAGGCTCCATACTAATTGTAATAATTTAAGAAAACTATTTCCCATAGAGAAGCTGTTTGAATAACAGAATGTCATCCATGAATGATTGGTTCATTCCAGGATAAGAATTATTTTAATGGATTCCTAAAGCTCTGGTGGTCATTTTTGTTCAGCAACAAACAATGATTCAATGGGGAAGCTAACCAATTAACAATGAACCCTGTTGATATCTGAAAAATTGGCACAAATTAATTAATTAGTGAATGGATTACTTCACATTCCACTTGTAGACCTACTTTGTTCTGCACTTGTGTTATGATATCATCTAGAGGCTCAGCAAAGGCAGCTGATGCCAACTCAACATAGCTTTTATTGTGCCTGGCTTGCAGGAGAAACAGAGATTGTGAACCAACAAGCAGGCCATTTTGTAGCTATTATGGGGGATAGATATGCCCCAGACTTCTCATCTTCTTTCACTGTCTCATCATTTACACACTAAAACTGAACTGTTCAATGAAAAACAAAGACCCCAAGGCACTTTAAAAGCTAACAAATGCATTACTGGACAATGTTTTATGTAGTGTACATGGCCTTCTGAAGTTTTTCTCATAGATCAAGTCTGCTGCTACATAACATTCTCCATCAATTAGTTAGGCTACATATTTAACACTACAAGATAACCAAAAAGCCCGTTAAAAAGCTTCTTTTGCCATGGAGCATCTCCATGCATGGCTTTTCTCTGGGCTTCCAGCGCCACAAAGGAGGAAAATGCACGGAAGAAAGACCCCCCCTTTAAACAAGACTGCCAACACACTTTTTGGAAGCCACAGGTATTCCTAGCAACATTGTGCATGGAGATGCTCCATGGCAAAAGAGGTATTTGGGGGCGGGGATTGTTGGCCGCAGTCCCATCTTTCCTCTTTTTTTTCAGCCTTCTCCCTCATTTTCTCTTCAAATAAATTCATCTCTCTCTTTTTGCCTCTCATCCACAGCCAGTATTCAAGATCTATCCTGAATGCAAGAAAACAGTAGGCGGACGGAGATCTTGTGGAAGCAATTCATTATGTTACTCACAAGATCTCAAAAAAAGGCACCCTGGCTCTGCCGCTGCTGCCGCCTGCACACACAGCCTTAAACATGCACAAATCTCCCAGAACTGCAGCACCTTTCCTTTGTTTCCCTTTCTAAAGGTCAGAACTTTTAAAGAGCCAGAATTATGCAGAATTGCAACATTGTTATCAGGTGTGAAGTGGGTAGATTGCTACAGTGAAACCGCTGCTGTACAGGGTGGATTTTTACAGTGAAATCACGATCTTTGGAAGCAAGCTCTGGATCCCAAAGTGATAAATGTTTCTGGTGGGTTTTGAAGGCAGGCGAGATAACTTGTGAATACCCATAGCTATTTTTCTTTTGGACTTGTCAGGGGTTTTCTTCCTGGTTGTGGCCGCACAGAGTGCAGTCCCTCCCCGTTCCCGCTGGCACCCTATCAACCAGAGAGGGGTCAGGGAGAAAAAGATGCGAGCAAAGAAAACACACTTCCATGGGGACAGTAGGTACGTTTTAAATGCGCATTTTGCTGAGCCTCAAGTGGATGCTTAATTCAGAATTGAACGGCATTTTTAAAGTCTGCTGCAATAGAGGGACAATAGAGAAACAAAAAAGTTCCACGTAGATGGGGCCTTAAATTTTGTTATAGGCAAAGACAAAAAAACCTGTTGAGCAACAATAACAAACATGTAAGCAGAAAGGACTATAGAAAATACAGGGAAAAGCTAGAGTTAAATATATCAGGAAAAGTAAAAGAATTGACAGAACTATTTTAAAGGAAATTTACTTTGTTCCCTCCAGAAAACTCAGTAGGAAGCAGGCATCCACTGCTGAAAAAAACCTCTGTCTTGTTGAAACACACTTCACCTTACTAGAAGACAGGCAACAGATGGAAGTTTTAATATTGATACATGATTTAAAGTGCCTTCAGACACCTTAAAGACACTCACTGTGCTGCCTCCAGCCATGTGACTGGTCACATGACAATTGATTGTCCCACCGCAGCAGAGAAAGTGTGATGTAAAAGGTTGCTGATTAACCACACATTTCCCTGTCATGCTGTGAAGATACAGCAGAATATCATTTGTCCCATCTGGATGACAGAACACGGCTCCCAGTGGATTTGCTGGGATGACAGAAAGTGGCTGTGTGGGGACTTTGGAGGCATCTTTTAGAAATGGGCAAAGTTTGGTTTGTGTTTGCATCTTTAATCAAATAGTTTATGTTTGAGGCTTTTCATTTCAAACCAAACATGTGGCTGCGTACCCAGGAATATGACTGAACCAAACCTGTCCCCCACCCATGAACAGGAACAATTAGATCTAAGAATTTGTGTTCTCTGTGCTTTCGTCCTTGAAAAGGACTCTCTTCGATTGAAAAAAAAAATGTGGGCCAGGAAGAATGGAAGCCACCTTGGACGGGACAGTGTCTTGGACTCAATCCAAAACTCATCCCATTTCTTTTTCAGTAATTTTTGCTCCCCTCCCCCAATGAATCATAGTTTTGCTCTAGACCCCATTTCCAAACTTGGTGTAATCCCATCTGCACTTTATTTTGAAGATAAAGCCAAAACTAACATTGGTATGATTGCTTTTGTTGATGGGTACCACTGAGTGATGGCTGACTGCTGGTTGACTGCATGGGCACCTCAATGCAGTTTTCTTGGCAGAGATACAAAGTTGTTTGCCATTGCCTACATCCGAGGAAAGGCTAGGGATCAAACTGGCAACACTCTGCTTATCAGGCAGTTCACTCTATCACTGAGCTACAGACTCTCCCAATATTTGCATGATATTAAATCCTTGATTAGCTATGCATCTTCTTTGTCTGTAAACTATAGAATGAGCTTCATCAAAAAATCTCTGGGTCCACATTTTGATAAAAAATATGACTTAACAGGAATCTAAGTGACATCTAAAAGTCTGTACTACAGAAATTGGAAAAAGGAAATGACATAAATTCAGATTTGTCCTAAATCAATAAAATACAAATTATTTTGGAGAATTTAAGAATGTTAGACACACTATTGCAAATGACTGGATTTATACAATGGCAAGTGGTTACATCACAATTAGTGAATCATCATGATGGCTGCTGGGTACCAAACATTACTAGCACTTTTAATAAGTTACTGCATCCTGCATAATTAATATTAAGAACTGAAAGCAATGCAACTTCTTCGTGAAAATTACTGAAGGCTTCACTTGCAAATAGGAAGAAACTCCAGATTAGCTCTGAGACTATAGATTAACAAGGATGCACCACATGAACAAGTACACAGGTGCTGTCATTGCTTTTCACAGTTAGACAGGGCTTTAATAAAGATGGGAGTTAACAATTCTGAAGCAAGTGTAAACACAGTGATAATTAAATCTGAAGATGAAATGGAATTGAAAGGCTATGAAAAACCCTTCCAAGCACAGCAAAGAACATGAAGGCATTTGGAATATGACTTGGGACATAACATGCAGCTCAGCTCAAACAAACAATAGGTGAATAAACATTGTACCATACAATTTGAGATTTGAGGTCTGTTTTTATACAATAAGACTATATGCCTTCCTGCTTATCATACATCAGAGTGCATATTCATTCCACTTTCAGAATCCTATTTCTTCCTAATCTTCACTTTATTTATTTTCATCAGACATTGTGACCTGTGGGTTTATTATACTTCTATTGCCTCAGCATGGCCACAGTTCTAAAAAAGAAAGACAATTGGAGTTAACTCTGAAACTCTCATCTGCTAGAAGCATCTTGATGTACTAGTATAGCTGATTGCAACGCAGTGGAAAGAAGTGATGTGTCACAACTATCATTTACAAATTTACTAACAATTTTTGGAAGCTACAATCATCAGGGTGGGTCTGGGAGCAGGATATTTTCACATAGGGTGCCAATATGGCTAAGGGTCAAAGTGAATATTATATGGGATCTATGGGATGAAACTTCCAGATAAAACAACAACAAGAAGCAGCAGCTAGTTGAAGCAGTGGTTGAGCTTATCAAGTCACACTACACTCCTCAGCATTTTACAACTGTATGGTGTACACTGTGGCTGAAAATATATCTAATTGCCACATGGCTATTTCACATAGATGCTCATCCTGGCGCAAGAGGGAGAAAACACTGCCAAAGCTCTCAGAGGGTATCTAATCCTGAACACTCCCTTTCTGTATCTTTCTGCATCTCCACAATGGAGTACGGATGACAGACATGGAACATGCTTCATGCCAGCAAGTACCTGTGCTTTACTAAGTCTGACTGATCATGACTTTAGAATTCAATATGTGAAACTGTATGCGATGGAGGGAATTTGTGGTCACCTGAACCATACTGTTGACCCTTTGTAGCCAAACCTATTTGGGCAACTGCTACCTAACCTTTCTTTTCCTGCATGATTTGTGAGAGCACCACAAGTGTGATAAGAATTAGAAAGGTATGGTTCCACTATATCTCAGATGATATTATGTGGCTTTAATATTGGATGTATACTTGCTCTGGAAGCCTGCTTACTATTCTCTTTTCTGTTCACACTTACCACACATAATTCATACATGAATGCACGCACACACAGGCTTACAGAGTTTATGTAACTTAACAAGTGTCCTGAGAGGAAGGGAAAAACAGCAGAAGAAGGGGAAGATTCTACTCTTTGTCCTCATCTTTTTACATTTAGCCCAATTAATTTCATTGTATGACCCAAAACTCGAATATTTTTCAAATCTTCTTTATAACATGCATTATTTTATTTAAGAGGCAACCTGTGCCATCTTGCCCACTTCACCTCCTCTTCTTTTATATGGTTATGCCTCTTTCCACATAAAAAAAAATCTTATCTCCAACAGCTGTTGATTACAAAGGCTATACATACTCTTTTTCTTTTAATTCCCAAAAGAAAATTCACACAATAATTTCCTTAGCTTCACTCTAACAGGGCAAATTCCAGAAGCTTTATTCTCCAGCTTTTATAGGCAGATTCTCAGAAGCTAAAAGAATAAAGTTATATGTGGAGTGTGACAGGAAGCTAATATGGGAACTTAAAGAGGATCTTGTTCTCTTGTTTGTGTCTGGCCAATTTATATAAAAGAAAATAGAAACCTTGGATAGCCTACCTCCTGAATGAGGGGCCATTATAGACACAATTAGCATTTCTTTTATGGAAGTAAGGTGGCTTTTGTCTTTGGTTTTATCCCCCTGCTTGAAAACAGTAACCAAAAAGATAAAGACCTTGCATGACATGTTACGAAGTAAACCGATGACACAAAAAGGTCCCGGCATGCTTGTTTCCAGCCTGCTTTTCAGTCTGAGGACACAAAACACCTGCTTTGCGTTTTTCTCTTGGCTGGCATAATTACCTCTTTGCCACCACTGATCTATGCTGAACTGTCATAGAGAAACAAAATGCACTGTGCTAAGTGCAGTAAAATCTCACTCTTTACAACTATTTTTCTGCGAAGCCTGGCTAATTTGTTACAGATAAAACTTTTTGTGCGTCTCTGAGAGAGGTAAAATAAATAAAGGAACTGTGATGCTCCTTGAAATATAGTCTTGTTTCTGGGATTTAAAGCACAAGATAGCCTCAGCCATAATGGGCAAAGAAGCAATAAGGAAGAGAACCTGGTCTGTCTGCACTCGGAATGAACCCTTCTCTGTTAAGGAGATCGGGAAGGATTTTGTGTGTGTAGAGGAGCATGAACTTTTAAGTGGTAAAAATTAAGCATGCAGAATATTTAGAATGGATCAAAAGTCTGTGTTGCACTGGACATACTTTGAATGGCACACTGGGAGATGTTGACACAATAAGAAAGTGTCTGTAAGTGGGCAAATGGAATTATCTGTGTGCAATACATAACTGAAGGGACATCTATTGCAGAACTATTTTTCTGTCCAAGACAACTATGGCACAAACATTTCAGCAATCTACTGAAGCAGGAAAAGCTGAGACGTGCAGCATGTGCACCAGTGTTCTTCTGCTCCCATTTTATTTCTTACCCCTACCCCTAACCCAGAAAACATAAAGAATGTGCTTCAGCATGATCATGAATGAATGGAGGCCCATTCTAGAGAAGAATGAAATACTGAAGGATCACATTCACAGTCTAGGGGTGCTCATAGATCCAGGCTTGTCATCAGCATTTTAACTGCTGTAAACTTGCAGAGATCTTACTATATAGGACAAGGTTCATCGGCTGAAAGACTGGATATGGGTCTGTTTGCACTTACTTCACCAGTGAGACAAAGAGCAAGCACAGAAAGATCCATCCATACTTCAAGTACTGGTGTAGTCCCAAACCAGACCACCAGCACTTGAAGTGTGGATGACCCAACCTGGGCAGGCCAGATATCCATAGCAATGGCTATGGCAACATTTGGTGCACACTCAGACGTTGCTGTGGTGATTGGAACTAGGGACATGCATGAATATTCATAACATTTGAAATTCATATGAATTTGTACGAATTTATACAAATTTGGATATTTGGATTCAAATCAAATGTTGGCACATTCAAAGACTGACATTCAAATTTGAATAGAATGTATACATTCATACAAAGCTTCATTACAGATTCGTACGGGATTCATATGGAATTGTATCTAACATTCATATCAAATTCATATGAAACATTTGTATTGAATTCAAATCCTATCACATTCAAAGAGATTTATTCAAGTGAATACAAATGTTCTTGCATTCAGTCCAACATGAATCGAACACACACAAAAAATTCATGCACATCCCTAATTGGGACATGATGCATGATTGTGCAGTCATAGATGAGCTGGCATGCTCACTCACAGGAACACCCAGGGTGTGAATGCTGCTGACCAGGAGCTCACTAGTGAAGACTGGGTAGCCTAAGTGAGTTCCAGGACAGAGGTGGCAGCATGCAAACAGGACTTCCCAGGTGTAGTTTGAAATCCTCCTTCGAGGTAAGTGCCAACAGGCCCTTTAATTTCTTATAGGATATTTCTTGTAATGATGATATTCCAAACATATGTCTGCTTGAGAGGAGAAGAAAAAACATAGCCACTGACTATGGTGAGGTGCTACCTATTGTGTCCTTATGCACCAGCCACTCATAGAGAAGAACGTGGGGAGGGGAGAGACAAATGTACATACCAAGGTGTGATTTTGCACTGGTCAGTATACCAGACCAGCAAGCATGCTAGGAGCCTCCCTTCTAGTCAAGTACAACCCTAAAAGCTGTGTTCAAGATGATTTCTTCAATCTATAGCTCTGCAGGTTCTTGGCACCACAGGAAAAAAATGCATAAACACAATTATTTTCTTGCATGCATGATGATTGTGGTCCTACTTTTCTGAAGGACACTTGACAAGACAAAATCTTGTGGAAGCTTTAAAGCAAGTTGTCATTCTGTTTTGGGTCATAGAATGCATTTCCTGGAAAGCTAAATATATTGTAGCAAGTCCCAGCTTTGGCTTGTTACTTTATTTCTTTGACCTGAGAAGCCCAGTATTATCCATGCCTTTCCCCCTGCAAGTATATGTAAGGGTTGCTCTCTTAATTAGTTTACAAGAAGTCTGAATTCAGGAAAGGTTCAGAGTTGCCTGTTTACAATTTTGTATTCTATGCTGGATAGCATTCAGCAGCCACATAAACAACCACCACCACTAAAACAAACTCTGCTCCTCTGAAAGATGCAGAAAAACCAGACAGATTTTAATTAGAGACATAGTGAGTGCCTCAAAACAATTTACTGTAATGTGCAAGCATTTGGTCTGTTTTACTCTGATAGATTTATTCCTGATCTTCCAAGTTGTGCTATAAGGCACACTTAAAAGGCACCAGCCAAGACAAAAGTGTTCCATTTGCCCTTGTGATATTCTACAGATTCTACATACAAAATATGCTGATCATTGATATAATCAAATTAGACTTTTAATTTGCATAAAAGTATTTTCAAAAGTATAATGGGTTATGTGTTTAGATTTGTTTTCATAGACATAGACATTGATAAAGAAATAATTACCTGAGCTAGTTCATTTGAGGAAGGAAATTTTTATACATCTGTTTGTTTGCATTTTATCCTAGCCTATACACGAAGGTCTCATGGCAAGTTCAAGCAACAAAAGAAAATATAAAATAGGCATGTTAAAAACAAGACACTGGCTGAAGGAGGGGAAGCTGTTTCTTCAACCAAAGGGCAGGGTGAATAGATGCATCTCCACAGTTTTCTTGAACCTTTGAAGTGAAGTCACCTGACACATTCAGATGGGAGACTATTCCAAAGCCTGGAGCTATCACTGAGGTCACCCTGTTTTGGCTGCCCACCCTTTTAGTTACTGAAGGCACTTCATGCCAGCAATCCGATTTTTTATGATAGAACACGTAATTAGACAGAATGCCCAATAACATCTCATTAACAATATGTATGCCTGTTAAGGATGTGCATAAATGAATCAAATGTTAAAAAATCCATATTCATTTGAATAGACCCCCTTAAAATGTGGTAGGATTCTATTTGATACAAACGTATTTGTACAAAGTCATATCAATATCTGATAGGTATGATAAAACTAATACATATCCCATAACAAATCTGCACTCTGAAAGCGTCAAATCCAACCTGAATCCACTTTTAATTCAGTCTCAATCCATGTCAAATGCAATCTGGATCGGTTGTAGATGTGTGGCCTAGATGCTTTCATATCTCCCCAGTTTAACAAAAGTCCAAACTAGTTGTATGGATGTCTAAACTATGCGTACAAATGTCTGGAACATTCGTATTCTTACAAATGTCAATGTACGGATATCGTAACATTTGATTCATTTATGAATGTCTGAATTCAGACAAATTCATACAAATAACAGTATCTCACATTCATTACCTAGATTAGACAGCCAATGTAGTATTTTTCCTTATATGAGCCACAAATAACTATGGAAGTAACCATGGCTCATGGAAAAGACTTATGACTAATATAGGCCCCCTTTGCACTTAATGGCTATAGATCCAGATCAATGGGTCTGAAATAATCAGGCCCACTGATTCATTTCAGATGGAGGCATGGGCTAGATCAGCACTATTTGCACTGAAGGTGCTGATTCTGCATTAAGTCAAACCATGAATGCAAAGCTTGCACAGCACTTCTCCTGTGCCTCTATTACTAGAAATGAAAGTTCCTAGCCTCAGGACCTGGAACGGTGGTGGTTTCTAGTGGCATGTTATGACACACCTCTGAAAAGCACCCCTTGGTAGTCCTGAAACCCTCGGCTTGCTGTCCACACACTTCCCATGTTCTGGAACAAGCTCCTGGTCCCTCTGCTTGACCCAGTTAAATGGCCCACCAGAGAAGATTAAGGACCTCTTAATCTGGATCCTGCTCTGTCTAGTACAGACAAAGGCAGGTCAGTGGGAGTGGGACCTCCTTTATCCACATTAACCTGCAGATGAGGAGGCTCAGAATGTGGTTTACCTGGAACCAGATTAAAGATAAGTGCAAAAAGCGCATTTTGGTTATTCCTTTACATTAGTTTTTTATGTTTATGCACTTGTTAAATATTTGATTTCATTTACAATAAGTGCAGCAAATTGTTTGTGTTCTGCTTTTCCAAGCATTTCCCCCCCAACCCCACTCCATTTTGGCAACAAAAAGAAGAAAACTGAATCCTACACTGTAACAAAGTGGGATGAAAAACTCCCTCTGCAGTTTTCGAATCAATCATTTAATGAGCACAGGGTTCAATAACAATCCTTTATCACGTGCCAGATAGATGCTTGAAGTGGCAGAGGCACTCAAAGGGTAGGAAGGAACAACAACAAAAAACAACAAAAAAATCTAGTGACATCCAATTTAGAATAAAATGGGGGAAAAATACAGTGATCTAATTTGGGAAGGGCAGCAGTCCACAATATTCCTTTAGTTCTGGTTGGAGAGCACCAACCAGCATAGCTAATGATGAGGAATAACAGGAGTTAGAATTCAGCAATTTCTAGAAGGCCCACAGTTGCTCTAAGGTCTACTTCTTGCATATATTCTTTTTAAAAATATGCCTCACTTTAACATTTTAATTTTAAAGCATTTTTTTACTGTTTAAATACTTTTAATTGCTTCAATTTCTGGTTAAAAAAATAATTAGAACCCTTTAAACCAATTTCAGCCTTCAGCACATACTTATCTTTCACTCTGGTACAAAAACATTACCTCTCATGTAAATGGGAGTGCCAGAGGAGGTGGGAACAGCAACCAACCGAGATGGCTTTAAGGAAGGGTTAGACAAATTTTTGGATGGCAGATGTATCAATGGCTACTAGAATGGATGCCTAAGTACATCTTTCAGGCTGTGGGGACAAACAAGGAAGCCTCTAAGGCCATTTGCTGGGATTTGAGAGCAGGAGAAGGTTTGCCCTTGTCTCTGCTTGAAGTGCTCATGGGCAATTGGTGGGCCACTGTGTGAGACAGGATGCTGGACTAAATGGGCTGTGGCCTGATCCAGCAGGGCTCCTCTTATGTTCTTATGATCTTATCAAACATTAGTTGTGGTATTATAGTGTCTGAGAAAATGGGAAAGAATATTCATGTGTATGGATAGCTCTTCATTACTGCTCCAGATTTAGTAGTGTTCAATGTAGAACCAAACTTTATAAAAGCAAAAGAAAGTCAGAGGAGGCTGAAGTGCTAGCAAACATTTCTGTGGTCTGATCCAGGAGGGCTCCTCTTATGTTCTTATGAGTGGCTGTAGGTCAGTGGGAATGCATGCAGCCTAGAAAGCAGACAGTTGCCAGCTTGATCCCCGGCCTCTCCTCAGAAGTAGGCACTAGCGAACCACTTCTGTATCTCTGCCAAGAAAACTGCGTAGAGGTGCCCATGGAGTACGTGCTCAACCAGGAGGTGGTCATGACTCAATAAAGCACAACAACACAATCCAATTTGGTAAGGCAAAAAGTGAAAAAGAAGGGGAAGGGGGATAAAGAATACAATATAGTTAAAAACATCAGAGTTTTTTTTTACTTCAGCATGGTTCTTGTTGAGGTTTCCTCCCATTAATCCTTCACCCCATCCACTTTCAAACTGTGAGCCAGTTTAGTCTTGTGGTTAGAGTGCGGGACTCATATCTCGTAGTCACAGGGTCTGATTCCATACTCATCCATGAAGCCACCTGGGTGATCTTGGGCTATCCCCCCCCCATTTTTAGCCCCCCCCCCGCCCTTGGACTAATGACAGCTTTTTTTGAGATCTCACAGCCCCACCTGTCTTGCAGGATGTCTGTTGTAGGGAGATGTCACCTTAAAAGACTGAGAAAAACAGGATATAAAAGCCAACTCTTCTTCTATAACTGGGCAGAGAAGGGCCCAGTTACTCCCAGCAGCCTGCCACTCTGTGAAGAAAAAGACGATCTGTTCATGTGTTTAAAATATATTTTTATTATTGTCAGATATATACAATAAATACATTGCTGTTACATTCAATTACAATTCAAGTTCTTATTCCAATTGCTTTAATCTCCACCTCTTTCCTGCAGAGACAAACAGCTATTCTTACCATTATTTGTTATTCCATTTGAATAAGTGTATTGTTGTTGCTTTTGTACGCCCACATTTCTTTCCAACCTGGTGTCAATATTTATTAATTCCCCCACCTCTGTTCTTCA